>JAOQGH010000023.1:87139081-87184457 GCA_025769975.1 Gallinago jamesoni
CATGTTTAGGTGGAACTTCTTATACTCAAGTTTGTGCCCATTTCCTCTTGTCCTGTCCCTGGGCACCACTGAGAAGAGACCAGCCCTGTCCTCCTGACACCCTCCCTTTAAGTATTTATAAGCATTGATCAGATCCCCCCTCAGTCATCTCTTCTCTAGACCAAAAAGGCCCAAATCCCTCAGCACAAGTAGTATCACAATGTTCATCTCGTAGCCTTAGTGCATTTTAAATGATTTCCACATTAAGAAAAAGACCTTGCTTGGGGAATAATTGCGTGACTCTTGTCTTCCGCTGTTTCTGCTACTCCACTGCTGTTTTTAGTCACCAGTGCAGGATACCTTCCATACTGTTTAACTGCCTCATACACGCTTATTTTTCTTCCTGAAACTATATGTGTAATGTAAACACAAATATTGTTGCCAAAAAAAAGGTTAAAATATGAAAAAAAGAAAAACATTTGTATAATAAATCCATTTGCATTATGGATGGATGCTTTTGAAGCTTTGTTTTGCCCTTGGTATCTGTCTAACTAAAGAAGTGTCATTTTATCAGGTAGCAGCATCTTCATTTTGAGTAATTAGCCAGAAATTTTCAAATCTGATATCTCTTCTGTTCAGTCTTTTTGTTATGGAGTCCCTGAATCACATCTTTTGCACTATTACTGAATATTAATACTGGATATAAGCCAGAGATTGCAGGCAGTAGAGGAACTATCCCTATAGATTGAATGTATAAGAAACAATTATACTTTGACACACACTTTTCCTTTCCCAGTTTTCTTGGAGGTGGAAATGTTGATTTTGTATGGACCTTTGAAAAGACTATTACCCATAATTCATAATCTACTTTTCTGCCATCATGAGAAATGCTAAACTATGACTTTCAGGGATTTTAAACTTCACTCACACTTTCCTGAGAATTACTTTAGAACAAAAAAAACTAATGCTTAAGAAATTCTACTCTTTATCGAGTGCAAAAACCATAATGGAATTAGAACAGGACACAGAACTTCCTCAGAAAGAAGAATATTGGCATTTTTGTGCCAATAAAGGCCTCTAAATCCTGAAATACAGCTATTTCTTTGGTTTGAGAAATCCTACCTTATTACCATCAGAATATTGTTTAGAAATTCTTGCCTTTTCTCAGTTCTTCACTTAGAAATGATTAACTAAAAATTATTAAAATAGGGCTAATAATTTTTTGCCAAATTCTGCCAGAATGCTATTAAGAGTTTTGGGAACAGCTGTACATTGTGGAAAAAACCAGAACTTTTGGCACTGTCATTAGTGCAAAAAGAATCCAATTCTCTCTAACGTATGTGACCTGCAAATGGCCTGATGTGTTAAGCCATGGAACAAAACCACTGATGCTGAGCAGTTTCTCAAGGCTGGTTCTGCCACAGATTTCTGCAGAACCTCTGAACCACGAAGAAATCACACTGGGCTGTCAGGCTGCTGAATGCGTTAACATTTTTCAGTAATAACACCCTGCTTAATAGTAAAACTTACTGAAAGTAGAAAATTATATTGACTCTTACACAATTAAAAAAACAAAACAAAAACAGTATTGTCCAACCGAAATGCTTTTTGAAAACTACAGTTCAAAAAATACTACTTTCAGCAGGCTACAGGTCAAAAGAAGAAACAATTTATATGGAAATTAATTTTTCTTTGTGCACAGAAAACCAAGGAAACTGAAAATATAACAGCAAGTTCTTGAAAACTTAGTTCTGGAAAAAATTTCCTTTTCCAAGACACTTCTACTATCTGCATGCAGATACTCCAAAGTGTATTTATAATCGATGCTTATCTCTACACAAACAAATATGAACACATGACCTGCATTAATAACTTCATTATTAATTTATGAACGATCAGGAAACACTCTTTCATAAATAATATACACATACACCTCTTAGTGCTCTTTTTCAGTACACCTACAGTCTGAGAAGCATCAAAAACTCTCAGATACAGATGAAACCAATATCCTGATCTGAAAGTCCTGTGAAATATTTCTTTTAATGCACATAACACAATAAGTTGTGCAGCCCATTATTTAGAAAGAATTACAGTAGTTTTATCCCTGGTAGTTTTTTAAGAGTAAATCTTGCACAAGAAGAGTTAATCTAACATGTGAAATAGAAAATACATATCAAATGTGCTATCCATCACTCCTGTGCAATTTTAATGAGCTTTATGCATTTGGACTGAAGAAGCAATGCCAGAATTACATAACTAAACACTGAGGAGAGATTTTTGAACTGAAATGAACTAGAACAAACAATATTAGTGAATTGCCTCATGCAAAAAAATGCCAAAACATCCCTATCAATTAAACCAAACCTTGAAAGGGAAAGAAACTGAAAATTTTACCAAGAAAGGATTCTACATTTTTCACTTGCTGTTTTGTTTTCGATAGTTGTCTCATTAAATGTAGCCGAGTCTTTTCCTATTTTGCATTTGTATCTTAGTTTTATGCGAACAATGTTTTATGTCTATCATTCAGAAGATTTCATTTCCTCAGGGGGTAAAATAGGAGACATGCAGTATACTGACATAAACTCCATCAATTAAAACAATACCTTTATAACATTTCACTTACCTGAACCCCATCAGATGCAGGTATATAACTTGCTCTTTTAAATGTGTCTGTAACATTTCTGAGAATTTCCACAGAAATAAGAAGGTCCCCTGCATAAAAGTTTTTCCTCTGAGTTAAATCCAATAGTGTCTTGGTTACTTGGGACATGCCATCTCCAGCCAACATCCTCTGTCCTTTGGCAAGGTGCTCTTTAATCTGTACCAGAAGAACAAAATGAGTATCAGAACCTACTTTACTGTGAAAAAAAAAAAAGAGTATAATAAATTCTAAACACAACCAAAAATATTAAATATTAAAGCTATTACTAAAAAGTTCATCCTGTTAGAAAACAAAATAGTAGACTACGATGACAGAATTATTATGTTTACCAGAGAATCACGGATTTTATACTGAAGGATCCTGAAGCTGTCACGTTTCACCCATTTGCTTGACTTTGGACACCAATAAATTTCTCAACGTCCATGTTCTCCAAGGAACTATCTCCATGGGCTGGACTGCATCTACTGCTATGATGGAGCAGGGAACTGGTCTTCCTCAGTTCGGAGGCCCAGCCATACAACCACTGTTGCCACTCATTAAAAACCCAAGAGCTCTAAAAGGATTGAATGCCAAGGCGGTCCTTGTTAAAATGTAGTTTACTACAGGGAAATATACCCTTCATCTCTGCCAGTCTGCCTTGGCTAGTCAATGCAAGAGCAGTGCTTTAGGTGTAAACTGATTATGGTGCTCTCTCCTGTAGTGCTAACAACACAAAGGTGCTAATTTTGAACAATCCTGCTCGTTTTTTTCAAGAAATGCAAAATAAATTATGGATTTCTCCTATGCATCAGTCAAGAGAGCACACTTTAGTAGTAGCTCTCCCAGTAGATCTGTACAGGGCCAGAGATAAATGTAATCCAAACCATATATTTGAGTAGAAGAATCATCCCGACAAGAAGCTGAACTTGTGGATTTGATTAATTCTCAAAGCTGACTCAGCATCGCAGGAGGATGCTCAGCGTATCACAAAGGTGACACAAGGCCAGCCAATGCTATAAAAAGCGCACGGTTTAAGCAACCTTTTTGTAAAAAAAAAAAAAAATGCATATGAATTTATGCATATAAACAGAAGTTCTTCCAAATTGAAGCTAAATTAAAAAAAAGCTAAATGACCTGAGATAGAGCTCACTGTAAGCAGGAGGGCTGAAAATAAAATTTGGTGCAATTGGCAAGCAAAATGCTGACCCCATCTCTGTAAATGTACCTTCAATTGCTTTTTAACTTGGCCATATTACCGACACAGAGAGGGAAGGGTGACTAATGGAACATCATTTGCTGCTGAAGTGGAAGGAAGGGTGTAAATACACCTTTTGTCACTTCCAGATCTCCCCAGCCACTTTCTGAGAATATGGGTGGCTTCCTTAAAAAAAAAACAACAAACAAACCACAAAACAACAAACAAATAAAAGGATAGGATATGTACTGAAAATAGTACAGTGATTAAAAGGTTCAGAATAACTTTCATGAAAGCAATTTAAAAAACCACAATCATCCTCTGACATACATGATCTAAAAAATTCAGTGAGGAGAACTGAGGCAGTTCATTGATTTTTTTTTTAAACAAATATTTCAGTAGAAATACCTCCCTCAGTCTTCAGAATACTGTAATAAGTAATTAGTCCAGAAGCTTCAGAAATCCTTTTGTGCACTTTCTATTAATTTTTGAATGAGGTTTTGAAAGTAATCTTGCAGGAAAATAACAGTGGAGAAAAAAGTATGAAAAATGGAAAAAAACTCACTTGAGCAAATTCAGGGATCTGATATTGTGTACATAACATTATGAACTATTTTGTTGGGAACAAGCAAAAGCAAACAAGAACTCGATTTGTGATTTTTCCTGTGAAACGTTGCCATTTGCCTCATCTGCTCATGGGCTGTTTCTGGGTAGCAAATGAAAAGAGCACCAGCTAGCACTGGAACACAGAGCAGTAGAACTCGTCCAGCTGTTCTTTGACCCCAGAGTGTATTTCGAGATTTTAAGGATTAATAATGTGCAGTGAGTCTTTAATCAAGCCCAAAAGACATACATCGTAAAAGATATGTCCCCAAAGCTGAGCCCCCAAATCTAACATGTTCTGTGGGAAAGGCATCACACGACTTGAAGGCAGAGCTTAAGAGAAAACAAAGTGGTTCTTTCCATTCCAGTAACAGCACCAAAATGACCATTTCTCATAAAAACTCCACTGCACTCTTATGCTTGTGTAAAGCACTGCTAGGAAAGCTGTTGAACTACTCCACATATTATTTTATATTGGATTATTTTGCTTTCTTTTGCTCCATTTGTATGTTTACACACACACCCCCTTTTTTTTCCATGCTCCTGCTAGACTTTAAAATCACATTTTAATGACAGCGGGAGCCAATTTGTTGTTGGTTTTGAACCCTGCATAGCACACATCATTCTTGGTCTCAGCTGTTTTGGAACGCAAATAATAAATTAAAATGATGCCAGTCAAAACCTGGTTTTTAAGCTTTTGAGCAAGTAAAGCTCTCTTTTCAGTGAAAAATTTCACAGCTCTCTAGCAGCAGAAGTGGGAGCTGTAGTGTACCCTACAGTGCTTTCAGCAAGACATTTTGATTGCTTTTGGATACACTGATAAAAAAGGTCCAGCAGTGCCCACAATACCACAGGGCTAAATTATTGCAGAAGTAATAATTACTATTTAATAAATTCTATTACTTCAGAAGTAGCCAGAGTTGGGGTGCAGGTGGTTTGAAGCATCTCAGAATTATTGGCTCTTAAAATTACAGCTCGATTCAGAACTGTACTTTTAAAAAAAAGGGCAAATCCAGAGAGCTCAGCTTCCCAGCACGAGTACCTCTCCTCCCTTGGGCCACAGCACCCGTAGGCAGCTTGGTGAGCACCTTTCCTTCTCCCTCTCAAGATCCAACCCAGAAGTTGTTATTACACAATATATATTTTCTTGAAAGGCAGCCTACAGCTCCTATACACAACGGTAAAATCACAGATCATTCACTCAGCTGATATAAAATGTTGCCACGTGATTAAAGCTAATGAAGAAGTCCAGATTAGTGAGAGCTGAAGGTAGTGAACTACTCGCACAGCTACGACAAGAATCTTTTAGGGTGAAAGTAAGGAATTTTTTCATCAGGAGTTAGTATAATGTCTTTTTCACTATACTGCTGTGCTATGGTCACGGTGATATTATTCACTGTCCAAGAATACTATTTATGGTCACCACTGTAGGTCCTTGTAGTTCTCTGTGAAGGTCATTTTTTAGTGGTCTTACAGGCAGGCTCATTAAAAATAAAGTTTATGAGCCGGGAGACAGTGAAATGAAGCAGCTGTTAAAGTGATACTTCAGTTGTCAGCGCAACCTCCAGCCGCCTACACTATATGGCTGCATATTTCAAAAATTACTGAAATGTTGAACTGGACTTTGACTCAGGGTCCAGCTTCCTTTGTCCCTCAATTTATCAGAAAGTATGATATAATAAAAACGTGTCTTTACAAAGTCAGACCTCCTAGGCCTTTGGCATTGGAGTACAAATTTATTACTGCATGATAATTATGACAAATTTAACGGCTAGGCATGGTTTAAAAGGACAGAAAACAATGAACCCCCAAGAAACCTATAAAAGATTGAAAAGAGTCATTAATTTGAAGAGTAACTACACCACTATCCTCTTTCCGTTATTTTTTAGGATGATGTTGGATTCATGTCATTAATACATTTTATGGAAGTGGGGACTACAAAAACCCAAATTAGGAGGCCTTTCATAGAAGTAAGAAAAGATAGTTTGAAATTAAAATATATCCTGAAATTGCTCACAATCTGCAAACCACTTTGGTTAGCATCTCCAGTATTTTGTAAAATATTTTTCATAATGCTCTTAAGATGGAAAACAGGAAGGAATATTCATATCACCTACAATAACCACTTGAATTACACAAATGTATGAAACCTGAGAGTGTTGATTCTTCTAAAGAACAGTCCGGAGCACCTGGAATCCTACCTTGAATGCTCTGAATCACATTACCTGAAATTTGTGGCTTCTAATCTTACCCCCTCAATAATAATTAATTAATGATTTTGCATTAATCATACTTTTATAGCTACCAACATTGAGATTCAGAAAGGTTGGAACCAAAATTATGAAATCTGTGTGCTTAAAGTTAGGCACATAAATTAAAAATGGAGAAAATATATTTTTGGCAGCTGAAATATTCCCATAGGTATAATCCTGCACTGAACTGGACTCATGCCACATGCTGATGTTCAATCTATAATGTGATGTCATTGTGAGAAAATTCTTCCTTTCAGATGTGACAAAAACTTCTTTACAGGCTATTTGTTCCGATTATCGGCAGACAGCCCTTTAACTACTTTAGTGCAGAATCTAGACGTTTCATTTACTTTCCCTTAATATAATTATTTACAATTTATTTGTTAATTTTCAGATTGTTTCAGTGATCAAGAACATTATTTCATCCATCTTTTAAAAGAAACAGGGTAGGGTGTAAAGATACAGGGAGGCATCTTCAGGTATACATCTGAACATTTATAATCTAATGTCATAGAAGGGTGTTTTCCCTTTTCTACGCACTCAATATTTTATGCGGGAGATCACTACTGCAATACAAAAAATTGCCATCAGTGAAAATAGTTAGTCTCATTCTAGATTGTGACAATAAATAAATACATTTCTAATAAATAAACAGTTTCTGCAGAGGGGAAGGAAATCATATGTTCTCTTTGTTTATAATAGAAGAGGGAAAAAATAATTGGTAGGTATTGTTTCAAGGAATATTAAGGGTATATATTAAGGAAAACTTTTTAACTATAAATAAAATGATGTACCTGAAGATACTATGCAATTTTCCATATTGGTGGCCTTAATAACAGTCAAGAAAAGCAAAATGCTGGAATAATGCAAGTATAGCTGATTCTGGTGGGACAGAAGTTTGGGTGGATAATCCCATTAATTTCCGTTCTATAATTCTGTAGCAAGTCCCTACAAATATTCTGAAACCAAAGAAATACCTCCTATAATTTACCCCAACCAGAAACACCAAAGTTTAAGGAGTGCCCTGAAAGTGAACTTTTACCTTCCTGCTTTTATCCACTGTCCTACCAAGTTCCTGCAGACACCGCGCCTCAGGCTGCCCCTGGGGATTCACCTGAAATCACTGCAGCCCTGCAAGAGGAAATGGACTCAAGTGGCACCAGGGGAGGTTCAGGCTGGATATCAGCAAAAACGTTTGCACTGAAAGGGTATCAAGCCTTGGAATGGGCTGCCCAGGGAAGGGGTTGAGGCACCATCCCTGGAGGTGTTTAAAAGACGGGTTGACATAGTGCTCTGAGACATGGTTAAGTGATGGGGGGTTGTTTTGTTTTGTTTTTTTTCATCTGGCTTTCCTCTGCGTGGTCTGTTTTTTTTTTTTAATCAGAGTTAGGTTGATGGTTGGACTAGATGATCTTAGAGGTCCCTTCCAGCCCAGATGACTCTATGATCTTTGATGATTATTTCCCTACGTACAAACAGCTGTCCCACTATCATACACTTCTAAATTTTCTTAGGCAAAATACTCCTCAAATTAGTGGTTTGTTTTTAGAGGCAAGGAGCCAGCTTAGTCCCACAGTCCTGTGCTGTTGTACACATTAATCTCAGGCAAACTCAATTTCTGCACAAACGCCAGAGAGATTGTTTGTGCTCTTCCATGTGTGATGAGGTGTACTGCAGAATCTTTAAAAAGAATCATCTAGGATTTGTGAAAGTCTGTTTTTAGAAGAAGAATGTGAAGAGTTCAGAGAGATTTTTGGCTCTTTCTGTACCCTCTTTCTCTCTTTCACAAGAAAGATGCTCAGGATATATATATATATACACATATATATATATATTTGTTACTTTATCCTTTCCATAATTCTATTTTTTTTTAATCATCATCAATATTGTCACACATTCTAGTCCTTGAGAAAAAACCACCAAATAGGTGACAGAGAAAGGAACTATAATTCAGTATTTTGATTTCTGCATGGATGCAACAAAATATCTTAATAGATATTTTGAATAGATACAACTGCTGTTCTGTAGAGCAACAAATGGCTCTAGGGATGAGAAATGAATATTCATTAAACAGATCACTTCTTTCAGGGTTGCTTTTTTTTTTTTCCCTCCTTATACTTATCACTGTCTTTGTTGACCAGGATTTCTATTATTCTTTTATTAAGTACTGCTATTAAACGATCCAATTATCTGTGATGAAGTCCTGCTCACGTTGGCATGCTGTGTGAGAGATCTTGTTGTTATTGGTGTTTCCTTTTTTAACCAGAGGGCATGTCTTCAGGATTAGTGTTATGTATGTGCACTGCAACGTGACAAGAGCAAGAGTTGAGAGAAAAAAAAGTGAATGAGGACTCTGTGAGGGTTATTTTCATTCTGTGACAGCCATAACATGGCTGGAGGTAAAGTTCCCTGGCTCTCTGTGCCGACTGAATGGCTGAGGGTCACAAAGGGACATAATAGAAACGAGTTGTCATCCTGCACAGAATGCGTCCCTAAAACATAAAGCTCTGATTAAGGGCTTCAATTTATATATTTACTTGATTCGACCAATTCCTGTACTTCTTTGATTTTATGTTTTTATACAGTCATTCCAACGACACTCCTGTTTGCAGGACAAACCAGAATGGTTTCTTCAAAGAAATGAACATGACTGGGGAGCCTGAATTTCTGCATGGGAGTACTGCACTAAGCAATAGGCAAGAGAAAAAGCCTTTGTGCCTCACATACTTAGGAAATCTGAGCTTAAACATGGTGGAGGAATACAACAAATGAAGTAAGTAGTGGACAAAAAAAAAAAGCAGGGCAAGGACTGTAAAGGTAAGATGCTTTGAGCAGTGCTTTGCAGCTAGCTGCCCAGCCAGACCCTGCAGTCATTCTGCAGCTGGGTGAGAGTTCTGGTAGGTTTTAAGGAAAAATGACATTAATTCTTTCTTTATTGAATTCCTAAATGGCCTTCATCTCATGTTTTCCCTCTGCCCATACCGTAGTGGAGCTCACCTGTTGGCCGTAGCGTTGGTTGATCTGGAATAGCAGTGTGATGGGGGAAAACTCAGCTGCTGATGGCTGCAGCAGACACAGAGGCAGCAGAAACCACAGGAGCACATTTTGTTTAGGAGCCTAGTCTAGTCTAGAATGCTGGGAGACTTATAAACTAAGTTTATAACATGGTGTTGAAAGCACTCAAAAAAACAACATTTCAGTCCATGCAATGGATTTTGCAGGGCAGAGAATACAGAGTTTTCTCATAACCAAATGAGCACCACCACCATCAAGCAAACAGTAATTAGCTTTTTTTTCTGAAGTTGTAATCATCTCCCACGCAGGATGGGAAATGTCAGTGATGGAGGTGGAAACTTTTGCCAGACACAATTTCTTGATCAGTTGCTTTCTCATGAGAAAAAACAGTTTACCATCGTCCTGTCAAGATTGGGAGGTGATAAAGCAGAGCTGATTCCTGCAGATTCTGGGCTTGGAGGGACGTGAGGCAAGGCAGGCAGATCCTTTACCAAGACAACCCCCACTGCCTTCCCAAGGCTGCGAGACTGAGGATGAAGAGCTGGCATATACCAATATAAGCACAGAATGAGGAAGAAGAAAAATGTTGTTACTGAGGCCCGTACGTTCAAATCTACAAAACTAAGCCTGGCTGCTTTGCTCTGCAGCTATATAAAAAGAAATGAAGCACTAAACTAGCAAAAAAAGGAGCAGTAAAATTTTTAGGAGGAAGCCTTTCATTCCCCAGAGTACAGCAGCCATTTCACTGAGGAGGACATGAACAGGCTGATGTGCTGCCCTCGTAATATAATGTGGAAAAACAAAATCATCTCTAATGAGCTGCAGCTGAACAAATCATTATTCACCTCAGAGTTCTTTTTATCAAATTATATTTTAGCCGAGCACTTGCAAAATTGTGAATAACACTGCTGTGGAAAAAGGGGAAACAAAATTATGGTATGAGCTAGGAGCAGTAGAAATGCATTTTCATGGCTATATTATCAGTTTAATATGAAAAGATTCACCTGCTCTTTCCCATGCTCTTTCATAAGTGCTAATATCTTGACACCAGTGTGATATTTCATATGCAGATTTTCCCTTCCTAAGACTGAAGAGTTAAGAGGTTTTTTTTGTTTTTCCAACTTCCTCTTTCTAATAGAAAAGCAGCACAGTTTGCACGAATGCATATTTGATTTGGGTGTTATACCACTCAAATTGGCATAAATGAGTTCCCTACTTTTATTGAAGCAAGTAAACGATGAATTTCATCATCCAGGTGCTACACAGGTTTAGAAAATGAGCTGCATTAGAAGAGATTTTCTGATAATATTGGAGATGACCTTCAGAAACAAAGTGTCTTGGTGACGGGCTTTAGTCTTCCTCATTATTTATGAGCATAGTACATGCCTCTTCTAAACTAGAATGTCCAAAAGCCATTTAGAGGAAGTCTTATTTCAGGCAAAAGGGCTAAAGTGACCTCACCAGTGTATGGTGAGTTAGTGATACATTACCTATATTTTTTAACAGATCCCTCACAAAATTGTCTTTTTTTCTGATTCAATAAATCCTTTCACTCAGAATGAATGCATAAGAGTAGAAAATAGAAATAGCCCTATATATTCAAATGTTTTCTACATGTACACAAAATCAGGTTCTAATATTCCATGGTAAGATCTTATTCATTAATGATTTTCACTAAAATGGTCATAGGTTTCAGATATTCATTTCATAAAGATCTCATAAGATACGAAAACTCATAGCTCTTCCATACCAAGCTATTTTAATGTCATTTTCCCTTTCTCCATTAGCTCTGATTCAAGTCTTTTGCTTCTCGGGTTATTGTTTTTTTTAATAATTTTTTTATTTGGGGGAGTTGGGTGAGGGGCTGAGTAGTTTCTTTGTTCTGGTTTGGGTCTTTTGTTTGGTTTTGTTTGTTTTCTTTTTTTTTTTTTCTAATTTAGGTGGCTGTCATCCATGGAATGGATTCAGAATAGATGAAGAAGTCTTTAGCTATGCCTCTCAGAAGCTGCTGTTGATACAAAGGATGATGTAGGATATTCCTAATGCTGTGTCGTGCTTCTTAATTGTCTTGTTTGTAGCGTTTCAAATTTGATAGGCAGGAGTATGAAAATAACTCTTATTTGAGGCATTTTGGTGACTATTTTTTTCTCACACAGCATCTGAGATAGACTTGTGGGCTTTTTATCACTGATTCGATTCTTGGTCCTGCAGTCACTCACATCCAGTAAAAATAGTTGGATTTCTTATTCTCAGGAAAGATTATCCAAATTATCCAAATGAATGAAGTAAAAGAAAAAAAAAAAAAATCAAAGCATCAAAGCAAAGCACGAAATTTCTCTGCTGATCCAAACCACTTGAGGTGTGCTGGTTGAAACTTGCAAGAACAGAAGAAGTAAAAATTGGGGAAAAAAAAGTCTTTGAGAATGCATTCTGTGTTACTTTACTTTTTACCGTGAAGACTAGATGTCTTCCTATTAGGGATATTCTAGCTCAAGAAGAGGTCATGCAGGAAGTCACAATAACTAATCATGACAGTCCCTTTATAGACTTAACGTCTAGAAAGCAACAAAGACCAAACCAGCAGTTAGATATCACCTTATATACTAAACAATTGTTGCAGCAAGAAAAATTAATGTCTTACTAACATACATTTGAAATCTTAGAAATAAAATACATGCAAAGGACTAAATTTGAAGTTTGGTCTGTCTCAATGTATCAATTACACAGCCCAGTTGGCTTGATTGGGGCAGCCAAAATACACACATGCACACCATTTTCTGCTTCCAGATCAAGAGAAGATAGTAAGCAATAAGGAGAATACTTTATAATATCATACAGTGTAAGCTTGGGTGATCAGATAGTTCTCTAATCTGTCTTTCTATAAATAACAGTACATTAAGGTATCAACAGATACTCTTCAAAGACATTAAAATATGATAGTTAGACCAAAGGAGTTAGGTTTTCAGAAAATGAAACTATCTGCCAAAGCTAGAAAGAGAGAACAGACTTTAACAAGGTCCATAATTTTTGCTATAGCACTAATTGATTTGTTAAAATGGTCTGAAAACCCAAGCCATGTCTATCCCATGTAGGGGAAAACACCTCCAAATTCTGACAATATAATCTGGAACTAGTGAAAGAGGGAAATTCCTCCCTATTAACTGAAATCTGGTGATCAGTATGTGACCAAGAACTATCCAGAAGGAAATGAAGAAAGGATATCCCCTGCCATCCTAGATCTTATTCATCCGTATGACTACTTCATCTCCATCCACAATAAAACAGATACTTGGCAGACTTTCTTTGCTGTCATCTCCTCTTTCTCAAGAACACATTCAACAAATTGTACATCCTTCAGCAAAATATACCTTCTTAGCTGCAAAGATGTCTGGTAACAGTCCTGAAACACCGTGCTTGACTAAGAGCATTTTCTTAATGCAAAGCTGCAGGTACTGCAAAGACACCAGGGCAATACAAGAAATCCAGAACAAAACCTGATATATAATCTGTGATGTTTCTTTTTCTGTTCATCATTGCTTGATCTCTGAGTTCATGAATCCAAAAGGCAAAGCATACCTATTTATCACCTTGCATTTTCCACTTATAGTGCTTTAGTAAAAATAATCCTAATTAGGTTCTCTATGTATTATTATTAGAGCTAACCAAATAATTTCCCAAGGGTTTATTTCATGGATTTTAGCATTTTTGTCCCTTAATTTGTTCAGTGAAAATTTTTTCATGTTAGTCAACCAGCTGTATAAGCTGGTGAAATTCATTTGATGACCGATTTGTACCAAATGTTGGATAAATTATTCATGACTAATTGGTTCTATTATTCAAAGATATCTAATTATCAACCCTAGGTTTAAAAGGCACCTGTATTCCATAGCGCACAAGGTAAAATAAACTTATGAAAGTACAGGCTGTACAATAGTGGCATAGCTAAAATGCATCATCCTCTTAACTGCTTTTACTCAACTCCTACATGTGAATCATGTAGGGCACTGTGCCCTCCAGAGATGCAAGCTGACTGCCAATCTCCACTCCCCAAGTCAGACTATTCCCCTTCCCTGTTTCATCACGTTCCAGTGTATAGGCTCTTCAGAGGCCCTGTAGTTATTATAATTTTACCATGTCAGAGATTTTCTGTGCTGTGCTGGGGAGGTATGAACATTAAGAAGGAACAGTGGCTAGGCTCTAATTCAGAAGACCAGAGATGAATTTCCTGCTTAATTCCTCTCCCTCACTTCTGCATCAACGAAAAACGGAGATGCAGTAGACCCTGATCTCAAGCATATGTTAAGGAGATATACTAATTAATGATTGTGAATTACTTTGAAACTGTTGTAATAGAATATTAAGTACAATATTTTGATATATGTATCAAAAAGTGGTCCACATATCTAGATAATTCCATTTAACCACTGGAAAACCCACTTTCTTCTGAGGTGCCAGTGCCCTGCCTTTCCACACAGCAGAGATCCTCCAGTTCCTTAACCATCTTAGTGGTCCTCTGCTGGACTTGTTCTAGTAGCACCAGATCCCTCTAGAGATCCCATAATTGGACATAGTACTCCACTATGGCACTCATGTAGGCACAAACTTTTCTACTCACCCAAATTAAAGGTATTTTTACTATATAAACACAGGTAAATAAAACAGCCACGGGAATACTGTTTAGCCCTGAGGCCATTTAGCACAGACAGCTTGTATCCCTCAAGCTAAACTCTCTTCCCCTCCCCTGTCCCAGAAAATGATGGTTTTACTGTCTGCTGTGAATTTCTTCTCTGCCATGCTCTCCTCTGAAGGGTGCTAGACATCAGGTGGGAGAGTGCTCATTAGCATGGTCTTAAATCATGTCAGGGAGTTTGCTAACAGATAAACAGTTAGACAGTACCAAATACTGGAAGGCCAGTGTTTAAGCTTGGGAAGTCACCCTGTTTAGTTTATTTACAATAGAACTATAAGCTTCCAGTCCAGAATTTGTGTAGCCAGGTTCAGCAGGGTCTGTGGCCAAGGCAGTATTCTCTGGCTCTTGGCATACGAAATGTTCTCCTTTAGAGAGCATTTGCTTGGAGACAGCACCATGTGAATCCGACTACATGCCTTCTGGGCTGGTTTTGAATCATATATGGCTTCTTGGGAGGACAAAGACAGGGACCTGTCTATATTCCTCTAGGTGAGCATGCTTTAATGTATTAAGTATTGTATGTATATCAACTGCTTTACATCAACTTTAGAAATACCACTTTTGAAGATCCTTGTTTTAGGAATTTCAGGTAAGAAATGAAAGCTCAGACTCTGATTTTATAGGAACATTCATACAACTGAGTGACACCCCTCATTACTCCTGGTCTGAGTTGGTAAAATAACATTATTGGCAAGTTAAGCACACTGAGGCATCTCATAAATGCTTTCATAAGCACACATATTTATTATAGCAACACCGTCTGTCAGCAGCTTCTTTATAAAGCCCTATTTTCAGAGATTTATAGAGCTGACAGATGTATCGTGGGGGGACAAGCCTAGATTTGCAGGGCGATGACCTTATAGGTCTTTACCTCTATTTTCTATGATTCTTTATTATGCTGTGTTGTTCACTTTGAGATGTAGTCAGATGCAAGACAAGCTCATTTCTTTGTGAACAGCTCCCAAGTGTAGAAGAAATCCACTTTTCTCCTTTAATTTGTATGCATATAAGCTAGCCTGAAATTTTGTGCAGCAGTAAAATGATGTTTAGATGCTTGTGTAATTTTAAAGACGCTTTAGCTATTTTTAAATGTTCTTTGGTGAAAGATAATTTCACAGTGTGGTCTAATCGTATTTAATATTTTAAAAAAGAAAATGTAGAAGAATAGATAAATCCGATCAGGGCTAGAAATGCCTTATTTTGTTCAACAATGTGCCAGACAGCCTTGCAACTCTTCGAAAAATATTAGTGCCTCACCAAAAGTTAGCCAGATAAGTCAAGCCAGTGAATAACATGAAAGAGTGTTTACCACTGCTGGAGTTGCTTAGGAATGACTTCTAGCAATGGCATAAAAAGAAAAGGCTGAATATCACTACAGAATCAGTGCCATGAGGAGTGCTGATGAGAGGAATAAAACTCTAAAGGAATGGTCTTCTGTCCAGGCAAGTCAAGAAGAATAAATCCTTTAAAATATTTCAAAATCATTTAAACATTTCAGAAGATTGTAATATCTAAATGCAAAAATAGCAAGTAAAAGAGAAGTAACTTGCTTCACTTTGAAATATCTCAATGTTTTCATTCGCAAAATGTGAATTTTTTGTTCTGCAATATTACATTATTAGTATTCAAAACCAAAATATAGTTTCTAAGCAAATTAAATACAAATGTCCATACCCATAAAGCACATTTAGACATACTATATGCAGCTGTTGCAAAATCATAAAATATCTAAAATATAAAATGCAAAACAGTTACAGTCAACTTCAGTTGTTTTTTCCCAACATGAACACTAAAGGGATGTAGACAGCTATATAAAAAAGGGAAGTTTCTCTGTAGCGGGGAAAATTGCTTTGACAGTTTACTCCGCATTATTTCACGAATAATGCTTTCTTTGGCTTACCCTGAAACTGAAACCCAGGCCTCAATTCAGTTGGAATCTAATGAAACAGAAAAGCAGCTCAAAGGAATTAATCAAAACCTCTTCTAAGTGGGAAGCCAGATTGGAGGAATGTCACCCAGGCTACAAGCTACCAAAGATTTTTAAACATTCCACAGAAGTGTTGCACTTGGTTGGGAAGTTATGAAGCACACGGCTGTATTAATGTCCCTCTGCTGAATGATTAATGGAGCAGTGGCCTTTGGGCAAGGAGGCAGACTAAGAACCATGTCCCCCTCCTTCTTCACTGACCTTGCTGTCTGCAGAGTTGTTTGTCACATTCTCCCTCCTCTCTCTGGCTGCAGTTGCTGTTGCGCAGATTTTTCCCCCCCCCTTCTTAAATATGTTACCACAGAGGTGCTACCACCGTCCCTGGTGGGCTTGGCCTCGGCCAGCTGCAGGTCCACCTTGGAGATGGCTGGTGTAGGCTCTATTGGACATGGGGGAAGCTTCTGGCAGCTTCTCACAGAAGCCACCTCTGCAGCCCCCCCACTACTGAAATCTTGCCACCCAAACCCAATACATGCTGGCAGAAACCATTGTAAGGAGCATCTGCAAAGGAGCTCTTCCCACAATAGCATTAACCTGGCTGAATGCTTTGGCTGGAGAAATAGAACATAATCAATATACCTGGCGTGCAGCATGGTAGTGTATTTATAATGCAATATATACAACGTATTACATCTCTCCATATAAACACTCAGGCAGTAGATAAATGTATAATGCATACGCTTTGCAAAGAAACATTTTGTTAAGCATACTAAAAAAACCCACCCCGTAATATTTCTTCATCTAGAGTTACTTTACTTTTTCCAAGACACTGCAACAGCTTCACCCTATAGTAATTTCCTATTGTTACATTTGAAGCTGAAGTTCTGAGTTTGATAGCAAAAAGAAATACCATTTCTGACTTCCTAGTGTGCAAATGAAGAGTTCACGTTATTATAAAATTACTCAGCAAGTCACTCCTTCAGTAAATCTCATTTATTCACATCTCATTTTCTAATAAACCAAAATACGTGTGTTACCTGTGACCCCTATAAAAATTTCACACAATGGACATGAAAAAGGGAATCTGATTCATTTTTCCATTTCTACAATAAGATAAAGCTGCTTTCACTCAAACGCCACCAATATAAAAGATCAGAATAATATATGTAAATATAAATTATACTTTCTTAGGTCTATTTTTCTCATAGCATTTCTTATCAGAAATCTGACTTGAGAATAAATAAGTACGTTGTTTTTTTTTTTTTTTCCCCAGCAGTGATTAGTAATGAATAAACAGAGCAAGTACTAAAGCTGGCTTTGCACCTACTGAATGCTGCAAGTGTCTGTACTCATTTGATATGCATCTAGCAAAGCTTGGATGTTCCCAGAAGGCTACTCCATGAACACTGAGAGAGCAGCGTCTGCTAGTGGTGCCTGTAAGTCACAAAGACAAAATATTTGTGTAAGTGAGAGCAACTGGAAAGAACGATCCTCATTTAAACTACATTCCATGCTACTGCAAAAGCACGCAGATCGTTTCATGCAACGATCATAAGTATACAGAGAGTAGTATAAGATTCTGAAACACACTGCAGTGTTCACTCGGTGGGTTTTTAGCAGTATTTTCTTGGTTAACAAGATTTTTGTTTTGCTTAATTTTTATCACTTTGCCTGATAGGTCCTGTCAAATTGATTTCTTCTCAGCTTTTTCTTTCAGGCTATAATGCATATATGTTTGTGTATATATACATAATCACCACAGATCCATGCATATGTGTAAGCTATATGAGACAGTATATTTTTATATATACACACTATATGTATGTATATGCATAAGTAAATATGTGGGGTTTATATAGATATATTGACTTATATGCATATATACATAAGTATACAAGTCTAGTAATGATCACGTCTAAAACACAATGCAAAAATTTCTCCCCTTTTTATCACCATAAAATGTCAAAATAATACTGTACCTGTGGCATTGAGAGGACACCGATTGAATGCCATGTCCCCAGCTGCAGTCCTTTTCCACACCATTGACAACAAATAGTCTTCAGGACATATTTCATAAGGTGCTACCATTTAGAAATGAGAATATAAATAGAAATATTAATGTAAAACAGGTATTTTATATCAGAAAAGTAAGTCTTCAGTCTTGTCCTAATTTTTCCTGATATGTGCACATTAACATCCTTTGGTTTAATTTAAAGAATGAAGTACACAAATGCAAAAATTCAAACCCTGTAATTATTGTATATCTGTCTTTGTGATGGTATTTATTTCATATAGTCTGTGTCTTTCTTCAGCAAACACTCTTTAGTTTGTAGCTGCAATATTAATAGGTTTGAATCTTTTCTTGTTGCTCTGTTTTTGATCAATAACATTAAGCATCTATCAGAAGATGACGATACTTGAAATGTTAAGTTGTGATGCTTATCTCACACTAAAATTTTTAAAGATTTTTCTAAAACTTAAACTGTGTGTCAAAGAATGAATTCTGAATTCACAGCTGAAACATTAAATGTGCTAAAGGTATCAAATGAGAGCTGTATATTCTAAAAAAAAAAAGCAGGTTATTTCTTTGAAATGTGTTGCAGTACAAGTTGGGAATTAAGCAAGTCTAGTCAATACTGTGGGACTGAGTGGCTATAAAACAAAACGGCCTTTTTACTGGGTATTGCAATACCACGTAAAGAGAAAAAATACTTTCACAGCTCTGTAGTAACAACTGCATGGAGAAAAAGAAGCTTCTGCAAATGCTTCTTGTTTTATTTTCACATGGTCATGACTTAGAGATTCCTTTCACTCTTCGTATTCTTTACTGTAGATTCCCAGTTTATGATTTTTGAGAAAATTAGATTAACACAGCAAACATCTGGCTGAAGTCATCTTACAACTTAGAGTGCTGGCAAATGCTAGTTACTGAAATCTAATTCGTTCCAAGTTCAGCAGAGAAAAGCTATGAGTTGTTTAAAAGTTATACGTATTTCAGGAAAATTGCCACCCCACTGTATTACAGCAAAGTGGCTACAAAACAAGAAAAACAAAAAGAGAAAGGAAATTCTATCACTGTAACAGATGGGGTGAAAAGGCAGAAAGCAATCCAGTGATTCACCCGTGGTTGCATGGGAAATCTCTAGCAGAGGCAGGAACAGACTACAGATTTTGCCCATCCCATTGCCTAACCCTTAAAACTCTCCATCTTCCCTCTTTTGTACTTCTTCTAAGGGAAAACTGAGGTGAGCAAGGGAACTGAGCAGACTTTTGCACAAAGCTGTACCCTCTCTTTGTGGAGGACAAAGAATACCTTGCAGGTGGCTCAGTAATACCAATAGGAATCACGGTTGGGCAGAAAAACTGTTCGCTAAATTTGCCTCACCAACTGCATTCTTGAATTGCAAATCAAGAGAGTTGGTGCTGCTAAAAAAGCAAGAGATCCACTAATGGCAAAACCCAAAGCAAATTAGTTATATTCATAGTCTAGAATGCTAACACTGCTTCAGACATGCCCAAAAAGTGAGTGCATCAGGCCAGTGCTGCAATGGGAAAAGCCAGATTTTGTTAAACATAAGCATCTGGTGACATAAGCAAATGCAATTACCATCCTATTATGACCTTATAAACAAAAGAAATGTTCTGATTTTGGGAGTGTAAATTAACAAAATACAGAGGTAATTTAGTAAATTACATAAATTTGCTGGAGCGCTCTGAGAAATGTATTTGTCATGCAGCTGCGGCCATTTCAAATGTGGTGTGTTCACTAATCAACACTTTAGGTGCTAATTCTCATAACTAAAGCTGTGACTTCCCTCCAAATATTGAATGTTAAATGTGCGCTTCTTTCTGAAAAGAAATACATACATGCATATAAACACATACTTTATACGCCATATTTTCTCTTTTATGTTAAATCACAGGTAATATCAGAGATTTTCTATCTATTTGGAAGGGTACTACTTGTGTGCTTTTGCGTCACACTTTTCAGAACTCAAAATTACATTTTTAATTTTAGCCTAGTGACAGAGATAATGTCTGCACATGTGTGTTGTGTTCAAAGTAAAAGCCCCGAGACCCAGAGTTATCAGGAAGGAGGTGTGGGAGCAAGGCAGAGCTTGGGAGAGGTATCACTTAGCCCAGGGAAACAAGTTTTCCTCATCCCTGGCTGACTCCGTGCAGCGCATCCATGTGCCTTTCAGTGCATTGTACAAATACCTTGGATCAAGGAATGCTGCTCATAAAAAAACAAACCAGTTCTTCCCACAGCTGAAGTGTATCTGGCAGAGCTTGCTGATCAGGCATCCACCCACGTTAAAGCATCTGTGAGGCTCCAGCCCACGTTGCCCATGGAGACATTACAGTCACGCTGGAGTGGTATTATATCAGAATTAAAAAGCCTCGCTGGCCCTGCAGGCTCTGCTCAGGACCACTTCAGGTATTTCTGTAACTATGGCACAATTATTTCATAACACACCCACAGAGATATCTGAGTTAGCTGTACAAAATCATAGCCAATTGCTAAAATTTGGAAGCAAACAGCAAATACTGAGGTAAATTTGCTAAAAATGGCAAATAAAAAAGCAGATATCTTTTTCACTGACAACGTGATTCAGCATTACCTTCCCACACAGAGCATGTACCCAAATGTACCATGTTGTATCCCTGCAATGACAGGCACGGATCCATCCCACCTAAGCACAAACACTCAACAAAGTCAGTGGTCCAGAAGCACAGACTCCCCCTGACACTCCCGGTGAGAGGACACCCATCTCCAAGAGGCAGGCAGCCCACGGAGGGTCTGGGGAAGCTGTGTATGACGCACACAGACAGCAAGAGTCACGCACAACCTCACGGAGTTTAGGATCTGCCTAACAAATACAGGATGGAAGGGTGAAGCAAGTTAGCCGATGGCTCACAGTACCTCGCCAATGGAGCTAGAACTACAGTCCCTCTCTTGAATCCTAATTCAATGCCACAGGCAAAATTACCTTCAACAAAGGCAGTGGAGAAAAGCTTTTGAACATCCTGTAGAATAGGATCGTAATCAGAGACAAAACAAACCCCAAAAGTTTAATTTTCTTGTTTAGTTGTTGCCAACTGGAATCTTCACCCTTCTCATATTCTATCTTATGTAGCTAGTATTGTCTCTGAAGCAACCTTCTGCCTTCAGCAGGAAATTATTAGCTAGTCTTCAGCAGCAGTTGTGCCCCATTATTTTTTTGTTAACAAACAAGATGGTCTTTCACTGTTTTCAGTATTGTGGGAAAAAAAATCCACTGACAATAGGATTATGAGAAAAATATTGGGGATTTTTTTTTTATTGAGTAAAATCTAGGTAAACCATAAATATTGGCACATGTAAAGAACTGTTGGTGACAGTCAACACTAAGGACAAATCATACCTCACAAATATGGTGGCTTCCTATGATGGCATTACAGCATTGGTAGATAAGGGAAGAGCAGTTGACATCATCTGCCTGGACTTGTGCAAAGCATTTGGATCTGTTCTGCCCAACATCCTTGTCTCTAAATTGGAGATCTGACTGATGGACCACTCGGTGGATAAGGAATTGGTTGGATGGCCACACTCAAAAAGTTGCAGTCAATGGCTTGATGTCCAAGTGGGGGCCTGTGAGGAGTGATGCTCCTCAGGGGTCAGAACTGGGACCAGTGCTGTTTAACATCTTTGTTGGTGACCTGGCAATGGGATAGAGTGCACCATCAGCAAGTTTGCCGATGACACCAAGTGCAGCCAACATGATGGAGGGAAGGGAAACCATCCAGAGGGGATGGGCTTGAGAGGTGGGCCTGTGCAAACCTCATCAAGTTCAAAAAGGACAAGTGCAAGGTCCTGAACGAGGGTCAGGGCAATTCCAAGCACAGAAACAGGCTGGGCAGAGAATGGATTGAGGGTAGCCCTGAGGAGAAGAACCTCGGGAGCCTTGGTTGATGAAAAGTTCAACATGAGCTGGGAATGGGCATTTGCAGCCCTGAAATCCAATTGTATCCTGGGCTGCAGCAAAGGAAGTGTGGCCAGCATGTCGAGGGAGGTGATTCTGCCCCTCTACTCTGCTCTTGTGAGAGCCCACCTGGAGTACTGCATCCAGCTCTTGAGCTCCCAACATAAGAAAGACATGGACATGGTGGATTGACTCCAGAGGAGGGCCACAAAGATGATCAGAGAGCTGAAACATTTCTCCTGTGAGGACAGGCTGAGAGAGTTGGGGTTGTTCACCCTGGAGAAGAGAAGGCTCTGGGGAGAATTTATAGCAGCCTTCCAGTGCCTAAGGGGGCCTACAGGAGAGATGGGGAGGGACTCTTTATCAAGGAGTGTAGTTATATGTTGAAAGGTAATGGTTTTAAACCATTTTTAAATGGTTTTAAATGAAAGCGGGGAAATTTAGATTAGATGTTAGGAAAAAAATTCTTTCCTGTGAGGGTTCTCGGGTTGCCCAGAGAAGTGGTGGATGCCCCATCCCTGAAAGTGTTTGAGGTGAGCCTGGATGGGGCTTTGAGCAACTCGGTCTGGTGGAAGGTGTCCCTGCCCAGGGCAGTGGGGTTGGAACTCAATGATCTTTAGGGCCCCTTCCAGCTCTGACCATTCTATGATTCAATTCTATGAATTATTATAGAATTAATTATTAGAGAATTAAGTATTTCTAGAAACCAATGCCATATTATTGGAACCTAAGATATTCTTAAAGATGTTCTTAAAACTGTCATAAGAACATTCTCCTATTTTAAAAAAAATAAATTTACACAAGTCTTCTCTCTTGAATAATAGTGTACTTTGTTCTCAGTTCCCTCATCTCTTCATTTTCACTGACACATTTGATGGGACTTACCTTATCTCTCTTACATATTTCTCTCAAAGTTTCTGATCAGTTTGCCATGAAACTAGTTATCAGTCACGGGTTGCAATTTCTTTTGTTACCTAGCTGATTCCTTTATTCCTACGGGACAGACCTAGTGTTCATTCATCCTGCGTAAGTTTTCCGCAGTGATTCCTGTGTGACTAGCTGCTTAGCAAACCTAGAAGGTTCTTCCCTTTCTCTGATTTGTTTCCAATTTTCTGAAGTTATCCTTTACAAAACGAGGCTTTGAGTGCAGAGTATTAAATCCCTAAGACTGCTGACCTACTAGGAGTGAAATCTAACTTTAGGCATTTGGAATAGAAGAAAGAAGCACTGACTGAAGACAAAGTCTCTTCAGATCTTCATTTTTTTGTTCCCAGAATATTACACAATGGAAGGAAACAACTACAGTTTTATGATTTCTAATTGTGAGTAGAAATAAATAACAAAGAAAGATACTCAACATTTGCCCAGAAACCAAGCTGTCTGATAAGCCAGCTTTCAGATAATAGTTCTAAGCCTGCCCTTTTCAGTGCTACTTAGATTCAGCTTCCAGGAGTATCTGATGTAATTCAGTCTCTGCCCGAACAATCTGAAGAGAATCACTGATTGACTATGAAGAAAATCTTGGATAATATTCACATAATACAGAACCCAAACTACAAAAAAGCCCAGTCAAGATTTTCGGTCAGCCAAGTGAACAGTTCTGTCTGCAAAGTACCTTTTCAGCAGCTGCCAGCATGATAAAAAAAGATTTAATTCTCCTTTTGCTTCCACAGTTTAAAGTCAGCTACAGTTAAACTTTCTGTAAGTTATAGACCTCTGGGTCATACAAATAGGTTTAGATTCATCCGCTTTACAAATATGTTATGCAGATTTACAGAGATGAGGATCTGGTCTTGCAATAATGGCAAAGCAATGCTAATATAAGAAAAAAATAACATTTTATTATTAATTAAGGTTTTAGTTTAGCTGATGTTTCTCAATGACTTACACAGAAAAATAAACCACTGAGAGAAAAACAGCTTTTCTGAACTATTATAGGGCTATGGAAGAAAAGCATGCAAATTGTGAAATTTGCTTATACTTTGAATGATATCTGTGTATAGTACTTTGCAATTTTGCTTGGCGTTTTTAAAATGTAAATTTGCATATAACATTATAAAATTTTGGTAAGTTATCCACTCTCTACATTTAAATCTGAGATGTTTTAGCAAATGTCAGTCTAGAACCAGATAACTTAAATCTGTTATTCATGTATAATCTTCTGCACAGGTACAGCTTCTTAAAAAGTGCTTTATGTTACAGTTTCTATAAGGATACTGATTCTAATCTGGAATCAAATAAATAAATTTATCGACTGGCAAATAAAGCTCTGTGTGCATTTGATTTGTATATATACCTGTAGAATATTTTATTAACAGCAGGTGGCAACCTTTGAAAATTGGACTCCATTAGCATGGTTATACTTTTAAATGTATAAATGCAAATTATTTCAAGATTGGTTTTATAAGCAGAAGCTGGTTGATCTGAATGTCTGCTTATTGAGAAGATTCACATTAACCTTCCCTTAGTGCTCTGCTTTTATAAAGGAAGTCTGCATTAACTATGGAAATTATAATTTGCTTAGAAATCCAATACAAATACTGTTTTATACTGCTTTTTAGATAATGAATGTTTTATTAAAATTAAAGAGATCATTTGAGAAGTTAAATTTGCTTAACTTCTCCAGTATAATATTATAATTTTAAAACTACAAATAGTCCTTTTGTTGTTCTTCAAATGCAATGAGATTCATTGTTCTCCTGTTCTGCAAATACCTTGAAAACTGTTCTTTGATGGCTGTCAAGGGATAAACATGCTGCCCATCAAAATGTGGGCTTGATAACATAAAATTCGCATCTGATATATTTCCCATTTCCTGACCCAAGGCATCCTTGCCATTTAAGTCCCTTCTCTGAACGGCAGAGAACATAGCCATCAAAATGTCCAGAAGTCAGAGAGATTGCTAGATTGATTTTTGCTGCTTCCTGGCTTGCAGTTCACAACACATAATTTCCCAAGTGAATGGCTAAGACATCCTAGATTCCTTACCCCTTATTTTGTTATCTTACACCTATCCAAGAATGCATTCTTTTACTTTAGGACAATATGTCTTTACAGATCAATATTATCAGATTCTCCAGCTGCTCTTGCTTATTCATCACTTTTGAAGGAGCTCAAAACTACACTTTTATCAACTTTTAGGGGGAAAGATTTAAATTTGTTGGAAGGGCAAAGTAAAAAGTGCTACAAAGAAATATATTTAAGCATTATGTTAAAACAGGAAAGAAGTGCCTTTGTGATTTTAAATTACCTCCCTTTTTGTAAAACGTTGCTCATGTATTCCTTCAGTCTATACAGTACAGTAAGATTCACGTTTTCCTTTATCTTTACTGCACTGAAATGTACGCCAAAATGCTTTACAAAGCTGTCTCTTGTACACTGGATAAAAGGAATTCTGCAATTTACAAAACCAGCCCTGATATTCTGAGACACAGTGCATTCAGAGAGTATTTCTGTACCAAATCGTTGCAGCTCCAAATAATACAGGCACACCTGGGCAATGAAATATTTTTCTGATACCTTTCCATACATACAGTAGCATTTTGATTTATTTAAAACAAGATGCATTGCTGATATATCCAATAAGGCTAGCTTACACCTCGCTACATAAACATTACTTCACTGAGCAAAACAGCTGTGACTGCCCTACAGCAAGGCCATACGTGGCTCTTTACGGCTACTGCTCTACGGACATTGATTTTGTCTCTCCTGAAGATGACCGTTAAAGTAAGATATACTGTAGTGCAGGTAATAACACTGATTATAATTGCCTCTCACCGGGACACCTCTGCTCACTGCACCGCCTGACTTCCTCTCCCGTTCCTTCACACTGCTGTCCAGTCACGGCAGCGCCTTGGCAGATCCTCGTCCGTCTCTCCCAGCCGCCATCGCAGGATTTGGAACAGCCACTCCAGTGGCCCCACTGGTTCCACTGGCCATTTGCTGTTGGGAAAAACAGCGTTAACGGCGGTGACATACTGACAGTCATAAAGAAGGATATATATGTTATTCTTTAATTGGGTAAGAGAAGAAAGCCCCCCCAGACATAATTAACAGTGACAGAGGTGTTAGATGAAGCTGCATGGAAGATGGGGGAGTCCCTACTTGGCTCCTAAATATGAGATTGCTGTCCAAATGGCTTGCATCTTGAGATAAATAAGAAGAATTGGTGCACATTAACTTAAACTGTAAAACAGACATCTTATATTTTTTTTGCTATATGGTTGTATAGTGCTGTTGTATGGTAATGATACGCATTTACAATGTGCATAACTACGCTTTAAAAAACTAAATAAAAACATTTTTACATGTGATATTTCAGGAGCTTGATTTTTACATGCTCTGGCAGTGGAAATGAGGCTTAAAAGTCGGTATAAATGTAATTTGCCCAACCTGGAAGGCTGCTTTTATACTGCCAGGGGATGATGAAGTAGTCTGAGCCTAAAAGGGAACCAGTTTGAACACCTTCTAGGTTTGCGAGACACTTTATCGAGATTTTTAGACCTCAAACATATCTTTCCAGAACTGGTGGTGAATGTCCTTTAAATGGTAATAGAACAGAAGAGCTGATATGCAGCCCAGCATGCAGTCGCTCCAGATGCACTCTTTAGATTTTTATCTCCAGGTGGAGATAAAATAAATAAAATAAAGGATAGCAAGGCCCCGGGGCCTTCCTCTGGAGACAACTGCTCTGCCCCTTTGCTGAAGGGCCTGCGGCGTCCCCTGGGAGCCTGCCAGTGTTTGCCAAGCCCCAGCAGGGGGAAAGTCTCCACCGAGGGGGAGAGGTCTCCACTTGGGGGTCCCAAGTCTCCACCGAGGGGCGGAGGTCTCCACTTGGGTGTCCCAAGTCTCCACTGAGGGGGAGAGGTCTCCACTCGTGGGCTCCAAGTCTCCATCGAGGGGGAGAGGTCTCCATGTGGGGGTCCCAAATCTCCACTGAAGGGGAGAGGTCTCCACTCGTGGCCTCCAAGTCTCCACCGAGGGGGAGAGGTCTCCATGTGGGGGTCCCAAATCTCCACTGAGGGGAAGAGGTCTCCACTTGGGTGACCCCAAGTCTCCACCGAGGGGGAGAGGTCTCCACTTGGGCATCCCAAATCTCCAGCAAGGGGAACAGGTCTCCACTTGGGTGACCCCAAATCTCCACCAAGGGGGAGAGGTCTCCACTTGGGTGACCCCAAGTCTCCACCGAGGGGGAGAGGTCTCCACTTGCAGGGTCCCAAATATCCACCAAGGGGGAGAGGTCTCCACGTGGGGGTCCCAAATCTCCACTGAGGGGAAGAGGTCTCCACTTGGGTGACCCCAAATCTCCACCAAGGGGGAGAGGTCTCCACTCGGGGGGCCCCAAGTCTCCACCGAGGGGGAGAGTTCTCCACTTGGGGATCCCAAATCTCCACCGATGGGGAGAGTTCTCCACTCAGGGGGCCCCAAGTCTCCACCGAGGGGGAGAGGTGGAGCCCCTGGATACTCACCGATGCAGTCGGGGTTATGGCACTCCCGGCTCTCAGCCCAGGGCCCTCTGCACTCGGAGCCGCCGTGGGCCGCCGCTGTGCACTGCCGGCTCCGCTGCTGGGTGCCGTTGGAGCAGGTCACCGAGCACTGGCTCCAGGCGCTCCACTCCTGCCACTGTCCGTCCACTGCCGCGGCAGGCACAAAAGAGATGGACACAGCAGAGTTACCACCTTGAGCCGGGCAGGGGCCTCGCGGCGTCCTCCCACCCGAGGGGGTCTCCGCCTGGGCCCCAGCGTGGCCCCTCGGGCTGGGCCTGGCCCGAAGAGGCCTCACTTCGCACAGCAACCAAAGGCAGAAGCCACCGCCATGAGCTACTTCAAAATAACTTAAACCTGTTTTCATCTTTCTCCAAGTAAAGAACGTTTCATCTCCTCTAATTATATGCTGGCGTGACACAAGATAAATTATGGTTTTGTTCACATGCTGTACGGCTTGAAAGCCCTTATGAAAAACAAGGCCCTATTAAAAATAAGGCTCTATTAAAAACAAGGCTCTAATAACAAGACTGGTCTTATCTTTTTTAGGCAAAAATGGGGGCCATTCTCGTATCATGTAAACGCTGAGCCCTCCAAAGTGCTTTATTACAGCTGCAGCCACCACTCAGAGGGATCAATTTATAAGATTATTGGTCCTGACTGTGAAATTATCTCTCTTTAGTTGAATGGGGAAAGGCAGAAAAGGAGTTCCCACTTTGCCTCGCTCACAGCCTCTGCTCTCTGCACGTACAGCGCTCAATGTGCCTTTATCAGTCATCCTCCCTCCGAGGTAAACGATCCCAGTTCCTCAACATTCTTTTGAAAGAAAATGTAGGAGGACAGAAGCAGCGTGCCTTCCTCTTCAGGTCTGCTTCTGCATTTGCATATTGCATAATCTCTCCTTCTGAATTTGTCAAGTTGAACTTCTAAACAATATAGATACGGTGGCCAGTTGGCTACTTAGTATTCCGTATTAGCCTGTACATTTGTACATTCCCACTAGTAAAGGTTTAGGGCTGTTATTTATAATTCTGTATCTCAGAAAATGAAAATATTTTAAAATGGAGGTAAATGAAAATATTTAAAAAGTAATAAAAAATATAAACCAATTAAGTTCCCATACAAGCAAAAAATTATATGGTCTATAGTAGATAATAGGACTACAGAGTATTTCTGAAAATGAATAGTATTATGAAATGTGTTATTACTGATTGTGCTAATTCAAATTCTGCATTCATACAATCTTTAGCCATCATCAGATCCTCATTGCACCTGCAGTTACCCAATATAAACTCAAAATGTAGGTTGTAATACAATTTTGATTGGTTCTTGTCCTTGAAGACCTGGTTTTATAACTAGTATTGCCATAAACGCACCACCGCTGAAAACGAGTGACTTGGCGCACTTGCCAACCCTTGATTTCAGGATTCTTCTAAAAGGGGGTTGGAACAGCAGCCTCCTGAGGTGTTGCTGTTCACAATTACAACAGGAAGCAGAATCTTTAAGTTAGGGATTTGATGTTCTGTGTCTGTATGGGTGCACCACTGTTCACTGAAATACGGAGGTGAACCACAGAACATTTCTAACGGTTCAAAGATACAATCTGTATCCCTAATGCCCAGGATGTCAGCAACCAGTAAATTAGAGAGTTTTTGAGGCTTCTTCCTAAAGTTCTATATTAAATATTCTATGTAATCCCTGATCATGAACCACTTCTCAATGTATATGCCTCTCAAGCTATGAAGCTGCGCCCTGATAATTTATTCAGCAGAAAATGGAAATCTTTCCAAACATGGAAGCAAGTTGCATTCATTAATCATAAAAGCTTTATGTGAAGAGGAAAACATTATGGAAATTACATTTCAATATACCCTCTTCAGTTTTATTCATTGCTATATAGTATTATTTAGGGTAGGAAAGATTGAATCAATTATTATAGTGTCTCTAGAGAAAACTCATTCCATGGCTTCTCGTATATATTTCATACGTCTCCTTTCTTTATCTTTCAGAGCAAATAGTGTGTAAGTTTTCTATTTCAGAAATACTGTTAAAAGACTAAAGAATTCAACAGGAAGATTCCCTTATAAAATTGAACATTCAAATTGCAGCAAATCTGAACATTCAGCAGAGATTTAAACTGTTACTTTTAAATGTAACCAATTCCTCTGGTGAAAGTAATTTAGTTACAAATGACTGTTCAAAATCCTGAATTCTCAAATAACTGCTTATTTTGACAGATTAGGTGCAATATCTTTTGTGTTCCTTTGCAATACTGAAGTGAACTGAATGCATTAATTTCTTCACTGCTATTTTTATTTGGCATTTGTCTTGTTGTCAACTCTGCTTCATGCTCGTATATCATGTTAATTACTTTTGTGTAGGCACGTGCAAAATTGCACAGCTGCCAACTTGGCCAAAAACTGGATTAATTCAAAATTTTTGTAGCAGCATTCAGGACTAAAACTTTTCCACAGATTTTGTCCTGAAGTTGGAGTATGCTTTGCTAACCAGAAGAAAAATTTCTCACATTACAGCTACCTGGCATCTTTTCAATACCTAAGTGTTACAAATATATATTTAAAGTTCTTCATGGTTATTGAATTCATTATAATACTTATATATATGTGTATATATATTAAAAAATATCTAAAATTTTGATCAAAATTAATCATAACCTATGCACAAAATATTTAAAAGAGTAGATGATTTTTTGGAGTTAGTTTCCATTTCAATGGAGGGAAGGTTTAACATGAAGCACATGCATTGTTTACTTAATTAGGGGTATGTTTTTGAAAGTGGTTTAGCAACTTGCTCCCACTTACTTAAAATTCTTATCATAAGGGCTTACTGGGATTCAAATAATGCCCTAGCTTTCGTCAGCCTTTCCCTCTTCACACATGTAAATGATACACATTTTGAATAAATTAATAACAATTAAAATTTTATGGTTTCCCAAACACGTTTGTTGTACGATGAATAAATAATTCCAGTGAACTTCCAAGCAAGCATAATTCAAACAGATATGGTGGACACGAGCTGTGTGTCCTCTGAATGTCTCCCTTTATGCCACACTTAGAAAGGCGCTTGCCTTTTGGATCTTCAGGACCTATCCTGAATCAAGATTTCCTGCACAACATGCTCTGCCCTTTCCTGAAGAAACTAAGAATTGTTTGCTTGTGTAGTATCTTTATCAGTTACCATCCTGATTACATCCTTCAATCACTGCAGTCAGAATTATCAACATTACCTGGCCTACTGCCTTTGTGTAACGTTGGGTTTTGGTTTTTTTTTTCTCTTTCTTTCTGTGTGCAAAGGCCGATAAAAGAAATCCCACACAACCCACATGGAATGCAGTGTAACAAAGCAGAGAGTTGCTATATGAGCTCACCAGGGCAGAGTGCAATATTGCAAGGTTTATGTTGTGTTTCAGGTCCATCACATGATCTTCCCCCATACTGGGGAGGTATACATGACCTTGTCCTAGTTCTTTGGCCTCGACCACATGTGAATGAACACAAACTCCAAGGTGACCATTCCTCCCAAACGCCATGTACTGCAACAAACCAAACAGATTTTAACCAGAAACAGACACACAAGTAACAGAAGGATTTCAAAATAAACGAGATCAGTATTTGAAACAGGAATTATTTTGCCAACTTCAGGAAAATCAGCACATACGTAATCTTTAGCATTGGCAAATAAATCCTTTATAAAATCTAGGTTTTTTCAATTTTAATTTTCTCTAAAACATATTTAGCTTCGAATTATTTTCTCTAACCTTTAAACTAATCTCACTACTACATTTTCTTTTCTTTCATTCTTTTAAGAAAGATGGCTTCCCTTTGCAAAAGTTAGTTATGATAATTTTGGTGCCTGACTTCAGATACCTCTAATAGCCTTGACTTTCAGGAGACTAATCTTTGCAAAACTGAGGCAAATACATTATGCCTCAAGGTAACTCTAAAAACTTGAAGCAATCAAAATTAAGCTTTTTTTTTGAAAATATAGGAAAAACCACAATAATTTCTTACTGTGTCACCATAATAAAGTGGGGCTATTATCTTCCAATTGTTTCACTTGTTTAAATGCCAGTGGAAACAGAGCAGCAGATGTGCTTGACTATTTTCCTTGAAAATCCCAAGACCACATAAGCAAAAAAGATTTGCACTACTTCCTTACCTATTCATTCATTTAACATACACAGTAATACATGCATAGCTCTACCTTAAAGAATGTTCACTCAACAAAATTCAAACGCCTTCAGAGCTCACAATAAGTTACAAACACCATATTTATATAGAAATATTTCATAAAATTAAAGAATCGTAGAAGATGCATCTTTCTCTACCATATTTTTTTCCCACTGTAGGAGAAACTAATATACAATACCCGTATGAGTTATATACCATATGCATTCCTTTTTCAGAAACAAATTGAGTTAAAGTTCCCAGTATAGTTAAGCATGTACTGGTAAGACAACAGATGCATTCGCAAAACATCTCTTTATAAATTTAAAAACATTGCAAAATAAGTTTTAGTTCTTTTTCTTCTGCTTAAACAAAAGTAATTGCTCAGGTTTAAATTAGGCTGTGTGAGAAAGGGAATATAGTAGTGAGAACTGTGGTAATTCTAGGCATTTCAGAAAAAATCCACAGACTTAGTACCCAGAATGAGCATCACACTCGGTATCATATAACTCTCTGTTTCTGCAACCCTGCCTGTCTGAAAGGTATCTGGAGGGTGAAATAGTGTACAACATCTCAGTGTATCCTTTGGTAATGGTTCACAATGTTACAGAAAAAGTAGATTTTCTGGTTTGTCCTCACTTTTTTTCATCACTCTGAAAGAACTTCCTATGTATAGGTTTCCTTTGCCTCGAAGGCATGTATCACCTGTCCAGTTTCTACAAGTAAAACCCTTTTCTTGTGGGGATCAGAATAACATTTCCTGAGGTGAAATTCCGTTGCCAAGGGTATGGAAGGAGGTTCAGCTCCCTGGTACGTTATTACAAAATCATCAGTAAGATCAAGGGGAATTCTTCAACTAGGTAAGTTCTAGTGCATTTCATTACAAGTAAGGAAAATTGTCTTTTCAGATGCTACGCTGAGGTGAAGTTAGCTATGCTGTTAGCTATCTTCTGAGAAATCACACCTGACAGGAAATGTCAAGCATTATTCAGGGAAGAATTTAACCCACCAGCTAACAGCACAATTGATGAAAGGCGTTTAGGTGGTCACATACAAGTGGTCAAAAAGCACAATAATTATTCCACGTCCTACATGGCTAGCTTTATTAAAATTAATTTATTCTAAATATCACATCAATCTGCATTATATTAACAAAAAACCCCAACCCTCAGGAACATTCCAGATTAACGTTAAAGTGACAGATTTTAGGCTAGTTGTTTTAGAAGCCTTGATTAACTGTGACATTTCGGTCAAAACCAGAAAACCTAACTCTTCTAAAACTATCTGCATATAATGCCTTATGGTTCATCTTAAGACTTAAGACTTAGACAGCTACTCTGCTCCATCCATACGAACTGAAGATTTTTTTCTCATTGGCAAAGTATTAGATTCTGAATCCAACTGTATCTCTAAGATTCCAAATTTTTTTTATCATACGAGAAAAAATAATGAGGAAGGAATTTGTCAGATCAGATTCCAAACAATAGTCCAATACAATAGGAACAATAATTCCAAACAATGATATAATTTCATCTCCTGATGGCACAATGCTCATTAAGGTGCTCAGATGCAACAAGAAGAGCTTCAAAAAATACAAAACACAGCAAATAAAAAATAATCCAAATTAGAAAAAGATTATTCCGTATAAAATAATAATTTAGAGTGGTCTTGACACTGTAGACAGGCTGGGGTTTTTCAGGGTACAGGTGAGTTTAAATCTATTGTTTAATTTGGAGTTTTGATTTTATGCTTTCAAAATGTTATAAAGTAGTTGTCTTCATTTAAAAATGACAAAAACATGTGCTGAGGGGGTCTTTAAAGGTACTGGCTTGAGCCAAAATGTTGTGTATCTCTTCTGGTAATAGTGACTGCATGGTAGCTGTAGCACAGGATAATTCTTCTCTGGTTTTGAATCTGAACATAAGGCAAAACAAAATGCTTCACTTTGGGTGGGCTCAAACTTAAACCACTTTTTGTGGTTTAAAATAAGCTGTGTTCAAAATCATCTTCAGCGACAAATTTTAGCTTGTTTAGTAAGAATTTCACAACACCTTTTTCTATGTCTAGACTTGTATATCTGAAGCTAGTAGATAACTAATGAAGTCAAGGATGGAAAAGGCATAACACTAAAAAAACAACCAATGTCGGCAAAGAAATATTAAGAATTAATCTGTTCAATGCATTACAGAAGTGTCCAGTATTACCCAGATCAGCTTTAAAAGAACCTCTTAATTTAAAATTTTGTACCTTTGAATATTTTTTTTCTTATATTTCCTTTACATTTTCTTTCTTTAACACCATTTTCTAAGTGCGAAATACCCTATAACATCTGATGAATTATAGCCAAATGAGCTATGCCAAATTACACCAGATGGAGAGCTGGTCCACAGAGGAGTTACTGTGTTCTATAACACAGTTTCAGATGCAAGATTCATTATTTGGGATAAAAATATTCAGATTATTGCCAACTTATCTGTCAAAAACATTGCTGGCACAACGAGTTTGGATTACTGCAGAGCATCTTTCCCTTTTCTCTGCCTCCCTGTGAACCTCATGTTGAAGTGAACACCCACAGTGTTCACGATACGCGACTGCTGTGATGTGGGAGGTGCCGTGAGGCCCTGCTGGACTTCATCCTACAAGTGTATTTTGGGAAATTTTTATTAGAGTTTAAAGGCTTTTGATTTTTTCAGCCTTAAACTGAACAGATATTGGAAAGCTATTTTGGGCATTGATGTTTCATTTTAAGTGGTATCAGTTTAATATGGCTGAATAACTGCATCTAAGCAGATGCCACATTAAAGGAATCTTTTTTAATGCCATTATAGGGTTTGTACGCAGAAATTTAAACTCTCTTAAGTGCTATAGTTTCCCTAAGTATAGCTTAAATTTTCCATTCAAAAATCTTTCTTAAATTCTTAATACATATACTCAGCAAACTTTCTGACACCTGCCTTCTAACCTCCACCCTGAAGCCATACATCTACTCTACTTCTGCCATATCTCTTTCTAATTATAAACTTAAATAGCCTTACTCTTATTTTCTTCCTCTCAATTGAACGCCTGACTTTCCAGACCATAGATTGCTAACAATAAAACTACAGAAATTAGAAATATAGTGCTAATTTCTCTGTAACGATTTTGTTAGTGTACCATGGAGGCACAGAATGTATCAGAACGTGCAAAGTTTCCCACCAGCCAATATATAGCTTTTGAGCACACAAATGCTGGAAATGGTTTAGGGTATTCCTGCTCCTGCCACGTTTTGCTTTACCCATAAGCTTGAAAATGCTGAGCTTCAGCTAAGTTTTGTGGTAAAAGCAGTTGGAGGCAATGGGGAAGGGCAACTTGAAATTAATCGGAATGATCTACAAGCTTTGCAATTCCATGGTCTTTCACCCTGAAGTTTTAGCTGTGTTAGGAATTATCCACTAAGCTGAAAAGAATCCGTGGCACGTGGTAGTGCATCCCGAGGGCCCCTGCTCACGAGAGAACCAATTACAGAAGTGGAGACCTCAACTACGGGTTCTGTGGGCTACTGTGCTGTGCTCTTCCAGGAGGCTCTGGCTTCCAAGACACTGGCTGAATTGCCTAACAGATTCCTGTCCCTGAAACATTATTGGTCTGGAACAAATAGTAATACGCCTTCATGTTTTTACTTTATCTATCAGGCATACTATTTTGAAATTTAAGGTGTAATTTCAATACAACTCTCTCTCTATATATATATACACACATACATATATATATATATATTCAGCAGGATAAAAATAAATAAATAAATGAAAACAAGTGGAATTTATGGACCAAATAGCTTTCATCTACTTGCATAAAAAACTCTGTAGTCTCACTGTTGCATAATGATGAAGCTGATGAATCCCACTCTCAAAATTTTCCAGGACAGCAAGATCACAGAGAGGTGTATTCCCTAACATCCCCGTGGGGATTTTGGACACTATTAGGGAGCGTATCTAGGCAATAGATGAAAATCTATTGGAAAACCTTGCATTAGCACTAGGAAAACCTGGAAACCTTGCATTAGTATTTTCAAGTTTAGCAGGTTCTATTGAAGCTTATGGATGGATGCTTAAAGGTACTGTCCAGTAGGCCTGTCTGCATCCTTTTTTTTATTTTGAAGGGACAACTTTTGGATTGGGAAACATTATTCCAGCTCTCAAAACACCCCCTCCCCCTTTTCTAATCATGCAAACATATAATGGATATGCCCCAGTAGATTTTGTATTTGTGGGTGACAAGGACAGACCGCTGTCACCTGTATATTGATTGCTTCTACCTTATGCTCTAAGACATAAAACCTTGCTGTTTTAACAGAGTCCAAAAACTGTATAGAATGAACAATTCAGGTCTGGGTGCACCGGACGGACCCCAGCTATGTTCCAAGCCTATGCTTGGACTGTTCTGCCAAATTGTGTACAAACTACACATTTAGTTATGCACAGGGATAATCCTGAACCATCCAACTCTCTGAGTCAGGATACATAATATAATGAGGACAGAGGATATTTAGCCTAATAATTAAAGGGACGTCTGAAAAATTGATGGAGCTGTGACTAGGAAAAGCACATTTCTAAATTGCTAATCTTGCACGCTGCCACTCGGTAGTGACTCTGCAGGCAGACAGAGACCAACATAAATTAATAAGGTTCTTGTAATTATGGGAAACAACATGCAAGATTAAGGCCAGAAGACTGATTGTTTAGGAAAGGTAACTCAAGATACATAAAGATTATCAGAACCAGCTGTGGTGACCTGAAAAGGAAAATATTTTGGCAGTATCAGTCTAACCAGTAAGAATTGGTAGCCATCGCTCATTTTGTGTATCTGGAAACAAAAGCCCGACCCTGAAATGGGAGTTCGCGTGTAAGGAAATAGCTCCTTTATGACCTGAGAAATACAGAGCAATCTTTTTTGTGTAAGCATTGTTTAGGAGTTTGCTAGACAATGTGGTTTTTAAGAATCAACCTTATTCCAATTCCCTTTGACAGCAAATTAATTACCTTTGCTTTTGTATTACATGGATTCTTTTGTTTGTTTGTTTGTTTTGATATGAAAAGTTCTCATTCCTTACTGGAGTATTTCTCCCATGAAATATTAGAAAATCCTATGTGAACTGCTTATCTAGGCACAGTAGTAAAGCATCAGGTGCTGACAGCAGTTCTTAGTAGAGTGGTGGCTTCCCTAGATATAATTTTTAAGTTGCTTTCCTGTACAAATTCTTATAATGCTGATGCACAGACTCTGATGGGATCATGCATGCACTTCCCGTTGGATATTTTTCAGCACACAGTAGCAATGTGTGCCGATTCTACATCTTACTGCTACACACTGAGATAAAATCTGGGGTTTCTCTGCGTACGACGCTCTAATTAACCTCAAAAATGGACTGAGCTTCCTCAGAACCTGAGGATGGCTCACCACCTCCTTGGGACCAGGTGTTACAAACTGCTGAGGAATTTCTGCATCCAAAGGGAGGCATGTCAATTTTTTTTTTTTTTGCATTTCAGGCACAGCAGAGGAAGATGAATGTAGTTGCAGGGCATGTGCCTTCCCTTTGCCTTCCCATCACAGATTAAGAAGATCCCCAGTCAGAGTCTAAGGAAATGAGATGTGCCCTTCCAGAAGCTAAACTGAACGTGCCCGTCTCTTGCTGAGCTCCAGCTGCGCCCGGATCCCCGAGACAAAAGGAGGAGGAAAACTGCATGATGCAAGATAGTGATGGCCTTTACCTCCTGTTAGAGATGAGAGTTACTTTTTGTCTGACCTCTCTTCCTTTGATGGGCAGCCGTGGCCCTTTCTTGGCAGAACAACGTAAAGTCCAGGAAGGCATTACTGTGCAGAGAACATCCTCTGGCCCATTACCCATTGCACAGTACTCTCAATGGCAAAACAATTGCAGTGGTGAATAAATGTATGTTAACTCAACACACCCTGTTCATTAGCCTCTGCTTCTTAACGTACTGATGACCTGGATTTCTTCCCTAGTTTGTACAAAAATACTCACACCATGCCTTCTCTTTTCCAAGTGAAAATCAGAAAACATGGCCATTTTAAAAAAGACCTGAAACTGTCAGAAGGGACTTAGTCGCATGTCTTGGCTGTTCTGGAAGTAAAATAACAATCTACATGACAAAGTTAGCACAGCTGAATAGAATTACACTTCTCTGCTCTACTTGAAATGCCTTTATGAAAATCATGTTAAAAATAATAGTCATGTTAAAAAGATATAGTTTCAAATTCTTATCATTATACAGTTCAAAAACATCCACAATTTTATTTATTGGCTGCTAACACTACCTGGACAGAGGGCAGTGTTATTGCAAACCCTTGATTCTCTTAAAGGGCCGCTGCAGTGTGTCCCATAAGGTGATACACAAGTTCTGGTTCGCACCTGCGACCCTTGACCACAAGTAACTGAACAGGTACTCCACTGGGCCCACTCTTCCACACCAGATTCACCTGTATTCGAGACAACAAACAAACATGAATACACACGTAAGTATTAATGAAGGATTAATGAGACTTTTTTTTTTTTTTTTTTTTTTTCCCCTGAAGCTCGCTATCATCTGCTCTTAAAAATCAAAGCAAAAAAGTACCGGACCCAAATAAGTATTTAAAAGTTCATGGAGTAAAGCAGCTGTGAAGACGTGCAATGAGTAGAAAATAAAGACAGCTACGATGCTGCAGTCACACAATGGAAACCCTTTGACTGCTTAGTGTCATTTACAACTTCATGAGAACTACTGCCCTTCAGCATTTTAGAAACAGCTCTGCTCTCAGGATGCTAAAAGGACATAGACAACTCTTTTATAACATAGCAAAAAGATTTATCTTTCATATCACTCTAGAATGAAGGCCAGGTAATAAAGGAACTTTACCAGTAAGGGCATTCTGATTTTAAAAATACTCAAGCCAAAACCCTAATTTCTTATCTTTTTTTTTCGGTGGATGAGAGTCATCTAGTAGCACTTGAGAGAAGTTCCCTGGAAAAGAGAAGGACTTGGCTGACCAAATTCTAACCTCAGCTGTGGGATGGGAGCCTTGCTTTGACCATTTACTGCACAGATCTGCTCCTTGCGTTTGACCTAGAGGTGTGCTAAACTTCTGGGTGTGCTAAACCTCACTACTGCATATAATACACACCACTATGCTCACAAGTGTCAGATGCGATTTATTAATACCACACATTTGAATAGCATCATTTTTATCATTGAGAGATAGTGCATTATATTATTTCTATATTTTTTTTGAAAGCAAATAGTGAATAAAGTCTTGGTGGATAGATGTACAGGGAAGAATGCTTAAATTTACTTTCCATGAACAGCTATACACACAATTCTGGAATTCCTTTTGCAAAAGCATTCACGTTCAGAAAAGTGAATCCCTTAAGTATTCTCAGAAAGCAAATGCAAAAGTAATGTGAAAATAAGTCACTGAAAAATTTGAGTAAATACACGTGGATTCATGTTCACCTTCTTCCATTAAAAATCAGTATAAAATGGCATGCTGAAGCCGATGTTACACACTTGACTTTTAAACCTAAGTCCTTTTTGAAACAAATGGGATTTTCTGTTTTGAAAACAATGGCATGATACAACTTTCCCTCTTAAATAGCTGGCTTAAAAGTTCGATTGCCTCAATAGTCCTCTAGTCTCCCAAAAGTTTTGATATTGGTCGCAACCAAGGGGATGTCTGTGAATGAGGAAGACTCTGGTGCTATCTTCCAAGAATGCAGGAACTGATACACTATATCTTAGAACTGTGCTTTTTGTAGCAGACATCTGTCCAAGTTCTTCTGTTTTTCTTTCCAGAGGCCAAGCATGAAACCTTTGCAAAATGCTTGTCTCCACCGGTCATCTAAGAAGCAACTCTAAGGCTATTCGATGCTTTTAAGACAAATGTACTTTTTATTCAGTAACAAGAGAGAATGCTTTATAATTAGCACACAAATCTCTCTGATTTTCATAAAATTACATACAATTCTTACAAGTTACATGAAAAAGAACAAAATTATGAGGGTTTTTTTTAATACAAAAATTCACCAAAATTATATTTGCAATCATTTTATTTTAAAGTGAAAAAAAGAGAAATCGGTTCACTGATTATTATTTTAATATTTTTTTAAATGAATTCAGAATTTTCCTTAGGTTGTTATATGTGTTGGTACAGGTTAGACAATATAATATGGCAAATAAAGCTAATACCTAGGTAGATAGTAATAACTATAATATATGTACTATAAGCCCTATGTACATGTTAAAAATACCTGTATTACTACAGCTTTCTAGGTTAATATTTTTGTCTTATCCTACATGCTTGAAGTCTGACTTTGCCTTTGTTAAAATGGTTTAGATGAAAGGTCAAACAGCAGAAAAAGTCAAAGCTATGCTTCTCAAGATGTTCCTCATTATGTAAAACAGTTATACATACTCAGTGTAAAGTATCTATTATCAAACACAGACATGGTGACAGTGCAGAGCTGAAAAAATACAGAGGTTAAGTATTAAAGATTTCAAATTTCGGATATCCTAAGGTGATAAAAAGTTGCTCTTAACCCTTGGAATATGATGAAAAATAGCAGTAACATGATATTAAGAAGTGTGATTCTATTGAGTGAATTTTGGAATGAATATTAATGATTAAAAGTTCTGATCATATATGTACTGTCCATTCACAAAAGGCAGCATCTAGCAAAATACTTCCACATATGTATCAGATAGAAGGCTTAAACACTTGGCGGAGCAAGATCCTCCACACTAACAAGTTGTATGGAGCAAAAAGAGTGAAATCAGAGAAAATAAAGACCAAATTTATCTCATCAGCTGCTTTACTTCCTTTTGCACAATGTATTATGATTTTTTTGGTAATTTTTAATTTTTCAGAGTATTTTCTACTGCTGTTAGTATGATTATTACCTATTTTAAAATATTTTAAAGGAGGAAAACATCTTCACAGACATATTATACCACAGATAACCATTTCTAATTTAAGGAAATAAAGATATTTATTTTCTGGAATAAACCTAGATTGCCTATATAATCTGCAAATACATCTTCCATTGTTTCCTTTATGTCTTTTTCACTTTTTTCTTTTCTGAAATGAAAATTTCCAAAGGGCTATTTTTAATTTTCCTTTAGTTTTCAGTTACTTGGCAGCTCTTAAATTTTTAATTTCTGTCCTATCAAACCTACAATCTGAAATTAATTATGGGCAAGCTGCCAAGCCCTCATTCTCCCTCGCTGCTCGACGTGTAAGAGAAAACATAACTTACTGTATGGATGGCCTCAATGATCTCTGTAACACTTACCTGCATTATACTCTCTAAATCCCATAACACCTAAGGGAAGGATCAGTCCGAACACATAAAATGACAAATATAGGACAATCAATTATTCAGACAATATTTTTTAAATAAAATGTTGTACTGCCTCATATCACAAACAAACAGGCAAATGCATATTTTAATACCGTGTTTTAAAACTCTTCCATTTGCAGCAAAATTCAGTGGATTAAGTCCACTTTTCTAACATATTAAATGCTTTTCATAAATCTTTTCCAGGACAATTCTCTATTCCTGTCTCTCTGCCTTTATAAACCGTACAAACATTTTGTTGCACTCTTGCATCTGTTTTACTATTACACAAAATAAAATATTAAACAGGGTTGAAATATCAGAAATCTCATAAACTCAGTATCAATTTACTTTGAAGACTATTAGAATTCTTAGTACATGGGTAAATTCACGAGACAGATATGTTAGAGAAAGCCTTATGAATCAGCTTAAGAGGATATCACATTAATTAAATCACAAGAAAATGAATGCACTAGAGGTGAAGAAAATATGCAATGACCACTACAAAGGAAAAATCAAAATGACGAAGAGATGAAAATTAGTAAGTATGTCAAAAAAGAGCGCAGTATTACTTAAAATGTGTTAACTTACAGTATGTAAAAATACAGATTTCCTTAAAGCTGGGCGTGCAAGTTGATATGCTCTGCTGATATATCTCACATGCTTTCAGAACGGGACCTTGAAAACCAAGCTTGTGTAATTTGGAACATTCGTACCCCGCTCCCCCCACACAATCGATCAGAAGGTGATGGTAGAAGTGCTGCATTTATAATGCAGTTCTCTAACACCCGGAATAGATGCACTGCAGTGCATGACTAGAAATTATCCAAGTTTTACCTAATAATAGGAAAGTTTTAGGGATTTATATGAGGAAAAAAAAAAACAAAAAACCACAACGGATCATCTAGCTTATTTTTTGGAGTAATTGTATGAATTCAAGAAGCAGTATAAAAGCAAAGGTGTTATTCTATGCAGTAAGCACCTAACATTATGAGTCTGAGCTAGGTATGTAAGTGATAAGTTCTACTGGCCCAGACAAAACCTGCATGGAGACCAAGAGGTTCTGGGCTCCCTTCTTCCACTACGTTTGCTTACAGCAGTATCGACTGGGAGTTAGCCATAAAGAGGTCCTAAAGATTAATGGGAGGGAAACGGGCGTTTTCCCCTTCTAAATTCTTTACCAAACAGATCTATGCTGATTGGCTCCACTTCAAATATTGACTGCTGCAAATCTGTTAAGTAAAGCGCCCTAGGACCAAGGAAGTCAACATGCAACATCTCTAGAAGCAATTATAGCTCTTTTACTTAAGTGAATATCAACTGGAAGCATTATGTATGACTGATGCAGGCATATTTTCTATGTTAGTAACTATGGAATACAGAGTAAGTTGTTTCAAATCCATACAATAATTACGGGGCACAAGGCTTTCCACGCAGCAACTCACTGGAATGGGGTGTGTAGGGAAGCGTCACAGAGCGAGGTTTTACCAACAGATACACAGATCATCACTGATGTCAAAATGTGCAGTACTTTTGGTGTACGAGAGCTTAATCCAACTCACCACTGAAATTTTATCATTGACATCAAGGGCAGCTGTGCTAACTGTTAGTAAACAGGCTTTTTTTTAAAAAAAAAATTACTTTAGCTCTAGGTTTTTAGTATCACTGATATGTTTATCTAAAAAAGATGAAGTTGCTCAAACGAAATTAGAAAACTGTTAGATAATGTGCACATCCAATTAAAAACTACTTACGGCCAATTTCATTTAGCAATTATGAATTTGGAAACTAGAGAACAGAGCCTTGTGCTGGGCTGAAGATAGTAAACGTTGAATGTATGCACATTACAGTCGTCCCAGTCATTAATTAATTTGATAAACACCTAAAGCTGGGATTAGGCCTCAGTCTATTTATAAAGAAATTCTGAAGCGTGTTCCTAACATCTTCTTTGAAAAAAAAAGGAATATGTCACAGTAAGCTGTCCTGTGTCTTGCACGTGTGGGACTACCCTACTACTGAAGAAACTCATTCTTACACTAAGCGATTGAGTATCCGCATTCACAGTGCATGTTTTCCTACCATCTACCTACTTCTCAGCTACTTTATTTATGGACTTTAACTGGTGAAAAAAAAATACATGATTCAAAAAAAGTATCAGCTTAGAAAACTGACAAATATGCAGCAAAAGATTATGGAAACATGCAGTGGTTTTGCTAAAATTAACAACAGTAAATAGAAAAATGTAACTGATGTATTACCAGTTTGTGCCATAAATTTAGCAGCATCAGCTTGTTCCTGAGGGACCCTTTTCTCATGAACAGATCGAGGTCGCTGACTTTTAATTGTATGATCTCCCATCATTCCAAATTCTAAAGACAGAATAAAGGTTTATGAAAGCTTGTGTGTAGACATTTCTCAAACGTCACATACTATCTCATGCAATATGTTCCTAAACGTACCTGGAAGCTGTGGCAAGAGGCAGGCAAGCGGTCACGGCAGTTAACAGCAACTTAACTTTGCTACGCTCAGCTTTTAATAACTACTTAAACTTGTTTCTGCAGATTTTCAAACATGATTTGAACCAACATTCGATGTGGTGACACGCACTATAAATCAGCTGTACGACGCGGGACAGAAACAATTATTCAAACGCAGACATTTTATTCCTCTGTTTTGAACCAGTGGGAACCAGACCGGAAAGTGACCGTGAGAACGTTAGAGGTTAGAGCCTGCTGCTCCTCCAGAGGACTTCCATTTCTGCACTAGTCTTTCAGGCTGACCTTTCAGGCTTCGACAGAGATGGCGAGTCGTCTTTGGGAATGGGGGCAATGCAAATTAATAGGAGTTTAGCCAACAAACTGCTTGATTTTCAGGCTGAATCCAGCAGAACGAGGGCTTGTGAACTATTTCCTGTCTGGCACCTCCAAGTTATGAAGACTATATATTATATCTGTCCCTACGCATTTAAAAAGAAGTCCCCGTTGACTGGAGTAGGGAAATCTACATAAAAATCAATGACATAAAGGCCCAGAGCGTGGGAGCTAAGAGCATTTCATGTTTCATCCTATTGCTGACCTCTTGGGTCCTGCACAGGCCTCCCAGCCTTCTACCCCCGGCTCCATCCGTCCCTTGGGTGATGGACGGTGGAGGGTCCTCTGCCCTCAGAGGGAACTGCTGCATCTTCTGCCCAGTTCCCCCTCTCCTCCCAGCCACGCTCACCTCTGCACTTTCTGTCCCCAGTGTGAGTTGGGGACTTTGGGTTAACATGGGAACGACTTCCAGTACGGGGACAGGAAGTTTGTGTTGAGGCAGAAGGTGACTGAGACACTAGCAATATGAACACCTTTCTGAAAAGTTCTAAACTCTCCTCAAACTGTAAACTCATAGCCATAATAAAACTTACCTGCCTGCCTCAAAAGGTGCAAAACGTTATATCACTTGTAAATGCTACTAATGAATATTATTTGCAAACACATCTTTTTGATAAATTGTGAAATTAAACATATTTAAATATCTATTTAAAGAAATAATAAAAGGTAAATATATTTTTAAGGGGTCAATCAGCAGAGAGAACTTTCTTTTTCCTTTCTAGTGAATTATTAATATATTTCTCCAAATTAGTGTTTCTTTTTGTAAATATTCATTAATGGCACCTCTTAAAATATAAATTTAATTATTCATTTGAGAACAGCAATGCAGTTTGCATTCTAAAGAGAGTATCTGAAAATCTAATTAATAAAATATATTTTGAGAACTAAATAGTCAACATTTTAATACATCCCAGAAACACATATAATTAAATTTTATACATACATACATATATATATGGACATATATGTATGTATATACATACACGTGTGTTATAAAATTTTATTAATATATTTTTACAAAATACACCTCTTCTACAGCTCCTCTGATTTAAGATAGCTTTTAATTCTCTGGGAAATTTCTTACTATAATTAAAGCTGATGAAATTCAATAAAGGCAAGTGTAGGGTGCTGCACCTGGGGAGGAATAACCCCCTGCCCCAGGACAGGTTGGGGGCTGACCTGCTGGAGAGCAGCTCTGAGG
>JAOQGH010000023.1:87193191-87215598 GCA_025769975.1 Gallinago jamesoni
GCAGCCCTGCTTTGGCAGGGGAGTTGGACTGGATGATCTCTAGAGGTCCCTTCCAACTCTGACAATTCTGTGATTCCATGATACCTAAAATCTGTCTTAGCTCATCATGGCCCATCATTTGAAGAAGTGGTGCCAATGGTCAACACATATGAGTATCTGGAGATTGCAAGCAGGGATTTTTTCAGTGAAGATGTTTAGTTCTGGACTTAGAACCACAGAGACTGTGATACACATTAAGCTGGGAACTCTGACTCTAAGTTATGGAAGAATGACCTATTGCTTATGGACACAGATAAACTCGTATCTCTTTCCTGAAGGAGTCTGCAGTCAGTGGTGGTTTAAGTAGTGCAAATCGACTTTCTCTTAATAGCTGGAGACCTGCATCTGGGATGTACATCATGGCTCTCCAAGAGAGGCTTAAGACTGGAATCACATTATGCTGCTCCTAACTATGAACCTTTTAAAATTCTCTCCAGGGCTACCTGCACATCTGCCCACAAATATCCTATAAATCTCTCCCATTGCTTCTACTCTGCTGTCCAGAAAGGGCTCGAAAAGAAGTGGCTCACTAGGGGGCTCAGTAAAGTAGCTACAAAAATATCTTTTATACAAAGATGTTTTCAAACAAAAAAATTGAATTTGTTTCAAATTATGTTTTTGCCTCTTGTGTGTTGCCTCTCTGAAAATATTTTAATGATTTAGGTACCTGAAAGAAGTGTTCTCAAATATAGTCTACTTTAAGCATGCATAATGGAAATTTTTATGGTAGGTAAATTCTGAATCAATAAATTAAATTATGCTCACTAGAGTCTTAATAGTATATATGGTGATTTTTCAGTCAGGAATCAGAATCAGAACTATAAAAGCAATTCTTTTGTCTAATCTTTGTGTCTAATGTCTTTGTGTCTAATCACAAAGCCAATATGCATTGTAAGGTGAAAATAAAAAACGGCGAGTATTGAGGAACAGAGGAGTCATTTGTGGGTGGAAAGAATGCATTTGTCTTAGAACAACTAAAGTATCGGGGCAGATAGACAGGTTTTGGGTACACAAACTTTCAGTTCTGAAGTAGAAGCATCAAACCTCAAAGCTCCTAGGTGTTTTATTACTGCCATTTACAAACCTTGCCTTGCTTATGTACTTAGGCTACCATGACCATGACCAACACTGCCAACACCAAGAAGAGATTAGATGTATTTCACATTCGGTTAAGGGGTTAACTGAATAATCAGAAGAGATTATAAGCAGAAAATTCAGGAAAATAGAAACGTCTGTGATGACCACAAAAATTATACAGTGTGTGTTGTTTGCTTCAATCTAGCCATCAAGAGTATGCAAAGCAGCCTGGAAAGCTACCGTGGGCACTCATAACGTACCAGTCCACGGAAGAAGCACGGAGAAAAAGAATTCTACCTTTAGACCTAATACAGAGACTACTCATTCTGTATTAATCTTGTGGAATAATTTACATTTTCATAAAATACATTTTCCAGGATATATTTAAGTTTGATCTATTCTATTTATAAAAATAAAAAAGGTCACTTCACCTTGGTATCCACATCTTAGATTAATCTCAGATTAAACAAAGTACTTCTAAAAGCTCAGCTCTTATGATTTTAGAGACAACTTTCAGCCAACGAGCATATCATTCTGGTTTTAAAAAATCATTATTTGCATGACATATACGTAGCAAACTTCACTAAAATCTATTCAAGGAATCCTGGGTTTCAAAAGTAACGTTCCATTAGTTTTAATGAAGGTTTTGAAAGCGCTGCAGTGATGGGTCTGTGAAGCCTGACTGAACTGGAGTGCTCCGTGCCAGGACTCTGGAGCCCTGAGGTAGTTCCATCTACAGTCAGAGCAGTTTATTTCCCAGGATAACTGCAGAACCCAGTGATGCGAGACACGGTTATACAAATGCCCACATGCTAACATATGTAAAGCATCTCCAAAGGATAGTCTGGGTGCACAAGATCCACCTCTGGGAAAAGGGCTCGGTGCCACATGACAGCACATGTATGCAGTTCAGGCCATAGAACAGATGTTCCACTTCTTACTTCCACATAATTATATTTTTAAAAAAATCATTACAAGTTCCCAAAAGACATGAAGAAGCAATATTTTATGTAACAGATTCTGTTCAAAAGTAAGCCATTAATGCTAATACACAACCCCCTATATTGGCAATCACAGTTAGCACTCATGTATCATTTTGATTATTTTATATGGTGCATTTCAATTATTCTTTCCCACTACCAGAAGAATAGACAAGTCTCATTCGGCCTCATGTGTAGTTTTAATACTGAACACCAGAGTAACAACACCTGAAAATAACCATATTTTCCTTTCTACCAGTGTAAATCAGAAGTCGTGAAATAATGGAATTAAATGTGCATATAACTGCTGTGGGAGCAGAACTGGCCCCAGACAGATTAATTCCTGTGGTTGTGAGCAGCACGTAGGACTGGCAGACCTAGAATAATGAACTAGGATTTTCTAGCTCCTTTCTCTAGGTTCTGTTAGACCATATAGATTCTTATGCACGTCCGTCCAATTTAATCCCTCCTTCAGATTATAGGAACAAATTCAGCTAGTGAAAGATTTCACTAAATCCTTATCCAGGCTGTGATATTCGCCCCTCTGCAGCTTGGATTCACCTCTAAGTGTCAGGCTTTCAAAAGGTAACGACAATTCCCAATACTTAGAATAGGACAGTACAATAATCTAGGAAAAAAAGTGCCTTTTGGGACAATGTCTTCTGTTGTTGTTGTTGTTTCCCTCTGCTGTCCCAGTATTACCCCAAGGTCCATCGCTGTTATTGAGGTGGAATGTTTTGGTTGTATGCATTGTGAACATACTAAACTGAAGTTAGGAACGTCAGCATTATAGCTCTGACAGGTGTCTTGGGCAATTTGGTAAAAAAGTGAAAATTGATTAAAAATAGTAAAATGCGGAGAGAAAAAATATTGTATGTCATTACTGGACTACTGGTACTCTTCTGGACAAATTCTTGCGGCAATTAAGAAACACGTGAATATTAGTCTGAAAGAAAGACGCTGTTTGCAGTAGATAAATAAGACGTAAATTGTTAAATAAGGTAATTCTTGCTAGCCCTAGGGATTACTGTGTGAGGGAACACAAATCCCTTAGCTGCTGTCTACAGCTGAATCAAATTCTGGGTCCCAGACCAGTTCCACAAACTACCTGTAGATTTGGAATTTGGACTAACAGTTGAAGAGCTGTGATATTTCTGTGGGCATTTAGCTTCCTAACCCTAGCAGGAAAAGCACAGTTTAAGGGTTCTAAATAAAAAAGATGTAAAAATTGAGGATCTAGGAAGAGCTTCTGGCCGAGTTGTACAAAGCCTGTGTAAACACAATGACCTCTAGGTGTAGATTGTTGGGAAGGTGTTTCTTCTGGTTGCTCTCATGCCCTCTGCAATGAGCAGAACCTCTCTCCTGTGTTGGAAAACGTACAAAATTAGTTGTAGGTCACAGCACTTGGAGTAGCAGAAGCTGCAGCCTTCAGGGCATCAGAGAAAGCAGGAGTCCTGATTCTGGTCTAAATAATATCTAAAGAAGGATGTCAGTCAAGCAGAAAAAAAATTTTAAAAAATGAAAAATTAAAAAATAAAGGAAAACCAAGGCACATCTCTTGAGAAGGCAAGAAGTCACAGGTGCATACGGGTCTGATGAGGGTCAGCCTGGCTCTGCTCACTGCAGGAGTGGTCCATAGGGTTGAGAAAGACAGAGAATCATTTAACCGGCCGGGCTCCTGCTTTCACTGGCCGTGCCCGAGCTTAATTCAGGGCATCCTCAGGTTATCTCAAGCTGAGGTACTGCTTTGCAACTGCTCTGCTTAACTCAAATTTTAGCAAGTGTTACGTGTATATTTTGATTTTATTTACATCACTGTTTACTACTACCTCTACGCCAAGTAACTTCTATTAGAAGAAAAAACGTCACAAACAATTGCAAACGATTATGTTGCTTCACTGTAACCATATACAACAAAGGAAGAGCTAAACATAATAACCCTAGTTCAGAACTGGCTGTACTAATGCCATCCCAGTGCACTCCAGTTACATTTTTCATATAAACAGATCATTTCATAAAAAAGCTGCTTCAAGGCCAGACTCATTGATTAATCAGAACTAAGCTAAGAGTTTCAGACAAAAAAGAAAGGCAAAAGCAAGAATAGCACTCTCTAAAAGCTGAAATTGATTTATTTTTTTATATATCATAGCTACATTTTGAAGTGGAATTCTAATAAAAAAAAAAATCACTGAAAATAAACCAAAATCCCTTATGTGTTAAAAAATTAATTCAACCCCAAATTCTCTGTCTGTCTCATGAAGCAAAAAAATTAGTATTATACCAGTGAATTAATTTGGAAAGTTGAAATAAAAAAAAAATAAATTGTAATTAAGAAAAAAAATACTACATCTACTCAAGCATGCTAGGATTTATGTTAAAAGTCAATTATTACTTCCTACTTTAGATTTCTTCATAATAGAAACAACAGCAACCTCGTGAAAAAGAAATAAAAGAATCATAATTATGTGGGATGCAATCCAGGAATCATAATTTCATTGAGCACATACAGGGACAAAATGCTAAAGGCAATGACCGAATGACAAGCAACTCTGAAACCTGTTCATCCCACCCCATAACGTTGTTAAGAAATGAGCATTTCTACATTCATACCAGGTATTAAAGAGCACTTGAGGATCTTTGAACCCCAAGCATCTGTTTGTACGTCCTGTTCTGTACACTGACACACCGATGGAGAAATTGCTGATGTTTTCTGCGTGTGCTGAGGACGAATACGCTGAGCCCTGAGGAAAGCGAGTACCTCCACCCAGCCATCTCCTCCTGCTGTAGACCTGGCACCCTGCACCGTGGCTGGGAAGCCTCAGCGTGTCCCATCTATTGATGATGCTTCTCGTCAGCTGCAGTTCTCATTAGGAAAAAAGGAGCTACAGCTGACGGTGGGGTTTGTAGAGGAGCTCATAAATATTCTGCTACTGTTCAGAACTGCTGCAATGAACTAAAAGCAGACATGTTAGCCGCATTTTTGAACCCACATGAAAGCAGAGCTATTAGACTATAAAGCCTGATCACTAATTAAAGAATGTAACCTATCAAATTAAATATGTCGTGTTTTTTCTGACTGGGTCCAGAGCGGAACAACAATCCCCCTCTTCAGTTTTTGCTCCTAACCAAGAGGTCTTCATAACCCTTCCAACGGGATCTCTCTGAACGCTGGTTTTTGGAATGTTTTGAGGTGGTTTTTTTTTCAGGGAAGGGGTGAATAGTGTGTGTTTGTCTCCACTGAACCTGCCTCCTGCAGTGACCTGGGCAGGGTGCTGACCCGTGGTCCGGCCGGGCACAGGACTTTCTGCACGGGGAGGCTGATTGCCAAGTCCCAGCCTGCCCTGAAGGAGCCTCTTCGGTGGCCACTGACAGCCTGGTAGGACATTCATCAATATAACGTTTGTGTACCACTCCAAGGTCACTTTGATATAAATAACCAGTGGCAGATGAGGCCTGTGGGGTGCTTGTTAGTGAGCCAGTGGTAGGTGTCTCACTCGAAGCCTGATCAATCGCAGCACAGCAAGGTTCATGAGATCTGTGCCTGTCACACCACTGCAGAACCATGGCAAGATCTTTTCTTCTTCAGCCACTGAGTATGCAAATTTTGGAGCAAAGGCTTGTGCTCCTGCTTAGAAAGAGTTTGGTGGATCCAGTGGTCTTTACCTTAAGAAGGTGAAGGCTCTCTCCTACCTCAGGAGGAGAGAGCTGTCTCCCTCATGAATAAGTACAATCCCATTTGGACCACGAGGACTAAAGTTAGGGAGGCAGATTTGGTGGTGCAGGAAGTTGCCACTGCTATGGCCCTGGGGTGTTAGGAAAGGCAAAATATACAGGTACTCCATGCTGTTCACTGTAAGTCAACATACTGGAGGGAATAGTCTTTCTGTTCTTTCAAAAGAAATTTGGTCATTTTATTTTATTTTATTTTGATTTTGATTTTTTTTAATGTATTCTAAACAGTCCTGCTTAGTTCAACTGATACAGAGGTGATACACTGCAACTGGACACAGTAATGTACATCAAGAATGGGCAGATATTAGAAAAGCAGTCAACAGAGGGAAGTTAGGCAGCTGTAACTTTACCTTCAGCTGCTCTCTAACTAAAAAGGGTACGCACACTGAAGCGTTCAGTCGTCAGTAAAGCGTTCTTCTAAAGATAGAAGCACATCTCAGGAAGAGTTTAGTTTGTGGAGTATTTCCTGCTCTATTGCTACGTAGAGCTGTGTCCCAAAGGAGGAGGAAGTATCTGCTCTACTCTTGTGTTACTCCAAAACATGGGCACCTCAACACGCTCCGTAAATAGGGCAAAAAATGTGAGATAACAAAAAGGGAGGACAGCCAAGTTCTTAGGAAGCAGACAAGGAACTATAAGGGGTGGACAACCAGGATCAATTTTAAACACTAAAAGCAATGCAAATCAGGTTGTGTTGTATTTGCAGTGATCTTTCCCCACATTGGCCATTTAAAGCAAATAATTGCATCTGGTTATAATATAAAGTTGGCATTTCCCTAGCTCATTAACCTTCTTTTCTGTTGCCCAGTCTCAACCTGTCTTCTTCAAGATCATAATACCAAGATGACTAAAAGAAAAAGGAGTAGCCTCATGGGAGCAAAGCTGTCAGTTTACAAAGAGGACGTGTTTTTATGTGTTGTTAAGGTTTTCTCTTCATGACCTTCTATTTACATCTTCTTGCCTTGTGTGTGTTTATATTTGGGAAGTATATAGTCAGTTTTCATAGCTTCAGTTTATGCGTATTTTGTTCCTGTTTTATAAAAATTAAGCCTACTTATGAGAAATTTTATCTATTTTGTCTTATTCATTATACGTTTCTTCCAGGACCAGAGTTCATTTTAGTATTACAGAGAAGTATGCCTAATGTGACTTTGATATTAAGAGCCTAAGTTATTATTTCAATTAAAATGCTTATAATATTTTGAAGTGTATATATATATATATAAGTATAGATTTATAACATATTTTGAAGTAATTTTGAGATCAGAAGTTTTCTTCTTTCAGGGCCACTTCCCATAAACCAAATCCTATTCTAAATAGGCTCCACGTAATGTTATGGATCATTAAGTACACTAATTATTTAAGGCGACTCGAAATATACATGCGACGGTACGAGCCAGAACTGACTGCCAGATTCACAGAAACTACAGCACAGCAGCCATTTAGGTGATGAGCACAGAACTTTCACTTGCATTGAAAAAATATTAGAGATTTTTTTCCTCACGTACTGGAAATGTCACTCACGTTACCGTATCTTCTACTGAAATCGTGGTACAAACGCTCTTCAGAGTTCCACAGCTGAATCATGGCTTTATTTACATCCCTATCTCCTCAAACCTGCTCTCATGGGCAGATATTTGCTATAAACACAGACACTATCAGGAAAAACTCCTTAAACCTTTTGAATAATTCTATGCTTTGAACAAATAGATCCTAGGATACTTTCTCTAGAGAATACAAACTAAAATATAATAATAACAACCATAATCATGTTTTCTTAACCTGTTATGCAACGCCCTATATACTTGACAATATAACTATATTAGTTTCAGTGAAGGCGAGCCTGACTGACGGTGTTATAAATGTGAAAGTAATTAAGAGAAATGCAAAAACTGCAGCTAAATCCTTTTACTGCAACCTTCTACTACTTTTAAAGCAACCTTTACTACTTTACAGGAGAGATTCCCACCTTTAATCTATGTTACTCTGCCTTTAAAATTGTCAGAGAAGTCAAGACACTGCATATTCTCCGTGGTAATGAAGCCATCAGTGTCAATCTCGTTCTCTGAACAGCTATCATCTAAATTAAAGGGAAAACAGCTAATATGCATATTAATATACTTATGTGTGCGTCTCGGTATGACCAAGTGGGTAAAAAGGTTGCGTACTGTCATTCCAATATGTATGCAGCCCTGATCCTCCTTGTCTCACTCCTCATTCTCATGACTCCATTTGAGTTATCATCCCAGCTTTCACTCTAAAGATGTGATTATGCCTTCTCTTGTAGTAATAATATATGCTGATACTGAGGATGAAATTAGAGAGAATGTGAAGTACTATATTTAATGGCATAAAATGTTGGCTCTTAAACCTGTATTAATTATTCATTTCTGTGTAGCAGGTTCCTCAATGCATGATAGGCTTAGTTAAGTACATATCTGGAATATCATATATTAACCACTGGTAAAAAAATAATTCCAAAGAGATAACTTTTCAGCTTCATTTCGATTACTTTTATGGTCCCAAATGCAAATGAAAGGGACAAGTACACTGTGCCTCTTGCCACCTAAAGCCACCGGCCATTAAATAATCTAGATCCTAGGCTTGGAATAGCTCATGAATAACTACCAAAGCACTTTACTTAAATTGGTGGACTAAATTATTCATCCAGAATTAAAGTGGTCCTAATTCATTTTAGCTTACTGGGTAAATTAAGCTAAAAAGAATTAGAACCACTTTAATTCTGAATGAGAGTAGTCCACAAAGTAGAGTAAGTAATTTATTTCAGGGTCACACCTTCAGCTGATTCTGAATTTTCTATGGAATTCCCACAAAGACAAGTTTTGAATTTGTCTCCCCATCTCAGTGCACACAGTTCTTATGTATTCCAACTAGACAGTTAGGTTTTTTCTTTTAATGTTTCTCTCTTGGATGTATTAGATGTTTGAAGGACAGACTTTACATTTCTGCAATTTGCAAAGCAGTAACAGGACTAGACATTCAACAACTACTGGGCAACCTGTCTGTTTACTTTTCTTTTTTTTTCCATGCAATCTCTGTTTCTGCATAATTCTGACATGGTTCTCAAGAGAACAGTAAGCTGAATGCTCATCTTTAAAATTACGTTTTTATTCAGTAGCAGGTAAAACGGGGAATGAGAGTTAGGAGAAAGGAAAAAGATCAAACCTTGACTGTATCAGTCATGTCATTTTGTCATGGTCACAAAATCTCTCTTCTGAGATCCAAATAAAGGAGCTGAGGAGTTAGTGATTGTCTTTCAACATGACACAAAGTACCACAGCCACAATGGCAGAAAATGCTAGTAAGGCAAAGACCATGAAGAAAAAAGTCTATTTTCAGCCTTTCTTTTTTGAACCAAAGAATATCAATAGAACAGATTGAAACAACTCCACCTCAAATTAGCAGGTTGGCTTTTTTTTTTTTTAAATCCTAAGAAATTGACCTGAGTATTCTCTTCTCCTTCTCCATGTGGAATAGCTACATAGTTCTCAGGAAGGTTCCAGTGTTTGGCCAGTGGTGTTCTTTACATGTTTTGACACACATCCTCAAAATCTTTCTGCAATTTTTTTTTCATTGCGTATTTCAGTCAGCAAATTCTAAGATAGACGTGTTTAGCTTCATAATTTAGTACAGCCTTATTCATTAAAATTAATTGTGAGGTAGAGTCCTTGGATCTCCCACAAAATTAAAAACCCAGTCAAGACACTTTCAGAATAAAAGTTTCTACTGCTATTTTTGCATCTATTCAAAGTATACAGTCAGGTTTCTGACTTTCAGCACCTACCGGTTTATTTTTAAATGTGATTAATTTGAATGCTCCATGATTGTGTTGTTATCACGTGGCCCTTGAATTAATATGACTACCAAAAAAGAAGTGGTTTTGTTTAGTCTAGGTAGGTTGCCCTCAGAAGCTTGCCCTCCATGCTTACCAAGTACTGAACAAGAAGCAATTTAATGGATTAAAGCTTAGAACAAGTCAGACTTGGGGTAATTAGGAAGAAACAGGAGTTTTTTTTCTACTAGTGCATTCACACAATATTTCTTTATGATATTTATGACACAGAGGTAAGGTAGAATGAAATATAGCAGTGCTGACGTTTGCTCTGCCCATCCCAGAGTACCTGTCCACCCCATATGGATATCCCAGTCTCCATAAAGCCCAGGATGGGTCTGTTTTGATTACCTATCTTTTGATCCCATGAAATACAATTAATATAGAAATAATAAATAAACTTTGTAGATATACAGAATACACAATCCAATGTCCCATATACATTGTTCATTTGTTTTCAAGTGAATTAAAACTGAGAAAAGTTCTGTGTATGCTTCTAAACACTCTTGCTGATCACACCTTATTAAGACCATCAGGACTTAGGCATCCTAAAGTGATTGAAAGATAACTGTAAATAGGGCTAAAACCAATACCCTTTATTTCTCATTCCTTTCCTAGATAAAAGTTGCTTTATAGAAAAAAATAAAACAATAAAACAAACAGAATAATAATAAAAAAAAGAGAATGCAGGAATAGAATAAATAGAAAAAAGGGTTCCATAAATCAGAACAAAATTTCCATTTTCATGCAGAGCATCTTAAAAAATATGCATATACATATAAGAGTTGAAGAACGTGTCCTTCTACATAAAAAAGCGTAAATTGAGGGCAGAAGCATTAAGAAGGAAGTGGTCATGTGTACCTATATTTTTGACACTTCTAATTCTTCTGTATAAACTTTGCTGTGACCTGCATAGTGAGTAGAGTACCTACATGCCTGGTGCCATCTATTCCTAACTCCTGCCCATGAGCTGCGTTCTAGAAGGTGCCAAGCCCAGGAGGATAACTCTTCTCAGATGCTGCCACCTAAGGGCTAAAATGAAGTACGACTCTAGAGATGTATTGACCAAGATCGACAAAAAAAGAGCAAATGGGAAAAGGGAAGTAGAATGCAACACTGCAGACCTGTTGCTTGGATATCATATACCAAATGCATTCGTGTTCAATCCCATGTGGATAATTACCCGAAGGTACTTTGAGGATACAGGTTTTTCAAAGGGCGGGTCAACACAGAGGGTTGTATCTTCAGCAGTCGCGTCGTTATGTTTATAAATCAAATGAACAAAACTAAACAGTAAAAGCAAAATTACTTGTATGAGCTGAATGACTCAGAATTATGACACCAATGAAAATCTCCAAACTTGTTTTCTAATTAAAAATATGCTTCCTCTAATTTGCACATGTAATACATGTCAACTCCTTAAAAAAAGAATGCACGATATATTTAAACCGCTGTGATTCTGATTATCTCTTAACTATGCAGGAAAACATCATAAGCAGGGAAAAATGAGGATTTTTCTATAAATGATTTCAAGTTAAAGATTCAGTAATTAAAAAAACCTCAAACCAAACCCAAAACCCTGAAAATCCTGCCTAACAGGGTTTTTGTGAGAGCTAGATAACATTTTTCATATAAAGTTGTTCTTAAAAGAGGCTTCAAAACAGTCACTAAAAGTTAGTGGATCTTTTAATTACCTTGATAAAAGGTGGTCTGTGTCATAGGAAATATAACTAAAATTAACTTACTGTATATACAGGACCTTGTCAGTGTCCTGTTTCACAGTGGGACACCTGACTAGGAACACAGTAAAATGAAATCAGAGGGAAAGAAAAATATGTTGGGTTTTTTTTTTTTTTAATTGCAACCAACAATGACACAGTTGCACTCTGCAAGAGTCTGACAAATATGTGTAATGGTGACACTCCAACAGTTTGTTTTCTGTTACATAAAAGTTCAGTTTAGGAGTAAGAGTATCCAGATTTCCTTACTTGTGAGCTAAAATGAAACTTCAATTTCAGTCTGTATGAAGAAAGGCATACAAGAAAGATTTAATTAGTTCCACTTCTTTGTTTTCTTGTTTTGGCCTTGATTTTAGCAATAAAATTTAGCTTTAAAATAAAAAACAGGCAATGACATAAAAAAAAAAGTATCACGCAGCCAATCAATGGAAAACAAAGAGTTTAATGAAAAGTTATGAAAAATCTTGTTCGTTAGCATAAAATGTTAATATATTCTCGTATCTAAGGAATACCTGTATCAAATCATTGCAGTGACAACAGCCTCCACGGGACTGCCATTCTGCATACAAAGGTGGGATTTTTTGGCAATTAATCCAGGTAAGAAAAAAAAATTTGGTTATATATCACACTCATCATTTCTACAGCCTGTAATGGTGTGCAACACATAGGTCCTCAACCTAACAGCAATCCAGCTCAGTGAGCTGATACCATAAAATAACACGATATAGCACAGTTGCACACAGATGCAATACATGTGGGTTTAGATGCAATTAAAGAAAATTTGCTTCTGCTGCTCTACTGACCAGTACCAGTACTGGGGGTGTTCAGGAAGAACGATTTGGATACTTCTGCACACAACCCAGCACCTAGCAGAGAGCACGGAACACAGATTTCAGAGCTTGTGCTCTACCTATACGTATTTAATGGAAGGAACAAGGAGACTTAATCTCTTCTTTGAGGAATGTACCATTGAAATACTTCTGATTTGATTCCTTCTCATGATAATCTCTGTGAGATTTCAGGCGTTTCAAGTTCCTAAAGCTAACAGAGGACTAAAGAAAACAAAGCAAAACTGAAAAGTAAGTGTTCTCTATTAAGCTGCAGCTGGAGACCTTATCTCATAAGCTTTTTTTCTGCAAAACCCTGATTGTTTCAATAATGTGCTGTGAAAGACCGATAAGCATTCTTGTAGCCTTATTCTGCAATCCTCCTGGCAAAGAAGGAATGTCCTTCAGGCCCTTAGCAGTAACCATGAGCTTCTGCCTGATTCCTCTGGATGTATTTCATATAACTTTTCCAAGTGTCATACAGTACCCCTCTAATTATGTTTTGTGGGAAACATGCTTGTTCTGTCAATTCATTTTTTCTACTCATTAGCTCTTCCCATCACAAAGAAGTAGCAGAAGAAAGCACAGTTAATTGCATAAGAGGCCAATTCAGGACAAATGCAATGTTTTCCCATCACATCCCATCACACAAGGTTGCCATTTCTCCACTTTTTAAATGTCTATCCCTTGCTGCTAACACCAAAATTGAATGCTGCCTGTGGCATTTACTGTACCTTCATCTGCTGGATTAAATGTTGTCTCAGCTGCTCTACTCTGTCCCTCGGGGACCAAAAGTGCTACCATTCAGAATACTCTTAACAGCAGAAGCAGCAGAACACCAATGTCTCATCCAAACTAACAGCACAAAGGTGATTATCACTATTAACAGCCTAAAGGTGATATATTCATTCCTTTCTATGTTTTCCTCATAGTTTATAGTCTTTTCTGGTATCAAGCAGGGACCTGAAGGATTAATCACGCTCTTCAAATTCCTGATCACTTTTTGTTAGAAGTGAGCCAGAACCCAGAAATGCTCCCGGGCAGAGCTGTGTGAAGGATGGAAATTTTATTTCACATAGGGTTATCAGAGGTACAGCAATGTACGAGGCAAGGGCTCAGTGATACAGGAAATGAATGGAAGGCAACAAATCTCCAATTTCCAATGAGGAAAAAAAAAAAATCCTTTAAAACATTTTAGTTGAAACTGCTTCTTGTGCAATTTGATGAAAGAATCATTTGGGGAATTGGCTTGGAGCATCTTTCAGTTGCCTGTCTGATTTAATCCCCAAGTAATTCTGAGAAAACTGACTGGGTCTCATCCCAGTTGAGACAGAGGAGCTCACTCCAGTAGTATATAATTGTGCTCAAATTTCCAGAGGAGTTTTGAAAAGATACAGGTGTGGAGATAAGCTGCAGCCCTTTTTATACACCAAATGAAACTGCAACCAAATACTCTGAACTGCAATGGTGTTGGGAACAATACTGAGGCTCCGTGGCTTGAATTCCTCTCAAGTTATAATATTGCGAGAAATCAAACTGCAAAAAGCTGCTGACAACATCTATAACATCACCTTATTTCCCTTGACAGTTTTCAACAGTAAAGTTTTTATGAAAGCATGTAAACAAAAGAAAGCTACTTGTAAACCTTATTTTTTTTCCTTTAAGATGCTTCCTTTTTACTTACATTCTCAAAGCAATGCATGTATCTACCTCAATATTTCCCATTTAGTCATTAAGGGTGTTACAAAGACTGCCAGAGTTGATCCCTCACAGCAAGGCCTTGGACATCTTCCAAAATAACAGTATCTTTAAAAGATTCTCTGTAACTATACAAAGATTTACTCAGTTATGTCTTTTAACCATGAAAGCAGATGTTCTCATTTTTTGGAAGATACTTTTCTGTATTTGGTGGCAGATGGAAACCTTCTAAGTATTAACTACTATAAAAACTTGAGAGAGAGGAACAACATACACTCCCATTCAAACTCCTAAAAACTCAGTCATATCACAGAGTGTGGACTTACAATCCCGGTAGCTAAGTTGACAATGGGAGAGAAGGTCTGAGACAAGCATTATTTTTTAAAGTTAAAGATGTCCCTGCTTATTATGTCTGCAATAGGCATTTATCAAATACGTTGTTCAGGTATGCACCCCTACCTGAATGATAAGCAATTCAAAAGAAACTACAAAGCAACCCGAAAATTCTGCAGACAATTTTAGCTTAACTTGAAACTTCTGAACTTCATTAAACTTCAATTACCTTTTCAAAATTATCATCTGTCTTTTATCTTACTAATTTCAGCCATAACCTAAAGCAAGAACAAAACCCATGAGGGAAGCAACGCTGATCGTGGAGAACATTGGAAACTTTACATGGAAAACTACTCTCGTTACAATTCAGTACTGTTTCAGAACCAAAAGTCTTAGTATCAGCTTCATAAAGCCCTGAAAGTTTTATAACTCATGAAAATAACACACGTGAGCCTTCAGGAAACGAAGCCCCCAAGGCACATTGCCTGGCTTTTGCCTCTGCCCGTAATATTACCGACTGGGTCACATCAGGAATGATGTCACATCAGGAGAATGGATCCATACGTTCTCAGGGAAGTTCAGACCCTGGCACCTTTTGATGGAAAGATCTCAAGCAGGTTTGCATTTACATACCATATATGCTTGGATAATAAATTCTTACAACTTCTCTTTTTTTTTTTTTTTTGACACTCTGATGTGTCAGAAGTACTTGTCATAGCTTTTTTTCACATGTCCCCAGGAAGATCTGTCTAGGCAAGCCCTGGTCACACTCTCTGTGTTCAGGGATACCTCAGGCACTGCTGAGGGTCAGTCAACAGGTCAACCTTTCTGAAGGAACCGTATACATTTATGCCAGACGCCTCCCTGAAGAAGTGGAGCTAAATGAAGCTCTCACCAGCTTCACCGTGTAGATTTGTGGTTGCTTTGTTTGTGGGTTGTTCTTTTTTTTTTTTTCCCCAAAGCTGATGCTGTTGAAAGCAAAAGTGTAAGTGGCACATCCTCGCAAACAGTCACTCACATTTTTGGACAGGAGTCCTATTATGAGCTTAGAGTCGGTGCACATACACATATGCGATGTCTGCTGTCCGTCCCCATCCTCCTCTCAGCTTCAAAGCACAGCGCCTGTTTACAAGTTCATCAAACCCTTCCCCGGGGACACAGGTGTCAAGCAATGAAAGGTGACTGCTTAGATACCAGAGAGTGATCTGTTCAGAAGGGAAACATTTCCCAAGCGGTGAATAAGAAATGAAGAGTTTCTCTTGTCTGCTATGCTAGTAATTGTGACAGTTCCCCCAAAATGTATGTAACCAGTTTCTAAATTTGTTATTATTTTACATAGAGATTATATTCAAACACTGTTCAGGTATCATTTCCCAGTTGTTTTTGTTGCTCTCTTGCATTTTCTCCTCAATTTTTAAATCCTCTGCGTGAATTATACTTCCTGATTTTTCTCTACTTCTGGACACCTAATTTTGCTTTATCTTCTGAGATCCTGTTGAAATTCTCAGACTATCACCAAAAAAAACCTCCACCGTTAACTCACTTACCTCTCAGTTTTTCCTGTAACTTTTTCTCTCTATTCTCAATACACTACGTTTCTCAGCTTCCCTCCAATATTTCACACTTTATTTGTTTCTTATTCATCTCTCCCCTCTTCATTTATTATTTACTTCTGGAGCCAGTCATCCTCCCTTCTTGTCCTTTTTTTTTTTTTTCCTCCTGCCAGCTGGAATGTGGCTGTTTGTCACTTGCTCTATTATGGAACTGTTCCCACAGTATTTCATGAAAATAACATCAGAGTCAGTATTCTTCCAGTAGTTTTCAGCTTATTTTTCAGATTCCGGATGAGTGGGAAGGGTAACAGCAGGAGGAAAGAGTCTAATTCTAATAAAAAGAAACAACTGTTAACCATAAAATATCTCACTTCCTTTGAAAAAAAAAAAAAAAGTCCTTTTAAGGACTTTGTGAGAGCCTTTAACCATCATCACTATGTGCTTGCTATCGCTGACAATCACCTGTTGATAGTTATCTGCCAAAAACTGATAAGGTAAGAGAGAGATCAGGAATTCACAGGCATCTGAGAACGGCACTGGATCAGGCTGATTTACAGCAGGTGCCTTCGTGACTCACGACGGCCACCTGACCGTGCCAAAAACATATGGAGCACGGTATCTTTTGTGGAAGCATCCCTCCTGCTGACAGCGATACCAGCTGCCAAAATGCATCACAAAGGAGTAAATCTAGCAGAATTCAGGTTACAACTTTTTATTGTTTGAAAAAGTTCAGAAACCTAGGAGAAGCCGGCTGCTTAGAACTACAGTAAAATACCCGATTTAAAATAGAGCAGAATTTCGTGTTTCAATGCTTCTCAGCGAGGTTGCAGTGATATACATCCTGCAAAGGCACCTCTCCCCCTTCAAGAAACAAATAGCAGGCAGTCACACAAAATGAATTTAGCAGGTGGAGTGCTAACGGTGTTGGAGTTGTAAGGATGGACAGAAGGGCAAAAAGCAGAACTTGCCTGGAGGTAGTAAGGGCACAGCTGGTTTTAAAAGGGAAAATTCTTCTATAGCCTTCTGCACGTTGCCTTACATAACGGGGCTTGAATCAAAGTTGTCCCTAGGCGTCACCACAAGCCACTTGATTAATAGATAATCATTAGCACAGTACACCTTAGGCTCATTTTATAGCTGCCCAAGTAATTCTGATTTAGTGGAGCAGTGTTGGAAACAGAAACATCACAGTACACACCAGCCTAAGGACACCAGTGACAGTCCACGGACCAAGGACAGAAGGTTGTTGTCTGAGATGGCATCAAACACACCTGTTAGTCAACAGGCAGTAGAAAGGCAACCCTGGCATTTTGTCTTTTTAAGGATTATCAGCCAAAGCTGTCTTCAAGAGCTTTTTTTATGCGTCAATGTCAGCGCTGTCTCAAAGTGAACTCTTGTAGTATAGACTGGGAATACGACATCGTGTGTCACACTGGTTAGGCTGGGGATTTCTAGGCTGCTTCTCTAGAACGTCTTGAGTGTGTTTTGGATCACACTGTGATCCCTTGGAATATTTGTGTTTATATTACTAATATTTATAGTTCCTCTATTGTTGAAATTGCAACATATCTCTAACTCTGAGATTGGGATTTTAAACTACTTCTGAAAAATACATAAAGCTTCCTTATGCTTGCAGGTGTTGAATTATCAGCAACTTAAATTTACAAGAACTAACTCGGGAGTTATCTTGCCCGCAATGAGCCAAAGTAATTGCTAGAACATAGCAAGGTTGCCCTCTTTGGTCATTACTGTAGATCTTTTAGGTTTAGAACCATAGCACTGGATTTTTAATCAAAACCTGTGGGGGGTCTGCAGGTACACAGGTGTGGGACATACTCGAGAGATAGGGACTAATGATAAAAAGATTTGTAGGGTGAAACTGAGAACATGTACTCATTCTTAGCAGCTTTTGGCACCAATAATTATCAAATGTGGATCCATGTTACCGTTCAATACCTAAGCTTGCTTCTCAAATAAAGCTTATATGAAAAAAATACTCATATGAAAGGACAGTATGAAATTGCCCTCACAGGCATATGTTTCATGGGAATATAGCATAGGTTATATCTTCATACTAGGAGAAAAAAAGAACTAAATTCTGGAGGAGATCTCGCTTTAAAAATGAAATGAGCTTTCCCCCTCATTTGCAATATTTATAAATTTATTTGTCAAATTGGTTTTGCTATGCAAATGTTGTTTACTCTTTGTCACTGTCACCTTTCAGTTCTATCACCATAAGTTAAGCACTTAAAATCGAGCTTTGAAGCTTCTGAACACATGATAAAAGTGTTGTCCACCCAAGAAAATCCAAGGCTTTCCAGTACTAATTAGTGCTGCTAATATGTTTGTGGCTTTTTTTTTTCCTTTTCAAATGCTACTTTTCATTTGGTAGTGCCTCCTATATTTCACCAATCAAAATTATCACATATACTTTTTTTTTCTTTTTGTATCTTTGATCAAAAGCACCATCATACAAATGAAAACAGAAGTCCATCAAGTAAAGTCAATTTAGCAGCCATCTGTAGCTGACACTGTATCACCATGTAAAGACAGAGTCAGTCTTCACCAGAAAAATAAAAGCAAAACATCTGAGACAGGTTTTATATTCCCCTTTTCTGTTTTTATATAACCATGCTAAAAATGGGAACCAGATAGCATATTCCACTGACAAAAAGAATTCTGGACAAACAGAGTTGCAAGCTTCCCCAAAACTACTCTCTTCTCTCCTGCTCCAGCACACTCATTTAGCCATTTAACTCCGCTTCAATTGTTTCTATTTTACAGTCAAAAAAAGACCATATCACCTTGAAAAGTAAATGAGTTCAGTCATAAAATGGGTATAAAAAGCATAAAGATGTTTCTACTCCTTCTCTGGACTGAGCAAAGTATCGGTTAGTGCTTGTAATTTGGGAGTAATCTGTCCAAGCTACTCTGTCCTCATAGGTCTGGTTTTTAAGTGGCTTAAGTCCTGAAAGACGCGCTAGCAAAAACCTGATTAGAAAGAAAAAAAATAATTCTGGCTAATAGGAGCTAGCAATGAACATATGGCATGACATAGATTGTACACATTCAGACATCAGTCAACATGGCAAGAAACTGAAGCAACACCCGTAAATTATAACCTTAATTGCTAAAAATAATTAAACAGATTGGCAGACATTTAAAAAAATCACACATGGGCATCCAGTAGCCATAGAAAGTGAGCAGGACTTAATGATGTAAATAGTGATGCTATTTATCAATTTAAATGTCTTCCTTATTATTTGAAATATCTTTATCTGAGAATTTTAAAACCATCTAAATTATGTTATGCCTGAGTTTGACTGAGACAACCTTCTTTAATCCGCGGGGATTCCTAACTCATTCCTTTCTCTCACTGAACCTTTACATATCGTATTTGAATTTTAAAGCAGTTGGATATTTTTGTTGTTCCACGATTTCCAAAAGTGTCATAAATTATAGATGTCTGGAAACATGAAAAGTATCATAATTTCTAGAAGAAAGAAAAAAGAAGAATTTTTTGAAAGTAAGGGTAAAATCAAAAGTTATTTCCTTTAACTGTTAGGAAATTAAAAACCCAAACAGATCTTCAAGACTATTTTCTTTCCCAGCTCTAAGCTGCTGAAAGCTGATTTTAAGGAAAAGAGACAAAGCTCTGATCAAAATTTTTCCTCACATTTTTCATCAGAAAATTGAACACATTTAAGAAGGAAGGAATTCTTCACATAATTTTTTTTTTTTTGTAATAACTAACTCATTTTTTGTCATAGGTTGAAGGAATTTTGGACAATATTGTGCACAGTTCCCTGAAAACACAGCATAACATTATATATTAGCTGAGCCTTCAGTAGAGAAACACTGATAATTTACTAAAACAGTAAATACCTGATTGTCATCTTTCTGGTAAACCTTATGGCATTCACGTTTAATTCAGCTGCTATTGTATGTGGAAACAATATAGTTGTATGACGACAGCAAAAGAGAATGCCTGGCTTTTTCACTGCAAAGAAAACCCACAAAATTAAGATCGATCATATTCATAACCTCATTTTCCTCCAACTCTTCATGAATATTCAGTAAACAATTTTTCTTCAAAAGAACATTCACAGTTACCAGAATCTCTGTAAACTAGTGAATGTAAGAGTGTTTGCACTAGGATGCTAGCACACTGGAAAGCATATTTATTATTTGTACAATAAATTCATTAACCGATTACCGACATTCATTTCTATTAGAAATAGAAAGATCCCTCATCTGCTTGGAAAGCAGAAGCCAGTACCCAGACAGTACCCACGCCTCGTGACTCGCAGAAACCGTTCGAGGAAATAAATAACATGAATAATATAATCAGCTGCAAGCATGTCATCTTAAGCATTTTTTTATGCACTCAATCTGCATGGGCAGCAGTGGCCTCTGCCCGTCTCTGCCTGCCTGCCCCTGCCCACCAGCCTGTCCCTGTCCCTGGCTGGTGGGGCCCGAGGGGACACAACATCCCTGGGTCTCAAGTCCAGCTTTTGCAGCACTGGCCACCACAGCAGAACACTCTCTGCTCTTTCCGGAATTAGAGGGTTATGGCCTGAAAAGCTCGCACCTGGATTTTTATTTTCTTTTTAAATATGAGCCAGGAGAGTTCTCTCTAAGGCAGCGGGCTCAAGCGAGTTCTAGATGTTTCTCTCCCTTGCCTTGCTTCAGTTCTCCAGCATCCCGGGGCTCCGGGGCCACAGCTTCACTGTCAGTGACAGCTGCCCTGGGAAAGACCCAGGTCTGCAATGAGGCTCCGGGTGCTGTCCTTACTCACCACTAAGTTATTTTATTACATCCTTATATTTATATTTATTAATATTATAATTATTATATTTACTAACACTTTTGAAGTGTTAGGAGCCTGTCAGCTGATGTTTACAAAGGATAGGGAAAGGATATTTAAGATTGAACATAGTCCTTAGTACGTGGAAAAGGTTTAGTTGACTTATAATGTCCCTTGTCCCCAAAACTCCTACGAGGTTTGACACAGGGGTTGTGCAAAAGCTGTAGCTTAGAAGCCTGTGTGGCCACAGCCGTCAGTGCATGTGGTAGATGTATTGCTCAACAGAAATTTGAATACAATCCCTGGAATAAAATCTGCGGGCAGAAGAACTGGCTTTCAAGTGCCCGGTTCTAATCATGTATTTTAGAAATCAAATCTACTAACTGCAGTACTTTATTTTAGTGTGTTTGTGATAAATATTACTTTGAAACTCATATTCAATTATTTGCTTCATTGATATGGTTGCCGGGAATAAAAGTTTGTTTAAAAGCAATAGCGAAAGATACTTATTTCTGTGGCTAGAATAGAACAGAAGAGCTCTATTTTTCATTTTTATTTTGAAACTTTGAGATTTTCTAAAATGTAAAAGAATGATCAGAGCTGGGGATGAATCGAGTGACAGTAGAGCCGGGAAGACAACAAATGACAAAAAAAATCAGTACAAAGGATGTGCTGAAATGGAGCTGGGGAGATTGGAAAGGAGAGGATGTCACAGCCTCTGATAATTCTCTGGGAGAGACAAGGAGGGACTCCTGGTGAGAACACTTTTACTAGCATGTACAAGGAAGAAACTACACGTCAGAAAGAGCCAGAACAGAATTAGGATTCAGGAATTAGATACTACTTTTACCCTGAAGCCCTGAAACACAGTATTGCTATCGCTAGTACCGGACCATAAGCTTTGTAGTGAGTTTGCAAGGCCTCAGGCTTGCCCTCTCTGAACATTCCTAGAACACCTGCAGCAGGTTTTTTTTCCTAAATCAATTATTCTAGCAGACCAGGAGGTTATGACTATTGGGTTTAGTTTTGTTCTTAGTTTTGTTTTTTACTTTTGTTTATATTTCTATGGCAGAGACTTTGTTTCATACAGAAAAGAGTAACAAGCAGATACTCCTTTTGACAGACACATCCTGCTTAAGGCCCTGAGAAGTGGAAGGATGTGCCTAATGCCAAGAAGAGTCTTGAAACTGAGAAGTGTGTGTATTACAATTTAAGCTTTATTATCACTATTATTGAGACTTTCTTTGTATAGAAGAAACTTCTTCCCCCCCCCCGTAATAATGCTAGGGAGACACTAGCCAGATTATGTTGCAAGAACACAAGAAGGAAAGTCTAGGGAGGCAGGGCACAGAGAAAACCGATGAGAAATGGGGAGGGGAAAGAAGGTGTGCAGAATGGAAAGAATCATCACAAAGTTCTCAATTTAAAATAAAAGTCAGCAATACCTTAGTGGTAAAGAAAGAAGAGTTGTGCAAGGGGAATACTTTAGGCATGATCCTGAGAATTACTGAAATATCACAATGATTGAAATGTTTGCATTGTTGTGGTTTTACAGAATCACAGAATCTTCATGGCTGGAAGGGACCTTTGAGATCGAGTTCAAACATATACACAGACATACACACACAAAAAAAACCCCAAACCCAACAGTCCCGGGCACTAGAGCGTGCCCTGAAGTGCCACATCTACACATTTCTTAAATCCCTCCAGGGATGGTGACTCCACCACCTCCCTGGGCAGGCTGTTCCAGGGCCTGACCACCCTCTCAG
>JAOQGH010000023.1:87215698-87278742 GCA_025769975.1 Gallinago jamesoni
GACCCTTTCCTCTGCTCCTGTCATTATTCCCTTGGGAGAAGAGGCCAACCCCCACCTCTCTCCAACCTCCTTTCAGGGAGTTCTAGAGGGCAATGAGGTCTCCCCTCAGCCTCCTCTTCTCCAAACTAAAACATGCCCAGTTCCCTCAGCCTCTCCTCATAGGACTTGTTCTCTTTAGAAGGTTTTAAGCATTTCCTATTTAACAGAAAACCTACACTAAATCTTCACTGAGCTGTAGCTGTAGCTTGTCCAAGTTTTCTGAAATAGTCAATGAAAATGGATGGCTTAGTCACGTCTTTAACGGGCAGAAACGGAGTAGACACTGTTTTGTAGAGCTCCCCCATAGCTGAGCAAAACTCAGTCCCAGTTCCTACTTTCCTTCTTGGTAACTGGGAATTTGCCTATCACAAGGAGCTGAATCTGCCACACTACTCATGAGCTCTAAGGTAGGGCCACGAGTCTCATTTTTCACTACTTGGTCTCTTCTTGGATAAAGCTACGCCTGAAGCAACTGAGCCAAGGGACAAGTGGGATGAAAACAAACTCTGATTCAGCAGCAATGTCCTAGATATGGAGGTACTACCAAAATACAGCTGCCTTAATGCTATGCTTGGATTTGCAGCTCCAAGGTCAATTGAAGACTATCCTAATCAATTAAAAAGGGCCAAAGCATGGGATCAAGCACTGTCCTATGAACATTCATACTGTACAGTCAGTGTTCGACATGTCTTTGGCCAGAGCCGGAGGATGCTTTTAGGAGGAATTTTAAGGTAATCAATTGCCAACCAACACAAACTGCTGATGATCCTTTTAGGTATCAGGAAAAAGAATCATACAATCATTTGGGCTGGAAAGGGACCTTAGAGATTATCTAGTTCTCAACCCCCGTGCCCTAGACAGGGACACCTCCCACTAGAGCAGGTTGCTCAAAGCCCCATCCAGGCTGGCCTTGAACACGTCCAGGGATGGGGCAAAGAAGAGCACAAACAAGTGAAAAAAGCACCTAAACTTCTATTCTTCCCTCTCCACAACCTCAGCTTTCTATACTTTCTCCACCAGTTACACTCAGTCCCCCAGAATTTCAGTGGGGAGTGGACAAGTAGTGAGGAGACCGAGGTCATACCCGCCTAAGAGTTTTCTGCTGCTCTGGGCAAAATATTTTTCTGCCACTCCACGACCAAGTCTTCCATGCTGTGCTTAGTGCCCTGACCTTTGTGGTTTCCTGATGCTCCATCCCTAGAGCCCCTGTCCTGGCATGGGTTGCCCACAGCCTCAGTCTTTGGGGGTGTCCATGGCTGTCCATGCAGCATGACTCCCCAGCTGCTGGTGCCTCTCCCACCTACCCCTGAGCAGGGCCACGAGCCCCTCCAGCTCAACCAGTGGGCACCAGACAGCTGTTTTCTCACTGTTGCTTCCATTGGTCCCTGTTCTGAAGGGAAGAGCATTTAGTCCAAAGCATGAGAATTCCCTTGCCCGTTTCCTGCAGGGCCATGGCCAGATTAGACTCTGGTTTTTAGAGTTTACTGGTACGGACATAGTCACCAGGACTGGATAATATATTCTTAGTGTTTTGACTTGTATACCCTAAAATCAGTCTCTACTTAAATTTACCTTAGCTGAAAAGTCTTATGTAATGTCTTTAAAACATGAGTATTTTCCCTCCTCCAGGCATGCCTGAGGAGTTAGGTCGTTGCTATAAAGATAAATAATTCTATATTCATATAAATATGCATATTACATAAGAAGAATCTGGCATCTTGAAAACACTCATTAAGTTTTGAGACAGCTGGGCACTGACCAAGAAAACAAGAATCCCAGGCAGCTGTTTGACAACCAACCTACTGATTTTGGAGGTGTGACAGAGGGGTTCTTCCTGCCTGCTCCTGTCGGACACGTGAAAGAAATGGGCTGCTGAGTTGGTATGGACTGCTCCGGCACATGCAGCTTAGTATCATAAACCCTCATTCATAAACACTACCTCAAAGCTCTCAGTGAATTAAATTTGAAATAGATCTTTGTTTATTTTTCAGTGTTTCCTTCATAACTCGTTGTGTTGGTTTGGGGTTTTTTTTTTGTACAAAATACAGCATGATATAATCACACTTCAGAAGATGATACCCTGGGGTGACGGTCAGTTTCATAACAAGTTGCATTTCTTTTTCCCCAAATTACAAACCTCATTTTTTCAAGCTTAACAAACTAAATGCCCAGATATTTCAGTAAATATTCCAATACTACAAATTATGAAATATAACTCTCCTAGTCATATTGCTGATAGTACTTAAGGCATTGGTGAGCATGATCATCCATTCCCTCAGCCTCCTGAAATTCACAGTACTAGGTCTTGGTCTTCATGTGCCAGACAATTTCAGCACATTTTATTTGTATCCACTTTATTTTTTTTCTCCAGCAACTGTACTATCCTGCTAAGCTTTTTTCCAAACATTTTTTTTTTTACATAAGTAGTAAATAATTGTTCTTATCTTGATAATTTTAAAGATCATTTTAAAGGTTTCAGTTTTTATAACTGCACCATGCTTTATGACTTTGGCTCCTTTTACTTATCCTCTTAATTTTTCTTTATTAGAAAATTGATTTTATCAAACACACTCAGTAAAAAATCCACTTGCACATTTAATGCAATGCCAGCAGTTAAGTTTAGATTTTTGTTATGCTAAGAACAGCCTCTGCCTTCCCAGAATTCTGGTGCATATGGAATGACTCATTTGAGTATGGTTTTTGTCACCTTATTATTTATCCAACAGACCTGACAGTCATTATAAGATTTTCATTTGTTATTTAATACTGTAAGTCAGAAATATATGTATTACTTCACAGTGCAGAAACTGTATTAGTTTATTTTTTATTCTTGAGGTGCATACCCAAAGAATCTATTCTGTAAAAAACAGAAGTCACGTATCTACTTAGAGAAATATAGATCGTAGTTGTAAAAGGCGACTGAAAACATTGTTCTTCTGTCTGTCTTAGTGAGCTAAATTATTCCTGACAGAGATTTGTCTAACCTTTGCTTAAAAACATCCAGTAACAGAAATTCTACATCACTGCACTCCACTCAAACACCTAATCAATCTTTCTTTTAGAATGTTTTTCCCAGTGTCCCACACTGCCCTTGGAGCCTGGTGAAAGCGGTAGGTACATCACCTTTCTCATCCTAACATCTATTTACCTATTCAAAGAGTGCTATATCTTCTCCACCTTTATTCATGACTTAACGACCAAAGACACCTTCCTCAGAGGCCACATTTTCTAGACCTCTGACCAGTTTCATCGCTATTCTCTGGACCCTGTGTAAGTGCTTTACATCTTTCTTGAAGCTTGATGGAGTACTTGAGCTAAAGTCTTACCTGCACGAAGCAGAATGGAGGGATTACTCCTACAGGTTATAGTCCTGTTGACATATCCCAGTAGGAATTTTGCCTTGTTTGCAGTAGCTTAATAAGATTGACTCATACCGAATTTGTCATCCACTCCAAATCTAAGACCTTTTTCTGCACAACTTCTACCCACGTAGTGGTTTCCTATCTTGCACCAAATTGCTGATGAGTCCTGCCTACATGCAGAACTTCACATTCTTCCTTGCTGAACTTTATCCACTTCGCATATAAATTGCATATAATAAGTATATACTTATATAATATATAGTTATATAAGTATATAATAATTATATACTAGTGATTTAGGCATCTGTAGAAATCCACTGTGGAGCAATAACCAAAAATTGTAAAAAATGCTAACACGAAAGCACAGCTTTCAATTTCATTGCTTACGCTGATACCAATACAGCTTCAAGCACTCTTCCCTTAAAAAAAAAAAAAGAACCAAAAATCATTTAATATAACTGGAAGGGAACACCATTAAGGTTAGAAGGCTCAGTGTTGAGGGTTTTATTTTTTCCCCTTTTATTTCATTGAAAATTGCTGAACTCACAGCCTTGGGCAGCAAAGTCTTATTCATCAGCAGAAAATTTTAGCCTGAGCAGTGGGAGCGTACACTTCTCCACTAATGTGCTTCAAATCTTGACCCCGAGAAACCAGCCCTTGTAGTATTGAGAGAGTTCACTTTCCATCTCCGCTCCGCTCTAGGTCAGTCTGCCAGGATGGCCTACAGCAAAGATGCTGGAACATGGACAACCGTTCTGTAAGGACCACGTTAAATGAAGAAACCTATAAATTTTTAGGGCTGGTCTATACAGAGACGTTGTACCATTTTGACTATACTGACACAGTTGAAGTCTGGCAGCTTTTTAGTGTGGATTAGCTTTTTTTGTTTTTTACCGTTAATTGAGCCAAAAGGCAGAGAAGCAGGGGAAGTCTTGATTTATTCCTACTTTAGTGTGGTTTTAGTCATCAATCCAGTTTAGGGAGTTTCTGATTCCCTGCCTCTGGGCATTCACTCAGTCCACTCAGTGATAGTCTCCTAAAACACGTTCCCTTCTACAGAAATTTTAATATCAGACTGCTGCCTGACTCTCTAACCCACCTCTTAAACTGCACAGCTGGGGGCATGAAAATCAGAATCAAAGTTTTGCTTCAATGAATAGTTAATTTTGTACAAGAAGAAGAAACATCAGTAAAAATGGGAAAGACTGAGAAAAGACAACCACAGAACCGAACGGTGGCTACAAACCTGCCTGAAACCAGCCCAATGAAGGATTTGAAAACTAGCACCTTTTACCACTGGTAGGAACTACCTTCTGCTCTGGAAAGGCCTGACCTGGCATTCACACGTTGTCAAAAAATCCTGAGCAGAGACACATGCCTTAGTCTGACCTTCAAGGGGCAGAATTTATCCCCACTTCCCTTCACGGTGTTTTCTAGAGAGCGGTTTTGATCAGGTTCTCACTCAGGACCACGCTGAGTTTTGTCAGGCCAAGAGTCAGCCCCTGGCTTTACCGCAGAGGCTGCCAGTGCTGGGTGAAGACATCAAAGTCCACTTTAAATGATGTACCTTCCTACCGCAGGGAGCCTGTATTCTCCAGGTACATCACCCCACACAACATGCTGCACAGAGGGCTGTTTCAGTGCCCACGGGAGGTATTTCGACACTGGAAATCTCTGTCGCACACAAACCTAACGCAGCTGGACCTTTCACTCCTGGGAGGCATTGTACAAGGGCTCTGGGCATCTAATTCTATTGATTTGGTCCTACAAGCCAGTGGGATATACCTGGAATTGTAAAATCACCCCAAATTTCTTGCACAATTAAACTTTAAGCCTCATGCTTCTCAATAAAAGTTGGCATCCCAAAACTGTGATACTCAAAGCAACAGAAAGCAAATTTCAGTTGAACCCAGTGAGAGACTGATGCTCTCACAGACCGGTAACTTTGAGATCTGGGTTTTACAGGTGACATTGTAAAAAGGCATCTAAAGTGGGACATAACCAGGATTTAGGAACTGGAATACAAAACACAGATGCTTGAAATATCTACTTTGCTGCTGCCTACTCATGCCTGAAGTCTGCAGAGCTCTAAGTTTCCAAAATTAAAGCTCTCATGGTACCTAAAGTTCTGTTCTGGGATTTGCTGACGAGTGAAGCACTGATCTTAGACTAAGCCCTATCAGGCTCCACAAACTAGATTTTTCTCTGCTATATTTACAGCAAGGACTCAATCTGCTAAGCCCTACTAGAGCAGACTTACTGTGCTCTGTTCTTCTAATGAGGTGGGCTTTGAAGGGTTAAATCATTCAGTCACAACAGAGTACTCAAGGGCTTTCTTTTCCATACTTGTCAGAAGGACTTTGAACTCTTATCTTCTATAGAAGTATTTTACAGAATAGCTATATATTGATAGGGAAAAAAAAAAAGCAGCATTCCTTAACTGCTGAGGCTATTCCGCTTTGCATATAGTAATTTGTGAGGCCAGAAGAGAACATGCAAGTATCACCATGAATCTTAAAGTGGCTTAAAGAACATATCTTGCAAAATGTTAAATGTCAAAATATTTAGGGGATGAGTGAAGTGAGACTCTCCTGCCTCCCAAACTAACCTATAACCACCAAACCCCTCTATACACTTATGAAACCACCTGTGTTCAGCTTTGTTTACAAAGTCTGTTTTACAGTTACAGCCTTGTTTTAGCAATGGCTCAATAATCATTAAAAGACAGGAGCACTTGGAGCATATGCCCTGTGACTTCCAATAGTGAAAGAATGTGGTACCTGCTCAAGCAAAAGGCATCAGTTTCAAGCAATCTGGATAGCAAGACAATTAAAAAAAAAAGGTTAAAAGTTATGAAAAAAGTTCACTTCCCATCCTTATTTTCCTTGTGTCTTCACCTCCAGTTGTGCTCACCTAGTTCCCAGTGGAGATAGCAAGCACGGAGCATGTTCAGCAACAGGGGGTGAGGAGGAGCTCAAGGACCTGGTGAGAGGGGACCTTCACCCTTCGTGATGCTGAGTGGTGATGGCTGGCTGAGGCCAGGAACCAGAACATCTCATTTTACTAAAATATTCAAGCATGCGTTCGCTTCCCGTGAAAGAGCCTAGGACTGAAACATGTGCCTGAAATTGAGTCCGTTCTTTAAGTATGTTTCTGAATAGGTCACGTTATCATTTGAAATTATTTGATAACCAGGTCAGTAAAAAACACATTTCAACAGCCACTGATGTTTCAATTGACAAAGGTAATTCTTTTCTCTTCCAAGGGCATGGCTGAGATGCCATATTAGGGAAGTTTACAATTCCTTGCATTGCTGTGCAGTCTGTTGCAGTGCTAAACAGAACACAAGTCTTCCATTTCCAGTTGTGTTCGTCTCATGCCTTACTTCGATGCCCCCACACTTGAAAAATAACACATTATGCCCTCAAATACTAAGGAACTGCTTTTTACATTTTGACATTTACATTAGTCACTATGGTATGAGCGAAAAATAAAAATACACCCCACCCTACCCCACCCCCAATTTCTAAAAAACTCTGAGTATGTAATTTTGAGGAATTAAAAATATTTTGTTTGGCTCATTACTTCCAATTATAATACACTGCTTCTGCAAGCACAATAACAAACTTAAGCAGTTGTATGTTCTAAGGTGAAATTCAACTTCAGAAAAGAAATAGTTCAGTTTCTAAGAAACAATGAGCTCCAGTGAAAAAGCTGCTGCCTACTTAATTTTTTTTACTTAGCTACATTTAAAAAATAAAACCAAAAATATTTTACAGGTTACTTATTGTGCCTGAAGGTTCCCAGAAAACAAGAAGGAACAGCAAGAAACAACAAATCAAGAAAGTCATATCAGCATAAATGCAAGCATCCAGATGTTTCAATTTATGGATTTGAACTCTTTTTCTGTTGCAAGACCTTTTTCACGTCTGAAGCAATTTGCTGAGGCAACATCCCCGAGATGGAAAAATGTCCAATCAGCAAGTTGAGTATGTTTACGCTTTAACCGAGACGTACTAATGAAATATATCATTTTTTGATCTCAAAACAGGAGTAAGGCTCATCTGATTAAATGTGGATTACCTATATAAAGTAGCTATCTATAAATGAGCTAGACAACTAGACTCATTTAATAATCAATAGAGAGAAATAGCCATTTTGGGGGACTGATTCATCTTGTGATTCATTTTGTGTTGAGAAAAGCAAACCACACATCACAAAAAACTGCTGGAGGCTTTAAGTGTAAATCTAAATTCTAGCACATAGACAACTGACATATGTTATAGATTATGTTTACATTTATGTATATGTCACTGTTTTACTTAAAGTCTATTAGGCTACAATAACATTTATGGTATTACATAGCTTCTTGTACTATGTTACTGTAATTCTGTAAAAAGCAAGTTATGTTAAAACTATTAACAAGGAAGGAAAGAATTTAGTAACCTATAAGTTATAGAGTAAGAAGAGAAACACCAACTTCTTTCATTTGGATAACTTTTTTTTCCCTTGGAATTCTTTTTGTGAATCATTTTTAGTTTACAGATGACTGTAAAACATACATTATTCGTAATAAACTATTAGGAAAAAAAAAACAACCAAAACCAAACAACAAAAACCAAGGCACCAGTTTATTCTTACATAAATTAAATCTGTTGCAGTTTAATTACCATTTTGTCCCAAATTAATTTATTATGCTTTGCAATTATACAGTGCTCTAAGGCACTTGAAGCCAATCACTCAGTGAAACTATATGCTATTTTACTGTGTAAAAAATCCCTAGGAATTTTCTTAAAATTTGCCATGACACAAGGTATGTTGTGAAAATCATAATGATGCAACTTTAATGACTGTACTAAGGTAATAAATGGATAGAATTGCACAGAGAAACTTCCAGTCACTGTCTTATTTACAGCCTCAGCTTTCTGGCCCACTCAAAACTGGATCCCACCTCTCTCCAGTGGTTCCTCTGACACCCACCCTCGTTGCCCCTGTTGGCTGCCCCAACACGCTGGGTCAGCACCACCAGCAACAGCCAGAGTTGGAAAAAAATCATTTCATGCAGAGCAAGTGCTCTGAAGGGCTGGGTTGTTCAACTGGAAAGTCAGTTATCCTTTACCTACATAAGAGTCAGATGACGCCATAAATACAAGTTTTTTTTTTTGTTCTCGTTATTCTTTCTTTCTGCTACAAGAAGCTTTCCGCTTCCAATTTGCCCATCTTCTGAAATACTGTAATCTTTCACATTGTTAAATAGGACCAGAAATATTGCCAGTATTCATTAAAAAAAAATAAAATAAAAAGGATGTGACAGTAAAAACTTCAGGAGCATTTGGTACTGAGAAAGCCAGTCTGCGTAAAACCGAGATTTCAAGGGCTGAACTGAAAAACACGTAGAACATTTTTACGGGTGAAAATGCTTAATAAATGATGATTCAAATGCACGTTTCCAGCCATAAACTAACCTCTTCCCCGCAGAGGTGCATACAGGCGAGAGAAATCGCCCCGCACTCGGCGCTGCTGCACTATTCACAGGACACCAGCCAACACAAACCAAAGCCATTAGAGGCTAGCCGAGGCTGCTCACACACGAATGAGAACTCTCTTCATGCAAATTGGGGACCTACCACAAAATATTAGTGACAGTCTAGTGGGTATGTCCCGGGTTCTGTGAAGCAACATGCAAATATATGGAAATGCGGATTCCTTCATCATTAAGTTTTGTTAATGCACCACAAATTTTAATCCTGATGAGTTTGTTCATTCTTTCCCACACAGGACCGAGTAAAACACCCTGCTAAGGTTGTCACTTGATATTCCAGTCACACTGGGGACGTGGCTTCCCATTCCTGGCATTTCAGCCTGTTGAGTCTAAAGAAGTAACTGTTGTTACTCCACACTCAAAGCCAACATTTTCCACTTGAGACACATTTCCAACAAAATTAATGTCAGACGAGTAAAGCGTTAATTCCTTTTCCAAGTAAATTGGTTATCTAGTTTGTGACAGCTTGTATTGTTTCTGCCTGCAATGCTGCAGCAAGAGAACTCTTAAAAAAAAAAAGAAAAGAGAGGAGGAATGGAGCTTTTTCACTATTGAAATACGCACAGACAGCATTATAACTGTTCCTTTTCTTGGCATTTGCCCTAGCACAAGTGAATTTTATCTACGTTTTAAATTTTATTACAAGAAAATCCATACCACTCAGGCCTGAGGAAGGCTTAAATATACTTATTTAACTTCACTGAAATGCAATTCCAGATAGCTGTTGTGGGATTCTTTTGGTAACCATATGACAAATTAAACATTATCCCAAACTCAATCAAAATTTGAGAAACAATGGACACAGAGACCTTATCTGAAAATGAATACTAATTTCATCAACTCACATAACTAAGTTTGTGTGTCTACCTTTTCTCCTATATAATCCAAATATCATTTGTATCTTTTTACTAACTATCTTTACAAACAATTTTGAGCTTCTCTTGATCATTGCTTAAATGAAGGGCAAATGAAGACATAAAATAATAAAATAGTTTGTTTTATGTGAATATGACTGTTGCACACATTGAACAAATAAGATAAATGTTTTTTAAGAACAGCAATTAGAAATCTTCACTGCTGGTTTACCATTCCAGCTATTTCTCAAACACCTTGTACAGAAGGAAGAAAATTGCAGCTCGTGGGGCCATTATAAAAAATATCAACTATAAAGGTAGCAATTTAGTGAATGTAGCAATACCTTCCTTGAGTGGGCAAAGGCTATCTGAAAAGTAAAATCAGAGCACTCCCCCTAAAAGGTACAGTTATTAAAACAGAGAATTTACTAGACAGGTTTAAAAGAAAAAAAACAACAACAAAACAACCCAAGAAGAAAAAAACCCACCACAACAACAAAACTAACAAAAACCCCTCCAAACTTAAAAGGCCTACAGTTCTTATTACGCTTTACTCTATTAATTTTCAGCCAATTCCGTGGAAAAGGCAGATAGACTCACGACCTCACTGAAGATAAGATGCCTATCTGAAGAAAAGTTGCCTAGGTAATCTAAATAAAAATTCTATACGAATTGATTTTACCTAGGTTTTTTCATTATGTCAAAGCAAATTCTGTCCTATTATATGAAGTAAAAGAAATATGTTCCTTTTTTATATGTAGATTCATATTTAATAATATATTGATAGACCGCAATTGCGTATCATATATGAAATGTGTATGCATTACATCAAATGGAGCCAAGTTATAAGAAAATAAAGGTCCTTTATCACAATTGCATATGTGCTTTTGACAGAAACAGAGGCATTATTCATGGTGTTGTGACTAAATTCTAATGTGGGAACATCTGTAAATCTAAATTTGCCCTGTAATTTGAATAATGCCATTTTTATTTCTTTGAAGGAATTATTCAATTATTGGAGATGGGGACAGCACAATTCATGGTTACACTTCAGCATTGGCTAATTAATCAGATCTCTAAGCACTCCTGTGCAGTTACTATTCCACTCTTCCAATCTTTAGATATGGAAACTGGAGCGATGGGTTAATTGACTCATCCCATGCTATAGAACATTTTAATGGCAATACACAACTAATATAATGAAAAACCATACTTCCAATTTCTCAAATGATACAAAAGTTGCTAGTTCTAACCCTTCATTAAAAGGATGTGGCTGGAATCATGTCAGAAGAAAAATTCAATTTGAACTGTATGTGACTGAGAGACAGTATTTTTAACAGTTTTTGTGAAGAAGAAAGCAACCCTTAATACTCCCCAAAATAAAGCAAACTACTGCAGTTACAGCACTGATTATAGCCTGGCTAGCTCATGGGCAGCTCATCCACACATTTGGTAGACAAAAATCATACTTTACTCTCCCATTTCATTTCTTGTAGTCTAGAAAGAACTGAAACTGTTTCATTTCCGAGCATTATGAAACATAACTCTTGGTAACGTAGATCTCACATCAAACAAAAAAGCTCTGTTGTCTTTAAATGATATAGATAATGATATATACCTCTGGCAAGCTTCCAAGGCAGCCTTGTATCTTCCAAAATGGAAATATATGCATAAGCCCAATTCATGGGATAACTGAACCTTTCAAGATCTGATCATGTTACAGAGGCTCTTCTTTAGGAGCATTAACAACAGTTTTTATTTTTATTTATGTATGACTGCACTTGTGAGTTCTTTAAGCTACAGCTTCTGGAGACTGATGTCCCTGTCGGAATCTCAGTTATCATTAGAAGGATTAAGTTTCTAGTCCTCGCTGATACAGAGGAAGGCCTGAAAATTAGACACACATACTAAACTGCAGAACCCAGAGGCAGAATACCACTGTATTCTTTTTAAAAAGTAACCAAACCAAAATGCACAGCATTCAATCCAATTTCATGATATTTGATGCCCAGCAGATAGCTTGAAAACCTGGAGGTAACAGCAGTCCTTAACTGTGGTCTATCCATACTCCTCCATCTGACTCGTCTAGCAAACAACATCATTTCTTCTCAACGCTCCAGAAGAATGCCACTAGAAAAATACCTTCCTATATTTGTCTTGGAGAACACAAGAGAGGAGAAAATCAACACTGTAAAATATACCATGCAGCTGATTTCTCCCTTTCTGAGCAACTCGTGTAACTCAAGCCCTGGGTTCCTGTCTTCCTGGTGATGGACACATCTCATGCAGTTGCTTGTTTTCTTTTAAATGAAGATACTCTGAATTCTAGTTAATAAGTAGCTGATTAAAAGCTGTTATAGTCTGATTTTAGCTGAGCACCAGTGGCATTACCATTTAGTATACCTGTAGGTATACGCTTATCTAGGGCAGTGATGAGCCTATATCAATTAATTATACAGAAAAGGTGGTCACGGTTATTCACTGCAGTGAGACTATACATTATTAACGAGGCAGATATGCAGATGAATCAGTCAGTACAAAGCTCATATGAACTCTTTGCCAAAAACTTGATGCAAAGCAACATCTGGCTCAGTCATGGGAAAAGGGGCAGTCCCATCTGTCCGAAAGGGAACTGTCAGATTAAAAAAACAAAAAAAAATGAGAAAGGAACATACAATGACAATCTGTCCTGTAAGAAAGTCAGCATTGAGAAGCAAAAAATTATGACATGAAGGCTTTAACCATTCAAACCAAAGAACGTTATTAAAAAAAAAAGTGAGTATTACATTATGACCTTCTGGAAATGTTGTGGAAATTACCAAAGTTGAAAAACTCAGCTGTTCTTCCAAGGATAGATACCTTATGATGGCTAGTCTCTTGAACCCTGAATTTAAAAACTTTACAACTGATGCAAGATATGGGGGGGGGAACCAAACCCAAGAAAAAGCCATTAAAAGGCACCACTGCTGTAGGGAGTTAATTTATTTAAAGTGCTCAATGATTTTCAGTCTCTCTCTCTTTTTCTCAAGAACCGGGTATTTATCAGATCCAAACTCCCAAATAGCCCATTTTTTCACAACAGGGTTCCTTTTCACCTCACTTCTACTTGAACTGTTCGCACAGATGTTTTGTCACCTCCCGAGCTCGATTATGGTTCTGAGCGGACGTTTAACTTTCATCAATAACGTTAGACAGAAATCCATAGTATTTTCTTCTCAGATTCCCCATGGGTTTCAATGATGGCCTTCTCCGTTAATGGGGAGACAAATCAGAGTCCTGGGCTCTGATGCAACGAATGGTCACCTACTGATGGATTAGTAAGTGTCTAGACAGTTGTCGCTCATCTGTATTGCATTGCAACACAGACAAGATATATCTTGTATCAGTAGATGGAAAGTAACTCATTTAACTTGATCTTGACTGTTTTGAAGAGAAAAGTGAATCAGGAAGAGACTTCTTTTTTTCTGTGTTGTCAATAAGCATCTATTGCAGTATTTACGGTATTTTTTTTATTCTAAACTCCTGTTTTCAGATGTAGTTCCAGGAAGGTTACTATTTATATCTTCAAAGATATGTAACCTTGAGATAAACTTTAAAGAATATTGGAAAATGTTTTGGAAAATATTTGGTATTCTAGAAGCAAAACTCAAATTACAAAGATAGAAGATAATATAAATTATGTAGAATGATGTAGTAATTTAGAATTATGTAATTTCTTTTGAAAAATTATTTTAATGCTATTTTCTTTCTCTAAAAAAAATCACTGCTCTGAGATGTGTCCTGCCTCATGTCAAGATTGTAGACTGGGATGAAAAAGACAATGTCAAATAGAGTGGCTTTGCCAACAGTACTACATGATTACTTTCAGATACGATTCACATAACTTTTAACATAAATTATCTATTTCACATAACAATGGCAGTAGCCCTAGTCTACAGACAGAAGAAGCTTTCACTCGGTAAAAGACAGTCAGCGTTCATGCTCCTGGTGTAACTAAAACAAGTAAGTTCCTGTGTTATGCAGACTGTTAACCTTTAGTGCTGGAAGCCTACAGATACGCTCAAGAAAAGAAAAAATTTCTTCCCAATAATACCACCTCAGCAAAACTAAACGCCTGAGATCGCTGAACACCTTACAAACACGAATGCCTAGTTTTTCTGTAGGCTTCATTTACACACTTTAAATATGGTGGGGTTGAACACAACGTATCCAATTAAATAACTTTTCCTTGGGCAAAAAATTTTCATTTATATTGCTTTCTAGAGCAATATCTCAAAGACTGAACACAAAGAGGTTACGTGATTACACAAGATTATAACCCAATCCTGTGACTGAATGGACTAGAAAGCATTGGCGCATGCTGCAGCAGAGCAACTACATTGATTCCTCCGAAGGTGAAGCATTTAAGTACCAACTCACCATCATTGATTTATATTTTTTTTTCACTAGCACTTCCACAAGAATACTATTGGCACAACAGAAATGAATGGACCTTGATGAAAAAGAGATGACAAATGCCACTTGAAAATGGATGGAGGCAATTTCCTGTACAGGTAAATCCAGATGCAAACACTTCAGCTGTGCCTGATATTTCAAAAGAACGTTTAATGTTTATTAGCTCTAGCAATCATTTAAGAGTGGAAAGCTAGCGGTTCAAATTCAAGTAATTTATCCAGGAAATGTACTGAATGCATTCACCTGAGCAAATTAATCTGCTTCCATAAAAATCTATTACTTTTTCCTCTTTTACCGGGAATATGGACCATACTTAATGTAAATATAAACACTTCCTATTCTATAGTGATGTTACTATAAAGTTTTCAGCACCGTGAATGAGAGGTAGGTTATTAGCATACCTTACAATAATTTAACTTCTTGTAATGTGATGATTTTTAAAAAAAGCAATCCAAAGTAAAAAAGTTTACCTTCCTAACCCCTTAATTTGGCATGTAATCACAAAAAGATTAAAGACTTCTGAGAGCATGGCAGCTTTAAGAAAGGAGTGAAAAAAACTTATAAAATGTAGAGAGTGATGTCAACAGGAGTAAATTAAATCTTGTGGGTACATTACAAGCTTTTATTGCTTTCAGAAGGACCTTTCCTTCTGTGCCTATTCATTTTGTAGGATCACCCAAACTCATACATTTTATTGGTTATATAGCTTTATGATTTAGATATTCAAATTTTTCACTGGTAATGTTTTTACCTTATCCATCTAAAGTGTACAATCTTATCTGATTAACTACACAGCTATCTGATGTCATCACCTCACCTCTAGCTTTGCTAATGGTTACTTTTGTTTAATGTATTCTCCCTCTATGAATTCAATTATTTTCAGTGGAAAAAAGTCTAATCAAAGCATGCCTTAAATTATTGCATTAATAATTATTGCAGTTCTTAGGATAAGCACATCTGCATTCAGTTAATATTTTTAACCACTACATTGTGCTTTCTTTTGACAACTGCTTTGGAAAAAAAATAGTTCATCCACTTTCAAAACAGGGTTTTAATTTGAATCGATTGCTGCAAACTGTAGGTAAAGAGAATAAAAATACAAAATAAAAAGATGGATGCTGTTGTGGTGGGAGATTGATTTTCCTCCTGCCATGTCAAGCGTGCATATTACTTATTTTAAGAATATAGTAAGATGACTTCTGTGAATTTAATTTCTTTAAAATACTTGAAACATTAATAAAACAAAGTTAATTATAGGACATCTTAAACTTATTGTCTTATCTCCAAGGCATTTACATTTGCTTTGCCCTGAACCCATGAATGAATAATTTCTGATATGAAAAATTAATTTCAGAAAAGGAGAAAAAAAAATCAATCCAAAGTTGAAAGGTTTGCCTTAACCCATTAATTTGACATGTAATCACAAGAAGATTAAAAGCTTCTCAGGTCATAGTAACTTTCCATTCTTATACCCTAACAAGGAGCAGAATCTGGTAGTGGTAGCTGGTCTGATGTTCTTCTCCATGGTTAGTCTTTCATGACATATCTGGAAGAGGATCTCTGTTCTTCCATTCCAGAGAACTTTTTAGATGATAGTCTACATTACTTTTTGTTCCACATCACAGGAAAGACGTTTAAGCTATTAGAAACAAAACCACGAACCTGAATACTTTGGAAATTGCAGTGTAGAAAGTCCAGGTACCATCACCCTTGCCTGTAACAAGACTTGATCCAAAAGTCTAATGGAGAGGAAGGGGGAATCCTGGCCATATTAGAGAGAACTTCCATGGGAACCGCAGTACTGAAAACTTGTTTGGCTTATAAAAACACCTTTTGAGACCAAGAATCTTTTGGGAACTGCAGAATCCCTCCAAGGTTTCCTGGGAAAGCAGAAGTTCAGTCTAGCAATGGAAAGCATGAAAATGGCAATATTTTATAAGTTTCAAGGAAAGAATGGGCAGAAGACAGTAAAAAGAGAACCTCGTTCCTAATGTGAGTAGACAGAGCAAGAAAGCCTTATCTTCCTCTGCCTCTTAAGAGCTACACACTGAAGATTCTGTAATGAAAAAAAATGCAAAAAGAGGCTTTCAATATCCTCTTAAATAATAAGGTTTAAGGAAATCCCCATTTGCTGTCAGCTCTCAGATTTATAGCAGTTCAGAAAGAAGCCCTTTCTTTAGAATATCAGTGTAAACCATATGATTACAAAAGGCACCTGCTCTTCTACTTGTTGCCTTTGTTTACTAGTGCCTCCACATTAGCTCTGAACTTGTACACATTAGCTACTGTGTAAATTCTTGAAGATAATTTTATTTTAAAATAAATAAATGTACTTCTTTAGTCACCCAAACTATGTTCAAAAATTTAAAACTGGGAAAAAATTAATGTCTATATGAAGGCCAAAGCTGATGTTATCATACGGAAGAGAGTCATGTATGCATTTGTGTATCGTGTCTACCTCAATGACTCTGTATCCAGTACCTGCACAAATGGATCACTGTGCACTCACTCTCTTTACACAAATTATCATTCCATAGAAAGTCTTCGGCTGCATCTAAAAATATATGTAATATATCTACAATATAGGCTCATACATCTACATATGTATTTTTATATGCGTATGCCACACGTGGCATCCAAAGCAATGTAAAATGGAACTGAATACCTGTTTTGGCAACTGCATCCATCTTATGTCTCAGCCATGTAGCCATTAGCTTCTGGCTGATGTAAATTATAGTAACCTAGATGAAATATTTGGGTTTTATTAGTAATCTAGAAAGCAGAGATTCTCCGGATTTAACCTCCACTGCAGTCATGGTGGTACTAAAATGAATGCTATAGACTAGAATTAGTGTCAGGAATCAGAGTTTTCCTATTAGGAAAACTTCAGAAGTCAGGTTGCTTATCTCTAGGATACTGGTATAAAATAACAGCAGTAGACACACCCCAAACTTCTCATAGTACTCTTTTACACATATTTTCTGGTTTTTTATGATAGCTTCACTGAATGTATTGATGCCACACTGCATGGAAGAAAAGAGGACATTTTCTTAACTGGACAGGGGCTGGTATGCTCCATACTTAAGTCAGAGACTGTGAGTGACAGTAAAAGCAAAAAACTGTGCTACAGATGCTTGTTCTTACTATCTCTGTTTTCTTAATTTGTACCATTGTTCTAAACCTTTATTAAAAACAAAGGCATACATTATTCTACACAAATGTTAAAAGATTCATAGATTTCCTTTAATCTTCCAATTAACATTTTTAAAGTTTTACTTGTCACATTCCACGAGATGTCTGTAAATTTCAGCTGTGTCCCTGGTGTATGGATGGAGGTATGTTGATGAAGCTTCATGTTATTCACTGTAGGAATCCTTAAGATATATGTCCACCAGAGAAATTTGCTAGTTCAGCCAGTTCATGTTTTTGGAAGAATGTTCTGTATCGGCTTATCTTCCCAAACTGCACATTGTCTATGCAAGCATCTCCTGACCATGTAACGAAGTCAATACCAGCATACTTAAGATACAGGAATTGCAAAAAGCATTTTACATAGAGAAAGCTATTGAGATGGGGAAGTACAAAGGAAAAAGTACCCTATCAGGAAACTATTATCTGTCCATTGTGGACAGATGTTCAGAGCACAGTAAGTCAGGCATCATCAGATTCATAATGCAGCTGAGTGCTGCACCTAGCAGTAGCTGTTTTTCAGGAGAGATGTGCATTTGGCAGATGCTAAAACTGGATTTGCCAAGAATGCACAATTCAACATCCCTTAATGGTAAAAGCAGTATAATTATATTTAGGAACAACTAGACTGACCAGTCAATGAGTGGAAACTCTTTATTATGTTTGGAAGGGGTTTGCAAGAAGAGGTAGAAGGAGGAATACGGGATTTTCTATGAAAAAGGTACAGTGGTCTGCAATTTACACCCTTCTAATCCTGTCAGATACAGAATAGGAGGGGATGGTAAGGGTAATTCAATTTTACTTTTAAATAAATGTAATTTTCTGACAGTAATTATGTTCATCTGGCAAGCTGAACAGCTAGAAACAGGGAAAACAACAAACAGAAATTAATCTAGTAACATCTTTCTAAAAACAAAGTTCTGAGCAGTTCAGAAAAGAACATATGTGGTTTCCTGGCTGGATTTGCCTTCTGTGGGCTTAACTCTGCTCTCTAAAATAGTCTGCTGATCAGCAAACCGTGTGGAGGGTGGTTCAGAACTTTTCCTTTGAAAGTAAATGAGGATCCCGTGCTACCTCACACAGGGCAAAATCCATCTCCCTTGTCCTTAAAACCAACTGTGCTGTCCTTGTCACTCCCTCTGACAGCTGTGGTCCCTCATACACCATTTCAGTTCTAAACCTTCTTATGTGGTGACAGAATTTAAAGGAGGTGAAAAAAACCACCCCAAACCCAGAGGAGGAATCGTTTCATCCCTGTCGTGTCTTGGTGCTAGAAAGGACAAGTAGTTCTGTCCTCAGACACTTAAAGTTTGATAGAAAGCTTGGTCCCTTATCCAGATGGTTTTATCCAGTTACCAGATAGTCTTGAGCCCAGACCAGCCCATTTTTCACGATGAGAAGAGCTTCCCAAGCGAGGTGTCAGAGGGTATGCTTGAAGCCTGAGAGCCATTTGCAGAAGTCTTAAATGTTACAAGTCTCTGGGAGCATAGCTTAAAGAGACACTGGATTTGGCACGGAAGCTGGCCAAACATATTAATGTTTCTGCACTACATCCCACCCCAGCCCTCTTTTTCCCGCTCCAGTGATTAAATTCTCCTCTTCCACATTTGTACAGTTGTTTCTGGAGCTCTGCCCCAACCTGCATCACTAAAATGATACAGGCTAAAATCAACTTATTTTGGGGAGATAATTCTTCACAGTAGCTTTTCTCCAATTACATTTTTCTTTTTCCCTTTAGATAGGCAAGAAATTGGGAAAGACATGACTGTGGTTCTGGGGTTAATTTGTAATTTATTCTGTCTGGAGAGGTCTCTGTATATTTGAGTGATGCTGTATTCTCCACAGGCCTGACAATTCTTCGTATGTAATGTCATCATGGGAAATATAAAAGAAATGGGAAATGAAGTTGCAATTTACTACTGTGAGAGTCCTGCTGCTTGTGATAATGTATTTACTATGAGAGAAGAGAAAGACATGTCTTTGCCTCTACAGGCTCTGTTAAGAGCATCACAGGGATTTCTTATCTGGAATTTTAGAGATTCCAGGTTCAATTTCCAATACAACTTTTCCTTTAGGTTCACGTTTTTCCCTTCCTTTCCTCACTGAAAGTCCAGGATGATCTGAAAAAGTCCTACATAGGAAGCTAACAGATGATGGAATAAACTTCTAGATCTATGACAAGGATGAAATAATTATTTCTCCAGAACATCTCTTCAATGCTACACCAGGAGACTACTGTGATTTAGTCAGGAAAAAAAAAAAAGGCACATACAAGAGAAACATTTTGTTAATCAACCTCCTAATGTTGTTACAGGCATTTGTTGCTCTTCACCAGCTCCTTCAAGATAAAAGATGGTTCCTTTTAATATTCTTTTAAAATCTCAGCAAAATGGTAACCTTTGATAACCCAATCTGGTAACTGTGCCATATTTGCTAATGGAGCTTGCAAGAACAAGTATGGTATAAGATTCTGCTTGCATTTATGATTCTGGAAATAGAGAAGTAGCAGCAAGGTGATGAAGAAGAAAAAAAGGATTTATAACATCTGTGTCATAAACAGTCATAACTTTTCAATACTCAGACTGTGACCACTTCTTCTAGTATAAATTACCTATATTAAGAGAATAGCCAAAGAAAGGCAGAGAAGCATAATTCTATTCAGTCTATCAGTTCAGGTACTCAATTACTCCTTACATGAAAAAGAAAGGTACAAACCTGTCAGCTCTCACTACTGTCTTTTTGTCTGAGTGGGCAGAACAACCTGAACTCTAACTTTTGTATTTCACTTTTTGCATTTTAACACTGTCATCCAACTGGGAAAAAACGTGACTGGACTATAAACTGTGAAATAGCAAACTTAAAAAAAAAAAAAGCAGCGAGACTCGCCTTGACCTGCACAAAACCAAACTTCAGTGAGGATACAGAAACTAAGCGGGTACTCTTTTAGAGACCAAAGTGATTAACTGCGGTTTGCAAGTGGCACAGTCACCCACCCCAACTCACCACGCAGAGAAAATTTGCCTCTTAAAGCCCGTTAGTTAAGTTTACAGACCTGTACTACCAGAGCTGGTCTGTACGCTGATGACTAGTATGAACTGCAGTGTTAAACAACTTATTTAAGTAGTAGTAAATTCCAAAATAAGTTGTTTGTTTATAAAGTAACTTTCCATACGTACATTTCATTTGATATTTTGTTCTTCCAAAGACAGTCAAGGGCAAGGTCTTTTCTCTATGCACTGAAACTAGACTAAGTCTAGAAATGCCAAAAACAGTATTTGTCAGGGAAGCCTACTAACTGATGCTGATTATGATAATGCATCTGATTCATAAAAGGATTAAACCTTTTTTTTTTAAATAAAAGCGTCATGTGCCACTATTCTTTCTGAAGGTCAACATTTAAGTGCTTTTAAACACATCTATTTCTTCAATGTGCTTCTTGGCACTTACTCCTTATTTCTTGACCTTCAGCAAGGTAATTTTTTTTTTTCCCCAAGTGTTTCAATGTTTTGGGAAAAGTATAATGTAACTTTGTCTTCCAGTATTGAAGTCTAGCAAGTTGGAAGTACTACTTCCAGCAAAATTTTGCCTCAGCTTTCACTTAAGGCCAATATCATTCAGAGATTATGTCTTTTTAAAAAATGAAAATACTGTTTCATCAACCTCTAGTTAAAATTGATCATACAAAAGAAATACTGATGACAGCACAGAACCTCATACAGCAGAGCCTTTTTGAAGGCCCAGCCTAAAATTGTGGGTGGTACTTCCCACAGAAAGCAAAGAGCATCACAAATGGACTTGTCACTTTCTGCTCTAAGTAGCAAAAAAAAAAACCAAACAAAAAACCCCACCTTTAACCTTCTGAAATTATTCTCTGTAACATTAACACATGTACATGAATATATGCATTATATAAATTGCAGGTGTATGTGCACATATGACACATGAAATAAAAAAACCCAAACAGCTTTTGAATATTATACCGGAACATCAAGTATCAGAATGTCTTCAACACACAATATGCTACTGGAAGATGCTAACAACATGATGCACCTCCCACAAGAATTTATAGAGTAAACCAAGAAATGATATAGAGATATATTCAATGACAATGCTATGCCTTAAACGATTTTACTAAAAATTTATTAGAAAGCTGAACAGTACAATAATTTTGGCTGTATCTGAAAATTAACTTTTTTAAAATATGCAAGTACTTTTCTCATAAATTTTTCTTCAGCTTGTTTGTACAGAAATTGCTACTATGAGTCATGCTGCCTTTGTCTGGAAGGTAGTGTGGAATGGCTTCTAAAAATATAACTGTTCTTTCTACATTATCACCACATGATATTAACCCTATAATAAGGAGGACAAAAGAAAAGAGATTTTCTTATTTTTTCTCTTAAGAAACCCTTAGAAGAGAAACTCCACAGTACATTCTCTTTGAATGAAGTGCTCTTCTTTTCTAATTGTCTGCACTGTACCTAATTCTAATACAAATAAATATAAAGCAAATCATCTTAGTTCATAGATATGATTATCATTGCTATATCAGTGTGATATAATGGCTTAAGTTTATTACAATAAAAATTTCTTTTCCCTATCCTTGAGTGGAAAAAAAAAAGTGTAGACATTAACTGAAAGTTTTTTGACACCTGAGTACCTCAGTGTCTGTGAAGAGATTTTTTGGGACATACTTTGCCTCCCCTGGTGTGCAAACAATGCTGTAAATTAGTAGCTGCCCAACTGTGAATTATTCCAGGGGCTGACAAGCAGCTGAAGAGCCTGACCCATAAAAGGAACGCCAAATTGCACTGAATTCAAAATGAAAATCACTTGGAAGACCAGAAACTGATGAGAAAAAAGAAAAAAAATGATGAAAATTTCTAGGTAAAAAGAAAGGTGAAGAAAATAGTGCTAGTGCCATAGCTAGCACTGTGCCAATCCTTCAGCTCCCAAATTCGCATGTTAGAAATACATCCACAAAGAAGAGAGAGACAGGACAAGAAAATTCTTGAACTGCAAACATATGCAAAATGCAGAACTTGCTGGTTGATCTAAACCAGCTGGACCACAGATTCAAATAAATTTTTATTTAGGAACATTCTGAAACATAAGTGGCATATTTTTTTCTCTATTATTCAAATATTTGTGCTTTGGATAAAAATCCTAAATTATCCTTGACTGCATCTTAGTTCTGTTACAATCCATAATAACCCAGTCTCTCCACCTCAGATGGCAGTGACCAAGGTTATCTCTTGCTTCAGTATTCTCCCCACATCCTATTTTTCTCTTAACATATTCTTCTTCCAGACAAGAATGTCCCATTGTTATTCATATATATTTATTATTATTTCATATCTGAGTAGGGTATACCCTAGGGTTTTCTATAATATGCTAGATGCTTTGACATTTTAATTTTTTAACCATGTATTGGAAAAAAAAAATCTATCCACGTGCAGTTTTCCTGTTAACCTAACAGTTACCCCTAAAGCAGGGGTAAACTACAACCTATAACAGATTTCTTCTTCCTTAAAAGGTGTTTATAGAAGAGATGGATGCAGAACTCAGAGATGTATGGTGACAAGAAGCAATGGTCACCAGCAGCAAGGGAAGCTCTGAGTGGACTTGAGGAAAAACCCTGTACGGTGAGATTACTGAAGCCTGGGAACAGATCTCTCAGAATGCTGTGGAATGACAGTTCTTGCAGAATTTTAAAAGTTGACTGGATAAGACCCTGAACAACCTGGTACTGCTTTGAAGTTGGCCTTGCTTGGAGTTGGTGATTGAGTTCGATGGCCTCCAGAGGTTCCTTCTAACCCTTTGCACACACAGTAAGCTCTCACAGCGAGTCATTCTCCCATTGAGTGCTAGCTACTCTGGTCTTTTTTTTTGGTTCTCACTTGTCTTGAATTTATGATCTGGGATGTCTGGGTGAACACACACTCTGAAAAACAGGGGTTAAAGCAATTGGCTACAGACGTACCTGAGTTCTCAATCTGTCTAATGGTTTTCAAAATGTGTATTAAGGTTCAGAAATAGCAAGGTAGGAAGAGTTTGGCATCTGCCTAGACTGTACATTCTGTTCAAAAAACAATTCTATTAAGTATAGTTGTTGGTCCTCAGGCACATGGACAAAAACCTAAAAAATTTGTTTTTATCTCAGCAAAGCACCATATTGAAAAAAATAAGCATATCACTGTATGAGTACTTCTCTGCAGCCCAGTAGTAATTTTGATAATGACAATACTGCATATTAACCAGACAACCAGTGCCCTGATTTTTACATTTGCAATCTGAACCTGAGAAGCATGCACAAAAAGGTACTGTAAGAAATTATCATTTAGGCTGTGATGCTGCTTTGTGCTGTCAGACCAATGGTGTGTACATTTATTTTAAAAAGAAGTAGGATAGCCTTTAAGATGAAATGGATTGTTTTCCTATGGCATGCATACCATTAATTTATAATCACAGTGTTTTGGAAACAGGACTAAACCAGCTGATACTGAAAAGAATAGCTTCCATATCATTGCCATGCTGGTTTGGAAGGATAAAAGGTACTGGGAAAAAAAAGGAGAGAAATAGCTTTTTGCAGTTGTCCTTGCTGAAAGCTGAATGCACCATAGAGTCAGTGTCTACACCAATTACTCAGCCAGGGCTCAAGCTCTGTAATACAGCCATCCCTATTTTTAAATCTCTAGCACACTCTCTGGCACAGATGTGGCTTGGGTCAACTAGAAGAACATCTCAGAGAATCCAGAGGGAGACCTGGGAGTCACTTTGGGCCCGGATCCGTTTCCAGTACGCAGTTTAGGTGTGACCTGTCTGTTTTTTTGGGGGGGGGGGGGGGGGAGGACACACTGGACAGATTTGAGCTATGCTTTACCAGTCAGCCAGAGTGTGGACCCTTGCCCACATCATACACTAGCACACAAATATCCAGGGAAACTGAAGTACTTTTAAAAAAAAAGCTATTCTTAAACAGGTTACTTTCCTGAACAAATTCAGCAACTATTACAAAAGACTTCATGAGAAAATATTTTCTGTTGTCTACTTAAATCATATATTTGATTATTTTCTTGAAATAGATCTTGAAAATCATTGAAAATGATTTGATGACTGACAAAAACTTAACAGCTACAAAAGTCTTGTTGTTATTTTAAGATAGAAATCAAGCAAACAATCAAAATGCCCCCAAAATAGATTTTTTCCTAACTTAGAAATAAATTGCTGTAAGTACATTATGAAACCTGGGCATACCGCTGTCACGTCAGCTCCATGAGGACCACGAGGGAAAGGTAATGGGAGTGGAATAAATTCACAATTTTCTGGCAGTCCAGGGTGACATGAATACCTATCAGCTTCAAAATTTAGAAACTCACTTCATGAACCAAACATTTCAAACAAAGAATACGTGGGAGGTTTGAGAGAAATATTCACATCCTAGGAGAGCAGGAATTCTAGCTCAGGTTACCAATAGCATTTATAGATTAGAAATATATTAACTGGAATTCCTCGGAATTCCTCATTGATTTTGCTGAGTGCACTGACAAAAACTCTGACCTGTTCTACAGCATATAATACAGAATTTATTGGCATCCATTTTCAGCCTTGCTCCTCCTTCCCTCCTTGGTATCACCACTTTTTAAATTCCAGAATCAGATAATTCATATTTCGGCACCTAAGAAATTGCAACACAGAGAATGAAGTGCTCAGAAACTTGAATGTTAAGAATTGCCTTACACCAGATAAGAGGTCCCTGTAAATTGATAGTCTGTAGCTGACAGTAGCCATTATCAGATAAGCCTTTAGAGGAGTCTCTCCAACTTCCCGTGAAGAAAAATACCGATGTACTTACATACTGCAGGCAACATCATACTTTCCTTCCCCTGTCAACCTCAGTTTTAACTTTGTCATCTCCAGCAGCCACAAGCAACAGTCTGCAATTTTATACTCTTCTCTAAAGCATCAACCCTTCTCTTAACACTGTAGAAAATAATATAAAACCCTATTAGCTCTTTTCTTGACCCAGTGTCCCTTGACTTCACTTTTACCAGTTAAGACTGGCATCTTGGTTTAAAAAATAGCATTTTGGCAGAATGATCGTTTGATTAGTGCCACGGAGAACCTTAACACAGACTACTGACTGCATAGCACAGGTTTTAACATTAACAGCGGAAGGCAAGAGGCAATGTGATTAAAGGAAGAATAGCCACAAAGGACCTAACTGAAAGGGTGGAAATATTTACAGAAAATAAAAAGCAATTCAAATAATCTAGGAAAGTGGTAAAAAATATACAGGATAAAGGGATTGGAAAAGACAGCAAAACATCACAGAACTTCTGGGAGTGTTTAAAGGCTTATTTCAAAGGGGGGTAATTATTAGAGAGCAAAGGTAACTTTTATATTAATTGAAATAGTGGCTTATGCATATTCCAAATATTTCCTCTTACACCTCCTTCTTTCATTTAACTGTATGGTGGTATTTTGGTCACATGTCACTCGGATCTGATCCTACTTTCCATGATTTATAGCTGCTTAAGTTCAGCTAACACATTGCAATTTGGCTACTAAAAGATGAGAAAAAAATTAAATTGTCAAACTCCACAGCCGCTGCAATAATAAAATGGTTTCTATATTCTTCTAAACAATTTCTTGGCTGAAACCTCAAAAATGATACTTAGAATTTAATTTACAACTTTATTTCAAAGTTCTTTCCGTAATCCATTTTTTTCAGTAGATGAGAACTACTAGGATACTAAATAAGGGCTTTTATTTTTTCCTGTACAAGTGTGTGAGCATAGGACTCGGAGGAAACAACTGGACGAGGGAATTGAATTCACCACTTCAGTTATGAAATCGTGCAATAGCATTTTAAACTAGAAGTAGGCCACAGAGCTTCTATCCTGCAATTTATTACTTACTGTAGGTCTCAAATCTCCTCCAAACATTGTCAAACTATTTTTAGTTTGAAAATGGGTAGGGTAAAAATAATTCAAAGGAACACAACAGCCATCTTAGAGAAGGTAAGCAAAATAAAGAACAAACCTCGGCAAGGACAAAAGATGAACACAGTCCAGAAAAACAAAAGGTGGTATCATACTACACATCAAAAAGAAAAAAATAATAATTAGCAGCCAGGCATATCACGTCCAAGCACCACTAAGTGCAGTGCAAGATACAGTTATTTGTGAAACAGTATTCAACGTGATAATCTTAGTACCAAAAGCAGTCTAGCCAAAGCAACACGGGGTCTATCCTGAATTATTGTGCTCTGGTCAGTAAGACCCTTTCCAGAACTTGAGCCAGTCAAAATCACCTCAGGTATCGCTACAGAGCAGCTGGCACCACCACCAGTTCTGGAGCTGCTTGCTTCAAGAGGTAACACATGAACTGTATAAAACCACGATGAAACGTATACAAAAATAAAAATTAAAAACTACATAAGCTACAGTCTTATGAATGCTTGCATTCAACTAAAAGGATGTTACCTGAAGAATCCATTTAATAATTAGTCTGCTAAAATATACCTTTACTCCAGTTGACAGAAATCACGGAATCATAGAATGGCTGATGTTGAAAAGGACCTCTGGAGGTCATCTGGTCCAACACCCACAGATCAAGCAGGGTGTCTTAGACCCAATTTTGCAGGACCATGTCCAGATGGCTTTTGAATATCTCTAATGAAGGAGACTCCACAACCTCCCCGAGCAACCTGTGCCAGTGCTCAGTCACCCTCACAGTGAAGAAGTGCTTCCTGATGTTCAGGCAGGACCTCCTGTGTTTCAGTTTGTGCCATTCCCTCTGGTCCTGTCACTGGGCACCACTGAAAAGAGCCTGGCCCTGTCTTCTAATAGCGGCCTTCCAGTACCTGAGGGGGCTACAGCTAGTTGTACATTACTTATAAGCACCATGGATGAAGTTCTCCATAAGAAGAGCTGAAGACAGCAAGCTGGAAACACCTTCAAAAGCTCTTGAAGAGACACGACAACAATCGTACTTTATCTGGTCTATTCCACTTTTCTGAGCTTCCTTATTCTTGCTGAGCAATTTGCAATAAAACCAGATTTAATGTCTACCTTTTCCAGACAAGTGAGCCAAACAGCCAGGGACTGTGGAGATAGTAGGTTTTAAATCGCAGGGGCTTTCAGACAAAAAACGTACAAAGTGTTTCTAAGAGGCTAAAATTAGTTTGAGGCATCACTTGAGTATCTCAGTGCAGAGCTGTGGAGCCTGGAAACAACTGCTCTCTTTTCTATCAAAGAAGAGCCCGAGAAAAGATGTGATCTGTGCACCTCTCAAGCACAGACATGGGAACACAAATCCTGCTGCCAAATAGCAAAGGAACATTGAGAGGATTCATGCCTACATGTGAGAAATGTTGCTCACATTTAAATACAAATGTTGTTTATTTGAGAGGGAAATCTTTCATGCGATGATTACACCTCCCTATATTTAGAGCAACTTATTCCAGCGAGGCCCCATGAAGATTAGGCCTCTGTGCACTATAGCAATACAGATAAATAATTTTTATAGCAAACAGTGTGTTGAAATTGCTTACATTAATGAATAGGTGTTAAAACACATTTTAGAAAATGAAGTGTACGTAAATTAATCATATGGCAAAAACCTTGGGACATTTTACTTTCTATGTACAGCTGGAACTAAGCAACCCTAAAGTGGGCATTTATTCGTGGCCCTGAAAGATGATCAAGACATCTGTGTGCACTGTGCACATCCCTTGAAATCCTGAGGAAAATTACATGAGCTAATAAAGGATTAAAGAAACACAGAGGCATCCTGAAGTAGCTCCTAACTATGCTTCCTCTCCTCTGTGCTGTGATCCCTCCAGCTGCAGCTAAGGACCTGAGACAGCCACAATTAAGCCCTTCCTCAATATGCAGAAACAGAGATCTTTCCTACTTCTTTCTCTCTTCAACCCTTATGGAAACCTGGCAAATAGGTAGGGCTTTGCAGGAAATCCTGAAGGTCAGTGGTGAATGGGGGGGGGGGGGGGGAAGTAAAACTTGGCATAAAACCAGCTAAATAAAGGACTGACATCTTGCCATTATTATCTTTTTCCACAAGAGGTAAATGAGGTCATGCCTAACTGCATTTATATCAAGCTAAGCAGCCCAAAAGAACATCCCAAAAAAACCCTTTAGGTTTGCCAAGGTCCTAAATGGTCATTATCTTACATAGCACAAATTAAGGGACACTTATTGAGGGACTAGGAGAATCTTTAATTAAGGTGAAGAATAAATCCTGTCTTGCAGTCTTTACACTTGTTTGGTTCCAAATTGGAGCACAAGTAAAAGGGGTAGATTAAAAGAAGAAGAAAAGAAATAGATTCTTCCATAGGAACCTGCATGTTTGTGAAGCTTAATGTTTTTATCATTGAAACTCCCCCCAAAAAACTATATTGATTTCTTAAAGCAAACAAATAGAGAAGAAAAATGTCTTCTATTTAATGTTGTCCTAATTAATTCTGCAAGTATTATTCTTGTGCTCCTGGGGAGTTAATTACAAATCAGTTTAGTATAATTAGATATTAATATCCTCAGCAATATTTTCTAATAACTCTTAAGTTAACAGTATCATTGCTCGACAGAGATGTTTTATCACTGCAGGCCAGATCCTACAATCCTGCAAGAACCAGTTGATTGCTCACTGAGGAAATATCATTGCAGCATCCGGCCTTAACTTTTAAAATTTTAAGGACAGAACAGAATTCACACACAGCCTTTTCCAAAGCTATCTGAAGAATTCAGGTGCACATTATTCCTGTAGAATCACTCCAATCTTTTTTCCAAAATTCAGAGCATAGTATGAACCTTCATCTCAGCTTTTACAAACACGTTGCAAAATATAAACTGCAGGTTGATGTTACCTCAGGAAGGATTACTGACCAGAAACTAGTCCATTGGGACGTGTGATTGACAGGTAGCTTTGTCCCAGCCCTTATGGCCCTCTCTGGAGACATAGAGCCACATCAGGCAACGCATGGCCACCAGCACTTCAGTTTCCTCTCAAATGAAGAATATAAGGGAAAAAACTCTGAATTGTGGGAGGAAAACTATGAGAAATGAATCAACACATGAACACGCATTGTGGCATAGCAGGTGACTACTATTGTCTTTCTGTCTTCTGGCCACCACTGTCCCACAGCTCTGTTCAGACTCTGACATTCCCAGCAGTACTTCCCACACATTCAGTAATTATGGAGTTCCTGACTCTTCGTGTAAGCCGCAGCTACAGGATCAATTTAGCAAGTGCTGCATCAGCTCTGTGTACCACAGACAGGCATAATGCAAGGTTAAGATATAGACAAGAGTGCCAAGTATCTGCTAGACAAATAGCAGTCTTCAAAGCATTTCCCAGGAAAGCAGTAGATGTAGCTTGGAATACAAAGAGTATAGTATATCTACAAAGAGTAGATAGAATACTATCATATTCTTATTATATGTTTCATTACAAACCTTGGTCCATACTTCTTGTATGAAAATTAAATAGACATCAAGAATCACTTGATATTGAGGGTGTGAAGAGCAGTCTTAGCTGAAGAAGCTTCATGAAAAGACAGGTATATTTATAGCTTGCTTAATGTGGAACTCAAAAAACCTCCTCAAAAAAATATTGGATGCACTTTTAAGAATTTCCTATCTGCAGATAGCCGTTTTCAGCAAGGTTCAGCCATAGGACTGCAACCTCTGTCATCTTTTTAGCATCAATAACTGCTGCTAAAGGATACCTTTGGTGAGAAGAGTAACAAGGACTGAGTGCCAGCAGCCCTGCAAACATGCAGCTGCCCAGGTCCCAGGCTGCAGGGAGCACCAGGACCTTTTGCTGGTAACGGGTGGCAGCTTTGAGAACTGCTGTGTGAGGTGTGAACGGGTGAATGATCTACTCAGCCCGGTGGCAGAGCTGAGAGGGGGAGTCGAAAGGTTGAGGTGTATTAGGGAGGAACGCAGCCAGGGTCTAGTAACTCCTGTCCCCAGCCCTGCTCAGGCTGAAGGCAGAAGCCTAAATGAAATGAGCAAACGGAGGCAGGTTCGTGGTCGGGGCAGCAGACAAACTCCCCCCTTGCCCACCTTGCCCCATCTGGTACCTCTGAAGAACAGATATGAGGTTCTGGTTGAGGAAAGCCATTCGAGTGAGGAAGTAGATGATGGGAACTCTACATCACAGATGCCTCCTCAGTCAAAGAAGCGTACACCTTGCATCACCACCACACCCACAAGAAGGGGTTTAGTTGTTGGCGACTCGTTCCTGAGGGGCAAAGAGGGCCCAATATGCCAGGTGGACCCTCCTCAGAGAGGAGAGATGAGTCTGATGTCTTCCTGGAGTCCAGGTTAAGGATGTCACCAGGAAACTTCCTGCCTTTGTACAGTTCTCAGACTGCTATCCATTATTGATTTTCCATGTTGGTGGGGATGAAGCTGTGACTCGCAGTTCATGAGCAATAAAGAGAGACTTCAGGGAGCTGGGAGGGATGGTAAGGAAATCTGGGGTACAGCTTATTTTTCCATCACTCCTTGCAGTTGCGGGCAATGACGCTGCGAGGAACAGACAAATCCAGTCATGGCTCCATGGCTGGTGTCACTGCCATAACTTTGGTTTCTTTGACAATGGATTGGCCTGTACAGCACCAGCAGCTTCTGCAGGAGAACCTAGATACTGGTGGGGTAATGAGCTGGCTAGTACCCTTTGAGACTTGCAGATAGAAATCATAAGTAGAGGCTCATAACAGGTGAATATATGGAATTTAATCAAAGTGAAGAAAATCTGTATTGTTTTGAGGGAAGATACCACTAACTTAAGGTTGGTAGTAAAGCATTTTGTGAAAAGGCAAAGAACATGGCTTATTCAGACAGTAGAGTAGGGGCCTACTCTAGTAGCAGCCTCAGCAGGTAGACTCTTGCTGAGTCTAATAGGGACCTTTCTGCAGAAGAGCATTTTCCATTAGTAACATCCATCTATGTCTATAGGACAAGATTAATTTGAATAGTGAAGTAGCCTGCATTAGAAGGTGCGGGAAATAAAGTTGAGTCCCTTGATTCCTCATTGTCAAAGGCTCAGATACAAACATTCTTTCAGCTACATAGGATCACCAGTGCCATTTCCTGACATGCTGGACCAGGGCCTTTTTTCTGTCAAAGGAAGATTAGACTTGTCTGCTTCATCACAAAGCTAGGAGCGCGTCTGATGGAGACTCTCAGCACCATTTTGGGTTTGAATAACCAGTGGGATCCGAGAAACTCTCAGGTTTTTTTCAAGTGCTGTTTTTTAGGGCTCTACAGCTTTTCCTTATGATTTTGTTGTTTGAAGGCAGGGTACACTGTACACTGCAGATGAGAAACCTAGGCAAAAACTGTAGTACCAGATAAGAAAATGAATAGAAGGCTAGAAGGAAAATGGAAGGTAAGAAGAATAGCGAAAGACCTTTGTAACAAGTAGTTTTAGGTGGAAATGCAACTCTGCCACAAAATATTTTTGGGTCCTCACAAGGACCAGTCTTGCAGAACTCTGGTTCAACTACGTGGCTGACGGGATCTGTCACAACACTTTGTGCGCTTGGCTTAACTTCTTCAGGCTGCAAGCCCAAGGAAGTGAGGGATCCCCTACACGTACACAATGTTCAAAAGTAAAATTTTGTGTTTGAGCGACAAGGCAAATGAGCAACCTCTCTGTGAATGTACATATGGACTTTCACTACAGAACAATAACAGAATTTGTCACAGCTCTAAACTGAAAAAAAAATAACTGACATGCAACATGGTTAAATATCAACATCTTAAATTTTCATTCCAAATCATACAGAAAGTTGCCAGATTCCTTCACAGGCTGTAAATAGTATTATCCATGATCCAATACAATCATAAAAACCTTCACCTAATTTAAAAGCATGGAAGAACTGTCATACACCAAAGCAAGCACAAATTTTATTTTTTTTTTCAGGAAGAAGAAATGTCATTGATCTGAAAACCAACCCCATTGATCTGAAACGCCAAAGAATCATAAGCCCTTATCATTCTTATTCCCTTAGCTGTCATAATAGATAAAGTGTGTGTGCATGTTTAAATGGACACAGAAATTGTAAGTACAGCAGTTAGATAACTTACTCTTTGGAGAAACATTAATAAGAATGTAAACAATCACTATTACCACCATGGAAAAACACTGTACATATGCACTTAAGGCACACAATATATAAGAAAATAAAATATTTGGGTATTCATAAGTGTGACTCCAAGTAAAGACTCAAATGAGCAATTACAACCCCCAGCTTTTTAGTTTTATCTTAATCTTGTTAGACAAAACTACTCAGCATAACAATTTAAATGGAAAAGAAATCTCCTAGAGTAATTTAGACTTACTTCTTACATAACACATTTCTAGTTCATAAATTTTGCATAGGAGGGAAATACTCTTCTCTACTATGTAAATAAATACTATCAAGCCCAACATCTTGGATCATAGTTTTAGAAATAAATTGTATTACAGGTAAAGACTCCAAGTGATGAATTTACTACTTTGTTCAATGAACTATCGCAATGATTAATTACTCTCACTCTAAGAAGGTGTGATTTATTACTAATTTCACTTCACCTAACCTGTCATCAGACATTAGACCTCATGCTTCATTCATGCAGCTCCATCTACAATGACCAAATTTCCGCTCATCTTCTGTAATTTTTCACAGTATTTTTTTTCATTTGCTATACATTCTTTTTACTGTGGTTAAAGGTCTTGTAGGAAGATTTCTGAAGTTAAAATAGCCATCATCAGCCTCTTTCCCACAATGCAACTTCAGCATTTTATACTTCACATTGCCTAGCATTGCTGTGGGTTTCTGAAAATCTTTTACTTCACCATCAGCTTATCTCCAAATTAACTGATGTGGTCCTTTAGTATGCAGGCAGTTCATTAAGCATTCAGAGAAACTCAAAAGTAAGGCAACTGAGAATATTATTTTCTTTTTTTCTTTTACATTATGTCTCAAGAAGTAAGAGGAAAATTTCTGCAGGGTCTAGCAAAAATGCATACCATCTATATTCAAAAAATTATTCTGATATTTTTTCACTCTTTTTACACAGTCTGCTACAGTCCATGGAATCTATTCTGATTTACATCAGACAGAGCGCTACAACGTGCTCACTACTTCTATATTTTTTAGAGATTTGTACATAATTTATTCTGTTACATTTAATATATAAGTGTGGACTCAAAATACTGTCTGAGATCCTACCTTGAAGGTATTTTATGTCATAAAAGTTTGAGCAAGAAATTTGCTCAGGGCATTTTTTTCTGTCACTAAGTTCAATATAAATCTTAATACTGTACTAGCCATCTTCTTAGAATTTAATTTTTAGCTCAGTTTTATCACTACTTTGCAGATAGGCAGGTTTTAAACTGTACTCTTTTAGCCTAGTAAAATCCCTATGCTGTTTATCATAATGTATTTTATGGTATTTTTGTCACCATTTCAGAAAGTTTTTCAGAGGTCTAAATACTCTATTATTTTTGCTTCAGCCCTTTTAGAGCTTAGCTACAACTACACTGACAGTCTCACATATGTTTGTAAAATTAAATTTAACCTGTCTTATTTTTAAAAATGTATTCTTATCACCAGAGAGAAAGGAATTAAAAACAAGATAATGACTTGTAACCTTTCTAGCTTTTTATTTAAAAGTCACAAAGTTAAGGGTAATTTTTCAGTAAAGGGTGGAGATTCTTCACATTCAATTACTTTTACATTACTATTTTTCAGCCAAGCTGTTAATTGTCTCTTTGTCAAGGAAGTAACAGAAATTTTGTCCAGTTTCTTAAATCATCCCATTGCTAGTCTCAAGATAGGTAAGACCTCATATGCAGTTCCTGTGTTCAGTTTTAGACATCACAATTCAAAAAAGAGACGTATACCAGATAAAGGATAAGGAGAATTCTTAGAAGAATCTGGCAACGAATTCTGAAACACCTGAATTTGCTCAGCTGCAGGAAGAAGAGAATAGGATAGTAGTGCTCAAGGATGCAAAAAATTATTGCCAAAAGGGAGAAAATATTTTCCCTATGTCTATAGCTGATAGAAGAAGGACCTGAAATAACAGTAAGAAATCAAGGATTCAAGCTAAAAAATAGTAAGAACTGGCTGGTGATAGGGATAGTGAAGCACTGGAATATATTGCCCATGGATGCTTAAGCAGGGTTGTGGTGGTGATGGTGGTGTCATTAAAGACAGGTTCTGGAACCAGCTGCCAGAGAGAGTTGTAGCAGATTGCAACCTGGAGGAGAGAAGTAGACTAGATGGTTTTGCAGGGTCTCTTCCAGTCCTCATATTATGAACATATGATGTTCATTTGTTCATTGCTTTGGTTTGGGGGATTACTTTTTTTTCTTCAGAGACAAAACCATGAAGAGCTCAAGAGCTTTTATTCTCCCAAGTTTTATTTTTAAATTTTGCAGGTAGGTTGAAATTGTCAACTGAATTCTTCAGCTGTAGCTAAAAATATTTCCCCAGACACAACTATCAGAACACTTAAGAAATTCAAGAGTTACTTATGTAGAGGAAATAAAAACATAACTTTTAAAACTATTTTTTGAACTTGGTACATAGCTAAGACTGTTTCCTGTTGGAAACAGCAGAAAGCACACAAATTATCCCTGCAACCCTTCAGCCATCCCTTCCTCCATTCTTCTCCTTCTCTTCTCTGAGAAGGACCCATAGTGCTTTGCAACAGACTTTCAAACGTCTGAACAATTTAAGATGCAATTGCAATACACTCGGTGATACACATTGCAAGATGACAATATATGAATGTTGACAGAGAAGGAAAACACAATGGAAGAAAATTTGTGTTACCAAAAAAAAAAGTGTCAAATGGCAAAAGTCATGGAATTAATGTCTGGAAGTAAGTGAAATCTCCTACGGCACAGGTTAACAACGACCAGACAAAATGCCCATATTGGAATGCTTCAGGCACACTACTATACAGGAACTGAACTTTTCACTAAATAATTTATGCTAAAATATGTATTTTTTGACATTAGATTTCACTGCTTGGAAAGAATTGACCTGATTTACATAATATTCTTATGCTGAGGATCTGACTCTAAAAAAGACCTAGCTTAATAATATGTTTTCACAGAACTTCCCATTGCATATGTCAAGTGAAGTTGCATCCTAGCATATTCTTCAGTCAGTAACTATGGACATAAGTATTAAAGCACGTAAACCCAGAAAAATTACAGAATTATCACTGTCATTTGACATAGTAAATATATATATATAATCCTAAATTCTTTTTTTCTAATTTATTTTGTCAACACTTCAAATGAGGGAACCAGGAGAACAGATTAGGTTTTGCTCCAAGATGTTCAGAAGCTCGGCAGCAATTATTGTTTCTGTAAATTACGCAGGAGACATTGGGGAAAAACAAATCTCCACCTGAGTGATCAAAACCACTTTTACAAGTTAGTGATCTTTCATTGCAGCACTTTACTTAAAACAGTGTTCATAATCAGCATTTGCCCCAGCCTAGTTTTCATGAGGTGAAACTAATCATGCTTAATATCTAGCATTTCTATGGTAGATCCAACCTATAGATATTAAATTACTGTAGCAAACATTTTTCAAAATTATTCTTGTTCTTTAAAGATGGAAAACTGAAACATTAAGTAGCTTAGTTCTGTACCTAAGGTAACAGTGACAATCAGTCCTGAACATAGAAATAGAAACAGTTTCCTGGCTGTTAAACCAGTATATACACGATGACATGTACTAAACACAGTTTTCCAAGAAACTGAACAATTCACATATTATTAAAATACATGTTAAAAGTATATAGAAAGTGAAAATGCAGGTTACTGGGTATCACAAAAGGAAGGACCTTATCTCTTCATCTGACTCATTAATATAGGGTATGTAGGCAAAGGATGGGCACAGACAAGCTAGCAGCACGCAAGGGAGATCATGCTTCAACTCTGCTTGGTATCTACTGACAAGCGGATGGATGATAGATAATATCTGTCTGTTCTGGGGTTCACAATCTAATTATGCTTTTGATAGAGTCAGAATAGCTGAAAAACTGAGAAAGAAGTCTAAGGAATAAGAAACATTAATGTTTAGCCATTATCATACAGATCTTAAAAAAACCTAAGTATCAGGTCAACTTCAGATTTCAAAGTTGTATATAAACCTTGATAACCCTAGCATATTTTTGCCCTATTTGGAATAAAAAAAAAGTAAAAAAACCCACCACAACAAGCAACAAACCAACCAAGAAAAAGGTATTGAGAAGAAGAATTGGAATAAAACCACAGCAGTATGAAAAAGCTTAGAAATCTGTCAATAACTCTAAAGTGCCTTTCTCTGTTGATCGTCAAAGAGTGCATCTAACATCTTCCCCCAGTTGTCTGTGTATTTTGTCCGGGTTGAAAAGGTCTGATTGCCATGGTGTCAAAGTATACAACTTTTTCAAGTATAAAAGTCAGGAATCAGTTCTGTTGAATGAAATCTTTGTCAATATAGATAAAAGGTCAGTGCAATTTTACCTACAGTATAGGATAAGGTTGACCCTTGGAAGAAACGCTTCGTTGCTTTATGGGCTGCAGAACCATAGCCTTTTGACACATTAATTCTTTTCTCAGCCTTTTATCTGAGAAGAAATTGGCGGATGTTATAAAAATAAGGCATTTTTATGATGCAGTGTTATGTACCCCTTGTCTTAGGAAAGTTCAGTACCATCACGTATATTTTGATTGACTGGCTGACTTTCAGTTGGATGCTCTCCCTTTCATAAACATCACTATTTCGAGCATCCATATTAAAATTAAATTGTCAGACATAAAAAGGTAGAACAGTATCTTGAAAGAAGACTTCATATTTCAAATGCTTGTAACAATCTGCGGCATGAATTTAACAAGCAAAGTAAAGTTTTCAGGCATATTTAAACACAGAAATTGTCCTACGGGACCTAGAAGCCCAAGGTCGGTGTGTGAAGTTCCGTTACAAAACAATTATGACTTTCCCCTGCCCTGCATCAAAAGCAACACGTTCAGTGGAGACTGCAGTCACTTTTCTAAGCAAGGTTGCTGTCAAATTGGCTACCTACAAAAAAATATGACTAGCTCTGGGTAGTTATGTCTGAAAACACTTGCCTAAAGCAGTCTCAAAAACAATAGGTGACTAAAGAAGACTGTATTAAATCTGTAAGTACTCCTTCCTCTTCCAGAAGGGATTAGTATTTTTCCAGCACATAGCTGAAGGCAAGGGGATATAAATACATGTATACCTTTATGTACACACAAAGGGTTACAATTGCACTTCAAAGATTTTAGTCTGTCATATGAAACAGATAATTTTAAATAGCTAAATGAAGTTTAGAAAATTCTTAAATGAAAACAGATTGTAACATTAATTTGTGTTCAAGATGAAAAAAAATTAAGAAAAGCTTTTCAACATGGTCACTTTCTAAATCAGTCCTCAGACTACCCATTTGCAGTATCTAAAGCTATAATTTAATGCCAGTCAAGGAAGAGTTCATAAATTACATTATCTAACAGATTAATTATTTTTAAAAATACAGGACTTAATGATTGTAAAGGTTTTACTGGTTTCGAGAGCATTTTGTAATTAAAGACAGGGTAGTTTACGCTAACACATACATAAGCATTAAAGAGTGTATACTACCCGGAACTGTTAATGAGAAGTTAGGCACACAGCTCCCATTACTGTTAAGGGAATTTTAATGTTCCATTCTCTATGCACCAAGTAAAAGATATATCTGTAAAGACATTGTTTAAAGAAAGTGCTGCCAAATCGCACGCTGCAGAACAAGATATAATTTTTGAGAGGATACGTGTGTTCTAAAATCAGCCGCTTATCTCATGTATTATTACTTGAATGAACTTTAATGAAGTTGTGTGTATTTCACTCTTCTTTATAACCCTTGTCTTGTTCTCAGTTCATCTCAGCTTGTAACTTCCCATCTGGAAAGCACTGCTGCATTTAAAAGGTCTTTGTGGACATCTTTTCTGGATCACTTTTACTGTATGAATACAAAGGAGAGATTCTCTCTCACTGGCAAGCCGAGACACTGCAGTGCTTACTTTAGGCCCCTGAACTCCTTACGGAGATTTTCCTTCCTTTGTGGAGCAAATGCTCCACAAAAGACAAGATGCAAGATAATAGCTACCCTCTTCAATTCACCGAGGTAGCATCTAATCTGATCAATGGATTCAGCCCATAATGTGCTTCTCGTCACTTGTCTGTCCACTGCAAAGATTAAGGTCCTACTAGTATTGGAGAAACTGAGTGGCCAGGAACCAGATTAGGTAAGATAAAGCCTAGATAGAATTAAATCTAGCCAGGGACAAGGATAACAAGAAAAACTTCTATAGATGTGTCAGGGATAAAGGCAAGACACAGGAAGATGTGGGCTCTCTCCATAGGGAAACAGGAGACCTGGTCGCCCAGGCTATTGAGAAGGCTGAGGGACTGAATAACTTTTTTGCCTTGGTCTTTACCAGCAAGAACTCTAACCACACAATTTTTTAGTGTGAGGGTGGTGAGGCACTGGAACAGGTTGCCCAGAGAAGCTGTGGCTGCCCCATCCCTGGAGGGGTTCAGGACCAGGCGGGATGGGGCTTGGAGCAACCTGCTCTGGTGGGAGGTGTCCCTGCCCAGGGCAGGGGGTTGGAACTCTATTATTTTTAAGGTCCCTTCTAACCTGAACCATTCTATGATTCTATGGACTGCAACTCCTGACCAGCTAGCTTGGCAATTAAGCCCAGTCATTCTTAAGCTATATTTATAGGAGGGAAGAGGTAGTGGTTTTTTCACCTGAGATTGATGTTTTGTATTTTTACCCATGCAACACTTATTTTACATTTTCTCCCCAATGATCACACAGTATCATTTATTTTCACAGCTATGCTCAGAGTCCAGCCATAAATCCATCTCATCATGGATTTTTGCAGTATGTATTAATGATAAATATAACAGTTCCATGGCTGTAATTTCTCTGGTGCCACAAAGTATAACTGTTAGCAAACACTGAATTTTATATGAAAATGTATTTGTCTTTGAGATTTACGCTAACCATAGATCTCACTCATCCTAAATACAGAAAGCTCGTAATCTTGTATTTTGAAGTATATTGAGATATATATGTGCAATCATCCTTTAAAAAAAAAACAACCACATTACTTGTTCAGCAATTGGATATGAACTGCCTGAATTTAGTCAAACCGTTCAATGAAACATTTTCATAGCTGGTAGATTAGGTGGCCTAACTCCACAGCTTCTACGCAGGAGACTGCCAAACCATGCATTTAAAGAACTCGGTGCTGCTGAAAAAAAGCAGACTTAGCACACTACAGCTAAGAAAAGGGGGGTTGCCTACTTTATGCAGGACTTTTTTCTCATACAAGCTGCTTAAGTGGGTCACTATATCTTATTAGTTTACTTGCCCAAGGGCAATTTAAAAATTTGGCCGAATTTTATCTGTGTTTATAGCGCTTTAATCTTATTCCCACATATTTATGTTGCAGAGGAGAAGTGAATAATTTCTTAGGAAGCATTGAAATTCATGGGCAAATCAATGTATGTCCAGGAGCTCTGGCACTGAGCATAACTTTTACAAACAGGGCGGCCACGTTGGAGGAGAGCTCTCATTGCCACATTGGATGATGTTTTCCCAGGTTTTTTTTTTTCCCTTTCACTCTTTACAATTAACTCCTGATAATCTAACCACGGCCATTTAGCTGGCAGTGTCATTATGGCAGCAAGCTAGCTCCTTCCCAAATCAATATGAGCCTCTCTGTACGTTTTCATGAGAGTAGGATCAGGGCACAGGAGCAAACACGACCAACAGCCCCCCTGGCCAGCTGACACACCATCCCAAATACACAACTCCACAAAGACCTCTGCTTCCTAGAACTACAGCTGCCACGGACAATTTATTTTTTCATTGTTCCACAGTGTATAAAAGAAGAAAAGCGGGATATACTCTTATCTCCAGACTGGTGATGCTACCAACAGACAAGAACAGAGATCTGCATGAAGAGTACAATTCTTGTCAGCAGAAGTAAAATCTTAACCCAAAGGTTGTTAGTTTTAAATGACACTAAAGAATACCTCGAGTAAAGGACAAGTACGCTGGCATACACATAATTAAAGCTGTAGTGAATACCCTACCTTAAAAACTGTGGTATAAAATTATTTTTGTGCATATACATGAAAAATTAAATGAGATATCACTACTGTCAGAGCAGACCAAATTTCTCCTGAAACTGTAAAGTACCTGAAAGTCTACTGTGCTTGCTTGGATTAGCATTGAGAGGAGAGTTTTCTAATCCTTGGCAATATGCACACACGGATGTTTGTGTCTGAAGAATAAGACAGCAACAGAAAGCCAGCAGACTCAGCTATTTATCGAATTACAGAGTAATACTGCACGAGGAGGAGAGAAGAGCAGGGCTAAAATTAAGCTACTGTGTTGTCTGAGAGTACGTATGTCCATGGATCTGAACATTTCGCTAAACTAGTGCTGAGAAATAGTACATTAAGAAAAGAGGAAAACTTTGTGCTTTTGACCAAAATATTTTAAGAACAGAAAGAACAGAAAACATATATATTCTTTTTAGTTATTAGCAACAACTATTCACTAAATGTGTCATCTGTCACTTTGGAGTTCTACCAGTAAATGTCACTGCTTAAAGCTGTTAGTATACATTAATCTATTGCACAAATTGTACCAATAAACAAAGACAAGCTAATAGACCAAACAAGGACTGCTGATCAAGGCAAAGCAAGGTAAAGATGCAGAATTCAAATAGTTCTACTATATTTACTTTTAAAAAAAGCTATTCAAGACTAGAGTTTTAGGAAAGGGGGAGAAAGATGAAAAGTGAAAAATCTTTTGCATAGCAATGTTCATTTTTTGTGCTTAGGAAAAAAGGAAACAGTAAGAGAAAGATCGAGTGTTTGGTGAAGGGGACGGTGAGACAATGAAATAGGTGATCACTTCAAGAGCAACATTACTACACAACAGTAACAATTTGACTTTGTGCATGGATATTTTTTAATTGCAAGAGCAAGCTAAGCCTTTGTGATAGCCTCTCTTCAGTCTTCAAAAACTGATACTGGGATTCAGTTGTGAAGAGCATCCTTTCTAAGGAATATTGGGCGAAATGTCCAAATACATGAGATGGTAGGAATACCCTTCAGGCAGAACATTAAATTCAAGCTCTGTATTCTTTGAGCATTCAGGGACTAAATGATAATGTGTAAACCTAAAGGTGTCTGGATCTGAAGGATTTTTGAATTCTGTTCAAATATAGAAAACACTGGTGTTCATGTATACGTGCACTAGAATCTTCTGCTTTGAAACAAATCTTTCTTTTTGCTTCTGTGTGGCAAAGTTTTCTATAATAAGGAGAATAAGCTGCACATTATATTGTCATACTTTGTATATTTATATATTTATATCTTGTCATATTTTAAAAGGAAAACTTGATAGAAATCAAGGATTGATGGCATGATGGATAAAGGGGAGGAAAGCATCCAAGGACACTAACTTCAAACAGACATAATCAAGCATTTTAGAGGCTTGTGAAGCTGCTTGTAAAGGCACTTAAAATGTGCCATGTGGATGTTTCCTAAATCAGACAGATGTCCTACCTACAACATTTTCATGTTAAAAGGAAGTAATTTTTTCTGCATGTCTGTCTCCACTGCATTTTCTTTATCTCATCAGAAGAAAAACATTATCTTTGTCTGCTACAAATATGAATGAAAAGACCTACAGTCTCTCTTGGTTTTCCCTCAGTCATATCCTTGATATGGTGGGGAAAGGAAGAGAAATGCAAAAATTCCCAGGCAACAGATAGGCAGACAGAACACTTTTAGGTAGCAGCTGTTGTTCTCCTGGTGCTATACTCCTGACATTTTAACTTTCCCTTTTTGGTTGGAATGTGTTTTACTGTTTTACCACCGTTTCTTCCCAGTTGGAATACATAACTGCGGATCTGGAAAAAAAGCTGTCTCTTACTGAACTGGCCTTCCTCATTATAAAATAGACTCTCGATAACTGTGGGTGTAGTTTTAAATTAAGTTTTTTGTTTTCAATTTTATTTTGGTGAGGTGCTCAGTTATCACACAGATATGTGCCTTAACACAAGGCCTGAGCTTTTTTTTGTTGTTGTTTTGTGCAATACATGAATAAGTAGCTTAAAAAATAATAATAAATCAAGTATTCTACCTAGGGATGGTCACCTTCCATACTCCACTTAATCAGAATTTACAGCTTATCTCAGCTCTGGCAGATGGCTGGTGAGAAAGACGGGCAACTGATATGCTCAACAAGTCTATTTTCTAGCATTACACAATGAAGCTAGGGGGAGCATTTTTATTTGCTTTGGTTTTGTAATTTCATACACAATCTAAACATGTTTTTAAAATATAGTTTATTTTAAGCCTGAGTGCTCCTTCAAGCAACTTGTAGAGTTTCACTGTAGTATGATATACTAATTGTTAATAAAAGAAAAATCTACGGGTAGGTAAATAAAGGTACCAGCTCATTCTTAGAATCACAATGATAATTAAACAAGACAGATGAAGCAAGAAAAAATGAATGTCAGTACAATGTAATTACCTAGGCAACATAGGATTCTGATCATGTCCTCCAGTCCTCATCTTCCTCAATGTAAAGTGATACAATTCTACGAAATCCTTGTAGGAGGGTTTACAGCTACACGTGGCAGTTTTTCCACTTCTTAAATCTATTCTTTAGAAAAGTCTTAATTATAGATTTAGAAACACGTAAGCAGTTGTGGAAACAAGTGAAAACAGTGCAATCCTATTGCCAAAATTAACGACACTGAGTCACCATATTAAAGAATCATTTATGTTTTACATATTTTTCCTATGTTTCATTGTGTTTCTACCTATATCAATGTGCTGAGAAACTAAATACAAACATAGGGTATAATAAATAAGTAATAGCTTTCCCACTACTTACACTCTAGCACAGAGTGCAAAGGACTACAGTAATATCAAGCATTTAAAGCTCTATCCTAAAAAAAGCACATATATTAGAAAACAAGTTCCATTTTCATCAAAATAATAAACTGAAATTTGAACATATCAGTATTTTTTATTTCATATCTTGGTTTTCCTAATCTACTCTTCAGTTTTGTGTTGCTAAGAAGAAACTGCCTTATCTCCGTGCAGTGATTTATTAATCACTTTATTCACAAGTCAGAAGATGCAACAGAATCAGCGATTGTGGGAATCCCACAGATCAGACCTGTGGGAATATAGGCTGTGCATACTCAAGTACCTAGGCATTTTCACAAGAACTGCTTATATGTGCATAAAAATAACTGAGAAAGGAGAAGAAAAAGCCTGAAGCTTTCTCCCACGTTAAGGACAAACACATGGGATTGGTAAAACAGAAGCCACATTTTTCAGCTTCCGTTTGGTCCTTGTTTATACCCAACAGTCACCATTTGAACAGTGATCAAAATCCCCCATCTCTCCCCTTCTCCATCTCACTCTCTCTCTCCATTTTCACAGCATCCTACATGTCTGAGGTTTCTTGTTTAGCCGGCTGCAAACAAGAAGGCACAAGTATTTCTTAACAATAAAAGCATTTGCTGAGGAAGTGGATAACTGGCAGCAGGAACAATTCTGCTTACTTTTCTGCCCTTCCCTAAGAAACAATGCCAAAGTTACAGAAAAGACGTAGATCTACAGCTGGTAGAGTATACAAGCACTCTCTTCATTATCTGTTCATAGACATATAATGCTTTGGCAGTCTTCCAAACACGCATATATAATACAGGGAACCATTTTTTCATGTAAAATAAGAAGTGTTTGCTGGCACAAATTTCACACTTAGTTGGCTATCTTTTAAATCAGCAAGTAAAGCTCAGCCCCTGCACTACCATCATGGATAAAGTGCCCTTTGTTACTCTGGCAGAGCTGAAAGGAAGAATTGAGATTCCCTCTCTCCTCCCCCTGGCCTTGCTTAGATTGGAACTCCCTAGTTAAACTTCTTTTTTTTCATTCTTGGTATATTCTTTTTTTAACTACAAACATTTTTACTTAAATTACACTTGTTTGTCTAATTTTGTGTCTGCAAACAGAAGTCAAAAAATTAATGTTTGACTCAGATTTGAGTGGATTGATGATGTATTTTTTTTTCAAGGTAGTTTCACAAGTAATAACCAAAAATTATTGATTATCAGAAGGCAGTTCAGACTGTGAACTTCATCTGTACTCTCAGGCCCTAGGAAAGAAGTATTCACAAATGACACAAAATACCTTTGCAAGTGATACTTGTTAGCCTCTTTCACCGGAGAGGCTGAATGGATACAGAAACAATCAGGCTGAGGCAACACGGATCTGTATTGAGTTCGTCCATGTATGTCAGAGAGCTAGTGAGCCCCAAAATGAGCTCATATAGTTTCCCTGGTACCAAGCTAAATAAAATGCAGTGTCTGCAGAAACATGAGTCACATGGATTATTAGTGAGTTTTAATCAGGTTTTCTATTGCTTTTTTTGCATGAATTATTCTTAATTCTAATTACTTTCTAATCTAATATCACAGAATGGTTAGGGTTGGAAGCAACCTCAGAGATCGAGTCCCAACCACCCTGCCCTGGGCAGGGACACCTCCCACCAGACCAGGTTGCTCCAAGCCCCATCCAGCCTGGCCTTGAACCCCTCCAGGGTTGCCACAGCTTCTCTGGGCAGCCTGGGCCAGGCTCTCACCACCTGCACAACAAAGAATTTCTTCCTAGTATCTGATGTAAATCTCCTCTCTTTCAGTTTAAAACCATTAACCCTTATCCTATTGCTACACTACCTGGTAAAGGATCCATCCCCATCTTTCTTATAGATCCCCTTTAAGCACTGAAAGGCTGCTATAAGGTCTCCCCAGAGCTTTCTCTTCTCCAGGCTGAACAAACCCTCACCCTCTCAGCCTGTCCTCATAGGAGAGGCACTCCATACCTCTGATCATCTTTGTAGCCCTCCTCTGGATCCATTCCAACAGGTCCATGTCCTTCCTGTGTTGAGGACTCCAAAGCTGGACACAGGACTCCAGGTAGGGTCTCACAAGCGCAGAGTAGAGAGGTAGAATCACCATCCATGACCTGTTGGCCACACTTCTCTTGATGTGGCCCAGGATAGGGTTGGCTCTCTGGGCTACCAGTGCCTGCTGCCAGCTCATGTTGAGCTTCTCATCCACCAAGTTCCCCCCCTTCCTCAAGACTGCTTTCTAACCCCTCATCCCCCAGTCTGCATTAATAGCCAGGATTGTTGTGGCCCAGGTGCAAAACGTTGCACTTGCTCTCGTTGAACCTCATGAGGTTCACCTGGGTCCACCTCTCCAGCCTCTCCAGGTCCCTCTGGATGACATCCTGTCCCTCAGGTGCATCAACAACACCACACAGCTGATGTTGCCCTCAATCCCTCTGTCTATGTCGTCGATAAAAATGTTAAACAGTACCAGTTCCAGCACGGACCCTTGAGGGACACCACTTGTCATCGCTCTCCATCTGGGCTTCAAGCCATTGAGTACCACACATAAATAACGTTGGTTATCCCTGGCGTCCTCCAAATGACATAATTGCCTCTGTCTATGAGAAAAGTACCACAGGCAAAGAGTGGCCCCAGGTACCAAAGGTGACAAACGTGGAGCTCGACAGCTGCGAGCGACTTTCATCGGGGCTTGCCGGGAAAGCCTAACTGGCATCAAAACTAGCTTGTACTAATCGCACTACTTTCACTTATTGTCACCTTGGCTGTTGTGAAGAGCAGCCCAGGGACCCCGGCCTGTTGCAGACAGTTGTGTCTGTCTGGCCTGCAAAACCAGCCCTGCCGGGTGCTGCCCGCTCTCCATTTTGGGCCCTAAGGGCTACGCGGTCCCAGTTCAGGGCTAACAAAGGACAGGCACCGACTCATGCGGGTAGGCCCTGGAAACCTAATCACCCCGGGTAATGAAGAAGGCTCAGCTGAGAGGAGCTGGTTGATCAGCCCAGGGGTTGCCTGGTGACAGGGGTTTGGCAGGTGCCTGTTATCATCTGATGGAAGCTGGTCGGGGGGTCACACAGGAGATTGGATGGTTATAAAAGAACAGCGGTTTGCCCTTATGGCTCAAGTTGAGGGATCTAATACTGTAATTGTCTACTGAGATAAGAGGTAACTTTTTTTTTTTTTACCTTTTTTTCCCCTTGGTGTAGAGGGAGAAAAAAATCACTTTTTTTTTATGGCATCTTGCAGGGGAGTGACTGAGCTGGAGGGCTCCAGGGCTCTGTCCTGGTGAGTCCTGGGCTGCTTTGGGCACTGCATTAAGGCAACCTCCGCTCTTCTGCTGCTCTGTGCTCTCTTCTGCTTTCTTCTCAAGAAAAAGCAATCAGGAGTTCAGGAGCCCTGTGTGATACCTAAAATGTTCAGCTTGATGACAGAGAGTAACTCGCATGGCTGTGATCTTTACTGATGCTCTGAGAGGGGTTAAAAGCGTAGGAGGTGCTAGCCTGTGCTTCGTACACCTAAAACTTTGGGCTCTTGTACCCGAGAGATCTGTCTGCCTTTAATTTTGAAACACTTGGTCTCGCTCAGACAGGAAACTTCCAAGTTTTCAGTGACTAGGTCCACCAGCAGCTATTTAATAGGTAACAAAGACAAGCCGCTCAGTCAGTTGCTGTCACGAGGCCCCATGTTCTAGGCCAGGTGGATGCTTTCTAAATAGGGAACCTCTTTTTTTCACCTTCCAAAGGCTTCTGCGGTATGATTTACATTCTGTTACACTACAATTCAGGAGAGTTATAAATAGAGCAAAGGACAAGACCCAAATAGTGGATGCAGATAAAGTGAAATTTAGGCAGACTGTTTAGGAAAATTATTTTTAAAAAAAGAGGGGGTGGGAAAGCATAACCTGCTTAGGAATCTGAAATCCTTTGCTGTCTGACATTAGCTGACATAATCTTTTATAAGAAGTTAAAACTATATAGCTGCCTGGAAGCACTGCTATCTAGAGAGTCTAGTTATTCCCTAAAACCCTTCAGGACTGTGCAAGCAGGTATTCCTGTACCTGGTGAAGGAGCTGACTTACCTGGCTACCTCAAGATCCCAGCTACCCTGTCCTCCTCCTTGGATGTATTCCAAGAGAAAAAGCCCTGGACAGGTTTTGACAGAACCAAGTCGCTGCAGTCCTGGCTGGGAAAAACAAGGCTGTGAACGACAGCAATGTCTCTCTTTGGCTGTTCCCAAAAACACATCAGCTCATCTTCTTATTCCTTCTTATTCCTTTTCCTAGCCATGCTGTCAGGCCTCCTCCCTCACGCCAGCCCTGCTTTTCACTTAGGTCCATCATTAACTACTTCAACTCACTGAATTCAAGGAAAACTGCCCTTCTTTCCTTGCTAGGTTAGTTTTCTTCCAGGATTGTGAATGAAATCAGTTCTCAGAGGAGCTACAGAGCAGCCAGAAAGTGAATGTTGTGAGTGGAGAAAAGACCAGAAGAAAAGGACAATTTCCCTCTTACCAGAATTGAGCTGTTTTGTCTGCCTTACCTCATGTCAGGTAATGTTATTCTGAATATTCTGGCTAACAGGTCAACTCCTCAAGCCAAGTTTATGCAACATCTACTCTAAATCCTTCTTAGTCGGTACTGTGATTTCCATTGAAAAGGCAGATGCCTAACATCTAAGCATATCACTGCTTCCTTACCAACAAAATACCTTTACTGAGGCCTAAAATGAATACCAAAAAAAAAAACCCCCAATAAAAATTTCTAGAGATAATCACTCAAGGAATTCTGCAGTCCTGTTCAAATTTTTAGAAAATGTGTTTTAGTCATAGAGATGTCAAAGAAATCACGATAGACTTGGAACTTGAGCTGAGTTGTTGCCCTGAATAGTGATATATTTCATATAAGACAGAAAGCAACTTGATGACAGGGTTACCGAAAGCCCTTGAAGCAGAGGCAATTAAACAAGACAGTCAAGGCTCTGCCAACACCCTTCGCAGTAAGAACCGCTCACCCCCACACACTACTTTGTGTGAATGTCAGGACTGAAAATTAATTTCAAACTTTCTATCCAGCCAAGGATTCTTGTGGAAGCTTTTTTTTTTTTTTTCCTAAGAATGTGACGTTGGGCATGGCTTCTATGGCAAAAAGGAACAATTTAAAGGTCTTTTTTTCCTAAAAGTATATTTATCCCATCTTCTGCTCCTCACAGGGATTTCAAGGACCCGGTGAGTTGTCCTACCTAATTTGAAGTTTATATCTTACTTAAATTTGAGAAAAGTATTGATTTTTCTGCTTTCTGTGAGCCAAGGGAGAGATTAAATTTTAGTTGGAATATTCTTCTTCTCATATTATTCTATCTCTAAAAATCCTTCATTTCAGTGACTGATTGAGAATGTGTCTTGTGGGTACTTAGAAAAGTCTGGAGCAGAAATCCTTCTAAATCTCTGTTTTATTAACATAATAGCTTTACTTATTCTGGAATTGTTTTTCAAAGTTATTGAGGCATTTGAAAATGCAGATAGACCATGGCAGCATTGACAAATGCCCTTGACAGTCTGAGTTTTTACTTTGATGCCATATCCAACATGTCTGAAAAAAGTGCTTACTTGCATCCCTAAGCATCCGACCTTCACATTTTTGTAAACTAGCCTTCTGTTTTAGACTTCAAGTGTATTCTAAGTGTATTTTGCTTCATGTGTTTCTCAGGTAGCTAGGATATACACAGTGTATGTGTCCATCTGGAATACCGTGTCCAGTTCTGAGCCCACAAGTTCCAGAAGGACAGGGAACTGCTGGAGAGGGTACAGAAAAGGGCCACAAAGATGATTAAGGGCCTGGAGCATCTCTTCTACAAGGAGAGGCTGAGGGACTTGGGTCTTTTTAGTCTTGAGAAGACTTAGGGGAGATCTAATCAATGCTTACAAGTACTTAAAGGGAGGGTACCAGGAGGATGGGGCTGATCTTTTTTCAGTGGTGCCCAGGGACAGGACAAGAGGAAACGGGCACAGACTTGAGTATAAGAAGTTCCACCTAAACATGAGGAGGAACTTCTTTCCTTTTTCTGTTCAGTGGCAAAAGAAATCCTGTTTCTTTAGTATAGATAGAACCCTCACATATTATAACGGCTATGAATATGCTAATTTTAAGCCATAATGATGTGTATTTTGATCTCCCTACTCGTAAGTCTGAAGACATCTCATTTTTCTACCTTTCACAAAGCATATTGTCAATGTACTGCAATACTTTACAGGTAAAATTAAGCAATGTACATGAAAAGCTAAAATGCTCCACAGTACAAAGGAAAAAACAATTGAAGAGGAGAAGGCCTCCTGAGAAAATCCCTCATCTCATCTCACCTGCCTTCTATACTATCAAAAAAGCTACCAACTTTCCCAAGGATCTATATGTTTACAAGAGTTTTCAGGGGAGGTCGGGACTGTCTATAACCAAGGCTCTGGTCCATCAACCATCTGAAGTTCAGACAACTTCACGTGCCCTTTCTGGTACAAGAGCACACCTCTGCAGGCAGCTGTCACTCAGGTTCCTTTGAATTTTCTCTCCTAAGACACTGTTTATCTATTGACCCAGCCATCAATCTCAGTACTGAAAAACAACGCCTTGGACTTTATTGTTAGGAGATGGAGACAAAACCAGAGGGGTAAAAATGCTCTTGTCTGAGTAGACGGAGGAGAGCTGAAATAATTCAGAGCCATTACAGCATCTCCCTTTGCCTGGTTTAGCAAAACTGCATCATGATGCTGTGCACTATAGAGCCGCTCCTGTTTCCCCCTGGGAGAGGCAGATGCATTCCTGTGATGCATAAAGTAATTCATCTGTGTAGCTTATAAAGTACTTAGAGTTCCTTTGGGATCAAAAGCACTTAAAAAATGTAAGTTATTAGTATTTCTTATGTGTTTAAGTTGTCAAATCTTCTTACTTTCTTATCATTCAAATCAGCTTTAAAATTCACTTTTGCAGTGAAAACCATGAACGCTAATTCACTTCAATTAAAAACCTATTGGCGGCACATCATTTTTAATGAAGGCAGGTGATCAGGTAGAAAAGCACCTTGAACCTCCTGCGATACGCTGTGGTGGGCCAGCTTTCCTTGGCATTTCTACCAGGAGAGAGTTCTTTTGACTGACTCACAGTCCAAAAATCCTTTTGCTGAGCTTGGAAAAACATCTGGGTTTGTCTGCTTTTCTTTTTCAGGATTTGCTCCCAGATTGATAACAAACACAGGCAAGGGTCTGTTATGCACATACTTTCTTCCCTCAGTTCCTCCTTGCTCTCCTCCCACCCTGCAAGGTTTCACTAACTATAGGATGCTGCAAATGCCGTCTTCTAATCCTTCACCCAAATGCCATTTCAGGAACTCTTACACTGCAGAAGAAAGCACTTTTTAGTTAGGTGTTGTATTGTGATGGTACTGTGGCTGATGTTTATGTCAGCCCCTTCTGTGGCTTAAAAGGGGGTAGAAGTGATTGGGGGGGTAGGTCATTAGCATATGTGCCCTCAATGTAGCGGTAGGGCTGAAGTTGCATTTGGGGCTGGGTATGGGTAGAGGTTGGAGAACCGCAATGAAAATAGTTTTCTAGATGTGATTTATATGACTTTTGTTCACTTTAAATTATTCAGTAAAGTCAGACTGAAAGAAGCTTACTACTAAACAAAATGACATTCAAAACAAATTACAATAATTAATTTTTTAATTTAGGAATTTGTTGAGATTCAGAAGACTATGCTTTGTAAAATGTGTATTACAGCCTAATAGCTTTTTTGACTACTAAAACTGCAAGTCACTGTGTCTTAGAAAACAGCTGTACTAGCATGATCTGAAGATACATTTCTCAGATCTAGCCAATAATTTGCATGTTAAGCATCCTAAGAACGTGAAACCATTTGGTCAGTAGTCCATATTCTTAAAGATTTATTTCTCTTTTAATGAATACTGAAGCTTCAATTGTAGAAAAAGAACACCTAATGATTTACTCCAAGTCTTCTTAATGAAGGACCATCATGTGCATTACCCCAGCATAAAAAAGTGAGTTAACGACAGGGATTTAGCCTTAACTCTGAATTTCCTGGCTTTCTCGGGCTTAAACAAGACCCTTAATGTTACTTTAATGTAGTTTTTGGTGGTATCATTCTTCTTAATTCTGTCCATTGCAGTCCTTTGATACTTTATGAATTACTTATCTCACATTAATAAGGCTTAACATGGAGTATTAACCTCCTATACATTCCTAATTAGGTTTTAATGAATTTTAGTTTCCTTGTTAGAAAAAGAGCGAGCTAGCTAACTACCACAAATTTAATCTCCATTACTGGAACATAAGACAACCACCCCTGGGGATGCACGTCCTTGAGATTTTCACATTAAACAAGCAGCTTTATACAAGAGTCAAGGAAACTTAATACATGTGTCTCGGTTTATCCTCTCTACTTTGATGGTGTAATGAGTCCTGAACTATTTATAACTAGTGACATAATATAAGCCTTGAGAGATTTCTATAATATGTTAAGATACTGCAAAAATTTAAAAGGCCAAATTGCTATCCACCTGACAGCCTAAAACACTGGAGTAGGAAGGGAAGAAAAGGTAAATTTAGTGCATTTTCTAATACGTGCTTTAGTTCAACAATAGCAACAGTTATATATGCAATGGAAAATAGAATTACCTTTTTTTTTACATGATAATCATACTTTATCCCTTGAATAGTTTTTTATGCAGATGAATTTTAAGAAATTTATGTACAGGCTGTAATTATTTTTTGTACTTTGTACAAACAGACGTGTTGCAAGTAACTATTTGCAGGGGAGTTACTGGAGTACAGGTTACACGAGTTCTTTTCTGGTTTGGTAATGCTTTAAATAAATATAAACGTGAATAAAATTTATGAACTAGTACATTGGGATAAGTAAAACAAAAAGAACAGCGCCTCGTTACGAACCGCAGCGGTAGCTCAGCAATGAGTTGCAGAAAGGTTTTGGCTGGCAGCAGCCAGGATGCTGCCGATGGGCTCAGTGCAGGACGGAGGCAGAAAAGCACAAACCCCGTGAGCCCTCTGGCTCTATCGGGAGGGTGCTACAAGGACAATCTTCTTCCTGCTGGTTCTGCAATTTCAGGAGTCGATTTCTTTGCTGATTTACAAAACCCCAGTAATTTTGCATTCAGCGTATACTACAGGAACTTTTTATTAGTCCCTCGTGCATCTCCGGTGGGGGAGAAGACATGGCTCTCTGGGGTTGTTGTAGGAAGGGCTCAGTTTCTCGCACCCTTGTCTTCTCTGACATTGTTCTATCAATTGAACAGGCACTCTTGGCATCGGGTGTATGATCTTTTAGAATGAGAAGACACCTGACAGTCGAATTAATATCTATGTTAAAGTGGTAGGCTGCAATTGCGTATGTTGGACAGTTTTCTAAGCGCAAGTAGACATTTTCCTACAATGACACAAACAATATAATTGTATTCATTTCTTTTTGTCAACAAACAGGAGCAAAAAAGAAATGATAGTACCCTGGACAGCTAAAACTTATACAAGTATGAATACATACTATTAAAACTTTTTAAATGCAGAAATCCAGTATGAAATACAATTCAGATTCAAATAAACAATACTGTTTTGAATTCTGAAATCTTTTCCATAGTGTTTATACATATTTTCAAACAGAGAAAGATGATAAATGTGTAATGCTCATCACTCCTGATGGAGAATAGTCACAATGATAGGTGAAAACAGATAGCTAAGCACTTTAACAGACCAAAAGCATAGATACTATGGAGACAGTCTGTTCTCAGTGGTGCCCAGGGACAGGACAAGAGGAATTGGGGACAAACTTGAATATAAGAAATTCCACCTCAACATGAGGAGGAACTTCTTTCCTTTGGGAGTGGCAGAGCCCTGGCAGAGGCTGCCCAGGGAGGTGGTGGAGTCTCCTTCTCTGGAGACATTCAAAACCCACCTGGACACGTTACACGTTCCTGTGGGACCTGCTCTGGGTGCCAAAGCCAGGGTGTTGGACTGGATGATCTCCAGAGGTCCCTTCCAACCCCATGTGATTCTGTGATACTTCTCAGCAGATCAAGACTGACATGAAAACCTACATATGCTGTAGATCTTAGCGGGACAAAGGCCCGGCAAGGTAGTCTCTGCATCACCAGTGAATTTCCCTCATTAATCTTTTACTTACAAGCCACAGAATAAAGGCAGGGTTATCAGGCATTGGTTAATTACACTGCACGGTGCATGTTGCACGTTGAGACCTATCAGTGTGCAGCAGCTGATGGGAAACAGAGCCGCTGAAAACGAAAGGCTACCCAAATCCACCGAATGCTGGAGGCGACTTAATCACTGAGCGTGACACACACACACTACAGACACTGTAAACAGACGTGGTTTAGCTGGGCTCACAACCTTATTAACCTTAATTCATCTAGGGGTTAGCGTGCAATAACTTGTACAGTGCAAATCATTAATCCTCTCCATTACAGGCTGTCATCAGCCGCAACTGGCCTCAGCCATCCCTTCTTCTCGCTTGGTGGGATGGTTCAGGGGAAAGGGAGTACCTTCCTCATTACCCAGAGAAGCAGCAGCTGGAAAGTGTTCTCCCTAAATCCAGCATCAGTCAGGGTGTAACAAGCGCACGGGTGCACTGGGCAGGTGCTATCAGGCAGAATTATCCAGTCACCTAGCTGCCTTCATCAACCCCCCGGTTTTCCAGGGGGTTAAACTGGCTGTATCTAATTCCCAGTTTGAGAGAAATACCGCTTTTTCCCCATAGGGTTCTGAGGATGATTGTAGCACCTGGACTGTCAGAGGGGCTGTACGTGCTCTTCCTCCTGCTGTGCAGGAGATGGTTACTGCTCTCTCTCCTCTGCCTCTGTCAGGATGACCCACTGACAGGGGTGAAGAAGCTGCTGCTGACATGAAAAACATTTTAACTCCAGTCTGTTTAATGCTTCTTACTGTATTCTCTTAAAAAAAACTCAAATTCCCACCTCAGAATGCTCCTGTCTGCTATTAACGAGAGAAGAGGTAGACCAGCCTAGTACAAAGGTGGAAGCCAATGAACTTTTCCAAGCTTTCCATAGCAAAGTTTTTCCTCCCGTCTTAGTCCTGTGCCGGTAGGGACAGACAATATTGCCAATCATAGTAGCTGTATCTGAGGCAAAATATGAACCTCTCCAAAGACAGAGGCTATTTTCTGTAACAGCAACACCAGAGATAGCTTTAAATTTATACAAATAAAATTCCAACTGAACAGTATAATTTATTTTTTCTTTTTTTTGGCAGGAAGAACGGGAATTGCAAAAATGCTTTTCTGCAGCTACACGAGTAGATGGCTGTCCCTTCTTCCTGTTGCTGAGTACTTTCAGGTAATTCCTCCCAGAACCAACTGCTAGCTTGATCAATGGAGCAACATCTTGGGGTTTGGTCATTATAAATAGCGTATACACATGCTAACTTCACATCTGCATCACATCATTCTATTGAGACAAACCAAGTTGATCCACCATTCAGTCCAACGTTACACTGTTATGTTTACTCGTGGCCCTTAGACGCTTTATTACATTTCCAATAAGTCTTAACAGAAATTTTTGCCCAGTCTTACACATGCTATTTCTGTAAAGCACACAGAAACTGCTACAAAGGACTATGTTAACTTCTTGCCATGATTACATTACAGTGAATTATGACACTTCTGTGGTACTACGTTTTTCCCTGACTACCACAGGTGATTTGGCAAAATAGACATTCTTTCAAACTGTATCACGTTCATTTTAAAAGACTAATCCAGCACTACATTTATTCACAAATGTGGGTACAAGAGCACCACTGAAAATAGAAAACTGAAAAATTCAATTTTTATAAAATGGCAGCAAAAGCCTCAAGTGCTCAAATTGTCGTTGCAGCTTTTGGCAAGTCTTTCAGTAAACATTGATCCTTTTAGATTTTGCAGACTTTCCAAAATGTGAAAAAATCTTTAGCATTCAGACCATTTGAACTGTCTTCCATTGAATACATCTATCACTGAAAAATTTGATAAAACTGTCTAATAGATGTTATATGAAAAGATAAGACGCAAAAGAAACAAAAGTAGGACACTGCCACGTGAGTAGTCACTCATTTTGAATATAATAAGACAATTTCCTACAAAACAGGGAGGCTGAAGGTATTGCTACAGTCAGTAGATACGGTCTGTCCATCAAAGCTCATTTTCAAGGACAGAATAAATTAAAAGTTGTATTGGAGCTTATTGATCTAACTTTGATATTAGCCTTGCTTTGAGTGGGGGGGGGTCTGTGTAATGGATGACCCTCAGAGGTACCTTTTATCCACACTGAACCAGATTATTTTCTGAAAGACTGTAAAAAGGGAGATAAAAGGAATGAGGAAGGAAAGAAGGAAAAGCAGACTATGAAAGGAGGAGTTGGTTTGGGTAAGAAGCTTTTCAACCAGAATGAATAGCTAGATGGCAGGTAAGCATGGTCAAGGGGAAAGAACAAAAGCACAATAGCTTGATGACATCAATGATCTCCAGGATGTGTACAGCAGTTCTTTCAATATCTGTTTCTGTTACTGGAATCTCAGCTTCAACCTTGTTCTCCACCCTAAATTTCTTTGCCTCTTGAGTTCTCAGCGTCTTCAGGGAATTCTTCGTTCATTGAGGTTATTACTGTTGTTTGCAGATTCTTCTCTCAACAGTTTCAGGATGACATGAACTATTTAATGGCTTGGATGTTATTCAAATGAGTTCTTGACATTACACTTGAGTCCCCATGAGATCATTTAGGGCAAGGTAAGTGATTCAGTGCTAAAATCAGCAACGCGGATTCTATTCTTCAGACTGTCTGAGGGTGTGATTCTACCTGTTGCTACGTATCCTTTTTATTTCTCTGCTATATGATATCCTGACTTTCCCCAATTGGGATTTTTCTCATCTTGATCCACGCAATCCTGTGCAGAGTATAGTTGCATATTTCTGATACGGCCAGATTTGCTTCCTTTGGTGAAGCTGATTACTGAACAGTGGCATACCCCTTCCTGCTTTGCTCTGTCACAGTCACACACGCATCATTTTTGAACCACAGGTAAGAAAGGCTGCTGAGCTATAGGGAAGTTCATATCCAAGATCCATAAATACTGCTGTCGATCTCAGCTGAGCTACAGCTGGGTGCACACTCCCATTCAAGAAATGATGGTTAATCTGCTTTCCTGCTTGTAGCTAGTCAGTCTTCATGGAACCATCATAATGCTAATATTTAACAGATTTGAGACAGATTTTATGCTGTTGAATCACTCCAGCGATCTGTTTCCACAAGTGTGAATGGAATAGGATGGGTGGAAATGTTTATTCATGTTTCTTTTTTAAAAGGTTTGAGATAGCATGGACTGAAACCATAGATTCAAGTCTGTATGAAGTTTATGGGGTGGTGTTTTCTGGGGTTAGTTTGATGCTGGGTTTGGTTTTGTTTATTTCAGACAGATTAAAAATAAAGAAACACTGTAAGAGAAAGTAAAATACATGCCTTGAAGAAAACAGCATGCATACATGCTACCAAAGCTGAATAGTTCATGGATTGAAAGCTTATAAAGACACTTTGCTCTTGAAATATCTTTAAAATAAAATACTTTCGGCTCATTTTGAAATAAAACTTGAAATGCCACCAACATTTTTAAAAAGAAGAAAGAGAGGAAGCAAGAGAGGGACTGGTATAGAAACGATTTAAAATTAATCAGTAGAAGTGCCTTTAAAAAAACAAATCAAAGCACACACCCCCAAAAATCAATAAAACCTTATCTGAAAGAATCGGAGAAAGGAAGAGCCTTGCCGCCTTATTATTTAGCAAATTCATCTTCTTGGCCAAAGATTTACACAATAATCTGCATTTTTAATACAGACAACTGAGAAGAACCTTCCTAAATTACTAAATTATATACAGATTTCCTATATAGAGAGGCAGTCTTCCTCCTGCCCACCCCACCAAATAAACAGATTTAAGTAGAATACTCATCACTCATAGAAACATCTTTATAGTGAAAAACTACTACACAATATATCATTGGTGGTGAAGCTTACAAATAGTTATTTGGTTACCTAGGTATTTAACATTCTAATTTACTTGAAATCTTGTCACCTGAGTAAAGGCTCTGACTTTAAGTAGTTAAGTAATTAATGGCCACTGGAATAAATTACTGGTCCCAGTAATTAATGGAACCTGATTCATATGTAATAAATCACAGCAGAAGTCTGCATGTTGCATACAACTTTCATTCTGCAAACAAGAATGGAAATGGATCTGTAAATTGTAAACATTTTTTGGTTTATCCTTTAATAATGCAAAAACACGGTATATGAACTTCATGTTCAAGCCTGAGTTGCTTTATATATATTTTAAATAATTCTCAGGTGATCTCTTGAACATGTATCTCTTGTCTTGTTTAAAGTTATGACCTGTAGTATTCTCAGAAAGACCAAGAGCCTGAGTCAGAGAAAAGGAGTTCTCCACATGATTTGTTGCTTTGATTCATTTTTTTTAGCCAGTGGGCTGCACTTACTGATATACATTCATATCAGCCTAAAAAGCTTTCTTCCATTTTAAAAAATATATTTTTATAATTTATTTAGAACCCATTGCCATTACACCATAACTCGTACTGATTTTCCTCCTGTTCAGCTGTATGACCAAGTATATTTTAAGAATTACAGGGAATCATAGTTTGAGGTCAAATCCATCCCCATATTTATGGGATTTTCAGATCTTTAGTGAAACGCTACTTCTACATGAAGTTGACCTATTGAGTCAAACTGTCAGTATGATTCTTCAAAGGAAGGAAAAAGAAAGAGTAGCTCAAAGCAAGTGATTTCTATACCGTGAGCTCTCATTAACTCAGCTTTTTCCACCAAAGACACCAGACAGTTCTGTAGTTCAGACCGCTGCAGCTATTAAAACTTTCCTTAATGGCTGAATTTCAGGGTAATTTAAAGGTAAAGCAATATGGGCTGAATGGAATTGGCACCTAGGCAGTCCCTTTAAAATTATGTCATGAAGTAATTCGAGATCATATATTCATATTACTATCACAGATTTTTTTTGTTAAAAAATGCCAAAACAAAGGTTCTATCTTCTGTGTTACAGGCAATGAAAAAACAACATTACACATATCTCAAAGGGAACCTGATGGAATAATGGAGATAAGGATAATATAAAGGATTAGAGAGTATTAATATATCAGGTATTTGATATGAGGGGAATGGGTTTAGATTTCAGGTCACAGAGATGAAGATTAGTAGGGGGAGTAATTGTTGACCTTCATTCATAAGTAATGCTTCTTTTTTGATGGAGAAAACTCCATACATAAATCACTACTTGTAATTATAAAAAAGGATATTAATGCCATTATTTTATGTATGTTATGGTCAGCATGTACCAATAAAGCATGAAAACCTGAGTGAGACTATATATTGAGGATCTATTTTAATACCCATATGGCAGCGAATAGCTGAGTTCATGATCAGTCTCACAAGTGGGATAAAATTAAGAAAAAGTATTTTGGTAAGTGTAACAGAAATAGAATTTAGTCTATCATTGCAAGAAGGCTTAATTTTCATTATGTATAATAGGTAGAATAAAAAAAAAATTAGAGGAAAATCTAAACCTAATGGTGTAAGAAAATAATAATACTAAAGGCAACTATGTAAACACTTCATTTTGTATTTGAACCAGTTAAAACCACAATACACTGTCAGCCCTCAATTAGGAATCCAGCAAACAATGCATGTTAAGAGCTGTTTTTTCCCACGTGATTTCAAGAAGGAGCTTATCTAGTTGGCATGATCTAGGTTATTTTGACATGAATCCGTATTCGTTGTTTCCTTTTTTCAGTCTGAGACCATGGCAACAAAAGTGAGTCTTGAGCCCAATTGTCTAATTCAGTAGGAGAAAGAAAATCTGTGCTTTGAGCTTGATATTTCTTGGGTTTAAAGCTGTCAGTAGCAATGACTTCTCTTTCCTTTGGCTGGAAAGAGGCTAATGATAACAAAGAATGGTGCCACAGACAGCAGAGGAGTGCCCACTGCTATATAAAGCACTGAGGCTACTTAGAACTCCTAGAAAACATCTACAGTACTAAACCATACAGAAACTGCACCACCTGAAAGAGCACATTCCCATGATTAACTATACTGTTGTACTGACAGCATCAACCCTACTACTGCTTTGGTTCAACCCAAAGAATGGCTTCTGTTTGATGAGGATACATTCTCAATGTGTGGTGTTGATGCTTTGCAGGGGAAGAGACTTATAGGAACGTGAGGAGCACCATGCCAAGCAGCCTTGGGGTCAGAGAGCATCTCCTGCCCCACTTGGTGGCCTAGAGACAGCCCTGCAAATGAACTTTCCCTCGCAGGTCCTAAAAGAAGAGCTCCAACAAGTGCTATAAAGATGAACAAGTAGGAAGCACGACTCCTGGCCAGCATACTGTCCCCTGCATCTATTACCATGACCTTGGTAACTTTGATCTTAAGATACAGCAAAAGCCCAGATAAACTAATGCTTCAGAAGCTATCTTTCAGTTGCACAAAATGCTGAACTCATATATATGCAATAGGTATGCAACACAAAAGAAAAGGCATCAGCCTCCATCCATTATGCTTAAAACATATCAAAACCCCCTCAGATAGCCATAGAAATTTGATGAAAAATTGTAACTCGACCAGACTACGTTTCAGGATGATTTTGCACAGCCAGGATCTGTTTGGTGCCCGCAGTGATCACGCTGCAGTTGAGCTGAAAAGCACTGTGGCAGAATGGCAGCTTGGTCTCTTCTGCTGGACACTTAGCGTCACCTTAGGGTGAAATTAGTATCAAGCAAAAAAAAATTAAAATCAAAAGATAACATTAAAATAAAAACAGTAAAACACCTTTCAGTGAAGAACTCTCCCACTGTTTACATCTTTAGTTTTTTAGTTTTTTTAAAATGCATTCAAAAAAACATTTCACAAAACATGAAAGGGCTAATGTGGAAGAAGAAATGATTGTTGGTAGCTGGGGGAACAGAGGGGGAAAAAAGAAAGCCTGGACCCTGTGCAAGCACCGCTTAGCAATAGCCAAAACAATTTTCATCACAAATCCAAAACACAGCAAAATACAGGCTGCTATGAAGAAAATTAACTCCATCCTAACCAGACCCAGTACAATATACAAAGTTACAATCGTTAGCAATGAGACTATTACTGATCTACCTACTCATGCTCGTAATTTTATTCCCAGCAAAAATATGTATTTGCATGAAATTATGCTTAAGAGTATTAGTAATTTAGAGGGGAAAAAATATTATGTTGTAATTATCTAAATACCAGCCATTACAAAGCAGAACAATAATTACACTTACAGAAATCTAAACATGTCAAGATACAGATATGGTTCAGAAAGATTGAAATGATTGTAACCCTGAGTCACAGACTACGCAGGAACTACAAGACAGTATCTGAGATAATTTTGTTACTTGTATTCCAAATTAAATTGCCTATATTTAAAAAAAAAAAAAATTGCTTTTCATAATCCTCCTTCTTACATTATTGAAAAGCCTTTCATTAATTTGAAAGGCACCAAAGAATCCCGTGGATATTAGTATCATGAATTCTAAGTAACACTTTTATGAAATATTTCTCTTCTTTGTGTGTGTGAAGAAAGAAAGTAGTGTTTCTATGAATGGAATAGCTTAAAGATTTTACAGTTCATACCTCACTTGACCTTTGTCTGAAGTGTTAGACAGAGGAAAAAACAACCAATGATGTAAATACTTAGAGCTCTCGGTGGTCTCTTACATCTGAATGATTTTCTTTGGAAGGAGTCCCACAGCCTGCCACATAACACGACCATCCAACAGCAACAAAATTGCATCAGCATGATGTAAATTCTTCCCATTGTAATTCTCTAAGTTGTTATATTTCCACTGAAAAAAAAAAAATCTTAGTAACAAAGATAGCACAGAATCATAGAATAGTTTGGGTTGGAAGGGACCTTCAAAGCCCATCTAGTCCAACTCCCCTGCAATAAGCAGGGACATCTTCAACTCGATCAGGTTGCTCATACCTGTCCAACCTGACCGTCAATGTTTCCAGGGAACCTGTTGGGTTAAAATCTAAATATTGCAGTATAGATACATCATAGTTAAACTTTGTGTACTATATGTTTGTTCTGTCATTATTGTTGTTTATTCTCACCATCCAAATTCTGGAGAATTCAAACTGAATGTCGTTGCTTCTAAACACTATCAAGTTACTTTTTTTTTTTTGGACAGTCACAAACAGCCATGTGACACTTATTTTTCAGGGACCACTGACACTTTTATTGCATCTATTGACTTCTTGAAGCCGCATGTGCCTGTCAGGGTGCTCTGACACTGCTGTCACACTGTTACGCAAGAACACAAAAGAGCTAAATCAAATAAACCTAACTCTGGTTATTCAGGTGTGCCTCTCAACCAGACAAAAGCAGTCTTACCCATTAGATTTTATTGATAAAACACTGTAAAACATTTCGTGTTTTTTTTTCCTTCTTACTACAGAGGACTGTATTTGACAATTACTGGCACTGCAGTAAAAGACCCAAAGACTGGTGCCTACACGGGTGGTGGATTCAACAACCTTTCAAAACCCAGCGTGCCATTTCTGTGACCGCAGGTCACAAAGAGGTGGAGAGCTGAGCTGGCACTGACCTGGTTGTGGACCAAAGTACAGGCTTTGATACAGAATTCAATTTAGTTTCTTCAGCCTATTCTGACATGACACAACATTTTTTTCAGGCTTAAGATTCTTCTGGTTTAAGGTTAGGGTGTCGTACTTGATTCACAATGGATGAAGGATACCTGAATTGGCTTATCTTGAAAAAGCCTTAAGTGATGAAGAACAGACTTTGTCTTATCAAGGTGACTTTGGTGATCTTAAATACTTAAAGAAAATAAAAACATCAAGAACTTTTTCTTTACTAGTTTAAACTAGGGCTCTCATGCCTTCTTCAAAAGTATTTTTTATGTCCATCCATTACATCTCTAATAAATTAAACCTGTATGTGCTGAAAAGAATTATTACGTATCTAGACAAAGAGGTTTGTTAGAAAGTTAGATAGATACAGCTGTCAGCCTGGACAATAAGAAGACCAAATGGGATGTGTCTCCTATCATCCGTAACAGGAGCAGCCTCAAAGTAAAATGAAAGAAAAATCCTTCAATGCATCATTTGTTTAACTGGGATTACTAGATAAACATGAGTGAAATTAGACAATTAATGACAGATCTTAACTGTGAGACATATGTCTTCACAGTTTATGTATACTAAAACAAACAAAAAATGAGTGCAGCTGTTAATCGCAAGGCATACAAATACAATCAATAAAAGTAAGCATTTATTTTTCCATGCTGAAAACTTTGCTTAAAGTAAAGCCAAGAGAGCCACCAAGCTGGTGAGGGGTCTGGAAAACAAGTCCTACAAGGAGAGGCTGAGGGAACTGGGCATGTTTAGTTTGGAGAAGAGGAGGCTGAGGGGAGACCTCAT
>JAOQGH010000023.1:87278842-87290206 GCA_025769975.1 Gallinago jamesoni
ACAGGAGCAGAGGGAATGGTCTGAAGTTGGGGCAGGGGAGGTTTAGATGAGATATTGGGAAGAATGACTTTCCTGAGGGTGGTCAGGCACTGGAACAGCCTGCCCAGGGAGGTGGTGGAGTCACCATTCCTGGAGGGATTTCAGAAACATGTAGATGTGGCACTTCAGGGCATGCTCTAGTGTCTGAGATTGTTGTTTTGGGTGGTTTTTGTGTGTGTGTGTGTGGTTGGACTCGATGATCTCAAAGGTCCCCTCCAACCATGAAGTTTCTGAGATTCTGTCATTTTCCTTTTTTTTGTAAAGTGGAGACCTGTGACCATTTCACTGTGCACAGCTGTACACCTTAGTCTAAGTTTCATCTTTATCTTCAAAGAGATCTTCTGATATGTCACAGGATGAGAAATGAGCCTTAATTCTCACTATTTCCAGCTTGGCCAGGAGCGTAATATACCATGCATTTAGGAAAAGGCTGTTTTCGTGGGTTATTCTGACACAAGAATTAACTTTTTCACTCCTGTTCCAGCAGGCTTATATTAAATAAAAGGCTTACAGTGATGCAAAAAGGGTTCCTAAATTTCAGGGCTTTGGCCGAGAGATGACTCTGCCGAGGCACTGCTGAACGCTGACCTCTGAAGCCCACGCTGCAAACTGCCTCGAGAAGACCTGGGGGTCACAACACGATGAAAGAAAAAGCCCCCCAGTAGTAAAGCTGCCGTGTGGTGCTAGAAGTAATCTAGTGGGTAGGGAGCCTGCTGGACACCCTCCTGAGTTTGCTAAATTAGTTTTATATCGCTATATTGCTACAGCTTTGCCAGCAGCCCACCTCTAGCAGGACACAAAAAGGGCACTAAGCTCATCCTGTCTGGTTCCTGCCTTCCTGAACTGTTATTTTATGAGTTTCTAATTTTAATCAGACCTCCGCATTTCTGAAAATTGAGCAATATTAATTATTAAATGTTAGGGCAGGAAAATCAGGAGTAATAGCACCAGACGTATGTACAGATAGAGCCGGCGTATATTAACTAGGACAATGACGAAAGCTTTTCATTTTTAAATTAAGTTTTTAACTGAGGTTAATGGGTCTCCAGCATACCAATATGTATTACCCAAAACAGCACTGCTATAACACTGCTTCGGTGGGCCCCCCCCGAAATAGTCCCTATTACTTTACGTTATTCGAAATACCCCACACTGCTGTATTTTAGTAAATAAAGAGCCCTTCAGTCCTTTAAAGAGCCCTTTAGAGTCTGGGAGCAGGTCTAACGCAACACACTCAAAATCTGCTGCAGCTCTGGCTGTTGGGGTCTCAGTATTTTGGTATTACGAGGTTCCAGAACAATCTGTTCCGAGATGACAATGGCTCAGGAAAAAGCTTCAAATCACATTAATACAAAGGTAGCAATATGAACTGGTACCGTCACAATTTAGTAACAAATAGTGAAAAATACAGATAACTGGGAACAGGACAGAGAAAAGAAAGAAATCCAGGAGAGTGAAAAGACGAAGATTAAACCACTGCAATGAATTTATCATTACTGACTTCAACCTCAGATGATATTATTCTGAATGTTGTTTATTATGTCTCTGTTACGAGGGAGCTTACCCAATTTGAACCTCTGACATTCTCATTTCTGAAAACTGATGGAGAGTTTTTGCATTCATTAACCTTAATATGCCTTTGTCAGTCTCAGAATTAAAACCAAACAAACAAAAAGGCAGCTATATCCTGGACAGTAAGAGGTTCAGCTGAAACAATCAAAGTTGCTGAACAAGAACAAAAGGTGACAGTAAAAAAAACAGTTGATGAAATAGCTAGTGAAAGCAGACTTGAGTAGAAAGGACTGAAACTGGAAAAAAATAATCAATTACCAATGGCCAAGGGGCATTTCATATGTGAAAAGAAGAGGGATTTTCCTTTCTTTTTCTTTTTTCTTTTTTTTTTTATTTGGGCATATATACAGTGCAAGAGTATATATATATATATATATTTTCATATCTGAAGGACTGATTTCAATTTAAGGGGGAAAAACTATCACAAAAAAGGAATGAAGTCCCACAAGAAACCCAATATGCAACCTCTATTTTTCACATAAAAGGCAGCTGCTTTGTACAGGACAGTCTTCAAAAGATAAAGATGCAGAACAGGAAATAGGCTACCTTTCAAACTGATAAGCAAAAATTAGGTTATTTCTTGCTTCATGTGGTAATCCAAGACATAAAGATCTGAGTAGCATTTTTGCAGCTATGAAGCTACAGCTGATATCTGAGCCCAAAGTTAAAGAATTCTGTTCATTTAAAAATCACAGCAGGTAAACTGTGATTAATTATTAATTTCCAAAACTTTTAAAAACAATTAAAATTGACATTGTGAACCCTCGGCAACAATAAAATGCTTATCGAGCCTCTGAAGGTCTATTAAACGACTGGGCAAGCCTTCATGAGGTGCCTGCATGCCGTGGGGTTGGCCTTCACACTGCTGCCCCGGGGTTTGGATGCTGCTGTCCCTCCCGATACATGGATTCTTGTTTGTTTGCACCTTCTGACCTGGGAACAAATATTTTCTGTGGGGAAGCCAGGGTGCCAATGGTCAATTATCAGTGTGTAAGTGGAAAAAAAAAAAAAAAAAAAAAAAAGTGAGATTTCCTAAACAAATACTCTCCAGTTGTCAAAAGCAGCAGAAGACAAAATGGCCTGTGGATATTTTCAAACATGTCCTGAAGCACCAGGCAAGAAGTCCTATGCTTTCTCCTGACCTCCTCCTGCCAGGAATGCTGCAGCCACTCGGGAAAGCAGCATTTTTCCCCAGGGAGGGGGAAAACCCGTGGCACACCAAGCTCCATGCTGCCACGACCAGGCTTCCTCTGGGATGTGTCTCCAGCTCCACCCAAAACTCTCCTCAGCCTTGAGGCCCTTCTATCCCTGTGATTTTTACCCTTTTCTTCCAGGATGGCCGGAGCAAATTCTCCTTTCCCTCTGAATTTACTTGCCGTGTGCCACCAGCTGCAGGCGAATTTTAAGAGAGGTCCCATCCTCTCGGGAGGCTGAGGAGCAACAGCCCATGGACCTCGGTGAAACCTGGGTGGGAGGAGGACGCCAGGCTGTGCCCATCTAATGCTAATGCCAATCAGAAAGACACTTAAGGAGTTTCAAGAACTTCCCAGGTGAGGACTGCTGTTGAGCAGGGGGCATTTGGATTGCCTAGATACAGCCTTAAACTGGGAGTTACTGGCTTCTAATGGGAGAGCTAATGCTCTAGGACATCTCAATGTGCCATTCCACCAGGAAACTCAGGGATGCTCGCCCCGATATGAATTCTCCTTTGATAGCTACCAGATTGCCCGTTAGTTAAAGCAGTGTCAACGTAGCACATGTGGCGTGCGTGCCACCCGCGTGTTCTGCCATGAACCAGGAAATGATAAAACTTTTACAAACATTGATTTTATGGCAGGCTGCCTCTGGGGAAAATCACATCTTTTGTTAAAGGCAATAGCCGCCTCTAAGTGGAAATCACGCTGCTGAAAATCCCCTTCAGTGTTGTCCATTTAATCTCTGCTTGTAATTTTTGTGGGTTTGGTTTTTGTTACCTTTCATGCTAAATAATAATGCTCTGAGCACCAAAAGATACCGCTGGCAGGCATTCGGCAATGGGGCATATACAAAAGAAGAAATAGGAATTAGGCTTTTTTTTTTTTTCTATCTAATATGTCTGCCCTATACGTGGTACAAGTTGTACAAGATATATAGAAAAATCAGGTTATGATTACCTATTGCAAGCGATTGCAATATTAAAAACCGACAGGATTCTGATTTACAAGCTCCTCTTATGAGGATACGTGTGCAATAAGATGGCAAAATTGTCTAAGTGTCTTTATACAATGCTGATCAGTAGCACTAAAATTGCTAACAACTAACGTATAGAATATAATGTATCTGTCTGTACCTTTTTGTATCAATGTATACAATGTTACATAAGAAAGAGCATAAAAAAAGGTGGCTGCAGGTTTTGCGAATGATAAATTCCCTTCCTCACGTCCCATTGCAAAAATATCTTCCCTCGCTTCCTCTCCTGAAGACAGGAGCCGGTTACAGATAGAACACAGAGAAAAGAAACTGCCAAATTTATGGTTGTAATTGATTGTAAAAATGTGTGGAATACTCTTCTTTCCTAGAAATGGCCCTGACTCTGAATCCAACACTGCTGCACCCAAGAGCCAGGGGGAAAAAAAAAAATGCAGGAAAAAAATGGTGCTTGAGCTAGACATGATTAGGACGTTCTGTCTTGAGAGAATGCAGTGGGAACAACCTAAAGAAAGTGAGTTTTTCCTTGACTCTTCCTACAATCTTACCCTTAACCCCCCAAGGCAGAGGAGCATCACCCTGACCATGGCAACGGAAGGGAGAGGAGGAGCTCCTCACCATCCCACCGCTTTTCCCTCTCCCGTCCAGAAAGGGAACATACAACTAAAGATCCACATAGGGAAAAAAAGCGATGCGTTGTACATGGTTAACAAAATGGCCAGAGGTCAATAAATTCTCATCCTATAGTCTCCGGGAGCAATTTTAACCTGACAGGAATTACAGTGTTATTGGTATGCAACATGGTAATTCAGCGTGACCAATGGCGATGGTGTTCAGTACTCAACAGCCAGGAAAGCAGCGGGTCCAAACTATCTGCATCTCATTCCAGCTTTAATTATTGCAATAACATCTCATTTGCTTCAAGGTATTATAATTATCTTCTCATTTAAATGGAGTGGTATTCTAATATGAATGCAGTTAATGAGGCAATAGGTTGAAAATGGCCATAGCACTGGGCTTTAAAGTAGAACAAACTATTTTAAAAATTGATCATCACTGAAAGTTAAATGCGTTTTCATTCTGCCAAATGCAGAGTGTACACTCCAGTGATTTATAATAATTTTTACAAATTGCAGTGGTTTTAAGTTAAAAATTGGTAATAAACGCAGGCATTAATTAAGAGTTATTCTGCTGCGTTTAGCCATTTAGACTGTATCAGGCCATGATTTAAAATGTAAATGTTCATTTAATTTAAAGACAAAGAAAGAAGAAAACTCTGTCACAGCAAGCTTTCAGTTCTCTTACACATCAATAAAACTATTCTGGCCTATTTTTAATTTATCTAGATGGCAAAAAACATTCCTTCAATAAGGCTGTGTACAAACATTAACATTTTATTTCCTAACTAATAGCTTCAGCATATATTATTTAAAAAATAATACCCTTTAAATGGTTTATAATTGGTTTTGAATTATAAAGTGTTCTCTGGAAACTTTCAAATAAATTATTATCATTATGATTTGATATTTAAAAAGCCCATCAAGATAGCCCCGCATAACTACATTAAGGCTCTGAAACACTCTGAAACACCCAGGAGAATATATTCCCTAAGAAAGTAAATTAATTGTTTTATGTCATTGACAATATTTTGTCATTATTAAGTAACCTATTACAAGCACCTCAGCCTACGCTAGTTATTTCCCTGAGGATTACTTTGAGCCCTTGCCACCCATTGGTACCATTTGCTAAGCTATTTCTGCTGCCTGTAAAAGCCTGAAACACTTGGTATTTTTCAAGTTAACAATTTCTATTTGGCCATTTAGTGACTGTAAAAATTTTAAATTTTGAAAGTTTGGGTTTTTTGGGTTTTTTAATCCGATATCACATATTTGACAGACAGAATTTAAGATGACTCGGGACTAGAGCAAAAGTGCTTTGTTCACTGAGCATCAGGGAACAGTCACAGGCAGATAGTTCAAATAATTTACTTCTTTTTACAAAATATGGTGAGGTTACCATGAAATAATTACATTCTTTTTCTCCTACCCCACTTACATTTTCACTTTTGGCCTTGCTCCAAATACTTTCCTTTCTGAAACCTTATTTTTTTTCCTCTGTCTTTGTCACTGTCGTCCTTTCCCCACTTTTTATTTTCAACCCAACAGAGTGACTACAGGCCACAGAATTCTTGTCAGAATAAAGGTTTTTTTACTTCAGTTTACTTTAAAGTGAACTTCAGATGCTTTTTTTCTGACCAAATAAAACATCACTATCTGGTAATGTTTTATTCTCTTCCAAACTTGCAGATTTTGATCAAAAATTAATCTGAGGAAGGAGCAATATGGAGATGGTCTCTTACAGATTACTTTGCACACATCTAACACATCTAACACTGATACCATAATACAGCTCCTAGTTATTTTATTCCAGTTTTGGGCCCCCTACCACAAAAAAGACATTGAGGGGCTGGAGCGGGTCTAGAGAAGGACAACGGAGCTGGTGAGGGGTCTGGAGAATAAATCTTATGAGGGGAGGGACTGGGGGTGTCCAGTCTGGAAAAGGGGATGCTGAGGGGAGACCCTATTGAGCTCTATAATTACCTGAAGGGGGGTGTAGAGAGGTGGGGGGTGGTCTCGTCTCCCACATCACAGGAGATAGGACAAGGGGAAATGGCCTCAAGTTGTACCAGGGGAGGTTTAGATTGGATATTAGGAAACATTTCTTGATCAAAAGGGTTATTAAGCCTTGGAATGGGCTGCCCAGGGCAGTGGTTGAGGCCCCATCCCTGGAGGTGTTCAAAAGACGGGTTGACATGGTGCTGGGAGACATGGTTTAGTGATGGGGGGCAGGGGTATGGTTTTGGTTTTTTTTTTATCAGAGTTGGGTTGATGGTTGGACTAGATGATCTTAAAGGTTCCTTCCCCCCTAGAGGATTCTACAATTCTTTCTCTGACAGGAACACAATTGAATGTTGGTAGACTGCCTCCAATCTCTTCTGTGTTTCTAGTGATTATTGCCTAGCTCTGCTTTGCAGTTTCCTAAAGCATTTAGCTGTAACACATCCCTTTCAATTCTCTAATACATATACCCTTCTTTGGCTTTCCTTGCTCTAACCAAAAAATTTTCTTTTTCCTTTTTTTTTTTAAACAACATATCAAAAACTCTTGCAGCACTCATGCTAACCCTCTTGAATAATCTTACCAGCCACTGCCAACCCCAGTGGGACACATGCTTTTGCAGCACCTCCTGATTAAGATAACCCAGAGTTACAGCTCTGTGTTTGGAAAATATAACACTCTTTTTTGCATATTCTGCCCAACGTGACTTATGCCTGCTGTGCTAATCAGACATGTCACTCAATAGCTTTTTGAGTTCTTCTAGTTTGTTTTTTTAAAAAACTGGAAAATTGATTCCATCAGAATGATAGGCGGTCACCTTTTTAGTGACTTGCCATTGCCCGGGGTCCCTCAGGCTGTGGGGCAACTATCATGAGGACACGGGGTACCACCTCACCCAAACCTGCCAGGGCTGAGATACAGCACGTACCACGCCATCGCTCCGGAGGCCTTGATGGTAGCTGTCATTAATGAACATTTGTAATTCGAGGGTTCAATTTTAGCAGCAGGGTAACCACTGCTAAACTGTCAGGACCACTTTATCCCAAATGATTAAGCCAAAAGCTCTTTCTCCATCAGGGAACAGCCACAGGGGCATTGAATCCCACTAAGCAGCACACTTCCAAAAAAAGCTATTCCTTTGTCTTTCCTGCCATCAATATTACTGCTTGCCACGTCTTAACCTGTCCAGGAATTCAGAGCAGGAATACCATAGGATCAGTCATGTATCTTGCAGTTTCAAATGCTCCACGCTGTACTGCTGGGGTCTGTTATTCCTTATTCTTGCCCAGAAACCGGTTTGCATTCCTTTGCCCACAAACGAGGCCAAAATTTAGACGGGTGTCACAGTATCACTATACTATTGTTCTTCACTTCCACTTCTGGGGCAGGCGTAATTTTTATCTGTCCTAACACACTAGAATCAGCCTTCACTTTTCTTCATTCTGATAAATAGACTATCAAATCCTATTACCGTGGGAAGAAGGGTTCTCTAATTTTAGTTCTTTGTCCTTCTCTCTCTGTACGCGTTACTGTGCTTTTCTGTTTTCTGCCTCCCTCTCACAGTTTACACCATGTCCAGGGAGGATGTGAGTTTTCATCCCACTTAGCCTCTTCTGCATGGATACGGGTATCTCATAAACATACAGAATTTTTATTTTCCTCTCTGCTTGTGCAGAGACATCTGTAGTGACAAAATAACATTGCAAAAGTCATCAGTGTACTGAACGTTTCATCTAGCTCTATGTGCAAAAGCCAAATGTCAGGTGCCAGATTTACAACTGCACAGGATATAAATATTCCCTCTCTGGAAAGGTCATGCAAGATTATCATCAATATATGAAGCAGACAGTGACAACAGCGTCCATTTCAGTACCTTCAGTTGTTTGTAGATCTATAATTGGCTGTGCAGTTGTTTTACAACCACCATAATGATTAGCCAACGCGCAGTAATGTTATCTTCTGATTCTACAGTAATGGTCTTTCATAGACTTCAAATCACAGCTTCATCATGACAGAGCAATTTCCTTTGAAAATGGCGTCTTGTTCCTGGCTGGTCTAGAGCTGATTTCTTGCTCGTTACATATGAAGTTCATTAGTTGTCCCCAATCTCTAGCTTACAGGATTCATTTCCCGTTAAGAGTTAATTACTGCTGGTCTGTTACTCACTGTAAGAAAGAGTATTTTGTTCCTTTTTAATTTTTTTCTTGTTTTTGATTGGATTTACAGTGCTTTTTAAATAGTTGTATCTGGTTCTAATTCATCCTTGAGGAGTCATACTGGGGTGCCTAGTTGAAGCATAACCTGGTGGTGTCTTAGTGCTACTGCTCCTGCTTTAATTTTGACATAGTATCCAGATGTTTTCCTGTCCAGACTATTTCATCTTTATATGTTCTCAGACTGAGGCCATTCTCTAATAGTTCATTCTTTCCACATAAAATTTTGGTGAGTTCCTTTCTTGTCTTGTCTCTATTGCATCGGAGGCAACAAGGTGCTTCCGTGCTCTCATGTCATCGGTCTCAGTGGATGTAACCTCTACACGCGTGGATTCCTGACTGTCACCTGTACGTACTGGGGGGGAAGCTAACACCCGACTAGCCTTGGTTATTCATCTTTCCAGGATTTTCATTCTCCCCTTTCTATATATTTGTTTTTTAAAACTGATATGAGATTAGATTCTTCTTTCAGACCAGATGGTCTTCTGAACGGTGTCCCCTACACCAGTTTCCTTAAAATGTCCACATCATGTGACAAGAGCTATTCACTATGTACAGAAGATCTGTTCCTTCAGAAGGTCTCTTCCTTCATACTTGCACTGGATTCTCTTAAGGATCTGCACAAGTACTTTAAGCTCTCAGCTCCCAAGGAAGGCAAGCCTTACAGAAACATATTTTTTCCCGTTTTAGACATCTTTTTTGCACAGCTAGATATATGACCTCAGGCTCCCATGCCCTCTGAATCTCCATTCTGCTTTCTCTCCCTGCCGTAAAACTCAGACATCTCAGCACATCAGACGTTCCAGTGCTTCAGTGTGCAATGAGTAGTGCTGCTGTAACCACAGCCGTAAGGAACACAGCTTTCATGGGACTCTGCTGCTTCCAACTGCACCAAAACCAACTTCAGCTATGCCCTTAGTCCCCACTAATATACCTCCCTCAGGAAAACTGATCATTCTTGCATTCTATCTTTCCCTTGGAAGAAAAGAGAAGAAAGGAAAGGAAGGGAAAGGAGAGGAGAGGAGAGAAAAGAGAAAAAGATCATTTACAGCTGAGGTTGCATAACAGAAACTCAGGCTAAAGCACGATAGAAAAGCTATAATTGATTCAATATCCCCAAAAGTCAACATGAAGGTTAAGAGAGAAACACACAGCATAATCCCCATGCAATCTAAATTCTTGTACTGTAGTAACATCACAAAGAGACCATTTGGTTTCTGTTAAGATTTTCAGAGCTTGTGATTCCAGATCTCGTTAAACTGATTTTTTGAACATATTGTCTTCATTTTTTCTTGCTAGTTTCACACTAGTGAAAGATAATTCACACATTTCTTTACCTTGGCATGTCTCAGAACACAGAGTGAAGAATGCCAATGCTTTTGTGAAAGTACATATTTAACCCCTCCACCACTACTCTCCATTAGCTTTCGACAGAGTGCCTTTCCAGCAGCCAGAAATGCAAGACAAAGTTTGTAGGCAGATATTATTATTATTATCATTCAAACTGCTGTCCTTTTTTACCTTAACTGTACGTTTTCAGGCATGTAAACCTTGTGTGGAAGCAGAGGCAGCAGTCTTAAAACTAAAATATATGCTGTGAACAACTACTTAAAAGATAAGTTTATAATTGTCTTAAAAATTAGTTCAGTGGCAGCTGATCTACTGAGCAAAATAATTAGCACAAAGGACCCAGTGTCCACACTATATGCATTTTGAGGAACTACTGTGAGTTAGTTTTAATACAGTCTGGAAAACTGAAGGCCTGAAGTCTGCACTCCTGGAGCTCATCTTCTGGTTTGCCTTTATTCCGTAGGAATACCTGGTATGAATTCTGAGCTTGTTCCTTGCCATGGATCAAGCACAGTAAGTGGAGATGATTGGGAGATCTCAAACAAAATTGTACACCCGATCTGCACTAAGAAGATCACGGAAATGCACACTAACTTGCCTCATTGATCAATCTAACGAAGCTGAGCTCACAGGAACACTTCCCAGCTTCACCAAGACCTTTGTCTGTAGGCATGAAAGCTCAGCTCTATCTCCCCGAACCCAAGCCCTCTCAGCTTGTACAAGAAAAGACATAACCTTTTCCTACAAACCTCCCCACATTTCTGTCCTCAGACCCTCATGGCTCCAGCACCGCTATTTGCTAAACGCACGCACATTTATTCAACCACACAACTATGGAAGATGGGAACCAACCACCTACACTCGCTGTCCTCTGCCTAGTTACTTTACTTCTTCCTATAATAGAAATGTCACCACAAATTGAAAATTTTCTTACCTGAAAGCGTAACTGGAACTCTGATGTTAATAAACCCACAGGTTAGTAACAGTAAGAGCATGACCATTTTGTTGTAGAAACTGTTGATTGTCACTGGCTACATCAGAGTCCTTTTTTCCCCCCCCCCCCCTAACAGCTTCAAATTAGAGAGGAGAAATGGATTGTATCTTTTACTTCTGACACTTCTTTTCTTTTTCCTTCTTTTTCTTCCTGAATGGGCAGAAAGATGGTATTTTGCCTTGTGGAGTATGGGCAGTTTCTTCTCAGAAAGGAAGCTCAATGGAAGAGCGAAGAAAACTTCTGCAGGATTCATGGAGTGCCCTAGACAACACGGGAACAGCTGAAAAGCACTACTAGATAACTCCGGCACGGTCGGTCTCTTCTCCCAGGTCACAGATGATAGGACAAGGGGCAATGGCTTCAAGTTGGGCCAGGGGAGGTTCAGGTTAGA
>JAOQGH010000023.1:87321441-87353462 GCA_025769975.1 Gallinago jamesoni
CTGTAGAGGGCAAGGAGGTCTCCCCTCAACCTCCTCTTCTCCAAACTAACCATGCCCAGTTCCCTCAGCCTCTCCTCCTAGGGCTTGTTCTCCAGACCCCTCACTAAGCTACTGAATTAAAGACTATTATTATTTGTTAATAATTATAAATATAATTACTATTATTTAGTACAAATGCAGGGTCGTGTTTGTTGCTGTATACCAGTCTCTCTAAACCAACACTTATTTTGGGTTTTGTTTTCAAACCCTCTTCACTCTTGATAAACGTGGGCTGTACTGGGTAGATACACGTTGGTACCAGCCAGGCAATGGCACGAGGCAGCCAGCGGGTAATTACACGTTAAACAACTCCCAGCAGCTGCAAAGCAAACGAGCACGAAGGCCTGAGATTTTAAACGCTGTGGCTGCGAAGAAAGCATGAAGAAATCAAACCAAACATAACAAATGCAGCACATCTAACCGTCTCTGCAGACAATCTAGGGGATAGGGGGGAACCAAATACAAAAGTACCTTTATATGACCTTATATATTTCTTTAAGTTGCGAATTCTGAGACTGAATTTAGGTATTTCAGTTATCAGTATTGTTAACTTTCCCTACTAAAAAGAGGTACAACGATGATCAAGACTGTAAGCTAGAGAAATTGCTTTATATTTGGTTTCACAAACAGGAGTCCTTAAAAATACCAATATTTCCCCCTTCTTCCACTCTTCTCGCTCAGCTCTTCCTATGTATAAACAAATCAAACCCAAACAGCTTACTGGAATAAACAAGCCCAGTCAAAACATAATCATAACCGTGCCCAGAAGCATCAGTGGAGCAAAAAATCATGTTTGATTATATTCTGGTTATCGGTGCAACTTGATAAAACATGCCTTTGTGACAAACAGAAGAAAAAAATGTATTTTATGAGTGGGGATGGAAAACCATCACGCTTTTTTTTTTTTTTTTTTTTTTAAGATTCGCTTTTGTTCATAGGAATCAATTAACTGGTTTATGCTCATTGCATTCAGGTTAATAATAGGTCCTGGAAACCATTCTCCTTGTTCCCAAGGTCTGGAGGGATGGATACAGGCAGAACACCACGCAGACAGCCGGGAGCCCATTTGGGGCCAGAAGTTAACTTCAGGCAGACGAGAAAAGTGCCGCGCTCCAGCAGAGGGGCTTTATTAAAAAAGGCCCAGAAACTCACTAATGGGATTGCATCATTTTTGGGTGGGAGCTGGCAGGTCCCCCTGTCACACGGCCTTGTGTCTGCTCTTCTGATGGCACAACTGCCGTGTTTCCTGCAAGAGAGCAACCAAGCTGCAATTAAAAGTCTAGTGACGAGGGTCAGCACACATCCTATATACCGACAGCTCCTAAAGTGCAGCATAATTTGCTGCACTGAAAAGAGGAATTAACTTCAAAAGCTTAAACAACGCATAAATTGCATATAACTGTTACTTCACCAATCAAATATTAATTATTACTTATCAACAGGGATACCATGACAAACGGATACCCATCACATGAAAATTATACAACTGATGAGGATGTTTCTCCTTTCTTAAAGTGCAAACGATATTATTAAATTACATACTATTCTTCTTTTTTTTTTTTTTTAAATGGGATGCTGTTCGACACGCTGCTAATTTTGCGACTCTAACTAATCTTATAGCAATCTCCCATTAGTTAACGAGGGCTTTTAAGAAAGACTTGAGAGGGACCTTTTACCAGGGCCTGTAGTGACAGGACAAAGGGCCATGGTTTGAAACGGAAAGACAGGAGATTTAGTTTGGACATAAGGAAGATGTTTTTTATGAGAAGGCTGGTGAGACACCAGAACAGGTTGCCCAGAGATACCATCTCTGGAAGTGTCTAAGGTCTGGCTGGCTGGGGCTTTGATCAAACTGATCGAGTGGAAGACGCCCCTGTTGTCAGAAGGGCAGGATGGACTAGACGATCTTTACACCTTCCTTCCAACCAAAACCATTTTATGATCCTGTGATTCTATAAATTAGCTGGAGAAAGAAAAGGGCCCAGATAAAACTAACATACGGTAAAACAGATGCAAAACTTAATAGAAAAAGTACTCAGAGGATTAGAGGATCATTTTCAGAATAGAAGGATTTATTAAGCAGAATTCTGCAGGGTACTGTCTGGGCTCCGGTTCTATTCATACTTTTAATAACACCGGATAACAATACTCTGAAGATTTCATGCAATAATTCCAAGCCGGTAGAAAACAGTAAGAATTCACCATTTTCTTGGGGTGAGTAAGGGCAAGTACAGTGTTCTTCATTTAAACAAGAGCTACACAGACATTGGAGGAACAGCTTATTAGGCAGCAATTCTTCAGGAGGAAATCTAGAGGTCATGCTGGAATCCAAGCTAAAAGAGACTCAGCTATACCCAGTCGTTCTCAGAAAGCTAAACGTCACAGCTGTCATCTGTGTCATCTCTGAGACATGAGGAATCAATCCCTTTGAACTAACAGCTGGTTTCAACTCTGCATCTTGCTTTGAGAATTGCTCTTGCCTCTTGGAGGCCATCCAGATGAGAAAAACAGGAATTATAAAGCTATAGGAAGTGATCTAGATAGAAACGCTGAAGAAATTGGGAGACAATTAGAAAAAGGAAGAGTTATGGATGGAAGGATTCATTAAACAGGTTTTTGCAAGGTTCTGTCCAGGGTGATCAGAGTCTTCAGTTAGAGAAAAGGTACCAACCAAGAAAAAGAGAATATTTTTTTTCTTCATATCCACAATGATTAATAAAAGAACTGGTTAACAAAAACCTTTGTTAGAAATAATAACAAAACAAAAAGACAAGACAGACATAACCATCTCCAGATTTTCCATAAAAGTCAGAAAGGACAGATTTGCTACATCTGCTTGTAGTGCTGCTGGGCAATGCGGGAGACCTCACTCCCATCCCTAACTTGCTAATATTTTTTACCGTAAGACACACATTTATTGGACTACCGAGTTATTCTCTTTCTCCTAAAAGTAATCTCTGTTGAGAAGAGAATATAGTTTGAACAGTAAGAAATGAAAGGAATTTACCAGAAATCTAGTGCCTTTTGGGGAGGGCAGATTAAAGCTCATGTCCTTGAACTACTGACCACATCTCACCCTCTCTCTGCCCAGTGCCAAAGAGAAACCAACCCTTCTGACAGAAACTCACACTGTCTCCAGAACTTCCTGTTTAAATGAATTAGCATTTTTCAAGGAAATATTTTACTGAAAAATATCTAACCATTCCAGTGAGCAGCTCCTTGAGATAAATGCCTTTATTGGTACAAAATAAGGGATAGGAATGTAAAAAAAAAAAAACCACAACCGAACAAGCCCCCCAAAACCCCAAAAGACTCAGCAAACAAAAAAATCCCAAAACAAATAAAAAAGAAATTGTGCACCATAAAATCCAAAAACGGCTTTTTTTTTTTCTAAAAATCTGTGGATTAGAAATCTACCAAACCCAGAAAAGCATTACCATGTATAGAACAACTAGGAGATTTCCAGAGGTGCAAGAGTAGAGGTATCAACGTCGCTTTTAAAAGGACCACACTTTTACAATAATTTTTTTTGAAACAGATACAAAGCTCAATGTCCTGAGACTCTTAAGTTTAAAGGATCGGAATTTTGAGGGAAGTAAGGCACAGTGCAATTTACTTCTACCAGCTTCAAGGTTAAACTGAAGATTTATTTCCTGCTCTTGCTTATTTAGAAGTCAGAGTCAGCTCGATGGAATGACAGCCATGAAAATTCATATGTCTCAGGATTTTCAAAGACAAGTTGCACAAACACAGAAATGAAGATTTAGACTGTGAAATGAAAATACACTTTTCTTCTCCACAGACACTTGGGTTCACACATGCTTGGGTTTGGGTTTTAAAGGATTTGGTTGAATTGACTTGATTTTATGTTTTGAGCAGTCTTAAATTATTTCAAGTAAGGAACAGAACAAATATGTTTGTTACATAAGCAATCACTAATGGGCAAACAGCTCATATCAAAGATTAAAAGAATAAAAATCATAATACAGGGTTTACAATGGAATACATTTAATAAAATCCTCATTGGGTCATAAGTTTGCTTTGAGAAGGATGGGTTAAATATATCAATTAATCTGCTCATTAAAGAGCATTCTCGGAGTTGTGCTAATAAATACTATCTGTAAGAAGTTAAATTATTTTATTGCTACTTTAGTGTATCGAATCCCACTATCATTATCTTTACTGGGAAGAAAAAGAAGAATCAGCAGTTTACAATAGGATTAGGATTTATTTTAAAAAGGATTATATAACACTTAAGGAGGTTACAAAACCTTTCAGAATAAAAAAATGTGATTCCTAAATTGCAAATAATTTTACCATGAATTGTTTATGAATCAATCAAATGATGGCATAAGATGCTTGTTTAGAAACAGATTTGATAAAAATTCTATCCAGAAACAAAATATGCCAGATGATTTAGTATTATGTAAGCTCATAGCCTGGGCACTATTCTGATGATTAATTTTGTTTACTTGCTGTGTTTTTAATATACGTTCTCCAGTAAAAAGGTTAAGAAATCCATCTATGCTCTGTTGCATAAAACCTCATGTCGTATTTTCACTCTGTTTCAAAGCCTGCTTCTCTTGGACTGAGGATCATGAGCAGTGGCACAGACTGAAATCACACCTTTCGCAGGAGGTTTAATTCTAGAGGCTGAAACTGCTATTAAAAATTAATAAATATACTGATGCTTTCAGATGAAAGGGAGTTCTCTAATATACATAGGATAATATTTAACACAAAGTCTTGAGCACGGTACCAAAGTCTGTTGTTTTATGGGGTTTGTGGATCTGATGGAATCTAAAGTGAAAGGCAGAATTTTACCACAGACAAATCACTGAAGTAATTCATACTCGACAGCCCAAACAGGATATATCTGAGAATGCACCGATGATGCAGAAGTGGAATTCTAGTTAGGAACAATCAAAGACACAAAGGAAAAAAAGGAACCTCTTATTGAATGATGTGTAAGTCTAGAAAGAATGCACCGATTCCTTTTTCTCAAAGATAATGTTGGATTTTTGTTTATTCCTTTCTATATATCTATGTTAAGTATTAACATTCACGGATTTTTTTTTTTTCATTCTTTCCTTGTTCTATTGAGCTTTACAAGAATAAACAAAGAACAAACAATGCAAGATAGCTTCTCTTGTGCAAACCAAGAATATATACAAAATGCCGTTTCAATGTTTCTCTGCTAGTCTAATTAGCTATGTATGTAAATGAGGTACTCAATATAAAGTATCATTTTCTTTGGAAAGAGTTTCGCAATGACATCTGCTAAAAAGATGAGATCTGGCATTTATCTGTAGCAAAGACTTCAGAAAGATCTATTTTCTCTTAAATTAAGAAATTTCTATATGGTTTTTCTGTACAGAACTCAGTATGCTGGAAAAAAAAAAATAAAAAAGAAATTTCCTTGACATTTTGCAAACTCTTAACACATTCCTCCAGGCACAAAGTTTATTTTTATGTCTCCCCAGCAAACTACTGTGCAAAAGACTCCAGCTTTTTTTTTTTTTAAAGAAAACCAGTATTGTTTGTTTATTGCTTGTGTTTGAGAAGAACTGACAAATATGCAGTTCCTTGGAATAAGGCAGTGTAAAAAAAAAAACAGAAAAGCTAAAATTTTCTATACAAAGCAGCTCTCTGTGTGCTTACAATATCAAAGAAGATTATTTCCAGGACTCGTTCTTCCATCTTTTATACCCCTTTCATTTCAGAGGCCATTGTGTCCTTATAAATGGCATTTCACATTCCCTTGGGGGAAAAAATACATAAATTTTTTAAAGACACATTTTTGTGAAAAAATAAGTGACCATAATCTATTGTAATACATTTTCTAATGAACATTTCTATTCTCTTCAAATACCTCACCATGCATCTACCTGCTCATCGGAGCATAGGAAATACCATATTGGATGTAACGAGGATTCTTACTAGAAGAATCTTGACTAGGATTTAAAATACGTTGTGTGGCCTCAAACTAATAAAGCATGCATTACAGATTTTGAACTTTCTATGTGCTAAGAAAGCGAGCCTTCTAGAATTCAATACAACTCAACTGATGTAAATCAGAATCTAATTTTTTCTCTAACATTGAGTTTTGCAACATATAAGAATATACATCCTAAACACACTTTTAAAGGGAAGATAAGCCTTATGATGGTGGAAGAAATCCAGAGCAGACAGGCTTTTTCCAAACATCTAAAAATTAATTATTTTGAGCTGTAGGAAAAGAATTAAATTCCTCTCTTGTACAACTGGGGATGTTCTCTTTTATTCCTATAGCTGTCTAATCCTTTTTACCAAGATCTCGGTCTCAGTGAATTAATCCTTTGCTTTGGTGTGACATGCTCGGCGTATTTAGCCCCAAGACAACCTAGTGGTGACACAGGAAATCATTGCAGGCTTTCCCCAGAGTGTATTCTTCTCTGGTCTTGAAGGAATCAATCCTGCAATGAGAAATTGAGAAGACAAACAAGAAAAAGTGCTGGAGGCTGACTGAAAGACTCCCTTTACCTTAATGGCAGAGAAGAAACTCCTGCAAAAGAAAACTGGATTTCTGTACATTCCGTGGCCCCTTAAGAATCCCTCCAGGGCGAGGAAAGCCTGCTTTTCAAATAAGAAAAGAGTGATCCTTGGAAAGGCTGGGTTTCTTTTGCAGGTCCAAAATGTTTTCTGGAGATATTTAGGATAGAATTCGTCTTAAAACAGAGTCAGGAAAAATGCTATTCACCAGGTGGGTTCCATTTCAGCCTTGCTGTAAGCACCGAAATATATAATTCTCAAGCTGTTATTCTGTTCTAAAATAAACTACTGTTTAATACTCAGAAAACTCAATGAACAGAAAGGCTCACGCTGGAGCAATGGTGATGCTTCCTCCATTTTGCCATCCCACCCACAGGTTTGTGTCATTCACACCCACCGATCCTTCTATCGTTCATGGATCATCCTGATCTGTCATTAAAAATGCCAACCTAATTTAGGAGTTAAATTAGCCTACGTTACCTACCACATCTTAAATATTTCATGTTCAGGAGGAAAAAAGTTTCCTTTCTTTTATTAAAATATTTATTTCTAATAATATACAATATTATTAATATAATATACATATACGTATATGTATGTAAGACATATATACATACATATATGTATATAATATACAGTATTATTAATACCAGATCATAGTGTTTTGAATAGAAAAAGAACAATGAGTACACATAAATCTGTATATTTAATATACATAATATATATTATACTGTAAGATGTATCATGCAATTTATTATAATCTTTTGGCTGAGTAAAGAAGGTGTAACAAGAATGCCTCTGTATAATGAATTGGGAAAAAAAGGAGAAGTGTTGCATGGAGATTTACCATATATTGCATAATTCTATAATTCTAATTAAATATTATTCTGTTTCGCTCATTTGTACCACTGCCTTTTCAAGCTTGCATACTCAGGCAATAAACTTCAGAAAATGTGGGTTTTGTCTTCTAGCCCTCCCTTCCAAAGTGCTTCAGCCCCCTGCTAGCACACTAGCAACAAGTCATTTTATTTGCAATTAATTTATTTACACCTAAAGATGATACTCATGCTCGCAGCTTTGAAAATTATACTGCATCTAAACAGATGTTGCAGTTATGGCTGGTATTCAGCCTGGGTTTTCTACTTTTTTCATTCAATTAATTGCTTTTAATTCTGCATCTTGGAGTTTTCATCAATAACTCCTCTACTTGACTTGAAATGATATTTTAAGACTCTTCAAATATTTGGAGATACACTGTTAACTGTGCTTAGGTATCTTTTAGCTAGGTATTTTTTATTGCTTTTAATCTTCTGTCTTAAACCACCCACTTCACTGTCAGCATGATGGCTGCTCTCCTCTGAAGTCCGTGATGGACCATGATCTTTCTGATATAAAAATTAAGGACTTGTGACTGTACACCCAGTTCACGAAGAACAATAAATTTAGGTTGGAAGCCACATTTTCAGTGTTTGCTTACGTAGGGACATTTTGCTTTGAGCTCCAAATCACCAACAGACATCTCTTCCTCTTTGCAATCACCTCCAGCCACCATTCACTATCACTGCCTCCAGGATTTCCCCTTCCCCTTTTATTTCAATTTATCCCCATTAGTTTACAGTATTCTGAACTCTATTATCTTATGACCTAATTGATACAAGGCTTTTTTGTTTTCTCTCAGTCCCCACTAGTATTTGCATTACCTCCTCACTTAGTGTTGAGCTGCGAGTTTCATCGAGTAGGTTATCTCCTTAAATCACCACTCAAGAGGCAAGTCCAAATATTAATTCATGCAGACATTAGTACCTCATTGCTATTAATTTATAGGGGTTTGTATAGCCCACAGTCCAATCTGACAAACTGTATGAAACACTAAACAAACCTGAATTAAGCACTGAAGGGAAGCAATAGAAGTCTGAATAAAATTCATATATACGGACATATACTCTCATTTAATATTTTCCTTTCATTCCCCCTTTTTACAAAACCAAAACCACATTTATAGTGTTAGAATAAGTCTAATAATACAGAAAGTCATTATAATTGTTAACATTTTGTTATTTCCACAGTGATATCCTTTCAGCTTCTTTTCATACATTTACTAGTCCAGAAATTAGATTCTTAGAATGCCAAAATTAACTAATTTCTTGCTAAATTTTAAAAGAGGGTTATATAATCCTGTGTTATTTACTTAGCTTAACAGTCTAAAATGCATATTCCCTCTGCCGTTGGATTCCTGCAGACTCAGATTTCCCATACGTGACCTTATTTCTCACTTGTCAAGTTCTTCTTATTTTAATTGTTCTAAAATCGCCCTGTGTTTCTTACTCCTAAAAAGCAGCTTTCCAACTCTGATGTTTTCAATAAGATTCACATCACCCCCTTCAGGTTTTCCAGCATTTGTTTTTCCCTAGGACGTTGTAAGAAAATCCTTATGATCTTAACCCCTTTGGGCATCCCTAATCTGTTTCTCTTTTTTATACTGCCTTATCTTTCCCCTACAAGCTTTAACTTCTCACAGTGGTGTCCTCTGTCCCCTCGCCACGACACTGTTCAGCAGTGATCCCTTATCTTGCCTTTCAGTGCCAGCAGCTGCCGGTGCTGTCACACATCCCAGGGAAAAGGGAAGGCACCCAAAGATGCTCTCACTTCCCGTAGGTGGGTGACATAAAATACTGTAAGAAACTATTAACATGTTTGGGGTTTTTTTTGTTGGTTTTTTTTTTAATACAATGTCTTGGTAACATTGAACCTGCCTGGCTAAAGACCAAACTGTTTCAAAAATCTGTAGATCAAGGCTGACATAGCCTTAATTACTGCTGGAAAACCTTCTCTAGAATTATTTATTAGCTATTCTTCAGATTAACCATTTAGGCCATTCTGCGCACTGTCAGAGTATTTTAGATCATTTTACTCCTAATCAGAATCCTATGACCTGAAGCATGTTAAAGAATTACTAAAAAACCACGAATCATTAGAGTGAGTGGCAGGAATAACAAAACTCACTGACAACATCCACACACAAGCTCCGATTATGGGTCTAGCTACTTGCTGAACACTGACGTATGGACAAACTATTAGGGATCAAGAAACCCTCACTATGAACCAAAGAGAAACAAATAAAAGATGCAACTCAGTTAGTTTTACTGTGCGCAAGGGACTGGACTATGTGACCTTCAGAAGTCCCTTCAAACCTAAATTCATCCATGAGTCTATTTCAAATAATTTCAAAAGTATTTTGAATCTATTCACAAAAAAAAAAAAATTAAAATATGGTTTTAAAGTAAAATGTTAGCCCTAAAATCTCCTGAATTCATTATTACATTTGGTTATGTGAGTAACCAAACCATGAGTATGGCCTCCTAACTTAAGTGATCTTCCAGGGACCACCATCAGTTCTAGAAGCTAACTGGCAACAAAGAAGTCATCCAGCTGATGACTCTCACCCAGCTGATGTTAAAAATTATTCCAGCTTCCAACCCGCTAACAATGTTTTTCAGAGGTTTCCCAGTTCTAACTTTGCAACTATTTTCTATCCACTCAGAGCAGAATTAAAAAAAATAAAAATATAAAGCTCGTAAGTTTGCAAACATTTTTTATACATGGAGAAATACATGAGGACGGCTACAAAGAACACCAACACTTTGTTCATTTCTTTTATTAGTGTTGAAATGGTTGAGGGTAGCCTCAGAAACCAGGATACTGTCTATGGTTCTCATAAACTTTCCAGATTTACTTGTGCAATCATAAATTGCCTTTCGAGAGCTGTGTATCAACAATTTCCACAAAAATATGAGAAATAATCTAATGCACATATAAAGAAAAACACCATCTATGCAAATTTAGTGAAGAAAAAAAAGATAATTTCAGAAAATACTATTTGACATCATTAGGAAATTTGTTTAAACATTGTAACTGCATATGTCTCAGTAAGCTGCCACTGATTTGTTCCAGATTACCATGGATTTGTACACGGATGGAACACAAAATTGTTGGCAAAATGCAACTGCGAGCTGTGTGGTTGTGCTCATCATGTGACTGATGAGTGGTGCACACAAAAATGACACTTCTTAGAAAATAGAAACGTGTGCTCAAAGGCTGCAGGGGCCCCCTGTGTGGGCAAAGACATTTATGTATGATATCTGGCCAGACTTCAGAACTCATGCTACTAAATGTCCACCCGGGAGAGGTAGGACAAATTCAGCTGTGGCAAATATGCCAGAAAAAAGGTGACTATGAAAGGAAGGTGGTGATTTCTAGTATTTTCTTGAATGAAAAAAAAAAAAAAAACAAAAAAAAGTGAAATAATACCGTGATCGGTTGTTAAAGCTATTCAGTGATACAAATGAAGATTAACTGATTAAAGACAGCTCAGAGAGCAGCACCGTTGCCACTCAAAAGCACATAGATCTAATATTGTCCTGAAAAGGTCATCAGCCCATCTGTTCCTTTGGCAGAGGTGACAACCAGCCTACATGGATTACTCTCTCCCAACAGCACTTAACATTTGATAATCCTCAAACCAAACAGAGACAATCACATAAAAATCCAGGGGCCAATCTAAAGCATTTCTATGCTATTGCAGACCCAATGGGCTAGAAGGAACACAGTCATCATTCTGTGCCAAAAAGCTGATTTCAATGGTTTCTGATAAGCTAGATCCTCCAAATGAAACTGTAAATAATTTATGACATCATTAGACTCAATTGTCTCAATGTAGGCAATTACCTCCATTTCTTTGAGTTTATAGCGTGGTTTATTATAAATATTTTACACAAGGAAATGCAGAACATACATTGAACTATTTATTTTAATTATTTCATTTGTTACACATTTGTACTCCTAAATGAAAGTATTTCAACTTTGTTTATAAGGAATGTGATTTCAAAGTCGACTTCTGCAGCTTAGAGTAAGGTATTTTCACATTTGAACAGACTTCAGAGCATTCACACACAGCAGATCTATTAAAAAATGCAGCAACCATTCATGACAGTGAAACCCCTGCAATAAGAAAAATAAAACCTTGACCAAGAAACACCTGCACTGTTGTCTCTTACACTAGTGAGTCACTGCGCCTTTATATAAACAGAAAAAGAGAATGTTTGGTATAAATTAAATCTAGAAAGTTCACCGAGAATTTCATTTTTAAGAGTCCCTGTGGCTCTTTCTAGCAGTTTTTGTGCTTAAACTGGCAAAAAATCCCAAACCAGAGAACGTGACAGACTCCCTGGTTCACTTTCTCACTTTCAATCTGACATCAACAGAAATGAAATACTAAAGCAGAGCTTTACGAGCAATATCATGGAAATCTTCAAGGTTACTGCAAACAGACTAACTCCCAATATTTGTACGTGCCTGCTTTGGTGTCTACGCAGCAGACTGAACAGAACTGGAAATTTCATTTCCAGCAAGCTTGGAATTGGCTCCTGAAGTTCCTCTGAGGGCACATCCCCGTTCCTGATGGGTCTAAATAAAGGCCTCCAGGACTGCACTTCGTTCCTTGTTCAATGCTGGTGGGGGACCTAGGTCACCACGTAAGCCTGCTCAGAAAAAGGCATCTAACCTGCTGATGACCAGACCTCTACACGCTCTTGGGCGACGCTATCCATCTGAGAGAGCACTGAGCGGAACCCAAAGACTTTTTGCTCACTTTTATTCAAAAATAAAGGTGGAATATGCCTTTCAGATATAAATACGCTACCTTAAGGAAGCACCTGTTGAGGAGGAGGAGGAAATATGAGTTCATGGTCAGCAACTCAGAGGAATCATAGAATGGTTTGGGTTGGAAGGGACCTTAAAGATCATCCAGTTCCAACCCCCTGCCCTGGGCAGGGACACCTCCCACCAGCCCAGGTTGCTCCAAGCCCCATCCAGCCTGGCCTTGAACCCCTCCAGGGTGCTCTTCACAGAACCAGAGCGATGAGGAAACAAAACCAGGACACTGAATACAGGGATTTTATTTCTTTGTCCAAGCCCCTGCATTTCTTGGGCTAGCTGAAATAAAGACTGGGATTTTTTTGCTTTTGTCTTGTTTGGGTGTTTTGTTTTTTTTTCCATTTGTAATTCCTACAAAGCTCCTGTGTTTGTTTACTTCACCTGTTTTTATCCCCCCGAAGGGATGGACTGTAAGCTTAGAGCGCTAATAAGGCTGGAGTTCTGTGAAAGTGCAAGCTTCTGGGGGATCTGAGGGTTTAGCTTAAAGAGGGATGCAAAGAGCTAACAGCCCAGAGACCAGGCACCGTGCGGGGAGACCGAGGGAAAAAAAGGAAAAAGCAGAAAACGTGCTTAGAGCCAGCATAATTTCGAGGGGAGCGAATAAACCCTGGGTCAGGAGCTGCAGACGGAGAAGCGTTGGCTGTGAGCTCCATCAGGGCAACGGGACGGCGTCTACCAGGGAGCTACGAGTTCCAAACACCAACCCTGCCGAAATGGACTTCGTGGCCCGAGGGTCTGCCTTGGGAGAGGAACAGTGTGTGACCACCGGGCCCATAACGTCCCCTCTGATCAGCACGGCACTCCGTGTCTCTGCCACCACGAGCACTGCCCGTCTGCCAAAGGGACAAGGGAGAATACTGGGGGGCTTTTTTTTTTGCCTGCGTGCTGAAGGGATCCCTGTCGGGAAATGGCAGGATTCCTGACTGAATCCCAGTGCCAGACACCATTTTGGTGTCAGATGGGAACAGTGCCTTTCCACAGGACAAACTTAGCATCTCCAGTAATTTTTTTTTTATTTTTATGCAAGAAATCTCCATGCCCAGTCTGCATTGTTTCATTTACTTATGCATTTGGAATTAATCCCTATAACAGACACTAATACTTTCTAAATTTTCATCTCTTCAGCTGATTTGGAATCTAATTTTTTTTCCTACGTAAAGGTCCACATAGACGTCTCTTCAGAATACCGCAGCGATTCACCTTAATTTGCCAAAAGGAGAACACAAACTAACAGTATTCACCCTTAAAATGTAAAAAGACTGTAAGGAGTCAAGAAACAGAATGTCAAAATTTGTAATGGTAACTGAGCTGTGAGGAAAGACTGAATGGACAATCCTTGGTCGGTATCAGACATGTAGCAAAGACACATTAATAGGGCGATGCAATTCACAGCATCCTGTGTTGCTGGCAAAAAAAAAAAAAACAACCTTGTATTTTTCAATTGAGTTCTCTCTTAGCCAGAAAAATAGCAACCAGATCATTGAAAAGATCCATACTGATTTTAATGCAAAATGATTCCCTTAAGACCTTCCTTTGGGTAACTGTTGGAAGAGAAATATTGTGACGGAAGGACACACGGAATAGAAATATACCTTGGAAATGTAAAGAAGCCTCTGACACTATGCCATAGTATTAGAATAAGATAATTCAGTTAGAATTTTAAAACATGGCAGTTACCAACCTCTGAAATCTAATAATTGCTGGACACTGTTTTGGTAGATCACCAAAGCATCCTATGTGCTTGCTTCTGCAGGTCTCACCTCATTCCATCTAAGCAAATTTTAAATTTTGTTGTTAAGATGACTCTTTGGCATGTTTTTTATAACATTTACTATGAATACTCACATGCGTTAGGGCCACATATTCTTCCACAGCTCATAATACAATAAATATTGTCTTCCCAAAACTTTGTCACTCAATGCTTTTTAGGAAGAAAATCCCTGACAGTGGCTGCCTTCTCTAACAACAACAACAACAAAAAGTTGCAGGCTTTAAATGCTGAAATTTTGTAACAAAAATTCTATGGCTGCTCCTGGACACATTCAACAGAAAGCTAAAAAAAAGAAAAAAAAGCACCATGATGATAACCAGTGCCATTCTGATTAATTCTAAATGGGTTTTAGTGTAGCCCTGTATCCCACTAAATGCAGAACCACCATTGCCATTGAAAAGCCTTGGGGCACGTCGAGTGTTGTCTGGAGTTTTCTTCTTCTTCCTGGAGCTTTCTTGTTTTTCCTGGAGCTTTCTTTAGCTTGCTAAATGACCAACCAGCTATTGCCTCACACGTTTAACTTTTGCTTATCTTGGTAGAATCCCATTTTTCTTATAGATGGCAGCAACAAACAGTTATTCTGTACAGAATGACATACTTAATACCCCAGCATAAATGATGCAATGTAGGAGGACACAGTCACGGCCACGAGAGAGTGGCTGGAGAGCAAAGGTGTCCAAGCAGGAGACACCTGGACACGGTGCTGGGGAGCAGAGGTCTGGCAGGGTCAGTGTGGGGCAGAGGATGGCACCAAGGGGCCCAGAGCCAGTGAAGAACACCCTGATGATCAGCTAAAGCAGAGCAGTCCTGGGAACTGGACAGAACTAGGTTCTAGGATAACAAGAACTAAGAATATTTATCCAACTTCTGTAAAACAGTCCCTATATGGTCATTATTAATAGTTATTAATGTTTATTTATTTGACAGTGATTTATTATTATTTATTTTTATAATTAATCTGATTAATAGCATCTACAGAAATCATTGTTAATAATGAAATAATGTTTTCCTGTTCAAATATTGATGAGATACACTTCAGGTACGTGCACATTTTTAACTGAGGGTATTTACTGGCAAACCGGCTTTTAATTAAAACCCATTTACATGAATAATCCTGGTGGTTCAATGAGATTAATTATGTACAAGTGAACACAAAAGCAGGAATTCAGTCATGTCTGAAAAATATTTAGATGCTGCACCCTGGTGCGCTTGAGCTCCCCTTCATGTCTTACGTATGATAGAAGTTCTTTTATTGCAAAGTTACTGTACACCTTATGCTATCAAACTAAAATCCATCTTTTGCAACACTTCAGATTTCACATGGAAAAAAACCCCATCATACAGAACCTTAGAAGCATCAGAGATAAACTGATAAAAGTTTATCTCTGAGATAAACAAGGATAAAAACATAACTCATTGCAATTCAAGCTGAAGTGCCGAGCTTTGCAGACAATTGTCATCTTCCATGCATTGAAAGGCTGAGGGACTGGGGTCTTTTTAGCCTGGAGAAAAGACTTGAACATAAGAAATTCCACCTAAACATGAGGAGGAACTTCTTTGCTGTGAGGGTGGCAGAGCCCTGGCAGAGGCTGCCCAAGGAGGTGGTGGAGTCTCCTTCTCTGGAGACATTCAAACCCTGCCTGGACACATTCCTGTGGGACCTGCTCTGGGTGGACCTGCTTTGGCAGGGGGTTGGACTAGATGATCTCCAGAGGTCCCTTCCAGCCCTGTATCATTCTATGACTCAACGATACAGCACAGAAGGGACTGCAAAGGATATGTTCATAGGATAGAGAAGCAAACAATGTATGGAATAAAAAGTGAAGCGTTTAGGAATCAAAGAAATATTCCACAGGAAATCTTCAGACTTAAGATTTTCCAAAGCCCTTTCGGGGAAAAAAAAGTGTTTTTTTCATGAAGCATGTACAATATCATTCCTCACAACCGATAAGTAGCACAAATTCAATTCCCTGATGTTCTAACCAGCCCTTTCCAGCCACCCTCCGGGAATGGGTCCCAGGGTCTCCACAGCCCCATCCCCACATCTCTGCACGCCCTCACAGCAACCCGCACCACTCTCTAATGGTGGGCAGGAAGCCCTGGGGGAACATGTATCTTGGACTCTATTTTGAAGGATCTGCCAGCAGTACTGTAACCAAACCTGGCACAGCTGCCTAGAAATACAACCTGACGCAACTGGCTGCTAACGTACGGAAAGGAGCAGGCAAGGGTAACATGTGTTTGTTACTTTTTTGATAATTATTTTTTTTTTCCTCTCAGCAAATCTAAATCTGGCTGAAGAGCACCCCTGCTCCTCTCCAGCTCTTTCTTGGGTACTGATGGAGGCTCAGCTGGGCCACCATAGCACACTCGCCCAACATCAAGATCACCCAACTGAAAAAACCCACGGGGAACAGTTTTCTGCTTGGTTGGTGTCCTGGCACAGCTCAGCAAAGGGACAGGAGAGAAACCAGAGGCATCTCAGCAGGACTGTGATCTCGGATCCTCACAAGAAACTTATGATAACACACCTCAGTTGTTGACACCACTTAATTTCCACTTTAGAATCACAGAGTAATAGAATGGTTCGAGTTGGAAGGGACCTTAAAGACCATCCAGTTCCAACCCCCTGCCCTGGGCAGGGACACCTCCCACCAGACCAGGTTGCTCCAAGCCCCTGCTTATCTTTACAAAAGATATTTCCAATGCTAGTTAGAAGTGGTAAGGTTGGAAGCCCTGCCAACCATCTTCCCCAGCTAAGGGTTGGAGAATTGCTCTTTTGATCCTTCATCCCCCTCCTCATCCCTCAGCAACGCTGCCCACACAACTGCCGTCCAACTACCAGCTATGGTTGAAAGTTACAAACCCTGCTACAAACAAACACTGTTTCTGCGTAACTGATGAACGAGCCACCATCACATAAAGAGAAACAACAGGAACCAAAGTCAGCTCCCTCCGTGTTTTTACACCTCCTGGAGAATAAAAGAGCAAATTGTTGAAAATTGCCCAAAAAAGGGGATGACACATTGTTCTCCCTTGTTGGCACCAATTTTCTATCAAGCTGCCAAAACATGGATGGTATTCAAAGTTTATAATTTTTGTTGGGTTGTTTTTTGGTTTTCTTTTTTCTGTTTCAAGGAGATATAAATAAAATTTGAACTGAATAACTGGAAATAGCTTGCTTCCAAATTTCAGTTGCACACATTGTCAGCACCGTCAAAGACTTACTAACTTGAGTATGTCACGTGCTTTATTTCCCCTTCAGATAATGAAGAAGAACAAAAACCACATTTAATACAAATTATGAAATAATTTTGGTAGAAGCAACACATGCTATCACTCTTTCACATCTCTGTCATTTTGCGGGCTCTGATCTAACCCTAACCTTCATTTAGACCAAACGATATTAATAGCATGGGGAATTTGCCTTGAGTAAGGACAATAATTTGGCTGTTGCAGAGAAAAGTAGCAATGCTGGTCTCACACAGTTATTATAGATTGCTCTTATTACTACAGATTTTTTTTATTAATTCTGATGTCGGCCAGTCCATCAGAAAAAACGTGTCAGTAATTTTACAAAACCTTTACTTACAACTTCTCTAAGAGATTCAGAAAACTGAGAATGACTTTGAAAAATCTGTCTTCCTCTTGAGATTTAACTAGCATCAGAAAGGGGTCAAACTCTGAAATATTCACAAATTAGTGATGCATAATTTGTAAATTTGTGCTTTATATGATGTACGACTTTATCCTAGAGAGCATTTTCTATTTCTTGTTAACAGTGAATGCAAATAATGCTCAATAGAATTCTGCAGTGACCTTTGTTTTATTACAATTACTGCATATTTATAAATGAACAGCTAACCTTCAATTTGAGAACTACAACAACTTGGAGTTTGAATCCTTTGATAAAACACAACTGAATAAACTTCATAAAATTAATTCCCTAAGAAGAGAAAAAGAAAGTCTCCTCTGAAAATTCCTCTGTGTATTCCAACACACAAAGCAGATTTTTCCATGCTTTTGCAAATAGAAAACTGAACAAAACAGCAATATGGGCAGATTTGAACATAAGAGGATAAATTACTTTAAAAAGAGTAGAGGAGAACGTATTAAATGTATTAGATCGTATAATCACTATGTTACATATAAACACTGTATTATATAAATGTATAAAATATAAATATGTAGGTATAAAACACTGCATGATCGTAAGTCCATGTAGTGTCACCGAGACCTAATAACTGAAATCTCACTATGGAAACTATATGGAAAACATTACCCAGAACCACCATCAACTCCTGTTAAAGGCTGTTCTCCACGTGAACGCTTCCACATTTGTGAAAAGCACAAGCAGATCAGCTCACCAGGTCCAAAATACAGTAAACAGATGGCATCCTCTGCCCACCCAGACAAAATGTAATAGAAGTATTTGAAGACAAAAGGCCCAGCTTACTAATATGAGGAAGTCACGTAAAGAAGGCTTGACTGGTCTGAGATACTTGATGGTGGAGGACTTGGTCCTGCCAAGGACTTACTCACTGGAACCAGCTCCAAGAGTGTCAGAATTTTGTTCCCAATTTGGATATTCTTAGAACTCAGTCTGAACACTTAATTGCTTTATATAACTTCCCCATTCTTTATCAGTGCTTTCTATTTTTGTTCTGTGCTCTTCAGAGTGGAGGTCTCTAGCAGGGTTTGTCCCCAGCTGAGAAGAGGTCTCCACAATGGCTGACGTGCAATAGTGCACATAAATAGAGGTTTACTTCAAGCAAAGATGGCAGACCAGGGAACCAAAATCATGCTTTTGGTTACAACACACCTTCCAACATACTATTTCATTGAAGCCATGAATGATTTAAGCAAGCCAGGAGCTCAATCAAAACTGGTATCCAGATCCCAGACAGGACACTTGGGATCCCGCTGGAGGCAGGACAAACACTCGATGGCAGCAGGCTGGCCTGTCCCCCAAAATAAGTGATTCACCACCGTGTCAGCAGGAGAAGTGCTGAACAAAATGCTGACTGATAGAATCTTTGATACCAAAGAAATTACCACTCAGACACACACACACACACACATATATCTCCAACTATATATACTATTAAAGCATTTAAATAACTGGAAGCAAAGCCATCTATATAGGTTTTTCACACCATAAAGGAGGTTGTCTTGGTATTTTCCTTTTTGAAAGTACCAGAAAATTCACTTATGGATTGATCCAAGTCCCACCAAATTCAGCACACGCATGTGAACTGCTGATTGCTCTTGCTCACCAACTTCTAAACTTTCCATCAAAACAGAAAGTTTGATAGTGTACTGAACTAAATCAGGTAGAAATAATGAATACACCACAAGCTTAAATACAGTCATTAGTGATAACAACATATAATCCTTGAAAACAGAAGTAGTGCCTATTGATTAGAAGAGATTCTGATCGTTAAGGTTTTTTTCCATAGCACATAGCTTCAAAAAAAAAATAGAATCTGAAATCCAACTTGCATGGCTCTGATAAAGCGTTCTATTACGAGTGGTCCAGAGTGACCCAAATATGTACTAAGAATATAAATGTTTAGGGTGATCATTTTCTTTCAACAAAGTAGGTCAACGAGGGCATTATATGAAGCACGCTGGAATCCATAGGAGACTTTGAAACATTTCCTTTGACCAGGAACCAGACACGTAAAGAAGCAGCACAATGTCTCCAACTGATTTTATCAAAGTTTACGTGATGATTTAGGAAATGAACATTTCAGGAGGAGCAATATTAATGTAAAAAATTATTTAAATTGAAATTGTTTTTCTTCACATTCCAGATTTTCACTTAGATCAAGCTGCTAATAATGGTGTGACAACAAACTGCTCATAACCTGCACAGTGTCAGGTTATTTTAGTATATTAGTTTGAAGTTTTTAAACAGTATTTTATAAGTCAAAATGAAAAATACATTTCAGGCAAAATTAAAAAGCCTGTTCTTCCATTAGTGGTCACGTTCCTTTCTCCCCTTGAACTCATGGAAAGAAGAACCACTGCAAGCAGCAGTACGCTCCTGTAGCCCTTCAATACTCCAGACAACAGATTTATTTATTTTGGATTTTCGAAATTTTGCTTTAGTCTCACATTAAATATCCCTGTAGAACTCCAAGGTTGTTAGGCACTGCTTTGTAATTTTTGATCTTCCTAGGCTAATCCTGCACTGATTTAACAGTTTAAATCCTCTGATGGAGCCATGCTATGACATGGTATTACTGGTCATGACTTTGTGGCTGGGGATGTCCAACCTACTCAGCCAGCGGGTCAACAATGGGTATGGGATGAATACTATAAACTCATCTTAAACTTGTGCAACGGGAGGTGGGCACTCGTGGAACAACATATAAATAAATGCATATGTGCCATGAAAGCTTCACAGAACTATCTGCATCCTACATCATACTGTTATTCAACACTGTGCCAAAAATTACAGTTTTAAAGAAACATCTATTATAGCAAATCTCCCGTTAAGATGTCCCTGTTGTTTTCAGATCTGAAATCAGCAAAAAAAAATAAATAATGAGTTGCTGAATACTGAGATGCTGTTAGAATTTGTGACACAGTAGGCCAATGCTCCATTTCCAGCATATTAAAAATACCTACTGAAATGATTTTAGACTGGCTGAACAAGATACACAAGCCTGGAACTCCAAACGCTAAGGTTTCATTAATGTGAATATCTTTTTTTTCTGCCCTTAGATGAAAGTAAGAGGATGAAAGAATTATTTTCCTTGTTTTTTGAGGCCCCCTGTCAAATATGGCAGCAAAACACGGGGGAAAACTCTCTCTTGATTTCTAAGTAGGTATTCTAAACCCCCCCAATAATATTTTGGCTTTGTAGTCATCACCATAAGAAAGTACATGTTTTCGTTGTTGTTATCATCATCATTTATAACATCGTACGGACTGACTGCAGCCAAAGGCTTTGCAAGTCCCAAACAGTGAGTTTCTGGGTTTTTTGACAGCAACTTCATGAGATGCTTCAGTGCCAGCACCGGAGAGGAAGGGGACAAATCCTCCCGAGCCCTTAAACCCCGGCCCCTGCCAGAGGGTTCACTGGGATCTACTGGCCAGAGCTTTGATCTGGGCTGAGCATCTCGAGGGGGGAGACTGCAGAAAAGGATGGAGACACGGTGAAACTGGGTCCTAGTGCAAATGTGGTGATTTTGAGTATTATTTTAATCAGTGACTACCACAAGACGATCTGTCTAGGGAAGAAATGCTGATTAAACCACATATATTTCCAAACCATCTTCCTCAAAAAAATAATAGGTACAGCTTCCTTTTTTTGACCTAGTTCCTCTTATTCTTCAACACTCTTCAGCACTTTTAGAAACACAATCACCCATTGTACACCCGTCACGGCTTTTGTAAAATGCAATGCCTTCTCAAAAAGGAAAAATATTGACTTTCATCCATTCTCCTAAGCCATTTATCATATTCAAAATTGCAAAAAACCTTCAAAGGTTCAGAAGAGAAACAGGAGGCTTTAATCTAAACACTCTCTATTTACACTGTGCTTCTAAAATGTGACTAGAAAGAGTTTTTGGAGCAGATTTTGCACTTCATACAGTCAAGCTCGACGAAAGCCAACCTGGAGAACAGGAGGGTATGCAGAATCCTGTAGGAAACTCTTTTCCTTGCAATTCCTCCCCCAAAGTCATTGGGGCAGTATCGGCACTAAAACTCCAAGAAATACACCAATTCACAAAAACCCAACCTCGCCAAGCCCGGAGTCCTCTCCCAGTGACAGGCAACCCCCCCCCCCCCCCCCTTCAAATTCAAACTGCACAAACAAAACTGCCCTTTCAGCTGCCACCACGAACTCGAAGAGGAAGAACCCATTCCCCTGGTTATCGGTTAACCTTGTTTTACCCCAAAAAAAAATTTTTTTTTTTTTTTTTGGCAATCTAACTTGAACCAGATTGCCCATGAGAAACTCAAAACTTGCATTTCTTGCCATAATGTTTGCAGGCACCAAGGGATGGACCTGGGGGAAAGCACTTTAAACACTACGTGGAAGACAAATAATACTGCCAAGAAGTGAAGGCTTAATTTGCTGACCCTTTACGACTTTTAGTAACAACCTGATGAACCAGTTCCAAGTGCGTTAAAGCAAGCCAATAAAACATGGAAATAATTGGATTAATGTTAAAATTCTCAGCAACACCAAAAAAAAAAAACCCAAAAAACCCCTTCAAGCAGAAGGGAAGGAAAGCTTCCACCAGGCAAACAGGGTTCCCACCCCCTCTAACAGCGCCGCTTCTCAAGCCAATACCTGGGAAAACCGGTAAACAGGGGGCAAGGAGTAAAATGGGTCTGAAACTGGAATGAAAGTACGTTGGAAAACGTGTTTCAAAATTTAAGGTCGAGTAAAAAAAAGACACCCCCCCCCCCCCCCAAAAAAAAAACACACATAAAAAATGGCTCACCCTACCCTCCCTCTGTCCTTTCCACCGCACACATGTCAGAAATAGACGTTTTATACGGGAGAAACGCATCCCCCTGGAATTCAGCCTATTTTTGCGAGCGACGTGAAGGGTCCCCGGGTGCCCGGTGTGTGTGTCCCCCCCACCACACACCCCCCACAAGGGTGCGCTCCTTGTCCCCCAGCCCCACCGCGGGAGCGGTACCCAGGGATGGCCAGCAGGGCCGGGGCGCGGGGGGGGGGGATGCGCGGAGAGGGGGGGATGCGCCTTTCTCCCACCGCGGGAGCGACCCTGGCAGCGCTGGGGGACCCCGCTGGAGTTACGCCACCGCGGCTCCTACGCGCCGTTTGCTCCGCAGTGCTTTTTAAGGGGTCCCCCCCGTCCCCCCCCCCCAACCCGATCTCTGGCCCATGATGGGGATGGAGGGAGGGCGGGCGAGCTCAGGGGCGGTGCGACCCTCTGCGCACCCCCGCAGCGCCCTGCGCACCCCCCCACCCCGCCCCAGGGCTCCGGAGCCGGGGCTGCCTCCCCCTCCCGGGGCACTAATTAGCTCTAAACGAGCTTAAAGACCATCCCTGCCGCTGCACCGCCTTTGCGGGAGGTTTGTCGCGGGAGATGCGTGGACCTGCAGGACACTAGAAGTGCGTGGGTGTCCCCCCCGCCCCGGTCCTGCCCCCCCGCCCCCCTGGCACCGGTTCAGTTTTTCTTCTTCCCCAGCCCTGGGGCTTGGCTGCCCTTAAAGAGAATCCTCTCCTAACGACGTGGCAATGGTACAGCCCCCCACAAAGCCACCTCTATCCGGGGCAGGGGGGGAAGGATGGAGGGGGGGTGTGGGAGCTTGGCCCTGCCTCGCCGCAGACTGGGAGCTTTGTGGCCACGCAGAAAACAGGGAGAGGGGGACACATTCCCTGCATTAAAATCCCATACCCTGATGATTTATCCCTTGATGCAGGGGAACATCCCATCCCACCCCCCCATAACACCACCACCCCCCGCCCCCCCGAGACTTGTTCCCCCATGGCTGCTCTGAAGGACCCCCCTCTCCCCTACATCACAAGCTGGGGGCCCCCATCTCGGTTGAGGTTATGCCTTCTCTGCCTTTGATGCTTCCCAAAATCCAACACCCCCCCCTCCCCAAAATGACCTCCTCAGGAGGCCAGAGCAGTGGGGCTGGGCAGGGGCTGCCCCACTAATTGCCTGTTTCCCTACCCTTCCCCAAATCCCCGTTTCCAGCGGGGATACGGACTGTCACACCAACCACCCCCTCACCAGTACCACCGTGAGGTCCAGAGCCTTCATCTCCTGGAGTGAGAGCTCCCAGCAGGTCAGAACAGCACCTCCTGGCTCCACATGGTGCCTCTCATCCTTATGCACCACCGCAGGCAGAGGGTTCATCCTCACGACCTGCCTCTTCCTTTTGCTTTGCATTTTTTGGGGCTGCTGAGGGGTGGCCCAGTTGAGACCGGGCGTCCTCACCACGGTAAAGCTCTTGGTCTTTTAGTCACGTTGCCTGCAGGCTTTTGGAAACCTTCTCCTCACAAAGTCAAGGGACTGTTTTGTTGGGTTTTTTTATGTCAGGTGTTTGCAGTAAAGAGGAGACGAGGGGTGGGGGGAGAGCAATGATTGGGTTGCCACCTGTGGGGGCTGACAACAGATGGATCCTACTCAGGAGGAGCTTCAGCAGAACTACCCGCTGAAGGTCAGGCTGGTTCTCCAGCCCTTTGGCCTCATCCGGAGGCAGGCTGGAGTGGAAAGCCAGTCAAATGAGAGTGAGTATGGAGGAGAACCGGCCCCAGGACCCACGTATGGCCCTGGGATTCAACACACACACCCCCCACACACACACACCCCTCCAAGAAGCACCTACCTTCTTTCGGCGGCCGCTTGGCTTCCCTGGTGAGGTTGCAGACCTGGGTGGTTTGCAGCTCCTGGGTCAGGCAGCCCTCCGTCTGCTCGTTGAGGGGCAGCACCACGTTGTTGAGCAACACCAGGGCCTGGTCGTCCGTCCCCCACTCCCCCAGGTGCTGAGGGCAGGTGCACTTTGTGTACATCATCCCACAGGACTCCGTTCTCCCGTGCTCCGACTTCAAGCAGCTCTCCAACCAAGTGCAGAGCACGTGGCACCCGAACTGGCTGGGGCTCACCTTGTTCAACACCAAAAACTCAAAGAAGGATTTCTGGTCGTCTTCCTTTCTGTGTGAGCCCGGGAAATCGAGCGGGTAGACACGTCGTATCTGAATGAAATTCTTGTCGTACTGCAGGAACACAAAAGCATTCTTGGAATCGCAGAGCTGCATGATGGAGTGGTTGTTTTTTAAAAGATCCTTTATTTTTTCGTGGGAAAAATGATCAAACTGATAAGCCAAGAGGGAAAAGTTGGAGCAGCTGAGGTCCTTTTTGGAAAATTTCAGGTAAATGCTATATTTGGTCGGATCTGGGTTTTCCAGCGTCCAAGTGCAGTTTGTGAAGTTTTTAGGAAACATCTCGCTTACAGAATACGATCCATAAATGACCCCCTTCACCAGCGTGGAGCACCAGAAGTCTTGGGCGGCATTAAATCCCAGCATAACCAGCAGATAGGTGGAAAATATATAAATCAGCAAATTACGCACAGCCTTCATCCTATGTCATTTGGCCTGCAGGAGACGAGACGAAACGGAAACAGAGAGGCAAGTAGACTTCTTGGAGCATGGAGGGGGGGGGCAAAAAAAAAAAAGCAAACTCCTGCCGATATCGGAGCCGGCTGCGTTTCCCAGCCCGGCGGGAGGAGCGGCCCCTTCCCGCAGGAAGGGCAGGGAATTCCTATCGCCTACCGGCGGGGCACAGCGCCACCCGGCGGCCGCCGCCGACACTGATCCCCCCCCCCCCCAGCCCAATTAAAAAACTTGGCCTCTATTAAAGATTATTAATAGGGACGTCTCCTCTCCCCTCTAGGACGCAGCCGCCGTGGCGTGGACTAGAACCGCTCAGCGCAGCTAAAAAAAAAAAAAAAAAACAACAAAATAAAAAAATAAAATTAAAAAAATAATATCTAGACGCCTTTACGCGGTAGACCGAGGGGAGGGCGATTTATTTCTTTATTTATTCCAAAAGTAATCGAGTGGCCCCGCACACCATCCGCGCTTGCGGAATCTCACCGGAACAGAAGGAGACAGCCAGTGGCGCCTGCTGTTATATATTATTTTTTCTATTAAGTCTGAGAGGTAGCTGTGAGGGATTACAGCCCTCATTTAAAAATGCACAAATTATTATTTGCTGGGGGGGGGGGAAGGTTATCTCCCGTACGCCCCCACGCTGTCATCGCCCTGGCCGCCTGGGGTACAGAGGTCTCTATAAAAAGAAAATCCAGGCAAGAAATACCGAGACTAATGTATTCATAAATTTTTTGGAGACTATCGCAGAAAGAAACAAAGACAGGCGGATGAAAACTAGTGCTGCTCTGACACCACCACCAAGTGCCAGCTTCTAAGGCAGTAATTCCAATGTACTCCACCCTCTAAGAATATCCAAAAGGGATATATAAAATTAGTATCTACACCCAGCAGCTGTACAGAGCCGGCAGCGGGATCTCTGCGCCTCCCGGACCGCGCTTGCCCTCTTACTATGGATCTCTTGCCCTGCCTGACGAGCCCCCGTGTTGTGCAGACGCGTGCTTGAATGCTGAAAGACAGATCCCATTTTCCCTGCTAGCATCTCCCAAATTAAGCCGTTTGGCCGCACCTGCCGGCCGCTACAGCCTCCACACGCTCCCTTCTTTGTCACAGCGGCCTGGGTTAATAAAGCGAAACCTTAAGTTATATTTACCTCCGCGGTGTTATCCAAAAAAATTCAAAGGGAACGTTTTCGGCATGAGCCTTCGAGGAGTTGCTTATCTCTTAGGGAGGGGGCAGCTTTTCACCCCCTGCTCTGCCGGGCGAGCGGGCAGAAGCGATGCTGAGAGAATCTAAAAAAAAAAAAAAAACCTCTGTCGGCTGTGGTCCCTTCCACCGCTGCTCCGGGGACAGGGGCAGAGCCAGGAGGGCACCGGGAGCCGGGTTCTGGGGTTCTGGTGCGTGTCTTTGCCCAGCTCTTCATCTCCTCACCAAACGGCACGGCATCTTCTGGCTCCCGTTGCGTAACGCCCAGCAAACCGACGGACTAAGCCCCCCCCCCCCCTCGAAGAGATTTCTGCCTCCTCTCCCGAATTACAATTCAGAGCCCGGATCCCGAGACGGGCGAAGCGGCACCAACTCTAACCCTCTTTAGAGCAGAGGGGTTCTTAAAAGGAAAAAAAAAAAAAAGAAAAAAAAGAGAAAAAAAAAAAAAAAACAAGCCGAGCTGCTGCCGAGTCTATCCACAGGGTTGGATTTTCTCTTTTCGGAGCGTCCATCTCAATGAGTAACACGGTCCTCCTTCTCCAGATAGGGTCGGTACAGCATTTAAGGTTTTAAGAGGAGAAACTTATCAGGAATTCTGGAAACAATTTCCCCTCTGCCGAAGCACTTTGCAGGCAATGCAGTTCTGCGCAGCGTTATTCAGGATGGTGTAGGCGTCGAAAGCCAATGTGACAATAAGTGTCTAAATTAGGTATTCCATCCATGAAAAGGGGTTAATTTTATAATCTGGAAAGCAAAAGGGGGGGGGGGGGAGGCTTATTTGATTTTATTTATGAAAAGGAAGGAAAAAAAAAAAAAAAAGCCTCTGACTTTTCCCATCCTATGTAATATTTGCAGTGGGAAAATAAAGCCGTCTGCAGCGCCGGGCTGTTTGCTGTGGAGAAACGTAATCACAGAGCCCTCATTTTTAGGGCTGCCTTTCTTCATGCGAGGCCAGGGGAACACAACAGTGTCTTCATCTCTGTCCCATCCCCCCCCCCCGCCCCCCCCCGTGTGCATCACTGACACACACACACACACAGAGAATTGAGTGTGCCGGCAGGATTTTGTTCAGTTTGCGGTATTGCTAAATAAAAGAGTGAGAGCCGCTCGCTGGAAGGACTGGACACTCCGATTAAAAAAAAAAAAACAAAAAAAAAACAAAAAAAAACGACGGTTCTTTTCCCCGGAGGAGGGCGTTAAAAAGGGCCCCCGAGGCTGAGGGCTGCCCGTTTGGGAAGGGGGGGGACCCTCTCCGGCTGTAAAGCCTTCAGTCTGGCTATCCCCCCGACCGCATTTTGCGGGTGACGCTGGAGTTCAGCCGAACATAGACGGCGCCATCACTCCACTTATGTGTCCCCCCGACAGAAGCCCCACTGACTTCTCCGCTTTTAACTTCCTATTAACCTAACATCCCCCCCTCCCGCCCCCCCCCAAAAAAAATCCCCCCCCCGGTGCACACACAAACCTCAGGTGTTGGCGGTGTCGCCGGGCAGGGCCCCCGGGGCTGCGGGTCCTGGCGCAGACCCCACTTCTCTTAACTTTTAAACCGCAGAGTTGAAATGCGGAGATTCGTTCCGGCTGCGCTGCCTCTCTCCCTTCTCCATCCTCCCGCAACAGCCTGTCCCCCCCCCCTTCCTCCTCCTCTTCCTCCTCCTCCTCTCGCCCCCCCTTCCCCGGAATCCCAAACTAAAAGCTCTCCCCGCTGGCGATCCCTGGGAATGGGGATGGAGATGCCCCCGGGCGCCCTTACCTTCCACTCCGGGAGCTGTCGGGCTGCTTCTCTAAACCGCTCGCACCGCAACCGCCACGCGTCCCGCACACAGCCCCCTCCTCTCGGATCCTCCGCTTCCCATTTTCCCCGGCTCGGGTGGGAAAATATAGACGACTGGAGAGAAAAAAAAAAAAAAAAAAAAAAAAAAAAAAAAAAAAGGCACCACCCCCACCACCACCACCAGATCAAAAAACAATTAAAAAAAAAAAAAAAAGGAAAAAAAAAAAAAAAAGCAGCTTTGGCTCCGGATCCACCAAATCCAACCGCATGAAGGGAAAGGAAAAAAAAAAATAATAAAAAGCAGCACAAAAAATACCACCTCAAACCAGCGAGACTGCAGGGAAAATGGAAGTGGCTGAGCGAGAGAAGGGCTTTGTTGCTTTTTTGTTGTTGTTGTTGCTTTTTGTTGTTGTTGTTGCTTTTTGGTTGTTTTTCTGTTTGTTTGTTTGTTTTTTTACTTGAAACCACGTCTCAGCCCCGCAGCCCGATGCCGGGGGGGCGACGGTCCGGGGGGGGGGGAGGGGGGGGCTGAGGCGCGGGTCTGGCGGTGGGTTTGCTGCTGGTGGTGGTACTAATGGGCTTAGTCCTCCTCCTCCTCCTCCTCCTCCTCCTCCTCCTCCCCCTCCCCGTCAGGCGCTAATGGCCGGGCAGCGCCGGGGGGGGGTGGGATGGGGGGGGGGGGGGGGCTCCGCGGGGGGAGATGGGGGGGCGCGGAAGGAGCGCTTCTGCCCGCGGCAGCCCCTGCCGGCGCCGAGCCGCCGCTTTGCGAGTGCGCGCCCCTCTGCGCGCCCCCCCGTCTGTGCGCGCCCCCGTGCGCGCCGCCCGCCTGTGCGCGCCCCTCCGAGTGCGGGGGCAGGGGGCGGCTCCCGGGCCCCGCTCCCTCCCGCGGCGGCGTGCGCGCCCCTGCGCCCTGCTCCGCGCCTGTGCGCGCCCCCGCCGCGCCTCTCCCGCCTCACGGCCGCTCCGGCCCCCCAAAAAACCTTGTTTTTTCCTTTTTTTTTTTTTTTCTTTTGTTTGGTGGTGGGGTTTTTTTTTGCGCCCGGGAGGTTTTTCCCGTCCTGCGGCCGGCTGCGCCCCGGCGTAAGAGCAACGCGGGGGGGGAGCGGAGCGGGGCGGGGGGGGAGGGATGTGTGTGTGCGGGAAGCCCGCACTCGGTCTCCGTCCTCTCGGTCCGTTCTCTCCCCCAAAGCACGGAGCCCCCCGGGGGACACCCCCCCCAGAGCTGTGGCTCCGCCACCGCGGTGCGGATCGGCCGCCGCCGCGCTCCGCGGAGAAACCCTTTCCTCCCCGAGCCCCCCCCCCCCCCCCCCGCAGCCGTGGGGTTAACGCCGGGGGCGTTTGTTCCCTTTGTCCCCAGCGCGGTGGCGGGGCTCGTCCCCCGCCGCTCCCCGCGGGGAGGGCTGGGCGTGCGGGGGGGTGCGGGGTGGGGGAGAACCTCTGACACCCCCCCGTGGGGCAGTTTGGGGGAAGAAGCCCCCTCACAAGGCAGGCATGTTCCCCCCTCCTTCCTTCCTTCCCAGCCGGTGTTTTTGGTTGGTTCTCTCTTTTTTTGTGCGTGTTTTTGTGTTTGTTTGTTTTTCTCTTTTATTATTAGATTTTTATTATTTATTTTATATATATTTATTCTTTATCATTTTGGCACAGCGAGCTGTGGTTGGATACCCATCTCCTCCCCCCCCCGTGGGGCAGTTTGGGGGAAGAAGCCCCCCCACAAGGCAGGTATATTCCCCCCGCTTCCTTCCCATCCGGTTTTTTTGGTTGTTTCTCTCTTTTTTGTGTATTTTTGTGTTTGTTTTGTTTTTTAGTATTTTAATATTTTTAATTTATTTTATATATATTTATCCTTTATCATTTTGGCACAGCGAGGTGGGGTTGGATACCCATCTCCTCTTCCCCCCCCCCCTCCCCGTGGGGCAGTTTGGGGAAAGAAGCCCCCTCACAAGGCAGGCATATTCCCCCCGCTTCCTTCCCATCCATTTTTTGGGGTTTTTTTTCTCTCTTTTTTCTTGTGTGGTTGTTTTTTTTTTTTATTTTTTAATTTTTAAAAAATTTATTTTATATATATTTATTCTTTATCATTTTGGCACAGCGAGGTGGGGTTGGGGTCCCCATCTCCTCTCCCCCCCCCCCCTTCCTTTTGGCCCATGTCTCTCCTGCTCCCCAGGGGGGGCTGGCCTGTCCTCTGGCCCTTCCCGCGGGGCGCTGGGAGGTGGGGGGCAGCGCGGGGGAGATGGATTCCTGGCGTGAAGACGAGGAGATGACATTTTATTTATTTATTTTAATAAACCTTGCCAGCAGCCAGCAGCAGGCGGCCCGGCTGCCCTGCGCTCCCACCCCTGCCCTCCTGCACCCACCCGGGGCCCTGGGGGCCGGATCCCCCGTTACGGACCCTCTGCTCTTTCAAATTGATGGGAAAACACGAGTGGGTGGGTTTGAGCCCACCCTCCCACCCATCCACCCACCCCCATGAAAGTTTCACCTGCTGGAAGATGCCCGAATGGATCAGTCCCTGAATCAAGGGGTTTTCTCCCCAACACCCCCGCCAGGTTCAAATTGCAGCAATACAGAGGTTTTATGATTAAAATGACACGCCGCACAAACTCCGGCCACGGGAGTTGCTGGTCACAAACCAAAGCCCACTAAAGCACGGTCGTAGCTTTTTACTGCATTTTCCACAGGTACAGGCTGTAGATGGCATCCCTGCTAGCTGTTACACACAGAAATACTTCATACCCCCTGTCGTCAAAATCAAACAAACAAACAAACAACAAACAATAAAAAGAATCTGCCCAAACCGAGGAAAATGTGAGGGATGTGCTGCTTCTACGCCCGGCAAATAGAAAGCAATGAAAACCGGGCCATTGCTGGTTTGGAGATTCCCTCCCGTTTGGTGACACCCCGTGTTACCTGTTGCTGATTTGGTGACACCCCATATTACCTGCTGGTGATCATCGTGCTGTTTGAAATTCTTCAGTTCATTGACAGTTCGGGTCAGTGACGGGTTGATACGAGCAGATCAAACCAAAAGTGTAAACGCAACTTACACACGCAAAACACAGCGTTTAAATAAACCTTTTTCACCCTCTTTATATTAAATGAAGAACTTGAGGGTAAGTCACAGAAAAAAACCATCCTGGATGAACTCTTTTGCCTGTTGCCTGGGGCGCTGGCAAGTTGTAGCACCTTTACTTGTGAGTGGAAATGGAAATTAATAAATACCTAATGTATGGTGAGCCGTTGTCTTTAGCAATCTCAGTCCCCTAGGCATCCCAACCCGGTGATCAACTTCCCAATTTTGTGAAGACATGGCAAGGCTGGAAAGGAATCTGGGAGAGAATCCTTTTTTTTACAAACTGAAGGAAGTTTGGGTTTTTTTGTCAGAGTTAGGTTGACGGTTGGACTAGATGATCTTAAAGGTCCCTTCCAACCCAGAGGAATCTGTGATTGTATGGAAGTTGCACAAGTCATAGTTAGGTTACCTATGGAAGATGAAGAACAAAGAGATGGGCACTCTGCAGGTTTCTTCTCAAGATTCGTTGCAGTCAGACTTAAAACAATGCAGTTTTTAATTACTGCAACTAACTCTACAATAAGCCGTGCCATTTAAGTACACAAATATCCACCATCCACTGGTAAGGGGGTGTTGTTGGGCTGTGGGCTGAACAGGAGCCAGCAGTGTGCCCAGGTGGCCAAGAAGGCCACCAGCACCCTGGCCTGTGTCAGGAACAGCGTGGGGAGTAGGACCCGGGAGGTGATGGTCCCCCTGTCCTGGGCACTGGTGAGACCCCACCTCGAATACTATGTCCAGTTTTGGGCCCCCTACCACAAGAAAGACATTGAGGTGCTGGAGCGGGTCCAGAGAAGGGCAACGGAGCTGG
>JAOQGH010000023.1:87353562-87381009 GCA_025769975.1 Gallinago jamesoni
GAATGGGCTGCCCAGGGAGGGGGTTGAGGCACCATCCCTGGAGGTGTTCAAGAGACGAGTTGACATGGTGCTCGGGGGCATGCATTAGTGTTGGGTTGGTGTTTTGGGTGTGAGGTGGGGTTTGTGTGGGGTTTTTTGTTCGTTTGTGGGGGGTTTTTTTTGTTTTGTTTGTTGTTTTATTTTTTTCACTGGTTGGACTAGATGATCTTAAATGGTCCCTTCCAGCCTAGGTGATTCTGTGATTCTGTGTGTGGCAGGGACAGGGACAGGCACGACCCAGGGAAGGCTAAATTTGTAGCTGCTCTCTAGGCTCCATGCAATGGTTCCAGCGAGGCTGGGCTTGTTCCAGACTTGGAAAGGGGGAGGGGAGTAATATTTTTAAGTAATTTCTGTATTCGTGAGAAAAATGAGGCTCACTCAATTTAATAAGTTGTATGGAATAAATTAAAGGGTTTGTTTAGTTGTTTTATTTTTATTTTTTTTACTTCCAATCTACAGTAGCACTTGGAGATCCTTAGTATCGTGGTCAGCAGCTAGATGGTTTTAGTCCAGGTTTTAGTGAACACAGCACGAAATCCAACCCAATTGTCATTTGAATTATAATTCACTGACATTTTTTGGTGCAAATTTTGGAAGGGAGGCCACAGTTTAAAGCAAGTGGCTTTGGAGAACGGGCTGTTCTCTCGCTCAATCACTTGTCACCCTTAGGGGGACTCATTTCAAGTCCAGGTCACTGTTGAAACCCACAGCGTCACTCCTTTGAGCAAGTTAAAGACAGCCTGTCTCCAGCACTGAAGGCACATTAAAAAAAAAAAAAAATCCTAAAGAAGTTTTTCAACAAAGTCTTTCGTAGTTTATTCTTAATTATTTTCATCATGTTTAACTGCCTACAGAGCTACAGACCCTTGGATGTGTCACCTTATCCGGCACAACAATGGAAGCCGTGTTTATAGAGCCAACTTCAAGGTAAGAGCCAAGTGCTATTTTTACCAAGGCTCTTGGCTGACGTGGGAATGACACTGGTCTCTTCTCCACCTCCAACTTTACTCAGACACGTGAGACCCATCGAAGCATAGATTTTCTAGTCTATGTCACAGATTCTGCTGCCTTACTCCAAATTTCTATAAGAACGGTATTTCCTTCCTCTAAGTAAGGGGAAATTTTAAATCCAAAGCTGGTGTGACCATCTCAAGAGAAATGTTATTTAATTTAGCCTGAAAAAAAAAAGAAATAAAATGGATGATGCTGGCCATATTACAGCTATTGTAAATTTAAATACCTAAATATGAAGAGAAGAAAAATCTTTTGTTTCTCTAACAAGTTGAGAGCAAGTGTAAATTGGAAATAATTTCATAGTCTTGTATATGCTTTTTTTTTTTTCCCAGTATGTTGCAAACCATTAAGAAATGTTGGATTTCTCTAGTGAGTTCAGATACTAAACAAATTTAAGAAAGGTGGGGACAAACATTTTATCTGGGCCTGTTGCGATAGGACAAGGGGTAATGGCTTTAAACTAAAAGAGGGAGGATTTAGACTGGACGTAAAGAAGAAATCTTTTACAAGGAGGGTGGTGAAACACTGGAACGGGTTGCCCAGAGAGGTGGTAGATGCTCCATCCTTGCAGACATTCAAGGTCAGGTTGGACCTGGTGGAGTTTGAGAAGTCCCTGCTCCTCGCAGGGGGGTTGGACTAAATGTCCTCTAAAGGCCCCTTCCAACCCAAACTATTCTATGGTTCTATGAGTATTCATTTTCTCTCTGTCATCAAGAGGAGATATGAATTTAGTAAATAATAGGTTATGTTCTGCTTTCTCAATTTTAAATATATTTTGAAAGGTTATAAGATTCTATTGGAATTTTATTAGAGAAGTGATTTTTATTTTCATAAACAGTTAATTAATAATGCAGCACCAGTAGATGGTGCTCAAGAATATATAGCCTAACTGAGGGGTAGGGGTGATTTAAAATATCTAGTTTAAAATTGAAAAATGTAGGGAAAGTGTTGGCTTTCTTTTGAGCAGTTGATTTTTCATCAGAAAACAGTATCTTCTTCCAAATTTAAAACAAACCTTTGGTTGGTTGACAATTTTTAAGTTGAAAAGGCCAGTGATTTTCTTGCTTATTTGTTTGTTTTCATTCTTCGTATGGCTTCTTCGGTGAAGATTTGTACAAGAACTTTTAAATTCTGCTATTCAGTTTAAATATTTTTATGTTGCTATTCAGTCACAATTATTGGGCTGGAAACAGTGAAATTAATGAAATAGGTGACTCTAAGAACATGGGGAAAAGGTGTCTTAAGCACATCTGAGGCCTGTGCAGCATCCTACCTCAGCCAGTGGCCCTGGAACACTCCTGAGGAACGTGCAGAAAACCCAGAATAGAAATATTTTTGGCAATAATTTCCTCTTCGTAAAATCTGACCTAGTCTCTGGTATTTAGAGATCTATTTAAGTCTCCAAATAAGTTTTGGTTCCCCTGCAATACGCGTTTAGCAGTTTAACTCCATGCATTCTTACTATCCACATGAGCATCTAGATCTTTTCAATCTTCTATTTTTTTCTGGCTCAGCATTATCAAATAATGAGTCCAACAGCATAAATATATACCGTGTGAAAACTGATGTGTATCACTTCTGTTGAATTTGCTGCTTTTTGGATTAATTCTGTGTCACCAAAGTCTTGAAATTAAGGCAGGGAGAATGAGATTCTGGAATACCGCTAGCAATTATTTCACGTATTTTTATAATGCCTCTTGTTAATTTCCTTTTTAAGATAATTGCAGTTATTCCAATTTATTTCCACAAACCCATGCTTTTTAAGGAACTTCCATCGCTCTTATCGTTTTTCTCTCCAACACCCTCTAGTTTTCTGATATCTTTCTGAGATGTAGAAACCAGTGCCGCACACAGTAGTTCAGATCAGGCTGGAGCACTGATTTATATAACGTTGTTTATCATCTCAGTCCTGTTCTTGATTAATTTTAATATCTTGCTTCTTTCTTCTGATGGCTGCTGCACTGGACAGAGGTCCTCAGTTAACCGTCTATGTCTCTCCTTTTTATTAAAGTCCTGTGAAAAACTTTGACAAGGCCTTTAGGAAGTTTAAATAAATGATGTCACTTGGTTCTCCTTTGACCACTACGGTGGTTTGCAGACGTGTTGAAAACATTCTAGAAGACGAGTGAGACATCATCTTCCTTTGCACAGATCTATCATTTCATGGTTTTCCGAGTGTTGTATTTTCTTTTTTTTTTGATTTGCCAGGTATAGATGTAAGATTTATAAACCTTTGATTCCCTGAATCATCCCAAGCCTTTTTATAATATATGTGGAACATTTGCTACTCTCTAGCCTTCTAGTACAGGAGATGTTTTCCAATTAGAGATTGCATAGCTCAACTAGTTCTTGTTCAAGATTTTCAGCCCTGGTGGCTTTCTGCTTTTTAAATGATTGATTTGTTCCAGCAACTCCTCATCTGATAGTACCTTATTTTTATTACCCAAGAGTAGGTATCTCCCTAGCATCCTCTATTGTGAAGACTGATGCAAATAAATCTTCTATCTTCCTAGCAACATCCTTCTCTTCCTTAATTGCCGTCTTTATTCTCTGAAGTTCCCAGCAGACGTAGCAACTCGTATAAGCTTCTTGCAACTGATATATTTAAAGTTTCTTTAAATTCGTTTTTATATTTTTAACTGCTTGCTTTTCAGCAGTTACTTTGCTATAGAGTTTTCCTTCTTACCTCTTTACTGTTACAGCTTGTGACCATTTTCCTCATTTCGTGTATCCTGCCTTTGCAGATTTTGACAGTCCCTGTCCCCTGCTTAGCTCAAGGAGCATCTCAAATCCTTTCCTTTCACTCCACTGCTTTGCAGCTTTCCTTCCTTTTTATCTTCTCCCCTTCCCCATATGTGCAGATATCAGTGGAAATATTCTTGGGTTTGGGAGCAACGTGAATGCCACATCTAAGGACCTCGCTGCCTTTAATTTTGATACTAGGGTTGGTTTGTTGGCTACCATCCTTTTTATTGAATACCTCTGTCCAAAGGTTAGTGACATGATGGTTTTTGACACGTTGTCTCATGCTAGGTGCATTCGACATCATTATTTCAGGATCACTGCATATTAGTTCGGATATTCTTAATCTTTGAATTCTTTCTGCTCATTGTGATTGAATTCTAAAGGTATGTCTAAACTGGACTTGAATGTGGGTCTACAGCTTATCAGGCTGAGCCACTTGATTTAAGGTCATCTTCTGTCTTCCAAGGTGACAGTCATTTCTGTCTGTCACCTTCTGTCTCTCTTCTCTCAATTATGTGCCGTTTCAAGAAGTAACTTCCTATTCTTCTGAGAAATTATAAGTTTAAGCTTTGCCATTTACCAATTTGATTTTTTTTCTAATTGGGGTCTAAGATCTGTGCTTATCCTGTTTCGTTACATTTTCTTGCCTTTTTCCCTTTCAGTGCTCCACATTTAATATCCAATTGTGACCTGCATTCTTTGGCACATACCTTCCTGGGTTTCCATTCTCAAGTAATGTTCTCTTCACTAAAGAGGTTTTTTTCACACTGGAATTTATTGAATCTTTTACATACAGAGCAAAATTCTTTGCAGGACTGGTTTATTCTGTCATTCTGGGACAGTTTACAGCAAGGCACTGTGGTGTTTTTTTTTTTTTTAATTTATTTTTTAAAGTATTTATCCAGAAATTTTCCTGTGCTGCCACACTTCCATTGTGACAATAACATAAAGCCTTCCTCTACTGGAAAACTTTTTATTTAACCTATTTTGCTTTTAAGTTGCAATTTCACATAAATATTTGCAGTTCTTCATTTTGACCAGATGTCATTCTATGGCATCTTTCCTGAATTTGTGCTTCTTCAGTTGCATTTTTGATGGATACTCAGAAGTATTTGTATTACTAATAACATTTGTAGATGACTTGGTGTTCTTTGGCTCTTGTTTACGAGACGATCAGAACATTTTCTTCTAGTTTTTCAGTCCGTGAAATCTACATTTTCAGTACTTTATATCTTGCATATATAATGGTTGTCATTTGAAAACAAACTTGTCTCTAGCTCATGGTTGTGTGTGCTTTGGGGCTGAGATTGTAACTAGCTGCACTCTTGTGTGCCTGGAAAGCCAGGAGGAACTCATGGCAGTCCCTACATGTGGGCCGGATCATCAGCTTTGCCAAATTAATTGGAGAATATTTATGCAAAGATCAAAATAAAAACAAGGCCACTGCTTCCAGGTTAATTATCTAAATGCACTGAAATCCTCTTTGTACTGGGAGAAGGACAAATATTTAAAAAATGACCTTTCATCTCTCATGTTATTAATCTACTCTAGAATATTGCCTAGTCATTAATCAAATTGAACTGTGATAAATACAAAGCCCCTGTATTGTTTTGGCTCTGTCTATTAAAAAGAAAGAAATTTGGAGTTAATCCTGAATCCATCTTTAATGTCCTCCTTTTTGCTTATGTAGTCTGGAGAAGAGTGATTTTATAGACTTTGTGTATATACTTTATATACTTTGTGTGTTGTCGAGATCACTAATCACAGAAGGCACTGTTAAAAGATGGTGTCTTGTGTTGACTTTTTCCTTGTGTTAGTGAAAATGAAGGACTAATAATCCTATGTAGAGCTTAACTTTCTGCTGTTAGTAAGAGTTTGGTGTTTAAAATGCACAAAATACACTGTTTGTTCATAGGGTCATAGAATCATTGAACCATAGAATCATTGTTCCTTCAGCTATGACCTGTGTTTTAAGATGGCTGTATAGAATCTTGTTTAAGTGAGAACTTAGTGAGAGACTTGAGTTCAAATTCACTTTCTGAGAGTGTGAAACATGCGTTTTTTCTTTCTCATAACTTGTTAAGCCAGCAAAGAGGATTAGGGATCCATCTTAGGTCTCAGTCAGGGAGACTCAGTGTACAGTGTCTATTCAGCACAAAACACAGAAAGAATTTTATAAACTAGGACCATAATCCATTTGACTCTCTATTCCCTTATGTCTTTTGTTCTAGTGAGTGGAAGCACAAAGAGGATGGTGGCACCATTACTACCATTACTTCTGTTAACAAAGTGTGGCCTGCCCACTTCCTTAAAAGAATCATAGAATGGTTTGGGTTGGAAGGGACCTTAAAGGTCATCTAGTTTCAACACTTCTGCCCTGGCCAGGGACACTTCTCACCAGACCGGGTTCCCCAAAGACCCAACAGCCTGGCCTTGAACACCTCAAGGGATGGGGCATCCACAACTTCCCTGGGCAACCTGTTCCAGGGTCTCACCACCCTCATAGTGAAAAATTTCTTCCTAATATCCAATCTAAATTTACCCTCTTTCAGTTTAAAACCGTTACCCCTCATCCTATCACTCCACTCCAGGTTGCCAACAAAGATGTTAAACAGCTTCAGTCCCGTTAACGACCCCCGAGGAACGCCACTTGTCACTGGTTTCCACTTGGACATCAAGCCGTTGACAGCAACCCTTTGAATGCAACTTTGACCCAAAATCATACATTTTTATAAAAATAAAATTTTATATTTATATTATTTTTATATATTTTATATATTTATATTTTTATATATTTATATAAAATATATTTTATAATTTTATATATTTATATATATATTTATATTTTATATTTATATTATAAATAAATGTTGTATATTTTAAGACAGTATTTTCTCAAATACCCAATATTTCCATGGAAAGGGCATGCTGAGTCAGCCAGGAAAATTCTTCCCAGGAGGAAACAAAAGTCAGATTAGGAGATTGTGGTACTACAGACTCATGAGTGGCAAGGAAAGACTGAATAGGCATTAATTATTCATTCTCTTTTCTAGCAAAAGGAACAGCAGGCATCAAATAAAGCTGGAAGGAGTCATGCTCAGAACAGAAGAAGTGATTCTTCATGCAGCAGGTCACTGACCTTTGAAACTCTTTGTCAAAGGATGTTGTAGATAATTAAAAATTTTAATAGACTCAAGAAAGAGAAATCCAATGGCGTTGTTGATGGTGAGAGGGGTGTCAATAAGTGTGCAAAATCATATCCACTTCAGGGATTTCCCTGAATTGAAAATAATTGGAGGTTGGGAATGTATTAGGGGAGAATCTTGCCCTGTTCTTACACCTCCTTCAGCATTTCCTTACAGTCACCTCTGAAGCAGAACGTGGGGATGGATAAACCTTTAGTTTGGTCTAGTATGGCCATTTTCATCCTCACTCTATTTGGGTGTTTTAATACCGAAAAACTGAGAGGTAGGTTTTCAGAGGTGCAGATTGTAGAATCAGTTGGAACTTGGAGACAGTTGGACATTTGGACGTCAGTATTCCAGTCTGAAAACATTGTCTGGGTGCTTGTAATTGCCTAAAGTGAGTGGACGCATTTAAAAATGTAAAGATATAGTCAAGATTCACATCGAGTTGATACCCAGGAAGAAAATTATCAAGGTATTTTTTTTTCAGTCTGAACTCCAGTGGTTTTGTAAATGTAATAATGAAATGTCAACACAACATATACTTGGCATTGGCTGCATTTCTCCCAAAGTTTTTAAAAAGGAAGCAGCTATGTCCTTTTCTAAAGTTGTCTAGTATCTAAAATTTGATTGAACGTAGCAAGGGTTATCTTCAGCTAAAGAAATGTTTTAGAATTAGGAATAAATGCGTATAGGTCAGAGTGGCATACTTTATGATTTTGGAAGAAGATAGTTGGAAGAAGAAAAAAACTTACTTTTTTGACCAAATTACTTCCTTGGCTGCATGGTGGACATCCAGAGTAAAATGTTTCATTGAAAAAGTTCGTTCACATGTTTATTTATATGTCATATACACTTTAGACATCATATTATAAAAATTATAAAAAATATCTGAAAAGGGGAGAACATCACACACTAATAGCTACAGGCATGAATGTCAAACCCTGCTTGCTGAAACAGGTAGGACTTCTCCGGTGACCATCAGTCACCGCTTCGTCGTCTGCAGTTCTACAAGGAGGTGCTGTGAAGCTGAATTACTTGGTGAGAGCAGATGTGAATGTGACATTCAAAATTCGAAAAATGTGGCTTTTTTGCGCGTGTTGAAATATGTGCCATTGCATTAGTCTTCTGAAGTACTCTTGATGTGGAGTTTCTGAGAAATAGCTGGGTTTGTTTAATATTCTTCAGAAATTTAAAAACCTGAGTGGGGGAGGTGCATCCTGGCAGTAACTCAGCTCATATCAATGGCTTTGTACCGCAGTAAAACGCATGTGAGAAGGGAATCATGCTCTTGATATGAGCTGTGTGCTCAAACTGACGAGGGAGAGGAGGGAAACACATTTGTGTGGCCGAAGGGCAGAATACTCTGTGAAAATGTAGGGTATTATTGTAAAGAGCTGCAGGTGGCTGTCATCATTCTAAGAGACACATTCTGACTACACTATCCGAAATACGAGAGAGGGCAAGAAAGGCAGTTCCCAAATTGTCAGGCACAAGAGACGAGTATTATCAGGGTGGGGGTTTTGTTGCTGGTTTGGGGTTTTTTTTAAAGATGAAAAACTACTTTTGGGTGACAGAGATGCACCGGGTTATACAGCTATCTACCACTAAATCAAAAACCAGTAAAAACTAAAGGAAATTAACCCCAACATAGTATGTAGCAGCTACACTAAATGTATTGCATCTGCTGCTAGGAGCCTCTTTCTTAAATTCTGGCAATGTTCCCAGTCTTCTCCTGCCAATAATGTCTAGTTGCACTGAAATCTTTTTTTTTCCCTCTCTCTTGCTTTCTTTCTCCCTCTCTCCCTCTCTTTTCCTTCCTTTCTTCCTTCCTTCCTTCCTTCCTTCCTTCCTTCCTTCCTTCCTTCCTTCCTTCCTTCCTTCCACCCTTCCTCCCTTCCTCCCTTCCTCCCTCCCTATTTGTGCACTTGAATCTCTTCTTTCACTGTTGTTAATCAATGAACCCTAGACCTTTTATTGAAGTGATACAACTAAAAATTAATGGTTAATTATTCATTGGTCCTGCAAAAACTGCTGTTCTTTAGGAACATTGCTGACTGTTATCACAGTAAGTTGACGTAGCATCACTGAAGTCAGCAGGTCTATGGTGAATTAATTTATATGGAATCTGGCCCTAGGGGTCATAAACGATAAAGTCATGTGTGTGCTTGCAACAGATCCTAAAGGGGGGCCTTGGTATTGATTCCCTCGGACTGGCCTAACTGACCATTATTTCATTTATTCTAGAGAGTCTTGCCTTCACACAGAGTGACTCAGCTCCAAAATTTTCTTGGTCTTGGCCTCTGTGGTGTGATAGCTAATACCCTTTAAAATTAGATTCCACGTGAAATTTTGAGTGTCCAGTGTATAGATATTAGAATGATTATTTTTTCTTCCATCAGTTTAATATATTCTCAAATATAGCAATTGCACCTGTACTTGGACTTGCCTTCTTTCACTGGCAACTGGACCTTATTTCTCGATTCAACTGCCTGCACACATGATTTCCTAACATAGGTGTGTCTGCAAGGAAAGTATAAGAGGTTTGAATCTGCCTGAAAATTATTGTAACTCCTAGAAGTTGATATTTTAGCCATTCATGAATACATGGGTGTTTGTACTTATTGAAGCAAACACTCATATATATATATGAATGTGTATAGTACCTGTTCATAACGTATAAATACATGTAAGCAAGGAATAGTATTAACTGAATGGTCACTTTATGGGTCATGAATGGTCAATATGAATAACTGTATCTCATGAGAACATGAAATCAAAGGCTTTAAAGTAATAGTAAAAGTTGGAGGGCCACACATGTACTTAACTCATGTGTTTAAAAAAAAGTATTTATAATGTTATTCTTCATAAGCTTTTTGTTTGTTTATTAGTATTAGATTTTTGTCTGTGCTTTATTTTTGGCAGATCATACAGGGCTTTTAAAAGTAAGTAGGTCATCATGCAAAAAGGAAGCCATCAAATGTAAATAGTTTCAAACAAATACATCGTGCTCTATGATCAGAAGTGACACAGCGTTGAAAAAAAATCAGTTGTCTGTTTTCACTAAAATGCTTTAAATATGATCATATTTCTATTTTATACCCATTTTAAACATGTGAGAGAAAGAAACTGAGAAATATTTCATGACAATAGTAAAATATGATATTCAAATATACTGACAAAAAGCTGCTCTAATCTCATCTCTTCCTTTCTTTTATATGTCTCTGCTGGCTTCTTCTCTCAGTATATTTATTACAATCCTTTCATCCCATTTAAAGAACCTTGCCTAATCTTTTTTCATATATAGCTCTTGCACTCATTTTTCTCTCTCAACCATTTATTTCCGTTGTTCAGTATTTCTTCTCACCTGGCTTGCTTCTCTTACTGCTGTGTTACTGGCTTCTCAGAAGCATTTATTTTCCATAGTCTAATTTTACACTCTATTAATTGCTCTTTGAATTCTCTCCCCACAGTATTCTTTCAGCTATATAGAAATACAGATAAGAAGTGAAAAATATTGTTTATTTAAACAGCAACTTTCTTAACTTACTTGAAAACATCAGACAGTGAAGAACAGTTCCTTCCTGGACTGTTACTACAAGATGGAGGTGTTTCTCTGTCCTCTTCTCCCCACCATTACTCAAAAAACTGGCCCATCAATGAGATATGGGTTGGAATTAATCTACCAAATCTTGGACCAATTACTAAAGTGTAGAAAGATGGAGAATGTCTTAAATGTAGATGTCTATACCTGGGTTGCTTAGTCTTCTGGCATCATCAGCAAATAGAAACAGGTGCTTCTACAATATTTTTCATTTAATCTTGCTGTAGATCTCTAAAGTAAGTTAGATATTTCACATACTGGTAGTTTCTCTTTTCCCTATTCAGATGTAAATGTATGAAATTATGTGAGATTCACCTTATTTCTGCTGTCTGCTGTAGTGGATAGTGGGCTGGTAGAGGTAATTTGCTGTTTGACTCCCCAATTTCCTTGGGAAAAGGAGTTATGCTTTAAGGTGAGCCTTTACAAACATGCCTGAATTCAGGAGGTATGTGGTGTAACTCAAATCAGAAAACCACATACCAAGTTTGATGAAGCCTTCTGATATCTACCCTCCCAACTGTTGCTGTAGAAGGACTTGCAGGAATCAATGTCTTTTTTTTTTTTTCTCCTGCTGATCCAGAGAAAACCTTGATGATATTCTGGGTTCACTGTCTTCTCTGTGCTTGTCTTTATTAATGACTTGCCCTTCTGCCTTTCTCTCCTTTCCTAAATTGCTGTCTTCCAACATGTCTTGACAAGTTTCTTTTAAGCTATGAGCCCTTTTGGGGCCAGGGACATGTCTTGTTAAAATTTAAGAAGTGCTGTAGAAGTGATTTTTACCATGCTAGAATAAAATTTAAAAATATCATGAGCTACAGTAAAACTCTGCACTCCCATAACGTGGCCACAGTTGGAAACATCCAGTTTAGAGCAGAACAGACTGATACTTGCAGAATAAGCTGCACTGGCAGCAAAGGTCTGGCTCACGAATTTTATAATTAGTAATAATCTCCACAATTTAAATGTAACGGATAGAAAGGAGAAACTTCACCATAAATTTGTCTTTCAGTAGTTTGAAAGGCTTCGTTTGTGATGCAGTGATGGATACTGGTCCAAACGGTCTATTGATTAATTAACTCTTTATGATTCTGAAATATTGCACGTTTTTCTGCAGTCTGATCTTTATTATGCAAAACTCTTTTGAGCAATAAGCTTTAATAGACTAGAATTAAGGATGTGGGTGGTGTGCCTTGTGGGGTACCAAATGGCATTAATTATGAGGTTGAACTTTTGCACTAAGTCCTACTACCTTTGTGGTTTTAATATAGAAGCTGTGTCAAGACGAGAATATATTTTTTTAAATGTTGATGTAAGTTTTTCTTCCTGTTGTATTTTTGGATACAAGATGTTAATTAGAAGACTTTAAAACTTTCAAATTCCAAAATACCAAAATACTTGGTACAAAGAAAGGTGGGTAAGAAGGAAGGTTGGTACATAAAAAATCTCAACCTTTTTTATAGGCTCAATTTGAAAATAATTAAAAAACTTTAGATATGAATCACATGCATTTGTTTATGATAAAATTGCTAATACTTCTCTTATTAAGCCATTGGATATAGCAGATGAGGGAGAAGACACTTGTGCGTTTTGTTGCTTTTAAAGAATGTCACAGAATGCTCCAGTACGCTTCAGTTCAGCTCTTCCTGAAGAATTTATTTTGTCAGACTACATATTAATATCCTTGCTTTGTTATATTAAAGAAAGGCATTTTCCCCATTTTTATCTTGGCTTATTGTTTGATAAGTTCAAACAGTTGCTCCCTTGCTCTTTATTCCAGCTGGTGGGTAGTAAGGTAAACATAAATATAAAACCTGAGAGTTTGAAATAAAGAGGTGGCTGTGGAACATACACTAGTTCGATATGCTTCCAGGCAAATCCAATGGAGGAATAAGAGAAGAGTGAAAGGGACACGATTGCCTGGAATGGGAAAGGAAAAGGATCAGTTCAAAAATACTTCACCTTAGTAGGAGTGTCAGATTATTATTTATTTATTTTTCTGAAAGCATTTTGTGGTTAAGAACGTTGCACATTCAGCCCATGCCACAAAATTAGCAGGTATTGTACTTCTCAGTTGCTCTGTGATTAAGCCATAGCAGAGGACAAATAAATTGATGGCCATTGGATTCATGGAGTCCTTGTACTGAAAGGCATAAAAGGCAAAATGGCACAGGTGTCTTCAGTCAGAAATAAAACTAAAGTGCAACGCTCTGGTTTATTTTTACATGCTTTATAAAGCACCAATGAAGACACAAGTATTTTTAAAGCGTGGATTAGAAGAATGGGCAGCGAGGTGGATTGAAAACTGGCTGAAAGACAGAGCTCAGAGGGTTGTTATTAGGGGCACAGAGTCCAGTTGGAGGTCCATAACAAGTGGTGTTCCCCAGGACTCAGTACTGGGTCCAGTCCTCTTCAATATATTCATCAATGACCTGGATGAGGGGATGGAATGTACCCTCAGCAAGTTTGCTGATGACACAAAACTAGGAGGGGTGGCTGACACCCCAGAAGGCTGTGCTGCCATCCAGAGAGACCTGGACAGGCTGGAGAGCTGGGCAGAGAGGAACCTGATGGAATTCAACAAGGGCCTGGGGAGGAATAACCCCCTGCCCCAGGACAGGTTGGGGGTGACCTACTGGAGAGCAGCTCTGAGGAGAAAGACCTGGGAGTCCTGGTGGACAACAGGATGCCCATGAGCTAGCAGTGTGGCCAAGAAGGCCAATGGCATCCTGGGGTACATCAAGAAGAGTGTGAGCAGCAGGCCCGGGGAGGTCACCCTCCCCCTCTGCTCTGTCCTGGGGAGCACTGGGTCCAAATAAAATGTACACGGTCCTGTCTCCTAAACTGACACCATGAAGGGAAGCCTTAATTCTCATCTCTTGCTCCCTGCATAGTTAGAAACACACGCACACACATACTTAATTTGCATGACCCGAAAGAGGACTTTCTTCATCATCCCTCCTTCCTCTGCAGGGTCTGTGCTCTGTCTCTGAGCGCTTGTAGATCGCGCCGCTTCCTGGTCTTGAGTCAGAGGAGATAACGAAGGGAACACAGAACCTACTGGTGTGTGCTGGTCAGGTAAGGTTGGGGACTGGAGGCTGAGCTACTCTGTTCAAGAGTTCAGCTGAGGTGGATCTGCAGCTGGTGGATACGAGTGTATCTTCAGTTTCAGAAATCACCCCCGACGGGCGGTGGGAAGGGACAGGCAAAAGTCACCAGCCCAGGTTTCTTCCTCTGTTGCCAAGTTTCTTCAAAGATGCGGGTACAAAACGAAATAGTGCCTCCCGTGCAGTGACAAAGGGTAGGTCATATCCCAGAAGAGGTTTTTGGACATATCCCAGAAGAGGTTTTTGCAGGTGTGCTGTGAGAGCTCGTGGGAGAGGTACGGTACCTGGAGATTCCTTGGATGTTCTGCTCTGGGGATGTGCCTGGGACACGCTGGTGTATCAGTGTGAAGGCCTGAGGAGGATGAACACACCTTATGGGACTATTTTTCGGAGTCTCTTAACGTGTGCTACAGACCGAGTCACAGAAACCTCGGCTGATGCATAATTCTGTACAAAGAGCTCCAATCAGGGACTATACAGGGATGGAGATAACCCACAATAGGCTAGATTGCTTGAATAACGAAAGTATGCACACTCTTTCTCTGAGAAAACTGCCATTCAGTTTGAATTAAGAGTTCTTTTTCCTTATTTTTTCAGTATTTGGCATATCTCTACCGCTGTCAATAAAAGTGTCACTTTGTGCTCTATTCTATTTTTGTGTTACAATCATGTCTGTCATAGGAATGAGCGATGGGGAGTGGAAGCAATTCCCTACAGTTCAATTTCATGAGTGATGGCACCTCCAGACACTGCAAATGAAGCCAACTTATGTTATTTAACTTCCCCCCCCCCCATTTTTTTTTATTTTAACTGCTTGTTTTTTAAATAGTTTTCATCTTTTTTTTTTTGCCATTTCACTCTTCACTCATGTAATGCATTTAGGATACCACATTGGATGGTATCATATCTTTTTCACCTATGGATTTTAAGTGTTTCAAAAGATGTCACAGTAACTAACTTTATTCTCTAAACACAAAGATGTCAAATTACTTTGCCAAGGTAACTAAGGAGGGAACAATAATAAGGATGAGAACGGAACCTTTTCCTTCCTCTGCCCTTCAGCTGCAACCTGTGATGCTCTTCGCGCAGAGCCATGATGCTGGATGCAAAAAAGCTGGGAAGTGCTCACAGAAGACTTTAAGAAAATTAAAATCCTGTGTAATAGAAAGGAAATGAATGCCTTGACCTCTTTATACATTTATGCAACAGTTTGATTTTATTCATAGTAGTAATTTCTCAGAACTCAATGGGATTACTCATTTGGTGCGTAAAGTGAAAGAGAGATTTAAGTGCCTTTGGGATGTGTACTTATTGTGGATAACATTAACATTGTCAGAGCTGTTTTCTGTTTTCTTTCTGAGCCCGTTCTCTTGACATTTGATTGTATTTAATTTTTTTGTTGTTGTTGTTAAGGGCTGTCCTTCATAAAGAACTGTTACAAGATAAAGGGACAACTAGTCCTTGTCTTCTGTACTAGCTGAATGCAATTTGGTCTGAAACAGATGAAACCAGCTGAAAAATAAGATGCACTATGAAAATCCATGAGTACGGGAAGTTACAGCTCACAGCTAAATCAAACAAGACATCAAAGCCTTTGCTGGCTTCCATATAAAGAATAAGTCTTAGTTTAAGTACATAAATACTCAGCCTTTTTGCAGAGCTCTCATTCATGTCTTTTTGCTAATTTGTCTATTTTTACTATTTTAATATGTTTTACGAACCCTTTTTCAAGGTAAAAATTGGTATAACTAAATTTACCTTTGAAAAGATTAAATGTAAGTGGTTTAAAATGGGTAGTTTAAAGAGAACACCATCTGGTACATGGTTATTAAAAAAGCCCATAAAAATATTACACAGCAACATTCATATACAATTAAATTAACATAAGAGCGTAAATTAACAAGTCAGTTCAAACTGCTGATTATATTTAATTTTGTAAATAAATGCCTTAATTTTGAATATCTGTTATGACCCCTCATGAGACGTAGAAGGGATTTTTGTAGGACAGACACTATGGCAGTATTTGAGGGGATTAGTACTTGAGGGGATAAGAACCGATAGAAGTCACTCAGTATTTTGTCTATCAGGTTACCTTATTAATTAATTTACTAGTTTAATGAATTTGTATAATGATGAAAGATTTGCAAAATTGGATTGTTGAGGAGGTTGGCTGCAACTTTTATAAGCTTACTCTTTGTGAGTGACTTAGAAGCACACAGAAAGTTATGACAGATATGAAATTACTATTTAGTAGTGTGTTAATCTAAAACACTGATTTTTATTGGACATGGCATTCTGGGCGGTATTTCATATTATTTCTGCATTATTTGATCAAGTTGCCTTGGTCACTGAAATCTCTTTGCTTTATATCTATGGTGAGTTATGAACTGTCCCTGTAGTATTATAATGATTAACTTAATAGGAAGCTATGTGCAAAATAAGCATAAATAAGCCGAGTGCCCAATCCATCCCTGCCAGCGTTCCCAGGAGACAGGTGAAGGACAGTGCTGCGATTTCCTAGTGTCAGCAATTCTGGTTTTGACAAGGTGCGAGCTTTGGTTTGGCAGAAATAGTCTTCAGAGAGAGAAACCAGTTAGTAAATACCTTTATTTGTTTTGATTTCCAGGAAAGCAAAAGCCAGTCGTTACCCAACGCTCAGGAAGACAAGGTGACAGGGAGATGAAGGGAGAACCCTCCAGGAGCTGAAAGATGGAGGCCTTCACCCGTTCTGCTAGAGGGGCCGGAGATGTGTGCCACGAGACATGGTCCTGCTGAGGCAAACTTTGGTAAATTACTGAAATTCTTTCCTTCCTGCATGCCATCTTAACCAGCATTGTTCAGTGGTTCAGCATTTATTTGGGAATGTCCCGTGAGGGTAAGTATGGCGGCGATGCTATATATATGTAAAAACCTGCTAAACGCCTGTTGATAGTTCCGAGGCAACTTGTAATAAATAAGTAAATATTTGGTGTCTTCAGAAAACGTGACAATGGCACCCGAGATCCTACACAATACCAACGATTCGGTGAACGAAGAGGGTGGGAATCATCCTGGCAAAACTGGGCGCCTGGTGTCACTTGGTCACCCACGTTGGTCCTTTCACCCCGTGTCCCTCAGATACCAGTCCTGGCGTGGGATACGTCCCTTCCCTGGGCTCGCAGCTTTGTCTGCTGAGCATCGTGGCAGCATGGTCAGCCACCTCGGGTCGGATGCCAACATGTTAGATGGCTGAAATGAAGTGAGGTGAGCTATTTTGGTTTGTTTTAATCAAATTGTGCGTTATCTTCAGGGTTTGAAGTTTTAAAAAAAAGGTAGGTATGGCTCCAAACTCAGCAGGAATTGGCTCCCAATGCAATCGGCAGGAGCTGAGAGCTGCTTTCACATGGGTAAAATCCTAAGAGAGAGGCACGGGGTCTATAAGTGCTGAAGTAGCTGAAGGCCATTAATTTCCTAGTCTTACAGCAATGACACACTTGCTTCTGAAAGAGGCAGAGCCTCTGGGTCCAGGCTCCTGTTGAGTTCTAAGCTCTGCATGAGCTTCAAGAGGCAACGTGTTTCCCACTTCTGGAGGATTAATTATTCTTTCCTTCTGGTGACTGGAGGATGAAAAATCCTGAACTGAGCATAGTGTTCCAGTGGAAGGTACAAAAGAGTACAATAAAACACCTGCACGTTAGTATAAGAAACCATAAATAACACGTGCACGCTTTCCTATACTTCAGGCTTCATTGATTTCACAATGAATTCACAAAATATCCTGCTTTTTCACATGTGTGGTTTCTGGAAAAATCAAGTTCAGTTGATTCTTCCCGCTCCATCACCACCCCATCCCCACCTCTGCACTGGCTGGAGTTCCTCTCCACGTTGGACCTCTGACTTCAGCTGAGGCTCTGCCAACCCCCCCCTCTCAGCAACTCATCTCTAAAGAGGTCACTCTTCGTCTCCTCCAGTTTCTTGGACTCACCTGATGCTGCCCAGCGTTCGCTGCCTGGAGCCAGCCAATAGCCTGACTTTTACATAGAAGTGAAGAAGTTTAAACAAATAGTATTGCCCCAAAATTGTAGCATCTTTTTCTTACTCTGTGGTGTCTTAGATTTAGTGAAAGGCAGCTTGGGTGATTTTCTGTGTTACATTCCCGTTAGCTAGCTTTTGCCAGTGAGGTTTTAATATTGTATGTGTCATTTCCAGTACCTGGAGGGTTCCTTCAGGAAGCTATATGTCTTATATTTAAGATACTGGGACCACGAGGTTAAAGTCCTTGAGGTCATTTCAAACACTTATGCTTTTAAAATTGGGTACTTTGAATACAATTCAATTTATTGTGTGTGAGCTTTTAGCATAAGCCTTTAAAAAACATCTTTCTTGATGTAAATCTGATACATGGACTGTTAACTTTGATGAAATAAGCAAGTGAATCTGGTATGCTTTACAAAATTTTGACCAGTGTCTCATTTATTGCATGACATACTTAGACCCACTAAGACCTGGCTGTGCAAAGGAGGGGACATTTTATTCACTGGATGTTTGAAAGAGCTTTGTTTTTTTCAGCAAACTCTAATCACTCAGATCAATATTTAGCAAGGTTTGCTTATTTACAACATCTGAAGGCTGATCTTACATTGTTTTTGTTTGCATTCTAAGTGATTTTATTCCCAGATTGTAGAGAAGAAAAAACTAGCAGTCAATTATTTTCAATAACATTCTGGGCTTTGTGAGGTTTCATGCCTTTTTGTTGCTTTGATATTTTAGATGCATTATACATTTATTCCTTCTTCCTCTGACATGGGGACTGCCATTTTTATTTGCTGAATTACTTTGCTGGAACTTACTATATTTTGTTTTTTAAACGAAAATGGTACGATCATTGGGATTCATCGTGGAGATGTTTATTTCCTACATCTTTGCCAGTTTTCTTTGGCCAGCGATGCCTGTTTAACTTATTTCAAACCAGAATATGATCCAGAACTGCACATTTTGAAAGATGCTGATAGATACTCTGCCTCAGACAGGAAAAAGTTTGTATAAAATTTTTTGCTAACAATGTCTAGATAAACAATACAGATGAAAACAGATCTAGTGGTCCGAGTTACTATCTTAACTGTATAAACTCATAATAACTTTCTTAGATCCCCAAAAATTCAGTTGAACTACCACAAAATCTTCAAAATTCATCAATTTACCCGCCAGTTAAATATAGTCCTACATCTGTGACTGCTCAGAAGTGGGAAGGCTTACAGGCTCGCTTAAAAAATAAAAATAATAAAAAAAAATTAAAAAATCATAGCTATAGCCTGATCCTGATGCTCAGATCTGCAGCAAACCCAACACATTAGAAATGTCAATATAGCTTCAGCTCTCGTGGCTTTCCCATTCTGGAACCTGGTAGTTAATCCAAACACCTGAAAATCTTACCACCCTTGAGAGACCCTTGTTGCAGAGCATCTTCTGCCAAGGTTTCAGCCTGGAGATAAGCAAATAGTCTTCTAGACTGTAATGTTTTTTGTACAACAAAGAGTCCTTTTTTTGTAAACTATTAATAGTTAATTTTTCACTTTAGAATTATGAACATATGTGTCCTAGGTATACCTGAGCATGTGCAGGCTCTATTGAAATCTGATGTGCCAAGGGTGGTGTGAAAAGGATTTCTATGCTCCTTGAACCAATCTAGTAATCCAAAGATGTCCCATAATTCACTGAAGGGAGGTTTTTTTTTCCTTCCCTGGGCAACAGAAAACAAGCAATGTCAAGAACAGCAGCTTTCCATGTCTTTCAGGGATATTAGTTAACAGTTAAAATTTAACTACTGGTAAATACTTCTGGGAAAACCAAAGAAATTTCATTATTCCAGAAGAGAAAATGGTGTAAAGAGCATATTTATATATCACTGTGGAAAACACATTTTGTATTTTAGTTGAGAGCTTGGCAAAATGTAAATTTCTGCTTTTCTAGAACAAAACAAAATCAAATTATTTTTAATTTCTCTGTGGATTTTTTTCCAGTTTTGTCTTTTTTCAGCTGCAGCTTTTGATTTTGAAAAAAAAATCACAGTTCTTCATTCCAATTTCAATATTTTGCAAATAGTATTGAAACAAATGGAATAAAAGTATTTCTGAAAATTAAAATTCAAAATTCATTACAATATTGTCACAAAGATGGATTTTTACACTTTTCATATATCTTATTATGAAAAACGATGTTTCTATTCACTTTGAATTGACTGATTGATAGTGTGAATGATGAAAAAATGCTCTGAAAGTTCCTTGTGAGCTTTACTGATGGGCCTGATTCTGATATTAATTATTCTTGTTTACACTGTTCTAGCTCTGCCAGTTTCAGTGATGATCATCTTGATTTACAAAACTAGAAGTGAAATGAGGTCCATTTTTTAGCTAGTAAAGACAAATCTGATGTGCTGTAAACTGTAAAAAGGTAAAGAAAGATGTAACTCCACTAGCTGTATATAAACAGCCTCATTATGAATATGCAGTTATACAGAATGTGCTTAACTTCATAATTTCTTCTGCAAGCAGGTTTTGAAAATAACAGTGAAGTAGAAATAAAGTTTACACATCTGCAAAAAGTGATGGTATTTTTAATTTGGAAAATATCAAAGTGCTTTTACTGGGACTCTGAAGTGGTAAGTACCAATAGTGTGAATAAATATATGGAGTGCCAGTTTAAGAAAAAAAAATCCATCCAAAATATTCCAAAATATTCAGTGGATAACTCTTAATAACATTTGAAGAAAATTTTTCTGAAGAAATCATAAACCAGCATAGGGAAAAAACAAAAAGAAAGAACCCAATCCAAACCCCACATTGGTATCACGCAGTTTGATGAATTCCCCCACCAAATTTTCAAAATAATATCATAAAGCAGGCTCTTCCCTGAATCCCCAAGCAGAAGGAATTCTGCTACACCAGCTCTCAAAAAAAAGTCTATCCTTTGCCCCTCAGGTATGTGATCATAGCGTAAGGGCTGCTTCTCTTCTTCCCTTCCCTTCACTCCTCTTCTCTCCTCTCCTCCTTTTTTTAATCCTTGATAGCACAGACCAGCATATAACTATGATTAGTATTATATCAGTGATAAACAATGCCAAGTGGGGACTGGAGGGATAAAAGAGGTCCATCTGTGCGTTTTTTACCAGGCATTTTAACCCATAAAGCATTTGCCTTCATGTTTCATCCTGGGTTTTTAATTGTTGCAGTTAGGACTTGCATAATAATTCAGCAACAATAATTTACCAACGCTGCTTGTTCCAGTCCGTTTCATATACACACAATTTATACCATCTCACTCTGTATTGGAAAATAAAGAGAATGTTATTCATTTTAAATGGATAACTTAAGCTAAATTCCGTGAGAATTATTTATTATTCTGAGATTCGTAAACATTAATATAGCAAATATCCGTATTTTATCTTACAGATGAACAAATTATGTTCATGGTTCAGTGGAACCCACGCATTGATTCATGGATCCCAAAGTCCTTCAGGCAGCGTGACAAATCCACATAATCTCTTTGAATGCTAGCTTGTGCATCCGTGTATCTGATTAAGTTTAAAGATGTGTCAAAAAACATATAAAAAAACCTCATGTAGCCAGAGAGCTCCCTATGGCTGCGCATCTCAGAAATCTCCGGAGCATTTTGTTATTCAAAGCAAAGTTGGCAGTAATTTACACTCAATAAATTGGTTCCAGATCCGCCAGTTTCAGATGGTATCACAAGGACAAGATTTTACGTGAAATTCCCTTAAATTTTGTCAATGTGTACTCCTTTTAAGAGACTTGCCATCACAAATGCAGATGATATGGAGATAAAGAGACTCCCTTGCTCTGCAGAGCATGACAGAACGTGTCAACAGTTCATATACAAGCTATGTTTTGGTCAAATCTAATCAAATCATCCTTTTTTTCCAGTTTTTTTTGAAAAAGTGGGTTCTGGATTCATGGCAAAATCACGGCATATATCTATCACAATGTATTAACAAATCTTTTATTTGGTACACACCTCAAGATCTCTGTAGAAAGGTACAATATTTTAAGATTTGTGACCACAGAAAAGTGAAAATTAAGTCTTCTAATAGTCAGGCCTTGACTAAGAAGAACCTGTCCTACATATGGTCTGAAGTCCTTTGCTGTTTAACAGCTTTACTGAATACAAAACAAATTAATTGTTACAAAACTGATCCATTTAGCCGAGCATTTTTTAAAGGCACGTGTGGAGAAAGACAGCTTGTCTGTCTGCAAGTTGTAAGTTCAGAGAAAAAATAGTGTCTCAGAAGAATAACAACAGAAATTATAAATGGATGTAAACGTGTGAAATTAAGAAAATGAAAATTTAGACTGAAAGAAGAGAAATTGTTTTCTCGTGGTATCAATTAGACTTGAACCTTTAAAACAAAAAAAATCTGAAATGTAACAAAAAAGGAAATATTTATAAGGTACAAAACGATAGTTTAAATAATTTAATAGCTCTTTTAGATTTTGAACCTCACTATCTCTGTGCTTATAAATGAATATAATTTTAGGAGAAGGGAGGAAAAATGTGCTTTGTTCCATTGGCAGTGGTACTTATGTTTCTGCGTATGTATGTCTGAGAGAAAATACTACTGTGAAGTTGCCAGTGTATCTATACATTCTGTTCTTTGAAGGAAAAATTACTTCCTTTCAGTGAAAATGCATTAAAGAAGTGCATAGACACTAATTGCTTGACTCCAAATTGCAGTTGCAGGATGAGGTCAACGACATCTTGTACATCTGCTACAAGGATACTCTGTGACCTGAAATGAATGAAATACTGAAAATAACAAAAATCTCTTCTGTGCCTATCCCTTTGTATAAAGCGAAGCATCAGGTGGCTGATACGGGTACTGTCTTTAAAATTTCTGGTGGCTTTGTGTCACTTAAGGAAATTCTCATTTTCACCGTGCAAGGTGAATTTAGCTGACTGGAATATCATCACCTTTGACATTTAGTATATGCTTTTTTTCTTTTTAAATTTTTCAAAAGCTTAATTATATACAAGATCCAACTATATTCATGGATCTTAATATTTATGGACTCTGGTTCTTTAATCTAAGTGAATAGAAACGAACTTTGCAAAACCAAGTTCTAAATCAAAACATTAAAATAGTAGTGAAGCATTTGTTCCCTAAAAGAAAATGATAATGGATTTGTGTCCTTGTTCTTAAGTTCTGAACATTTCATATAGACTTACAAGGAAATAACACCAAATACTGAAGCTTTTGAATAGTGAAAAAGAAACAGCTCAAAAATAACATGTCAATAGGTTCAGTTGCTGAAATTTCTCGTGTGTGAGAAATCGCATCCGGAAGGTCTTACTAAGTTGATCAAAAATATATGATGTGTTCTAAGAACTGAAATTGAAAAATAATTTCTAAAATGAGCCAAATTAGTCAGTTCTACATGTAATATAATCTCTTGCAACATACACTTTTGACCAAATGCTATTAATAATGGGCTGCAGGATAATATGGCATTAGTATTAATAATTTAAAAATCACCCTTTCATTGGCAGATTAAGAAAAACAAAAGGCCCAGGCAATTATAGTCTGTGGCGTGTAGTTTTTGCTGTTGTTTTTTTTCGTTCAAGACCAAGTTGTCTTTGATGAGCTTAAAGATGTGAGTAAAAATATTTAAAAAGCATTTTGTAGAACCATTAGAAATATACACGCATATGTTCATATGTATTATTTTTTTATATAATTTTCCCTAATTCTGCCAGCTTATCTGAATGTGTGTAGTGACATGTCATGGAGAGATGAATTAGTGATTGATAATTGACTTGGAAACACTTAGCATATTTTAGGTTCTGCAGAAATATTGAAAACTACCTAACCACATTAATGAAATTTGTAAAAGATACAGTGTTAACTGTGGTAATTTTCATAACTTTATGTCAAAGCAGCACTTTTTTCATATTTTTTATTTAATAGAGAACCGACTGAAACTTCTGTTACTGCAAAGTCCACTGGAGATTTTGTTGGGTTACTATGGACTAAATTGAGAGAGGCAAAACCTGATAGGGTAATTTGTAGTGGAGAAGTGAAAGTCTCCAAATATGTATTTTTCAAATGAAAAATTTCTAGATCAAATTTATTACCTTTAAAAGTGAGTACAATTCTATGGAGATTTGGGGGGGTTTCCTCATTACGTTTTTTTTAATTTATTGAAACCAGAAATGTAAATGTCCATTTTCAATGATACAAGCACCAAAAGATGAGTACTTGTTGTTTAGTTCTTGCCATAAAAAATGTCTAATGGAAAATTCTCTTTCTGCAAGTCAAATCTAAAATGACAGCATGCATAAAGTTGGAAGACAAACTGTTGCAGTGTTTACTAGTTTTTTCCTTGAATATCTGTTTTTTGATTAATTTTACCTTTGATGATGATTAAATGAACGCAAGTGTTTTCCAAATTTTTACAAAACACTGGCAGAGCAAAACACCATGCCTCTTTCAAGAACTGATTTGACCACCTTTGATCTGCATAATTTGTAGGTACCACCTGACTTTTCACCAGGTGGTACAAATTGCCTTTCCACCTGCACACAATCTTGTTTCAGATAAAGAGCACAGTTCTTCTACTTTTTTTCTCTGCCTCAGGATCTCCAACTCCTTAAAGCATGTTTTTCAAAAATGTTTTTCCTCTTTTAAGATCATTTATCCTAAGCATTTTTCCTGGAAGTGATACCTTGAATGCCAGGCACTCAAAGGCAAATTTCTCATTGACTTCTGTGTTGAAAGATCAATCTCTGTATTTTCTCCATGTTTTCTCTTCCCATATTTTTAAAAATAAGCTGTTAAAGCTTCTCAGCATTATTATTCTGACTTCTACTTCTTTGCCCCCAGATGCAACAGGACTGAAAATGTTATCAAGTTATTGTCATGAATAAGCTCATTGCAGTGACTAATAACGTCAGTGAAAAAGAGGCAAATGTAAGACGTATTTATATTACGTACATACACAACACAGTAAAATACAGAGAAAGTTGGAGAGTGTAAGCTTTAAATTATCATGGTGATGATGAACAGCCTCAAACTTTCCCTGGAGATGTTGGAAAGTATGTTGAAAAAGATGTCTTGCAATTTCTCATTTACCAAATTGGTTTATAAAATGTGCATAAATTAAAATATTTCACAGAACTATCTTTTTATTGCTCTTCATTAATCTATGAAGGATGGAAGGGAATTATAGTAAACAATTTAAAAGCACTCTTCCTTCAGAATAAAAGCTTGCAACTATATGTAATAAGATAGATGCTTGTATATTATGTTTCCTTTTTGGCAATCTTTTCATATATAGAATATATGCAGACAAAATATTTACAGCTTCTCAGCCCACTGCTAGCTAACTCCTTTTCACAATTATCCATATCCCTTATGCTAAACGGATAAGCCAGATAAACAACCACAAACATTAAAATATTTGTGCACATATTGCAGCTCCTCCTATTTCACTAAGTAAATGGCACACATGCATTCTTACAATTCTACTTAAAAAGTGACAATGAATAATGCAAACCAAAAATTCTACACTGGACAAAACCTAGAGGTGTCTGTTTATAGAAAAGAGCTTTATTGTGTGACATGGAAAACCTAGGGATTGGGATTAATGGGAAAGCAGAGTTATGCAGGATCTATCTTTCAAGCAAGGCACGGTGTCTCCCCGCTGCTGTTAAGTGTTTATTACATGCCCATTAGAGTCTTTACCAAAGACATACCAAAAAAAAAAAAAAAGGAGTTGTTGCCACAGGTCATTCCTGCTTTGGCTGAGAGCCGAACCAGGTGTAACTACATGTATTTGTAATGGTATGTATGTCCACACATGTATAACAATATAAAATTGAGGAAATCTAATAAGGTGGCAATAAGTCAAAGGTATCTTAATATGTGAAATTTTAAGACATTTTACTTTCCATATATTTCTTTGAGTTTGCTGATTTAGGCAGGGAAGGCCTATTGCTTTCACTCTAAATCTGAAAAAGAGTCAAACACTGAGGTGATAATTCCTGTGAAAATTCTTTGGTTTGGTAGCATTGATATGCCTTATCAGTGTTGCCAGCAGAGGATGTGGCATGATTACGACGGCATCTGATACTGCCTTTTTAATTGCTTTTATCATAACATAAACATCAATCTATCCTGCTCTGCTAACAGAGTTCTTTTATACGGTCTTTTATATGAAGAGTGCTGTTACTCCCCAACTTTCGTTATGTTTCCAAGAAACTAAGTACAGAATTTAGTGGTCACCCTATGACACTGTCATCTAGAAACAAGAAGAAGCCCCAAACTCTGAGGAATCGGTGTCTCGGAGGCTCTTGGCACCTCGGGGCAGTCACTCCTCGCCCAAGTGAAATGCCACTCAGACAAATCTAACCTGACCACGTGCTCCCAAGCATTCCAGCTGCTTCAAAGCCTCCATGGGACCAAACCAGTTCAGCATAGCCATCTCAGAAACACATCCAGCACCAACGTCAGGCCCTTAGCACCGGCTGCCCAGCTCTACCGACCTACTCCTGCTGTGCAGCACCTCTTGCTCATTGTAAAGGCAGAGAACTGTCCTCCAGCAGAGGCTATTGTACCACCAGGAAAGTCCATCAGTCTGATGGAACTGCCAGCAGTGTTGCTGTGGAAGAGGAGGAAGCAAATTACTTGTGATTGTAGCCTGAGCCTGGCTATCTGCATTGCCCGGACCTTGAGTCTCTCTTTCTTGGTCTTAACAACAAGAATTTAGGACTCGTGATCACTGGTTAAAGAGAAGCAGCTCCATATACATTTGAATGCTGCTATTATGATTCTATGATTCTATTCTATGATTCTATGATTAGTAAAAGGATTTCATTTCTCACTGGAATAATGTAGATTAGGTCTAGATAATTCATTTGCAAATACAGCCCTTGAAATACTGTGAGAAGCATTTCAGAAGCACAGATGAATAAGGAAATGAATATTTGCAGGTTCTGGAGAGGCTGTTACTAAATATAGTAAGTAAAATGCACGTATTTGTTACATCCCTCTAGTTATATACAATATGAGATGGCTCCGTCATACAAATTAGAAAATCAAAACATCTATTGGGTCATTAAGGTAATGCTCTTCTCAGGGTTTGATTCTCTCTACAATTCTGTCTCGATATTTATATAGTCCAGATTTAAATGGTTTAAGAAAATGTCTTCCAGATTTCACACCAGGACACTGCTTTGTAATTGAATGCATGTCATTCTGAGATTGCTTTACAAGTGATTGGCACTCTTCAGAATATATTTATAACATAGTTCTGGTAAAACAAACAAGCACACTCAAATTAGATCCCGAGGAAGCTAATTTTCTTTCCCAGCCACTGCAGTACATCTGTCATTCTCCTCACTATTGCTGTTGGGTCGTCATGCTCAAGCACGTATCCCACAAAAGCTTATCCTCGGTTCCAACCTGTGTTTATTCTTTGCTTCCCCTTAACTGACCCCCTGTAAAGCCCTCATGTCCAGGGTGCATGTGCTTTGGCTGTGGACTCGGCTGCATGAGATCCTGACGGATAATGACTCTTGTCAGTGGTGTCTGTTGACCAAGGGGCAATGGACACAAGCTAGAACACAGGAAATTCCGTCTCAACAGAAGCAAAAACGTTTTTCCTGTGAGGGTGGCAGAGCCCTGGAGCAGGCTGCCCAGAGAGGTGATGGAGTCTCCTTCTCTGGAGACATTCAAACCCACCTGGACACGTTCCCGTGGGACCTG
>JAOQGH010000023.1:87402829-87418221 GCA_025769975.1 Gallinago jamesoni
CCAGGGAGGGTGTGGAGTCCCCTTCTCTGGAGATCTTCAAGTCCCACCTGGATGCTCCTGAGTGATGTGCTCTGGGCGTTCCTCCTGTTGTGCATATATGCATATATGCGTTTGGATGCATACATATAGAATCTGTCTCTAATTTTGTCAGTATTTTGATTTTTATCTTAGATTTTAATAGAGTTCCCTTGCACATTCCAACAAGTGACCAATGCATATTGCAATCATGTCAGTTCTGCATCCAATTTATTTTTAAAATACTCAGTGTGCTGAATTATAGTTATCTAAAAAAACCACATTTCTTTTCATTACCTGTCAGGCTGACTGTGCTCCATGGGAGCAGTATGGCCAACGAAGTCCAGAAAGAACGCATTCCTCTGCATTCCGTGTCATATTAAATGTTCTAAGAATATATATTTTCTGAGCTACTAATGAACCACGTGTTTCAGACAGATTCTATGACTCTTCTGGCAATCTTCCTACGGTGAACAGAAATATTGGACAGTAACATTTATCATTAACAAATTAAATTAAATAGGGGAATGAGTGACCAAGAACACAGAATAAAATACTCAGATATCCATAAATCTTTTTTTTTTTTTTTTTAACCTTGCACAAGATAAGATTTCCTAGTTATAAAAGAAAGGGATTGCTATATACAGATCAACAACATGCTTTGCCTTTTATGGATTTTGAAAGAGATGAATTTGGATGTAAGGAAACACAAAAATTTGTCATTAATTTCAGTGTATAACATAGGGAACACTTGGAATCTATCAAAACTGAGATAGCAATAAATCCTAATGCTAAAGTAAATAGGTCATAAAGCACAGAAATTTGAAACGGTGTCCAAGAAGAAATATTTTTTTTTTACAGAATCTTGAGTTCTTCCAGGCTTACAGCTTAGTGAAACAAAATAAAGCAAGTTTAATATGGACACGATAATGAGACATAATAAATACAGAGTTTTCATTGCTGTTTTTACCAATATTTATGCCTTCTCTGGTGTGGTATTTTAGACATAGTGTCATCTGAGGTGGCTTAGGGTAGTTCAAGGTTATGTTTAAGATTTCTTTAGTAAAGATTTCTGTTGAGATTTTCAGCTACTGGCCCAAAATTTGAGTTGGTCTCCTATAGGGTCTGTGCATACCTGACAGTGCCATGCAGATGTCTTGGAGACCCTAGGATATTGCAAGAGCTATTAGAGATCTGTGTTTAGTCAACTATATTGTCTTTTTATATATATATATATATATATATATCTGTATATATATATATTTATATATATACTTTATGACATTTAACTTTGGCCATTGGAAAGATAGGGGAAGGATTCAATTCAATGTTGATACCTACATTAGGTGTCTACTTCTGCTCTGTGGTGTGTGCATCACTCCTCTGCAGGTATCTCGGACAATTTAAGATATCTCAAATGGCAATAGGTGTAATTTTGACAATTGGATATGCCAATCAACTTGGATATCTGCTTTAGGCTGTCATTAACTCTTTCTGGAGTCACCAGACTATGGAGAAAGCCTACATCGTCAAGGCTTCTCCGAACCTTAAAAGTTGTTTTCTGTTCTGTTCCCCAAAAGTATAAGGATGCACACACACAGAGACAGTTATAATAAAAGGCTTCTATAAGCTAAATGTCTCAAGGTGGAAATTGTAATTTTATGACAGACACTAATGCCAGAACTGTTGGATATTGTAGTGGCTAAATCACTGACACTGTCAAAACAGCAGAGCTACCTTCTGGAGGCTGTTGATGTTGTGATACTTCTGAAACATATCTGAGATAGTAAAGAGCTCAGTCTCTTGTCATGCACAAAAAAAAAAAGAAAAAGAAAGAATTAAAAATAAAAATCAAGAGAAAACATTATTTTGATTCTGAGCAAATTGCTCTTCATTATACTGAAGTCAACTGTTGACCCTAGATACACATAGAAAATTATAATTTCTGAGAGCTCTGACTTGTTTTGCCATTTCCCACTGGTGCAGTGTTATTGCAGGTTATGGCCCTAGCTCCCTGTCCTAAGCAGGCAGTATATCTGTTTCTCACTGCTGCAGTTCATAACCTGGTCTTTGAACTCAAATGACTGCTGATTGCAATTACCACCCTGGTCTGAGAACTGCAGTGCCACGTAATAGACACATTGCCCATTCCGTGTCCCTGTGGCAGGGGAACAAACACTTGGGTATTGTAGCCTCTTAGTAAATTACAGCATAAGTATAAAGACAACAGCTCAAATCCCTGGCAGACATCTCACTTGGAGTATTAAAAACAACCAAAAAACTGCGAGCCATACCAAAGCAATAATGTGTCATATAATTATATTTATTTTTTTTTAACAGAAGGATCACATAAATTAACTTCATATTGTAGAAGAACAAAGCAGGCGGTAATAAATGCCAGACTGTCTTTAGAAAGCTGGTGAGCAAGGTCATTCCCTAATTCAAACATTTTAAACCTGTAAGTTGCACAATTTTCTCATGTGTCTTCATAACTCCTTGAAACAAGGAGCTTAGATTTGATGAATAACTTGGCAAATTCACAGGGACTGGGCTTGCTCTTTCCAAGAGAGAATAATTTGAAAATTTTGTTTCACAAACTGTTTGGAAACTTGTACTCTTCAACCCCATTCAGACTAAAAAAAAATTCAAAAACATTTTAATTTTCTGTGAAACAGAAAATTTAATTTTGGACTAACTTGTTGAAAGCTACACTTAAAATATGATTTTTCTGTGTCCTCAATATTGTGTTAAAAATTAAGATCTGATTTTAGTTATTACGTTATTATGTGGGAATCACAACAGCTCTTAGAAGTAAAAGTCTGTGTCTACTGGTCTCCCACTCTTTTTAGGTCTGACACCAGTGAACCTGGACTGCCTTGCCATCTTCGTGGATTTTTATTCAATGACATTGTAGTCAATGACTTTTCATTCATTAAAGCTAAAAGGAACAATGAGGTGACTTTATGGAAGATAGATGTCTGAAGACAGATGTGGGAAACACAGAAAGATGATGAGGACTTTTTCAGAATAAAACCTCTGTCTTCTAGTTATAGTTATTGTCTATTTCAGAATAACTTCAGTTAAGTAAAAGGACAAAACCACATTATTCACCGTTCTGTTTTAGAAGGGTCTGTTGTGCTGGTTATTAATTATGGTTAGTATAATAAACATGCCTGGAAGAAGCACCTCAAATAAATGATCAGACACAGAGAAAAAAAAAAAAATTGACCTGTTAAATGTCAAGAAATCACACGTTTAATTAGTGAGCTTGTTATTTCTCAGAAGGAGGATTATCAGCTGACAGCATTCATATTTTAATTAGGAGAGAATACCTTTGCACTCTTGCAGAGTAGGAAATTTGTCATGCAAGCTGATGTTCCTTGTGAGCTGTTCTGCTCTGACCGTGGGCCCGGGCTCTCGGGCAAAACTGCGCTGCAATCGGTAGCGTAGAGACCTGCACGAGACCCTGGGACACTGCCTTGGGCAGGAAAACCCACAGAAGACTCTCAAAGGGTCCCTTCTATTTGAGGGGAGTTTTATTGATGGTTTAACAGAGTCATAATTTTGCCCATAAACCTAATTTGGCTTCAGGTCTGTAGAATTTCCATACTCCATTGATCTTTGATTTTTATTATTTCACCATTTACAATCAGAAGACTCGTTCGGCACCCAGTTATGGTCATTTTTGTTCCTTGTGCTTTGGCTTGGCCCCCAGCGGGGTGAGATGGCTGGATGCCCCCCTCACTGCCGCAGCAACCTCCCTCCTCTGTAGTCCCCCTGACTTATGCTTTCGGCTGATTTCTGAGCTGCCTGCCCGTGTTCTGCTGCTCAAGCAGCCAACAAACATTGGGGTCACTCCTTTCTTGCGACGCTCTGATGGGTTTCACTTCCAAGACTTTAACTTCACTTTGGCTTTTCAACATGGAATTGAACTTTCCGCTCAGTCTTTAATATACCACGTGGCTTCCACACCAGTGTTCATGATCTGTGTTCATCGATCAGCAGTTCTTGTTTCAAAAATATTTTTATTTTTTTTAAAAAAGCCACCCCATTGTACTGATGACCGTGGCTATAGTATCCTAGCAATGTCTTCCTTTCACAATGAGTTGTTTTTCAATGGGCCAGTGTCCAGAACGCTTCAAGTAGACTTAATTTTCCATACAGATTCTCTAACTTCATCGTTCCTTTTCTAATGCAAAATGTCCTTCATAAGACAAACTGCAACAGATTGTAACAAAGAAAATGTCATATAACCTTGGGCTTTTTTGTTTGATTTTGTGTGTGTGTGTGTGTTTGGTGTGGGTTTTTTTTAAAGCCTGCATTTTTATAGAAAATTTTATGGAAAATTCCCCATAGTAAATTGTTTATAGGGAGCTATTTAAATTGATGAAGAAAAGCTAAGCAGAGAGCCAGGGCAGCAGAGTGGAGGATGCCACTGTCAATAAGGAAAGAGGTAAGGGGAATAGATAGATGGAAAACAAACAGGTAAAAAAAATCTGTTCTTGTCCTCCAGATAGATGCAGGGGGAATATTAATAACAAATACATTCATCTTATACTGAGATCCTTATTGCAGTTCCACGTTCTCTGTATCAGATGGATTCTCTTCTACTTTCTGGTTTTGTAAAATATTGTGGAAAATATTCACCTCTCAAGGTTTTAAAAAACTTGTAAGCGTTATGAGTATCATGAGATGGAACTCAAGTTTCTTCTGCAGCGGACTAGAATAGAAGGATATCTTGTTCAAAACATTTCATATTCTATTTCTGTCTGGATGGGGTAGTATTTTTACAGAAACAAAAAGCAAAATAGCAACCCTAACCAAAACCACAGGTCCTCTCTTAGCTGTGTTAGGAAGGCAGGCGAGTCTGAAGAGAAATGGAGGTTTATGGAGGATTTGTGAGTCTCTTTCTGAAGTGCTTAAGGGATGACGGTTGTGATTCCTGACGCTGGTTGGTATCTCACAGTCCTGTACCCAGAGACCTCACAGGCTGAGCTTGCACACACGCTGAATAACCAGTGGCAGAGTTAAACGATTTGCTCAGTGCAAACTTCTTGGGTTCCCTTAGGTGGGATTTTACTGTAGTTGGCAACATGACTGAGACAGGGAGCGCATCTGCTGGCACACATGATTGCAACACCTGCTTTCTCAGGATTTATCCCGAAATGCGTCAGTGGCCGTACTATTTGTCTGGGAGGCAGGAAGATAACAGCCCTTTACCCACGTAGCTGTGGGACCAATGGAAACGTTACAGGTTTTTCCTGCCAAACCAAAGTTTATCCCAGGTCAAATACAAAAAAAAATAATCATTTTTCTCCTTGAGTTCCCCTGATGAGGGATGCCAAAGCTTTGCAGGTCTTGAAAGATTGTTTAGCTGTGAAATGGGTGTTAAATTAAGAGCTTAAAAACCACAGTTTCCTAAATACAGGAACCATGCTCATCTCCATGTTTTCCTTGATAACAACACTCTCTGAATTAAGAAATTCCTGAGGTCGTGAGTGATAAGAGACGAATGCCTGGAAACAAAGACGCAGATAATAGAAGCAGGGAAATAATTAAAACTACTATGGAGGTATAAAATGTATCCTTCTGCTTTATGGTAAAAATAAGCAAAGAACAAACTAGTTAGCATTTACATGAAATTCTCAGTAAAAAGGAAGTTAAAGAAAATATTATCTCTCCCTAAAAATATCTTTTGTTTTCCAGATGGTTACCTTCCTATTCCCTGCCTTTCAGCCATGTGGGAATAGACTAAATGAGAGAGTAGATGAAAAGCAATATAATGAAAAGCTAAAAAAAAAAAATTGCCACAAAGCATTACTCTAGTTCATATAGAGTATTGTTTATACAGTCAGGAAACTCTTAAGATTTTTAATGTGAAAAGAAAGTGACACGATTTATTATTATGCCAGCAGTTGTTCTGAGAAATTAAAAACTACACAAGACCGAGCTGTTCATGATCTGATTTGAAAAACACCAAACCCAGTGTGATTCAGTTACTTCTACAATCTCTACTGCTTTTCAGAGCAGCCAACTCCTCCTGCTGTAGCTGATGTGAAATCTAGATGTTCAGCTCCTAGGGGTGAGATACTGTAGAAAATAGAACACTGCTAACTCAGACATGCACAATGTGAACCACTCATTTTGTGTTACAGCTTCTCAGCAAGTGGGGGGGTGGGGGGAAATAAAGAGGTAAAGTCTTAGAAAATTTTGTTCCAACTATTCCTAGGCTTAAACTCAGCGGAAAAAGGGTCAGACTGTATGAGTCTCACTACCTATGCCAATAAATTTGGATTTTGCTACAATCCTCCAAGACCCTCTGACTCTGATGAGTTTGATCCTAAAAACTCTTGGCTCAAGCATCAGTAATGATTGGTGAAAATAAAGCCTGCTGTACTAAAGGTAAGGTTGGAAGACAACTATCACAAGCTTCCAGTGTGCAGGAAGAAAATAAATGCCTTCAAAATAATAACTGACTTAAAGTTCACACTGATACACTATTTCTGTGGGGAGAAGAAGGGAACACTTCCCCCACACACAGCACACAATGGAAGTTTTACGAATGGTTTTTTGTCCCTCAAAAACTAAGCTATATCTTTGGCAAGTTTATTTGCTTCAAAAAATGGAACATACTGTTGCTTCCATACTTAAGGGAACACGTATTTCACCACAGGACTCTACTGGCAACTCTTTTATGGAACATTAATGTTCTTCAAAAGTAGCATTTTAGGGAGTAAATACATTTCTAATAAACAGCAATGGTGTAAATGTTTTGTATGCACGCAGAAGGACCAACATCACACATAAAAAAGAAAATAAATCTAACATTGAGAATTTTCAAATTTAATCAAGTCAACAGTCTTACTGTGTTTGATTTTGGGTGCATCAAAATGAAAGAGTGAGTTTAGTGGCTAGAATACAGAATTGAGAATCAATACTCCTAGGTTTTATTCTCTGTCACCATGTGACTTTGGGCAAACCATTCGAGAGCTTTGTGCCTAAGGTTATTCATCCTTCAAATGAGATATTTACATGATTTATGAGGATGTTGTAAGGCTCAATTCACAGAATATTTGCAAAGGTACAGACTAAGACAGCAATATGGTGCCACGGCCAGCTGTAAGCGTGTGTTTGTCTCAATGATGGGTCCAAATTGTGACTGTCAAGAATGTCTTTATGATTCCAAAGGTGGAAAGCTATGTCACAGGTTTTTCCCACTACAAAACTGGCTTCCCACGTTGCAGTATAAAGCAGGAATTCCTTGTAACCTCAGGTGCCCTGTGGGACTGCACATGTCACCTTTTTACTACATTTTTTTCAGGAGGAAACAGCACCCAGGAGGAGTATCAAGGAACTGAAAAGAAAGAAAAAATAGAAAAGACAAATCTATGTTGCAAGTCATTATAGCAAAACCCCTTCTACTTTAAATAACAGAAAGAAGAGAATAGGTCCCTTAATTGGTGTAATTTATGAAAAAGCTATAATTTGAGTCAATGAGAGAAATAGCCTCAATGGCAGAAGATGCATTATTTCTCTAGGAAGAAATGACTGTGCCCCATTGAGAACAATCTCACTTTTTTGATTGGTAGGTTAAGGAATAACTGACTGGGGAAGCCCAGATGAGCCACTGGATCCCTGTGTACTGGGCAGGGAGATAGATTTTTCCTGTCCTGCTGAGACCGTCTTTATGGACAAAAGTGTTATCCGTTGTCAGGACTTGGCAAGGTGGCTCAGAGGGTATAGTATGTGCTGCTTTAACTTACCAGATGACAGATGTCCAGTGAATCAGAATTTGTTTGTGGAAAAACATCTCCAAAGAGTTATTTGAAAAGCCATCAGCTGGTATGGTCCAACTTCATAGCTCCTGTCTGTGAGGTGGAAGACAGTAGCCTTATCTAAATAGGTAGAATGAGTGAGGAAGGAATTGTCACAGGATGACAGAATGTTGGTGGAAGGGTCTTCTGGAGGTCATCTGGTCCAGACCTGTAGGTCAGGCAAGGCCACCTAGAGCCAGTTTCCCAGGACCATGTCCAGATGGCTTTGGAATATCTCTAAGGAGGTAGACTCCACAACCTTCCTGAGCAACCTGTGCCAGTTGTGGGCTACCTTGACAGTGAAAAAGTGTTTCCTGATGTTCAGATGGCACCACCTGTGTTTCAATTTGTGCCCGCTGCCTCTGGCCCTCTCACTGGGCACCACTGAAAAGAGCCTGGTCCATTCTCTTGGCACCCTCCCTTCGGGCATTTAGTACACATTGATAGGATTCCCCCTGAGCCTTTTCTTCTCCAGGCTGAACAGTACCAATTCTCTCAGCCTTTCATCACAAGAGAAATGGTAACAGAAATCATCAGCTTCCATCCTCCACTATCTCCAGAAGTTGCATTTACCATGATAGTGGGGCGTTCTTCAAGCTGTCGACCCAGCGAAGGTCCCGTCTATCTCCCCTTTCACCTTCTCTGATGATGACCCATGCCCGAGGAATTCCCAGAAAATGCACAAATATAACACCCAATTACTGTCATATATTTCTGCTCTTTGTGAATTTCCAAAGCAATTCCAAAGCAGAGAACAACATTACAGGTGGGAAGAAAGGTCCAGTTTCAAGACACCTTAAGGGGAAGACCCCCTTAAATATTAGTCACAGGATCCTACAAAGTAGCTCACAGCTATACCTACATTAACATTGAATAGTTTTATGGCAGAAAACATAACCTATATTGAAAAGTTATCTTCCAAAAAGTAGATAAAATATGCCCATGCTCTTTTAAAGAAAGACCTCATTGATTACGCCAATATATTTAGAGTTAGAATTTTGTCTTCTTTGAATGAGAAGCAAAGTGCCTTTTGCCAAGAGAGTAATTTTCAAATATCAGAGTACTTAAGACCTTAGAGATTACTTAATTTAAAAGCGTTAGTTTAAAAGCTGTACTTAAATAAGTAACACTTTTCTAGGAATATCTTTAACAGATTTGTTCACCAAAACCTCCTGCATTTCTTCTTCTGAGAGCTCATTACGTAGATGAATAATTATGCTATCAGTAGTAGCAAAGGGTAACTGGATGCTGGTAAGTTTATTGGAATTGGTAGTTACTAGGGATGTGAAGACGATTAATTAACCAGGTTAGCCAACATTTGCCATATTCCTTTTTTTTTGGCTGGCCAAAACATGTCACTAAAATTCCTTGAACACTATTCATTGAACACTTTTAAAAAATTGTATTTAAAGCCTTTAAACTGGCTTTCAGACAGAAGGTAAAAGACCTGCCAAAGCCTCGATGTTCTGGATGCCATAAGACACAGCACTTATTACTCCCTTTATTTTGCCATTTTCATTTCCCTTACCATAAAATAAAATGACAGAAACGTGGTGATGTAGGCTGACTTTACAAATTCTCCTGAAGATCCTCAAAGCACCCAGCACCAGAGGCAGAGGTCTGCTGCAGAGGGACAGTCACAACATGCAGTGGAGACCCTGCATAAAAATTGCTCTCCAAGTGTATTTATGAAAACTTGGTTTTGACACAGGTGAACTTTTAAGATTTAAGGCAGCCAAACTGTAAAGTAATAGTTATATATAATATAATAATGTAATAATATAATATAATATAATTATAAATGTAGCTTGAGGGAATGGATAGAAAACAAGCATAATACCAAAATACTGAGTAAGGTGCATTTGGTGCCCCTGTAGAGGAAAAAAAAAAACCCTTAAAAAAAAGGCAGCAACTCAGAGGGAAGAACATTTTGAACCATGGAGAAAATTATATTAAAAAGCCTATGTTAAATGAATTAAAAAGCTGTGTTAAAGGTATAAAAAGGGATGACATATTCTGATACAGCTGATACAAAATGAAGCCTGGGTGTTACATTATCTAAAGAAAAAGGAATTCGAGTTGAAGGTGCGTGTGTCAGAAGCTGAAGGGCAGGTACAAAGAGGACTTTTCATACAGAAAACTTTTTCCTTCAGCTTACATATGCCCTGCTGCATCCCCGTGTTCTCCCTCTGGCTTTGGGCTGCGTGTGCTACAGCATGTGGAAAATTTTGTTGATCAATAGCAATTTTAAGATAAAAATAAAACGTATGTCGTGTAATGCTTTTCATTTAACTCACAGATGCAATAATCCTATCAGAGGTGTAAAATCTTTGTGGCTAAAGCCTTTTTTATTAAAATAGTTGAGAATCTTTTCTGCAAAGTGAAGATCTTTAAAATTGTGTATAAAGTTCTGGTGTTCCTGATCAAAAAACCTCCAGGAGAAGTGATTATTTGTCTTCCATGTTCTCCAATCATTGTACTAGCATATCCCTAAATGTCAGATAAAATGTTTTCATAAATAATATATACAACTCCGTATTTGCCTTAGATATCACCTTTTAAAATTCTGGTAGTTATTCACCACTTACTGGAGAAAATCACCTCTTGAGTAGATGTTTGAAGCTAGCAGGCAGGGGGTTTCATTGCCTTCATTTAGACACGGAACATAGTCCAGACACGCTTTCATATGCAGACCTTTCTTTAGTTTTGGTGTATGACACCAGAGAATATTTTTTAAGCTTAAATATGAGAGAAATATTATTTTCTCATTATCACTCATTAATTTATATTAATTTGTTGCCTTGAGGGAAAATATTAGAACAATCACATACCAAGTTTCCATGCTCTAATCCTTCCTCTATTCATGAAGGTAGATGATCTCATTAAAAAAATATCACTTGCTACTTTTGAAAATAAAGCAAACACTTTACAAAGGTTAGACCCTCCGTCTTGCCTGATGTAAATGACACTACTTTGCCAAGCTTTTGAAAAATTTGTTGATAAAATACTTTTACCTGTTTAAATAAACAAAAGCATGTAAAATGTAGATTTTTAAGCCTGCTATTCAGCTTTTCAGTTCTTTTATTTTTTCTTCATTTTATTGCAGGTGCGTTTACAAGCTCAAAACTTCTTTTGCCCCTCGATTTTATAATGAAACCCAATGGAAGGCAATGTATGTGACATAATTGGCAGCGATTAAGCTGGAGAGCGTGGTCAGCTCTCTCAGTTGCTAGGCACTAGCTTGTTAAGCCATGGAAATACGAGTGCATTTGATCATACGATCATACCCGTAATACCTACCAAAAATATGGAGCAAAAGTTCTCCAATGAGTAGATAAAATCTTAACTGAGTAAACACTACAGTTGTAGGGTTATTTAATTTAACACTTTAAAAATCACTGTTGAGTAGTAAATAACATATTTTTTTAAAATGCCCTTTGTCCTTCTGGTCTGTGGCAAATTCATTTAATGTTCACCATCACAGCGAAGTATTTGAATTTTGCTTTAATATAACTGAACTGCTTCCTCACCACTTTAAGCTTGCTACAGATGAATGTCCTTTCATTAAAGGTCTGTGTTAACAACCTGCTTAAGTTTGTTTCCCCATTTTTTGACCCTTTTGTGTGAAGGTTGATGAGTAGCTAACGGAGAGAAGTGGTCACAGTACACGTTTTAATCATGCGTGCGATGGAATTTGCCTTATTACAATGTCAGTGAAGGTCCTCATGGGACCTTACATACATGGCATAGACTTGACCCCCCTGCAACTCAAGGGTTCTATAGAGTAAATAAACATAGCCCACTGCTTGCAGGGTGCATTTTTGTTAAGGGAAGGACAAAAACTGTTGAGCTCTTGAATCAAGGAGCTCACCTGGGAACGCTCCTTACATCTGAAGCCATCACTGATAGTCACCTGAAAAAAGATTAAATCCTTAAAATATTTCCTGGTCAAGGGAAAGAGGACAAAGGAGATTCAAAGCAAGTTACGAAGTGGTAGCCATATGGAAAGGTTTCTGTCTTTCAGAAATCTCATGGCAACAAAGTGTACCCATTGTGTTCCAGAGGACTGAGGTGGGTACAACTTCCATCCGTAGGTACGAAGCTATCGAAGAAAGACAGGTCTGGTGTATATAAATCAAATGACAGCATTCTTCCAGGTTCAGACCTCATGAAAGCAGTTTTATAATAGGGAATGTACTTCTGAATTGATGCCTACACACCCCCTCTGCAGATATACTTCATTTAGGTGGCAGATGCCACAGAGCTGATTTTGGTAGAGGTAGAGGGGTATTTCTACTGTGACAATTGCGTTCACCGGGGAGCAAAGACAAGCACTGGACTCTTGTTCTGGCTATAGTGATTAACTGTCAGCTTGCTTCCCGGCTGTCATCCAGATCACTAAAATTAGCTTTCTGCCAGACAAGGGCTAGTCATGTTTCTCTATTTCCTCTTGGGAAAAAAAAAAAAAAAAAAGGAAAAAAAGCTAGAAGACAAGAGTCTGCAGTAGTTTGGGCTGCTCCTTCCTTCCATGCTGCTGCTACACTACCCCTTTAACACGTTAGAGCGCCCAGCACAGGCATTGTTTTGTGCTAAAAAAGCACAGCTCTGGGGACGTGCAGCACACTTTTCAAGCGTTTGTAACTGAAAAAGAAGAGGAGAAAAAAAAATACACTTCAGGGGTCACCATAAGGCATCAGAAGCGAGCCAATTGCCATGGGCTGTAGCCAAGTTTGCTGTAGAGCGTGGCTAATCCTAAACAGGATGGGCAGGAGCCAGTCTAAGCTGTTTGACCCATGGACCAGGGACTCATCCCTGGCGTCTAGTGCTCAACGATGTGGAAATGACTGCGATAGCTGTATGAGACCATCCGCTCCACTTCTATACACCTTCTTAAAGCAGAGTCATGGTACAAGTCTGTGAAAGAGGCAATGCAGAATAATTCTAATTTTTGTCTTCAGAAATTATCTGGACTTTTCTCAGAAATCAAATAAGAGAGGTTTTCTTTTTTCTTCCAAGGAAGAGCACATTTCTTTGGGATTTCTCCCTTCCTTTCAGATGGTTTTACCCTCACCCATTGGCAGCAGGATATATAAAAGTAAATCCATGACAGATACATTCTCAAACTATTTATTCCCCCTATTCTTAGTCTCTGTAGAACTCTGGTCTAAATCAAAAATACTGGCTTGGCCTGAACCTCACACCACCTTCTTAAGATGGTGTTGTGGGTTAACTCTGGTAGGCAGGAAAGCTCCACGCTGCCACACACTCACTCCCCCACGGGAGTGGGATGGGGGAGAGAATAGCAAGGTTAAAAGTGAGAAAACTCATGGGTCAAGACAAAGAGAGTTTAATAGGAAAAGGAAAAACTGTGTGCTTGAGCAAAGTAAAATAAGAAATTCATCTGCTACTTCTTGGGCAGACAAACTCTGTAACTCCCAATGTCTATCCCAGCCAAAACCAGTACAGATCATTTTTTTCTTTTCCTTTCTTTCTTTGGAGCTTGTATTGAGTCATTCCTCATGTACAATTAGTGATCCTAAAAAATAAATGTGCACAAACTCAAGGTAATTCTTATAGCTGTAGAAAGACAGCAAATTGGATAGGTTAAAGGTGGGCAGTAAAGACATTTCATTAGACAATCTACGTACAGTTACTGGGGTAGCATTATAGAAAAAAGAATTCACTTAGAATACAGGAAAAATGAAGCATTTTTCTGTGGAATTTAGACAAATACCATATGTGCTGAAGTTATTTGAACACTTTGAATTAAGTCAAACTATGCTGTGAGGGAGACAGCAGAAGAAAATAAAATAGGAGAAAGAAGAGTTGTGCTGAAGCATATCAAAAGCCTTTTGAGGAAACAGAGGTGAAATCACAAATTGAGGAAAATATCTTGGCATTGTTCCAGTTGATCTGCTTAGGTACACCATTCTCCAGTCAAGATCTGAGGTCAAAGAGAATATTATAACCTTGATAATGCACGTCTGGGGGAAAAAGTTACAGTAGATTTCATCAGAGGCCGAGGCACAGACTATATAAGACAAATAACAATGGGAAAACATGCTGAGAGCAGGAAGAAAAATTTTTTCCTGCAAGGTGCAGGGGTTAACATAGCCAAGGAGAACTTACATTTTTCAGACTTTGGCTGGCTCCTCGAGCTGTTATGAACGGTCTGTTCAGCTGCTAACAGTCTTTTGTATCCATCCCAGTCTAAATCACACACCAGGATCAAGCTAATTCTGAAAAGATAAGATGCAAGAACGAATTAAAAAGAAGGAAAAAACGGACTTTGTAAAATCAGAGTGACAAATCCTTCTCCAAGATGCTCAAAAGAGAATGAACAAAATAGTAGAGGAAGCATTGAGGTGTGCACGCTCTGCCTGTATGCTGCCTGACCCCTAGCTGCCATCCCAGAAAAGCAGGGATCTTCCTGCAGATCTTCTGTCACACCTTCCAGCCCCTTGGGAAACTGCACTCCCGAACCTTTCAGACGCCTCAGTGCATGCCAAGTGCAGGTTGCACGCTAAGTGCGGGTTGCCAGGTATTTGCACAGCTGAATCTCTGCCCAGGAGACATCATTTAGAGAGTTAGGCTGTCTTGACAGAAAACTAAGCAGTTTAAAGCGACTTTTCCACCTGTGATTTATGGATTTGATATTTCATTTAAATTTACAAAAATAACAAATAAATAAAAATGATCACCAGGTGGTCTCCATCCATATACATCAAGACTCCATCCCCTACGATATAGAAAGTCTTATTTGTTTGATGTATTTTTCTTTGGCATTATTTTTTCTATTGCCGTTAACCAAATAAGGTTGCACTGACTTCAATTAATTATTCAACATATATATATATAAAAAAATGGTTGTATGTTAATTGTTCTTATTCTCAGTAGTTTCTTAGGATTTAGAAGCTGAAAAGCCTGATTCAGTTGCCTGAACACAGGTGTTTTGTGCCATTAAACACAACCTAGAACCTCTTAGTCTTTAGTTGCAAAAGGTAGCATAGATTTTGTCACATCTGCTAGTTTCGGATGAATATTTTGAATACCTTAGCTCATCGTTTTATGATGGTTACTAGCTCTGAGGTTTCTGTGAGGAGACAGCCAAGAAAGATCCCACTTTCTCTTAATGCATCCAAAGGAAAGCAAACCTCTTTCTTTCCTACACTAATTTGAAAAAAACCCCACCCAATTACATTCTAAAAAGAACCAAAACATATTGTTGCATTTCTCATTCTTCTTCTTTCCACTCTGTTTCCTTAACTCTCTCTCTTTTTTTTTTTTAAATTTTATTTTCTTTTTTTTTTTATACTATCCTGTATTTTCTGGGATGTGTAAACGTGTAAAAAAATCTAAGGTACAGAATCACAGAAATCCAGAATAGTTTGGGTTGGGAGGAGCCTTTAAAGATCCTCTAGTTCAAACTCCCCCCTGAAGTTCTAGGCCTCCCTTGGAGATCTGTGCACGGAAGGAGCCCATAGTTGCTGGGGAGAGCCTGTTTACAAAGGCCTGCAGGGACAGGACGAGGGGCAATGGGTTTAAACTGAAGAAAAGCAGATT
>JAOQGH010000023.1:87419949-87445365 GCA_025769975.1 Gallinago jamesoni
CAGAGGCCTACAATTAAAAAAAGCCTGCCCTTTGAAACTGAGTTCTATTCTATTTTTTATTTGCTTGTTCTGCCATTACTTATTATTTATATCATGGTAACATTTTTGTTTCCTAATTATGCTTTGTTAGACACTCTCTGAATAAATTTTTTTTAGTAAAAAGTTATTTACAATAAAACATAAGAATACAGCAGTGAGAACATTCAAACAGAGTGGGGATCACAAGCAAGAAATGATGTAATATTGGCTTGCTTGCTAATAATATCTAAGACATAATGACATACTTTCAAGACAATTAGTAACTTGAAAAAATGCTGGACAATAGCATTATGACTCTAGTCATAATTAATTTACATTTACATTACATCATACATTTACATCTATCTTTCACAAACATCTGTCTGTTAGAATCAGTTTTTAATACATCTTGCAACATGCAGTTAAAATATTGGGAAGTTTGAATGAGTCAGTAGGCCTTTGTAAGAAACAAATTTTGTGGAGCAAATCTGATGAAATTATAAAATTGACTGGATATTAGCATCGTATTTTAGGCTGCTGTTAATGAATAAGCAAGAAAATCACAGGGCTGGTTTCTTCGCCATCGCTCACCCTGATGAGACAATTTTGAAGTGATGCATGTATTCCTGGTGTGCATTCTTGTTGCCCTACCCAAGACAGAGATAATTGCAATCCTAAGTATCTTCACAAGGATAAAAGTAGATATGGGTACAGATGGACTCATTACTCCTTTGGAGAAAGGCATAAAACAATTTAAGAATGGGAAGCCCACTACAACAAAATAAGAAAGTAAGCCCATTGTTAACAAAGATGGAAAATCTGGGGGACTTGTCCCCATAGGCGCTGTGTTCTCTCTCTATCAGAATGGAGAAATGCTTTAAAAAAACCAAGAGAAATGCTTTAGCTAAACCTGTGATTTGCAACAGGTAAGCTGAAGCAATTGGATGCAGCTAGGCAGTCACCGTGTGAAGTTTAATAGCCTATAATATACATAAGCTAATAGTTCTCGTGGTATTAAACATAATAAACCGTAAGAAGCAATGGACTCATCACAATCACTTACCTACCTACAATGAAATATCTTGAAGAAATTGACTGGTTTTAAAGTTAAGCATTTCAATACAGCTGAGTCAACAGTAGAATCCCTACTAAATACATCCTTAAAAACACCAAGATGCAAAGAAATAAAAAAAGGGATTTTAAATTAGATTGAAAAATATGAAGCAAATTCTCAAAAAATAGACTATTTTTCTTTGACTAAATCATAGATTAGAAATTTAATAAGGGCAATGTGATCCTTTATGCATCTATAAAAAGAATTTATCTTCATGTTTTATTTTTTTTTCTGAAGCAATTGATTTACAGATTAACGTGTTATGTGTATTTTTATTCAGACACAAAAGCTCAGAGTGCAATCCAACACCCATTGAAGGCTGTAAGAAACCTTCCATTAGAACAATAGGCATTGTATCAAACACAGAAATTAAATAAAGGGACAAATAATAGGGTAGGAGGAAGCGGAGGAGTAGAAAATTCAGAATAAATATGTAATGGATTATGGCTACAGTATAATTGCTATGTGTGTGAAGGTTTCAATATTACACCAAAAGGCTGTTTGTGAAAGACCTATTGTAAATATGACATAAATTCCTAACTTTTTAAAAATGCATCTCTGAAATGATTTAATACATTTGCATAACCTGTTACAAAGGAAATACATATTATTACAACTGTCAGACACGTGTCCAAACACACAATTCCACCAATTTTGTAATGCATCAGAAATGATTATTGAAAGTAGCTATGAAATAAATCCCAGAAATTATTGATTGAATAGTACTTGCTCAATGCAAACATTTAGAATTGAAACGTGAGATTTATCAAAAGTAACAGCAAGTGCATGAATATCTGAAAAACATTTATTCTTTTTCATCAGGGAAAACATGATTCCTGGTGCTAGAGGATTTTTTAAATAACAAATGCTCACCTATCAGTTTCCCATTATAAATATAACGGATAGATTTTATAATTTGAGTGAAAACTGCCTCTTCCACTTTTCACCCCTCCCTTTTCTTGGAGTGACAAAGACATAAAGTACAAAATAGCTGCGTGAATGGGTTCTGCTCATTTCCTACTTGGCAAGACACACATTGTCTTCTCCAAGTTCTTCCCCTCCCCGTGTTATTCTCTAAAACAAACAGGAGGAAATGTAGGACAGTCTTTTGTAAAGTGATTATGCCAAATTTAACAGGCTCTAGGCCACTTTGATAGCAATTTCCATCATTGGACTGAATGAATGGTTGCGAGCAAAAAGCCAATATCTATTGTCTAATTTTCTGGAAGCGCACTGGCTTTCGGCATCTCGGTTCTGCTGCTCTTGCTGCTTCCTGTAATTAAGAAGAGATCCATCAACCCAGCCACACACAATTTCTCTGCAGTACCTCCAGACAGCAGCTTCATTCATTGTGGGAATGGGGACGTCCACTAGAGAACAGCGAGACCACCTTTCCCTAGCCTATCCCAGCAAGGATGGAGGACACTGCGGGCTCAAGTTATAGGAAACTTGGAGCATGAGTAAAACATAACAGAAAAAATATTCCCTCAGAAGGAGGTCTCCTACACTGGAGGCATTCTTGGACCGTGCTTTTGCTGCTCCCATTTTGGCAGTTAGAAGCCTGAATCATTGCAAGTAATAAGATGGTGCACATCACCAGACGTCTTCATGTGTGTGTATGAACGTGATGTTGGCAATTCCAGACCTCCACTGCGTGCCAGAGGTGCAGCCAACATCTGGCAAGACAATGGAAGGAAGACAATATGCATAGAGGAAGACCAGGTGAACAACAGAGTAAACCTGATTAGATTATAAAGAACAAAATTTAAATGACTGATGTAAGGGGAATAATAACAAGCCCAAATGTCCAACTTGTTAAGTCCAGCAGAGACATCCATTTCTCTAATTCCTTCTGAGTCACCAGCATCATTCCCAGTAACATATTCCTTTACACATACAAGAGCTATTCGAGTGTAGCTCAGTTATAACTTACTTTGCCAGCTGAATAAAACGTTGAGTATTAAAACTGGCATCGCTTCGGCCATCGCAGTTCATTAAATTACCCAGGAGATGTGACTGCAGCAGGAAGGCCCATGTGGTAAAATGAAGTGTTCTATTTGTCAAATAGTGCCCCGCTGTGCTATTCATTTGGTAATAAAAACTTTTTTCTTCTTTTCCCCCCAACCTGTGTCCTGTCTCATTAATGAGGTAAAAAGCATAGCCAGTTTATTGGCTTGTATAAATACCTGAACAATCGATCAAAGGCCAACAAAATATAGATAAATCTCCTCTGGAACAAAAAATAAGTGTTCAGTTTTGATATCTGTATGTTCCTTTTTATAATTTCCTGGGCTTTGTGGCCTAATCAGTCTTCACATATACTAAAGTGATAAAAATCCATTATCTGACAAAGTTAATTCTAATGATATAAAGAAAAGTGTTTCAGTTGTGCAGCTTTGTTGTGGTTGTTTTGCCTCTTTTCGCACAATTTGTGTGACAAATACCTTGTGTTCAGTCTGGACACACAGAAGCTTTGGGAAAGCTAATCACTGCTTGGGACACAAGTCCTGATCACAAGGCAATACATATTCTATTCCAGTTCAGACTAGAGTCTCTGAAGAAGCTATTCTTTTCACTCCCACACCAGCACCTGGAACAGATTTAGTCCTCCTGTCTGGGCGAGAAATTGCCTGTTTGGGCAAAGCAGCCACGAGCAGAACCAGTGATGTCCGTTCCACAATCACAGCAGTAAGAGTGGCCAAAGGGCAGTGGGTGTGCACAGCCTGCTAAAGAGACCTAGGTTATTTAATATTAAGACCTCAACAAATATTAATAACCTCAGAATCTTAGAAAATTTTGATTTCTAATCAAAGTTTTATTGTGATATCTCTCTGGAGTGCAGCCCTGCATCCCAGTAGTACTGGTATTGCCATCTCTAGTCACATGCCACAGGCATATATGGAATCTCAAAGACCTTAGGACTGAGGCTTGTCAGGCTCACTCTGAACTCGTCTTGACCTGCCTGGAGCCTTGTTTTTACCTGGTTTATCTGTTCACTTATATTGTGTTTGAGGTCCCCCAGGTCCTTTTCCACAGAGCTGCTCCACAGCCAGGTAAATCCCTGTGCTGCACTCCTGGATTACGTTTTCCCAAGTGCAGGACCCTACACTTGTCCTTGTTGAACTTCATGAGGTTCTTGTTAGACCTCTCTTCCAGCCTATCCAGGTCCTCCTGCAGGGTGGCTCTCCCGAAGTGTCCACGTCCCTACTGGGTTTAGTATCATTTCATCAGCAAACGTCATCAGCACATCCCATTATCCCGATCAGTTATGAAAGTCCTAAAGAGAGTTGGGCCCAATCTGACCCCTGGGGGACCCCATTTGGGACAGGTTGCCAGTTTGAAAGGGAGCTACTGACCATCCCTCTCTGGGTGCAGCCTGTCAGCCAGTTCCCCCCCCACCACACAGACCAGCTCTCTAGACCATAACGCATCGGTTTCTCTAGAAGCAGGCTGTGGGGAACTTGTTCAAACAAGCTTAACTTCTGTTTATAAGAATTAAAATATTCCTAAATGTATGGTGTTTTAAAATATCCATCATCACTATCAAATGCCCTTGATTCAAGCACGGGTGGCACCAAACCTCAAAATAAATACTCATTAGATATATTTGGGAGTCACTCTTGCTAAGAAGGTGCATTTTAAATCTTCTAAATGAACTTAAGAACATGGAAGAGATAAATTTAGCCAGAAACTAAATGAGACTAAATTCATATGGATTCTTATTAATAATAAGAATAGCTATCAAATTAAAGTGGGTCATCACAGTAAGGCTCACTATTTCACAGATTAGCAGGCCTGTTAGAAGACATAAAAATTTCAGTATTATCTCGTTGTTGTTCAGCTTGATATTAGACATTTCTCTTATTAAAGTGTATGACTGGCACATTCTTGCAGGAGACAACGAAACAACATAAATGATAAAGAAGAAAAGCCAGCGAAGCTGGTTCATGCTCAAGTGAGAAATTGGCAGAAGACACTCAGAAAAATCCCCACACAAGCAGTGAAGGGGAAGGGTTAGCACCGTGTTGCAGCATAAAGTTGGAGGAAGAAATATCATCAAGCATGTGGCTTGCTGAGGGGTACCTAAACTCTATTAAATCTGTTATTCTGTAAGCCACAGTGAGCAGGAAACTTTAAAAGGAAAAAATGCCAAAGATTTTGGACAGATTTTGGACAAAAATGCCAAAATAAGTGGTCAGAGATTTTTTGGTGAGAATGACGAATGAAAACCATTGGATTTCATGGGCAACCAGACAACAAACCTTGCAAAATAAGTAATGGTTTCTTACATTTCCTGGCTAATTGCTTAAGTTATTTGATGCATTGCCAAGAACTGCCAATAACAGAACCTCTTAAAATGTGACTCCAAAATACTTGCAATTCATTGAATTTAGAAATAGATTTAATTCAGCTTGACCACTTGCCATTGTAAGATACTTTCTTGATGGGAAACTATAGCAAGCTGTATTATTTAGCAATTTGTTTCAGAAGAAGATAATAGAAAAACACTGTGTATGAAAAAGGGCTATAGTGAGCAGATCAATGTAGCAACAGAGCTGAGATGTGTTGGAAAGCAATGGAGATTTTAAAAACAAACAAAAAAAAAAATCTAGAAGAGGAGTTTTATGGCTTCCTAAGTGAAACCTATCAAGCCTAAACAGTGTTCTAAAAGTTCTGTAGAAATAATAAATTTAATATTTTGTCTCTTGAATTCAAGACAGTTTTATAGAGGAATAGGATTAAGCCCTTTTATAGAAATATCCTGATGTTCCTGAAAATTGCATTTATTTCATACTGTTCTCTATCCAATTTTCAGCCAACAGGGGCCCAGTTCAAGTGCCTAAACATTGCCATCTGAGATGACCAAGAGGATCTTGGCATCTGCATTTGTTGGCAATTATTACAAAGGGTCCGTGAAAGGTTGTGGACAAAAGGACTTAATGACATAATAGATGAATGAGCACAAGGCAGCATACCTTATAGTATCTCTTATTATGCTAGAGACCTACCTTGATAACATGAATTAAGCTCTAGGTCTCCATATAGTGGAGCTATAAGCTATGGCGAGAGCTCAGCCATATAGTATGCACGTAACTGGGGCATTTAAGTATCTCCTATTGAACCCCACCTTGATTCAGGGTTTTGAATTAGCTTCCAAAAACAGTGAGTTATGACTGAAAAGAAACATTTGGAGACAATTAACTTTGTGGTAGAATTTGGGCAAATAAAGTAGGCTTGAACTTGAAACAATGAAGACAACAATGGTTTGCTGCCTGTCGGGTTCCCTCAGGCACTTTAAAAATATTTGGAGAATACAACTGTTGATCAACGTGACAAGATTCAACAACCCTTTGTGTCTGTCTTTGCCAGGAATCTGTCACTGAGAGGAAAGCCTCATGGAGTTGTCAAGTGATCAATGATTCAAAACAATATTTGCTTCCTGCTTACTGAAGCAGTTCTGGCTTTCAGTTCTTGGGTGGTACCACTTGTTATAAGAGCCTGTAATTGAGGTCTTAACCGTGTCTATCTATGGGTATGGACCTTTTCTTCCTCAGTCTCCATCAATAGCCCACAGCAGATTTTCCTTCCAGAGAGACAACTCTGGATGGCTCTCTCAGGTTTCACTCCAGGATGGACTTTGAAGGATAATAAGCAGATGAGTTTGGAAAAAAAAAAATAATCTGGCCCAACCCACCTAATTTTTTTTCCATTACAAGATCAGGGGCCCTGGGAAGAGAGAAAAATCCAGACATAAGTCTATGGGATCTTGAATTTAGTGTGGTTTGAACCTTTACAACTTTTTTTTTTTTTTAATAATCCAGTTTAAGGAAATAGATTTTTGTTGATTCTTCTACGGAGACCTTAAACACTGGTTGGGAAACTGTGCCTGGAGAATTGTTATTTGTGCTTCACTGCCAGAACAACACAATGTACAGGGAGAAGCTTCATTCAGTTTTTTCATTAACAATTGGGATGATGGAATCAAGAGCATGTGATTAAATTTTCAGACAACACATACCTGGGAGGGACTGAAGGCATACTGGAGGGGAAAATGAGAATTCAAAGTGATCTTGACAAATTGGGGAAATGGTCTGATGTAGTACAGATATGGTTCAACGGAGACAAGTGCAAGGAACTACATTTAGATGGGTGTAATGAACAGCATAAGTGGGAAGAAAAACAAACAGCTGCGAAGAAATTCATTCCCCGCCTTTCCAGAGATTATAGTGGATCGTAAACGGAACTCGAATCTGTAAAATCATCCTGTTCTGAAAAAATAAAATGCTATACTTAAAGTATAATCAAGAATGTAGTCTGCAAGACATATTAAATAAGCCCACTTACTTTACTCATTAGTGAGGCAACAGGTAGACTACTGTCTGGGCAGGTCACCCTCAAAAAATATGTCTTCCAAAGAGAGGGATTTAAAATTAAAACAATCCCAGATACTGATTGGAGATCTAGAAAACATGATCTTAAAGGGAGCATTGAATAAACTAAGTCTAGTGAGCAGAATACTATGTGAAATATGTAAAAAGTTATTTTTTTTTTTAAAAAAAAAAGGTTACTGTTACAGGAAAATATGTCACGCTGGATCCAGTAGCCCATCCCGTTCCCTTCTCTAGTTGTGAGTCCTCACTCACACGGTTTGCACTGTTTAGTAAGTGCTTTATTTTCACTAGAGGCAAAACACATTTCATCTTATTTGTGGAGAAATCTATTCCAACAGTTTGAGATTTCCACTGGTCAACTAAAAGCAAATTAACAAGGAGACATATTATTGTGGATTTATATAAAAAAAAATATATATGAGAAAATGGTTATGACTTTCTTATAGGATGCTATAATCAGCAGCAGAGCTATCATCTGTGCTAGTGTTCTTAATAGAGGCCATTACTGAATGTCCTCTCTAGAAGTGTAAACAGACTGTGGAGAACTGATTAATAAAGCTGCAGTTCAACTTCATTATCATTTAATGTTTTGCAGTAACCTAAGTTACTAAAAGTAATTTAAGAATTCAGAGTATCTAATAAAGTGGCTGTTCACCCTCATTGTAGCTCCTTTCTCCAGGAAAATCATTAAGCAACAAGTTATGGAAAGGAAAAGTAGTAAATTAATCTATGAAAGTTGAGGGCAAATGCTGTCTTTTTAGGGTACGCTTCTTGAGTAACAAAAAAAAAAAAAGAACAACCTATTTTTTCTTGTTTAAAAAATATTTAAGTAATCTTAACTAAATGCTACTGTTGTTTGCATAGAAATACCACTGTGACCAGCTGGGGTTTTTTGCACAAAGGATGGTCTACAATTTAATTGCTACAAAGGCATCACACAGAGCCGTAACGCACCTAAGCACTTGAACAAACATGCCAAAAAAGAATGTCTTGCTCTTCATAATAAACTGTAACATGCAGAACTAAAAAATTAAAAAAAAAAAAAGAAGAGACAAGAAGATAAAGAAATTAACAGCTTTGCCTTATATAGCATTTAGCGTGTGAGTTCATGGTAATGTTACCTATTATTAGCAAAAAATTATTAAGGGTGAAAGTAATGGCAAACAACCAGCAAGAACACTTTATCTAAATCAGGTCTAATTGGTTGTTCATGTAAATTAAGCACCTTGCTAAAGAAGTTCACAGGACATGAAAGACTTGATGCGGGATGCACAGGAAAAACGATCTGTCATTTTTTCTAGTAACATAATAATTTCAGTAATTATAAAATAACATTAGCAAAAAATTGTTTGGTTCCTTTTTTTTACCATTCTGCCAAAAAGAGAAAGGTAATAATTTCTCTATGTCTAGTGGGAAAAGACAGACAAAAAGTCATGAGCTCCACTGTCAGCTGATCTTAGCTGGGGCAGAACTTCCGACTAATTAACCCGATGAGGTTCTTCCAAGTCATATTTTATAATAGTCCATAATTTCAAATTGGTAAAAGCTTTAAGAGCTGTTTGTCTGAAAGAGGCAGAGCAGCCACATGCCTCAGACTGACTCCACGTGGAAAGTAGATATATGTGAGCATTACAAGGAGTTATTTTACGTGCCCGTACATGTTCAGAGCTCTGTTTAGCAGCTGATTAAACAACGTAAGTTTGCAATAAAGATCACTGTATGTAGTTAATAATCTTTTCATTTTGCTACATGATGCAATGTTGTCTTTCATTAAAAGTTATCTTCTTTAATCCTTTATCCATGATTTGTCACTGACACACTACAATTAGTCGTTGAATTGTTCTGGAAGGCATTTTCATTTAAGGCCACTATTAACACAATTAATTAGGTCTTGAAATAAACACCAACACCACCAAAAATCATCAGTCTTCAAACTGCATCAAGATTTTTGACTAGTTTAATTCAAGTCTCTGGCTTATATTTTTCTGATGTCTTTGGAGCTATGCTGAATCCAAAAAAATGTCTCAAAAAGGGATGAAGATCATCTCACAGTGTCTGCCAAAATCTTCTCTTGTTTGCAATGTGTTGCACAGAAAGAAAGAGGTGGAAGGTTCCCCAAACATGAACGTGATATGCCTGGAGCATGGTGATGTTGTGGGTTTTTAATTATTATTTTATTTCCGTGCAGCATAAGTAACCCCATCTTTTACTGTGATTTCTATAGTTGGGTGATACAATCCTCAGGGAAAGCTTCAACTGTTTTCCCTTCATAAAGTGACAGTCACATCTTAGAGCTGTTATTCCACAGATCAGATAGGAAGAGCACGAGGCATTGCTTTTATCATAGTTATGTATTTATATAGGCATGTTCATGATATACTTATGTTGCCAGATATATGGATACATATTTAAATAGTATTCTTAAACAAAGAAGAAAAACAGCCAATTCAAGATTTTAAAAAGTATTAACATACTTTTGTGTCTGGAAAGTCTAGTCACAAAACCCCTCAAAATATCAGATGTTCAACTTTGTGCCAGACCTTTAGTAAACTGATGTCAGTGTCACACAGGTTCTTTTCATTCAGACAATACTACATTAGTGTCATAAAAATTATTATATGTTACAGCTTTGGACATTCCAAATCTCAAAGCCTGTGCTATGCAAAACATTAATATATTCAACATCATGGGCTAAAACCACTTTTTCTTCAGTTTGGATGAGAAAACCACTACTGAATTGAATTTCCAGATTGTCTCCAGTGACATGCTTTTGTTCCCTCTGTATACCACTCTTGGAGAACACAAGTTGAATTCCTTTTGGGCCAAACTGAAGTGGAATTGCAGGAGTGCACCTAATGTACTCTGATTTAGGTGACAATGGGTCAATGGGAATAGAAGAGGGTTTGTCAGAAGTTGACTCCTCTAAGTCCTTATACTTCTCGGTGCCAGTTTCCACCCCCTTTTACCCTGCTGGTGTAGGAGCAGCTTCTGTGGACCAAAGTCCCTGATGCCATTGCCAGTCACACAATGAGTATCTCCAGAGAAACATTTCTATACAAGGCCTTCTTAAAGTTATGCCCTAGAAATACTGGAGATAACTGTAGTTCTAGCTCCTATCAAATCAGAAAAAATAAATTGCTAAATTATATCATATTTACCTTATCTGGGAGGCACAGATGGCTTGTCAATTCTTTGATAGGGGCTGCACAGCTGACTGTATATCATGTATATCATGATTATACCCATGCACATAAGGATTGGGGAAGTCAAGGCAATAACGAAACCAACAGGAGACTTTCCTAGAAAGCACAACTTTGGAAATCTCAACACCCAGAATGAGAGCCTGGAGGTGTCACTAACATCCTTGGTTGGTGCATAACCAGCTTGGCAGAGCTTAATTTTACTTGAATTGAGAAATCTCTGTTATAAGAAAAGTTTCACAGACTTTTTTGATTTGTACAAGAAGGAGCAAGTGAAAGCTGATACCAGTAGGACGTGGACTATGAGCCCCTCATTTCAGACTGGGAAGAGTGTCAGTCAGGTAGGTAGAATTTAGTCAACAACCACCAAAAAAAAATTTTAGTAAACAAGCTGTGGGATTTGACAGATGGTGCAAAATAGTTTGCACAGCCTGGCAAGAAGGTCTTTTTGATTCTTGAATTAATTTTAATGCCTTTATTTCTATGAGGGTAAACAGACATTAACATAAAATATTCAATACTAGGAATACTAACTTTGAATATGGAATATTCAAATTCATTTTCCTTGTCCAAATGAAACAGAGTAAGGATTTAACTCTTCCCTTCTAATTTTTTTCCTGTATTCCATCAACTGAATTTTCAATACTGTGTCAGACTACTGGCTATTTTAATAGTCTTGATCTGGTTTTGTTTAGAAATTCTGCCTGGAACTCCAGAATGTAATTTTCCCTAATTCCATTTTTGTTGAAATTATTATGTTGTGTCTCAAAACTGTAATCGTATCTCAGTGAAGAAACTTTTAATTTAAAATTTATGATGAGCTCAGGTTATATATTTATCTCAGTACACTTATTTTAATGTACTTATGTCTTGCTCACTTTAATATTTCAGTCCTTCAAAAATGAGCTAGCAAATATAAGAAGCAGTACAGAAGAATGAATAGTAAGAAGCTAGTCTTAAAACTCTTTTGAGCTGAAAACAGAAATAGCTAATAGCTTTGAAACACTCATAAAATAGTATTAAAAAAATCTTCAAAAATTTAACAGAATAACCAAGTGGGCCACCTGTGTTCAGAAGAGTCTGGAGAATGGCTATTTTTTGATACAAATAATATCAGAACATCATTTGTATGTGTGTTTGGTTTTATATGTGTGCACGTTATGATAAACTAATATTACTTTGGAGACAAGAGCAGTTAAATTAAGGAAATATTAAAATAAACAGTGGCCAGTCCTTCCATGTCTTTGTATGGAGGAATAGTGACAAGTAGTGAACAACACAGTTTGAAGGTAGAGACATCTCTGTGAAAAAAAAAAAAAAAAATCGCATTTATTTTTCCCTTCTAATAGTGTTTCTAACAGCCCATGCTGTTGCAAAGTAATATTTATGATTTCAAACTCTGTCTCTCATATTCCTTCGTCCATTATTGCAGCTCAGTGTCATTACTTTCTTTTTTTTTTCCTCCAGCTGCACTAACCTTGCTTCTGTCTGTAAAAACACAGACTACTTTAGCTTGCATGATGAGTGGTTTCAGTGCACCCTTAGAGTTTGGATCATTATCTAGTGCATTCCTCTGCTTTCATTTCTATTTATGTACATATTTGTCTCACATTTTCCTTCCAGTGCACTAGCATCCTCCCCTGTAGTCCTCCTTCTTGAAGATGTCACTATAACTTTTTCTGAAAAACATTTTTTAAAGAAATTTCAGCAAATCTAGGCTGCCAAGTACAGACTCAAAAGAGTGGAACTGCATCAGTGTTGTTTTCTGCTTATTTTTTCAGGCTTCCTATCCTTTCTAATCTCTCAAGAAAGAGTTCATAATTTCTTTCCAGAATTGTTATCCAGTTTTCTGATCTCGCATAATAAACCTTCTCCCATGAGTATTTACATTGTTTATGCACTCTTGGTTTCTTACTCTGACAAATCACAGCTGGGTACCACTTTTTCAGTTCTACTGCCCCATTTCTCTGAAATTCTTCCTTTTCTACCGCAAGACATCGAATAAATTTCTTCTTCTTAACCTTATCTTAAAAAAAATTCTGAGATTTTGATGCGGCTTTATCTGTAGAAATAATGTTACATAAATTGTTACACAATTGTCTTTTCCTTTCTTTTTTTTTTTTTTCTTTTCACTGTGAAGGTAAGCATCTAACACGACTGGCTAAAACTCTGCCATATATTATGACGGTAAATACCGTGCAACTTTCTCCCATAGCTATATCTGCGTAGTTTGGGAATGGACACGAGATCCCCTTTGATTTATTCAGTATGGTGTGACTCATTCTTTGCTGCAACAACAAATCTGTGCATTTCTTAAAGGTTATCCTTCAAGATACCTGGATCTATTTCTCTCAGTTTCAACTACTCAGTTGTCACTATGAATACTTTTCATCAGGTGTGCACATTTCATTTAAAAAAAAAACACATGTCAGAGCTTGTAGAATTTATTTTGCATCACGAGCTTTGTCTTTTGCTATGGCAAAAGCTTATTGACTGAGGTCAACAGAAAACCAAACAAATAAAATGAGAAAAAAAAAATCCATTAATGTTCAATTCACTGTAAAGTGATACTGAGTTCTGCTCCCCTTCATTTTCCTTTCGAATTTAATTTCTGTGGATGATTACATCTAAGAATCATGACTTAAATTTCACATGCTGGGTATTCAACAGGAAGAAACAGACTGTACACATAAATTTAAAATAATGAATAAATGCTGAGTGAGAACACCTCTCAATCAAGAGTCGTTCAAAGGCTGATAGTAGCCTGAAGCCAGTGCTGCAGCCAGATGTCAAAAAATGAGCAGTTGTAGAATAACGACACCATCTTTTCAGGATAACAACCACTACATGTACAAATATGTAAAATGTGACACTAATTGAAGATTATACGTGTTTGTTGCCTTCCTTGGGTTATGCTTATTACAGGTAAACCAAATTGCCTTTTATTACAGTCAGAGATCTGACCTTGCTCATCACCACTCATTATCTCAGTTTTATTTTATGTTTTACTAAAGCTTTATGCTTTCCCTTAAGCAAACTGACTCAATATAACTACTATTTATGAACTTAACTTCTGGGAATGATAGGTTTTTTTTTTTCACTGGCTACTCTTTGTTAAAAGAAAAAAAAATAATAATTAAAAAAAAAAATCTTTGTTCTTTGGTATCTTCATGCTCCCTGAACTTTATTTCCTCAGTGTTAATGTAAAAGTAGATACTTTACTTCTGAGCTTATAGTGTGCCTACTGAGATAAAAATAATCCCAGACTAGCTCTATGAATAGAGATTTAGCTGATTTCTTCTGCTTATCTTTTGCGATTTGCAAGATCATGAAAACACTAAATGGCAGGTCTAAAAAGAAAATCACCATAAAAAAAATAATCTCCTCACACAGATTTATCCAAATGTTTGGGTTTTTTTGCAGGGTGGCGAACTCTATTCAAGCCTCCCACAGAGGAGGTATAGAAAGCACCAGAGTCTTCGGCTGTGAACCGAAGGCCAAAGACATTACTAGAGAAGATTCATCACAGTGGTGGTAACAGAGATTCTCTCTGGCTGAAAATGTTTCTGGAAGGTGAAAATTTGCAGAATTCTTTTCTGCCATTTTGCAGAGCTTTTCATGCTATCGCTGTAATGAGTCACGCAGCTTGCTGCTTTAAAACTAATTCTGGTTTGGGACAGACTTCTACCAAATGAGTGGAAATTAGGAGCGTGCAACTAAACAAAAGTAGCATCTCAAAGTTTGTATTAATGGTGCCTGAAAACTGCCACTTCACAATTAGTAAGACAAATATATTATTATTCTGTGTGTCCTGCTACAGAGCTGCGTGACACCAAGAAGACATAAGAGATTTTTTATTTTAATTTTAATTATCTGTTTTTAGGTATTTACTCTCTAGAATTGGTCTGTTCAGCCTGTGGACTTTATTTTCTAATATTGCTGTGGGTTACCCTTGGTAGGCAGTGAAGCACCACAGCGATGCTTGCTCACTCCCCTCAGAGGGATGCAGGAGAAAATATGAAGCAACTAATACAACCATTCAATAACAAAATGTTTCACTATTGAAAGCAGAGGTTTCTCTTTTCCTCTCTTTCTATCTGAGACATTAGTGATTCTCATTCTTGTATAAATTAAAAAAAAAAGTTTTAATTAATGAACACTTACTTGCTTTCATCAGACCACCTTCCAGTAAACTGAGCATGAGCAATATATCATTCCCTTTGCAGGCCAGCTGAAGACATTAATGCCTTGTTTATGTACATCCTAAGAGAAATAAATAAGATTCCCTTTTTTTTTTAATTTGAATTTTCAGAAAAATTCAAGTTTTCAGAAGCTAGTTCTAGCAGTCAGGTAAAAACTTTTAGTATCTGATGTATCAAGGAGAAGAACATCTGTTGCGATAACTGAAACCAACTGGAGTTACAGATGATCAGCAAATTAGAAAGGTTAATGTATCTAAAATTAATGAATTATTTTGTAATCCTATGTAGAAGATAATATCCTATCCTCATAGAATTTTTTTACAAGTTCTTTTATTCTCTTCCTCAGCTCCTCACCAGATATCACAAAGTTTAAGTGATCCCAAGTCCTTAATGGTCTGGTTTTGTTATATTCAAAATAACACACATCTGTGAGGGAGCAAGGATTTCTGCTGAGTCTGGGGCTGCTGCCCTCCAGACTCTCTTTCCACTTCAGACTTGACAGAAAAAGGGAAGGGGCCAGATCTACTGCGACTTTATTCAGAGCAGATGGAGAGAGATGAAACCATAACGAGGAAAGCAGCTGAGCGTAGAAGGTAGCTAAAACACTAAGGGAAGCTGTTAGGTCTGACACAAGGACTAGAGATACACTTCAGAAAACAGCCATGCTAAATTAAGTACTGCCAGAAACCAGAACCTGATTTCAGAGGACAATGAAACCAAATAATTTAAAAAAAAAAGTTTTTAAAAGAAAAGATAATAAGAAATAATCAGTGCTAACTTAATTCAAAAAGGCGTCAGATTAGTTGGTCTAATTAGCCTTAGAAACTGCCAGTGTAATGTGGTTTTGACCTTCATCATAACAGAAAATGTATAAATTTTGCGTTTGGTGACTAAACTACCTTTGAACATGAGACAACTGTTGCCTTTTTGGGCCTGTAAGCCTGCCTTTGATTTTTATCTGCATAAAACTCTAAATCATAGGCGGCCTGATTTTGTGGTGGGGGGGAGTATTTTTGGAAATGTTATCAATAATCTACGTCACCGATTCACATTTTATTTTAAGACGTGTGGGTGCTGATGAGCTGCTGGGCAAGTGACAGCTGGGTAGGGTGGCTGCCTTCAGCGGGCTAGAGGAGACCACGCAGTTCAGGTAGGGACCTTTGTGCTGCTGGAGTGAGAACCAGCTGCTTCTTCACACATCCCTCCCTCCTCCTCTCTCTCCTTCTGATGGACAGGTCCATTCCCTACCCGCACCAGGTGAAAGCCTGTCATCAACCTATGGATGCTTGGATACCTTGAACAGCAGTAAGGCAACGGTGTCCAACTTAGTTCAACTATTTCTTATTTCAAGCACGGCTCGAAAAAAAAAACTGTGCCATCTCAGTTGTTTTTGTATGTAATTATTGCTAGTGGGCTGGTTTCTATTATTTTTAAAGTGGTGGAAACTGCATTTCTCACAATTAATATTTTTCTTTAATTTGTCTACAGTGGAGTGACATAGAATCATAGAATCATTTGGGTTGGAAGGGACCTTGAAGATCATCGAGTTCCAACCCCCATGATAATTTTTAAAAGTGATCATACAATTTTGATTTAAATAAAAAAAACCACAAACAAAAAAAGAGGCAGCTAAATAAAGTTACGTTTTATGAGAACAAAAAGGGCGCTCCAAATTACAATAGCTCTCTTTTGAAAGACTGTAAACATATTTACACGAGGAGGAGATGATTAAGAAATAAAGTTGATAGGGTTTGGAATAGGTATATAGAAGAGAAAGAAGTTAATCAGATGTACCTCTGCGGGTTCTGTTATGACCAAATGAGTTGGATGAGGTGACAGTTATTGACATCATCATGAGGAGAAATGGTGCTGTCCACGTTCTCGTTTAGGGAATATAAAAACGGGCTGTTGATTGTAAAGCTGAGAGGCAGATCAGGGTACGGAGGGAATGGCACTCCTAGCAGAGAAATTTTAAATCCCAAAGATCTCAAAAATAAAAGCCAGCTGAATAGCAACTGCAGATTGTTTAGTCACAGGAACATATGGCATCATGCAAAATACTGAAACTGAATGATTAAACAGACAGACTGAACATTTACATGCAAGGTACAGAGCTTGTAGTCTATTTAAAGTCAAAGATGAGTACTAATTCTAAAAGCTAATGAAATCAGAAGATCATTTCTGGAAGCAATAGGCACAATTTTGTGATGCCGAGTGCCTTGATTACCTTAATTAGTGGTACAACATGGATTCACCAGAATTTACGTGCAAGAGTCATTCAAGGATAACAAAATGTGCCGAGGTATATATGTGTGTGAGTACGTGAGTGTGTGTGTGTTATGCCCAAGGGTGCGCTTATACATGTAAGAAAATAAACAACATTTCATTTTTTTTCATTTTGTTTGTCCCTGAAGACCCCTGTCTGCAATGCCCGCGTTACAACAGAAGAACTCACCGATTCCAGCACAGCTACTATGTACTCTAAATAGAAACGGGGATTTAATTAACCTTCACATTTGCGTTATCTGAAAAAAACAATATGAGGACCAACAGTCTCTACAATAAATAACTCATTGAAATATACTGCATGGGACAAGAGAAACTCTTCTGTTTACTGCAGACCTCTCAAAAGCTATGAATGTTTTATAGTACTTAATGGATGGTAAAGTGAGCAATTCAGTCCAATTTTAACATAGTCATAATCTGATCTATCCCAGATTATGGGATTACTTTTCTTTCCTTTACTTCCTCTAATTTTTGTCTCTCAGTAAGCATGTGAAGTCAAGAAAAATAATGAGTCTGTCTGCTGCAGTAAATGTGAAATCCGTAAGGACAATTATTATTAATAAAAACATAACTAATTTATTTGCTTTTAGATGAAGCTCTGTCTCCTCTGAAGCCAAAGAAAATTGATTTTATTCTTGTGGTTTTAGTTGGATTGTTATGTTTTCTTAGGAATTTTGTAAGAGTATTCTTATTTGTACTGCTATTTAGATATTTATAAGCATTTATAGGTGTATAGATTTAGCCAAAGGTTGGTTGTTGCAGTGACTGTTTACGTTTCCCATATGCTCTATGAGACATATGGGCCTATAATATTATAAGGTTTTGTTCATGTTTCTGTTTGATTTGCTATTAACCTAGTTTGATTAGGCTTACAGTTTGTATAATTATGACTACAACAGAAAGTTTTTTACATCAACACAAGCAAGATAACTCCTTAAAAGCCTGCTAGATAAGTGCTGACAATAAAATCAAATGGATTTTTAGATTTAATTGCTATAGTCAACATTTTGATACCTCATATTTGCTTTTAAGCATTAACTCTAGTATGATCTCCTACTGAGTTATTTATCCAACTGCAAGTTTCTATCTAACTGTGCCTTTTGATTTTCATTGCCTAAATTCTCATAAGTTTTTCAATTAAAGCATACACAGAAGAAAAGTTATGGTGCACAAGGTGGCAGGTCCAGTTACTCTCTAGTTAATTTATTATTTTTACCACTTCCTGTCAACAGAATCACAATGTGCTGTCCAGGACAACAGATCTCACTTGACTGCTGCAATTTTGGGTCAAATTGTTAGAACAAAAGGTCTAATAGTTTCCATAAAATTGACTCTTTTGCTCAGTCTGAACACTTCTTCCAATTCACCTTCAAATACTGAATCAAGCCATAGTTTACGCAATCTGAGCTTCTACTCAAATGCTTCGGTCATTGTATATTTTTATCAATATTCTCTGTGAAAAGAAAAAACATCTTTGAATGTTTAGAAGAGTGGCTTACAGCCCGGACGTTGGTACCGCTTTCACTGCCAACATTTACTGATGTCAACACTAGAAATGCAATTCATATGTCTAATAACTGCAAATCCATTTACTGTTCCTGTACTACTCCCCAAACACCTTTTCTTTTCTGTCAGAAACCAAGCTACTATATAATACATGAATGACAATAGAGAAATGAATATTCTTTGTTCAAAATATACGATTCAATCTTCTAAGTACCTGTGTAGTGCCATGGGAAATTCAGCAGGGAACTGTTGCTTCAAGTGATGAATTGTATCACACTAAATTTTTATTTTTTTTTTTTGGCCATTTAGCTCCTTGAATGCACAGCAACCTACCCAGAACACTGGAAAATTTATGCCTATTTTCCATCCCAATTTGCTGGCTAGTGAAGTTAGTAAAAAAATTTGTCATTGAATCCAGTGGTACCTGGACTGAGCCCATGACATCAAGGATGGAAACACTAGTAAAAAGAACTGGAAATGTATCAATAAATCATTCTTCTCCATGTTCTTATTTGTTTATTCATCTGTCAGCCCTTTTAGACAATTTTATGTCAACTAACAGTTAAATTAAGCACCCATCAGGTTGTCCCAATACTTAGCAGAGATATTTAGGCACCTCCAAGGGGCTTGTCACTGATGATGGGTTGAGTTACTGTTTAGAGAGGCCACTGATCTCTGTTTAGTGTTGAAGTTCTTTTAGATGTGGATATAAAAAGAAGTTTGGAAGGAGATTAAAATTAATCAAGTTATAAATAATCAAAGTTATTAATACATTGCATCGCTTTCAGTAAGTGCAAACTATGTGCAGGAGCAGAGGTAGGACGGCTAATGGCAATGACAGAACAGAAATGGAAATTACCTCAATTGAGGAGGAAACAGAACTCAAAGTTTAATGTGCTCAGATCAAGACAGTTAATGACTGTCAGTGCAGAGTAATGAAGAAACTGGCATACTTTTAAATTTTGAAAAGAGTAGCTGATTTATCAAATTGGAACTGTAACTATGCCCGTAAAATAGTAAATATTGCACTATAATAAGTAGAAAAAAGAACACAGATAAGTAGGAGTTTCTCTCTTGATTTCAATAGACTAGAAATCTTTGCAATACATTATGAAGAAATTAGTTATAGAAATATAAATGAATGGAAAATCAGCACCGTGACATTTTTAAAAAGAGAGAGATAGGTTGGTGTGTTTGTTTGATAAAATAACTGATTCCCTAGATATGAGAGAAGTTGAAGATCCAAGTTATGTTTCAGTAAAATACTGAAAGAAAGTTAAACTACTGAAAGAAGTAGTTAACTATGGGAAGATATTAAACTTCAGGAGATAGAATTAGTTAAATAATTTGGATGTGGATGAAAAGCTAACTAAAAGGAAAAGGTCTTAAATCTATTATAATTGACATATTATATTGTATGACTCTGCCAAATTCTTTGATTACAAACATAAACACATTGCTGATCTGAAGTTCTTCAGTATAAACTGTTTTGGGATAATATTAGGAGGGACAGCAGTGCAGAATTACTTCTTATGTATCGACTTCTGAAAGTCAGATGGTTAGTTAGAAAGGACTGTCAAAAAGCTTCACACAAAACGCACTAGAAAGAATATTCCAAAAGATAAACACTTTAATCCTGTCAGACCATCCATGTTTATAGGCATATCCTTTTTTTTTTCAAATTGCTTGCCAACCTCTTGGTATAGACTTAGTCCCATAGGCCTTAGTCCTTACTCATAACTGGCATAGCTGCTCTGGAATCAGTGAAGATGCACAGATTTATAGTAGCTGAAGTCTGTCCAATAATGATTCTGTTCCCTCATGATAGATACAGTTCATATGCACAGTAGCCTTCAAATATTAACAAGCTCCAGGCTTCTCAGAGAAGAGGCAGTTAGAAATACTTTAAAATGACAACAAGCCTGTTCTTTAGATGTGTTGCACAACTGTTTTCATAACTGACAATTGATTTTTTTGATTGAAATCAAAGTTTTTCTTAATCATCCATGGGATTTTTTTTTTTGTTTTCACAGCAAATGAATGGGCTTTTTAGAATGAACTCACCCTTTACCATGTAGGAACAGAACAGGGAGCACCTTTCCTTCACTTCCCTTTCAATACATCTTACTTTTAAGGATGAAACATTTGCTGCACCTGAACACGTGTGCATGTACGTACACACATAGAAACATATAATATACACATAATATTTAGAATTAGGGAGTCAAATATGACTGTAATGGGAATGTTTAAAAAATTGATGTCATGCCTGTAACTGTAAAACAAAGCTTTTCTGGAGTGGTACTAACTAACAACACGTTTCATACCAATGGTTAGTTGCCATTATTAACCATCATCATTACATCCTGAAAGCCATCACTACTTAGCAGTCATACCCAACATGAGCTAGAAGTGCCACCACCACCGAGCTGACCTGTGTCACTAGCAGTGATGTCAACAGTTCTTCGTGTCTTCAGTCACCACAGTGCAAGCAATCAGGCCCAAGAGCTCTTCAACAAGAAGACCTAGAGCTGAAGTAAACAGCTCTTTACTCTTCCCCATCTCAATCCTTTTATAAGGAGGTTGAGTTTCAAGGCCTTTCCCAGCTGAGCCACACACCACCTGAACCTGGAGACAAATTATTTTCCAGGCTGCAGCTGATGCCTCCCTCTGTTCCTTGGCTACTGCTTCCTTTCCTAGAGCAGAAGCAGCCTTTTTGCAGGTGTGCTTCTTCTGCAATGAGAAATTGCCCACCAGTGCATTGCTAATCGTCCCGTGACCTCTTTCCTTGACCCTTACCTGTCCTTTTCAAGGTCTTTGCTGTTGTTCCACACTTGAGCTAACAAGAGTCACCTGGTGCCATGCTGCTGGGTCCACCCAGCAAGGTGATAATGAGCCCAACAGGCTGGGCTGGGACCCTGCAGAGCTGGCAGGGGGCACAGTGAGCATAAGCCCTGTAATTAGCAGTGGGAATGCTATTTATTTGGGCTGTTTGGTACACAATTGCTTCTACAGGTATGCTCTTTTACTCTGCTGCTGCTATGAATGTGATAAGGTAGGTTGATGCTATTTCTGCTCTTGATGTTTGATTTGTCCCCCAGAAGAGCAAATTAATTTCTAATAGAAGTGTGTTGCAATGCTGGTTATGAAACATCATGAAGCTGGAAGCATACATTCATTTTTTTTACCACAACCTTTTTAAGGTCTTAATATAAGTATTTTGTAACTTGCAAAATGGCTGTGAAGATTCCCTGGTGCAGTGGGGATGGAAATTGTTTATCCAGTTATGAACCAAATATAGAAAAATTATTTCCCAAAACAGGCTTGATTCTGCCTCTGCCTTTACACATGATATTGGCTTTTCCATTTCCATGTTTATGAACGCTGCTTTGTGGCATCTCTATCTATATGAGTTCCCTGAGCTCTTGAAAGAATGCTTCTGTAATTCTCACCTTTGAATAAATAAAAGCTGACAAATTTCTTCTCTTCCCTCTACCCACAAAGGAATTGACTACTGATTAAGTCTTTTGTCTTTTTTTCACTTTATTCATAGATTTTAGTTATGAAGCTATTTCAGTCAACTCTGATAGACTTCAAACACTTCACTCACTGCTGATTTAGCCATGCTAATATTTAATAGTATCTAAAGGTTGTGGGGGTCTCAGTTGTTTTAAGTCTCTTCCTGAAATGTAATATTGTGGAGAAATGTTTGTTTTTCATTAGCTAATATGTTTTATGGATAAATAACAGATTTTCATTTAAATTGATTGTTTCACTCAGAATGTTAAACTACTGAGGTGGCTTGCTTTTCTATGCCTTTATTCAAAGCAGAGAATACACTTTTTAGAAAAGTTTTAAAATGGGAAGTGGTTAAATGTCATGGAAGAATGGTCATTGCCTTATGTAAAAGGAAGACCAGGGGCTGATGACCATTTTTGAAAGTTACTGTATTTATTTTAAAGAATACTCATACAAATCAGTCTAACATGAATGTTTTCCTTAAACCGGGTAAAGGAAAGACAGCGATTTCTTGTAGGATTTTATTTGGTTATTGTTGTTTTTAATATTAATATATGCAGCTTTATTCTAGGTGTATTGAAAAAATAGTATTATGAATTGAACTTGTATTTGTTAGGCTTAAGTAAAAAGAAAGATTGCATCGCTAAAAGCTCCTATAAACACTGAATATTTTTTAAATACATGCATGAATAAAGAGGTGACACATCAAAATACAAGTGCATTCTCAGAATCTGAGCTTTGGAGGAACAGCACAAGGTGGCATTTAATGGCAAGAAAGTGCTTGAAAATGGAGGGTATTGGACAATTCCATGTAAGGAGAAGGGACTATGTCACTGATTTATAAGAGATTATAAATGCTTTATCACCCCATCATTTTACAATGTCTTCTTAAAAATGATCAAACAATTGTTAATTTAATTTAGACTTAACATAGATAATTCAGTTGCATTTTCAGGATAAAATTTCTTAAATATCTGTTCTAAATACTAAGAAAATGATACGAAGGAAATGAAACATGAATACATGTCTGCAAAACTATTTGTGTTCTGTAAGAACGATGTTATATATCAAGCAACACAACTGTTACATTAAACTGCATTATTAAAAATTTAGCTCAATTGTATTCCGTAATTTTATGTAATAATCATTTAGAAAAATACAGTATTTTTATCTAGAAATATTATTTTTTTTGTCTTTATATCTATATTATATAAATATATAATAGTGTAGTTCACGCACAGATCTATAATGACTGGTTGAGCTGGAACGTTTTACTCCAACACACAATACTATAACTGCACAGGTAAAAGCTTTTTTATTCAATATAAGTAGTCAGCACCCTGAAATGTAAAATCTTCACCTAAAGTAAAGACTGCAATGTCTGATGAATGGACTGCTGGCTTGGCAGCCTGATTCACAGCCCCTTAGCTAAACGGATGGACTGATTGGACCTGATGAGACTGATGGAACTGATGGACCAGTTGAGAAAGCAGGTGCCTCTGAAGAACAATTTAAGGCAGTCTCATGGACAGAAACATCCATAGAGAGATATAATACTTTCACAGACTGCACAGGGACCTGTCTAGATCCAGCCAACAGGAAACAAGGTATTGAGTACATTAGAATTAGCACATGGGAATGTGGAGTAAATATTCCTCCTTCCACGCAGAATTTAGTGGTGACCTTGCTTTGCAGAACAGATGCCTAGCAGTTGGCAATAATTTTCTATGGGCCATTACACCAACGTAGAAAATCCAGAGCCTGGACTATATATCTTTTACTCCCATGTCAGGTAATGGTGGAGGAGAGTTAGAGCTAGAGCTTCATTAACACATAGAGCCAACACAAGGACAAAAATGTCACAACTTGTTCTCCAGTGGCAGAACCCTATGATTTCTGGTAGAAAGGAGACCATGTAACGTACTTGTGGAAACCTGAGGAAAACTTCTAGTTGACAGAATTAAATGGGAAGAACTAGAATTTGGCTTGAAAATGTCTTCAGTTTGATTCTGTGCAACAACAAGAGCATAACTTTTGTGTGATTTCTAAAAATTAGCCTGTCTAAACATGAGAATACCTCTCCAGATTGTGCTGAAGCCTTTCTTCATGTAGTGGTGTTCTGGTGACAGATACCACATACTGAGTTACTAAACCCTTCATGGAATGATCCATGATTTCCTTGGCTCCTTCAATATAGTCAGAAAGAGACACAGAAGAAAAAGAGAAAAAAAAAAAACAAACAACCAGTGGATTTTGACTATCTCTTTGACTCCTGTAGCAGAGGGGTAGGGAGCTAGAACAGAACCATTGTGCAGTTTTGTGTTGGCTCCCAATTCCTGCAGAGAGGGGGCAGATCTGGTGAGCTGCAAAAGCTGCAAAATCAGGATGCGAACAGTGTCTGACACTGGCAGTGCAGTGAGAAGACACTAAAAAAGTGGGTTTTTTCTATGATGTATCCAGATTTTTAACAATGGAGTAATATTCATTGGTCCTTCACAGTCTCGCTACTTTTTGCGGAGATAATGCTCAGCGTTCTGAAGGTGCACCTTTGAAGCTGTTTTAGAGCTGCTGATTCTACCTATTTATTTATCTTCTTTTAGGCATTTCTTAGCGATTTACTCCGTAGCATCTGCCACATGGAAGGGCATCGTGATTTATCTGCAGCTCTGAATATATTACTTGTTAACCTTTACAAACACCTAGTGTGACTCATTCCATCTTATCACAGCAGACGTCAGTGGGAGTAAGCATCACTCAACAGGACAACCGGTTTGTACAAGACACAGGCACATGTACCAAATGTACCCAGATAAAAGAGTCAGTTAATTTTTAAAGTGTTAAAAAGGAACATGAATATAACAAAGCAGCCTGTGATGGGATTTGAGGCATGTGCGTTGGTAGTCATACTGAGGAGATCAAGAACATAACAATAAGCTAAATAACAAATTTCACCTCACAAAAGAGCCCTTGGAAAGGTTTCCCAAGAGTTTCCTTTCTGAAATGGCTGGAATTGTCAAAAAACAGCAGTTAAGAACCATGATCAGACAGAATCACAGAATCACATGGGGTTGGAAGGGGTCTCTGGAGATCATTTAGTCCAACCCTCCTGCCAGAGCAGGTCCACCCAGAGCAGGTTGCACAGGAACGTGTCCAGGTGGGGTTTGAATGTCTCCAGAGAA
>JAOQGH010000023.1:87446692-87489334 GCA_025769975.1 Gallinago jamesoni
TCCCTGGGCACCACTGAAAAAAGACCAGCCCCATCCTCTTGACACCCTCCCTTTAAGTATTTATAAGCATTGATCAGCCCAGTGTTCTCCATCAGAGGACTAACACCACTAGATTATTCTAAAATGACCCTAAATTAAATTTTTCTCTAAAAAGTTTTTAACTTCAAGACCAATGAGTATTTTCCAATGGTCTGCTCAAATTTTTTTCATAAATATCTTTTCACAAGCAAAGAAATATTCTAAACATTTGTTTGCAACTTGACACAAGCATTTCCCAACCCAAAAGGGAACCAGATTATCACTCCAAACTCCAAACCAATTTGATTTTTACACCCCAAACTGAGAAAAAATGCAACAGCTAAAAATCCACTAACAACAATATCACACAAATTCGATTTAGAAAGGCAAACTCTTTTAATTAGAAAATGTGCTGCTGTTGACACAGGCAACAGAATGTTTTGTTTGCAAGATATAGATTTATAATCCACAGAGGCCCTTAAAATGTAAATGCAAGAGTAATTATTTTATCAACTTCTATAGATGGCACCATTCACCTTTAGACATGGCCATCGTGCCAGTCTGACTGGTCTGTAGTTCCCTGGGTCTTCCTTTTTTCCTTTTGTAAAAATGGGAATCATGTTTCCTCTTCGCCATTCAGTGGGAACCTCACCAGACTGCCACAGCTTCTCAAATATGAAGGGTAGTGGCTTAGCAACTTCATTGTTGAGTTCCCTCAGGACCCGTGGATGCATCTTAGGTTCTATTGGTTTGTGCACCTTTAGGTTCCTTAGATGGTCTCAAACCTGTTCTTCTCTTACAATGGGAGATTATTAATTCACCCAGTCCCTGCCTTTGCCTTCTGCAACTTGGGCAGTAGGGCTAGGACACTTGCTGGTGAAGACCAGGTCAAAATAGTCTTTGAGTACGTCAGCTTTCTCCATATCCTGGGTAACCAGGTCTCCCATTCCCTTCTGGAGAGGACCCACATTTTCTCTAGTCTTCCTTTTATCACTGAGGTACCTGTAGGAGCTTTTCTTGTTGCCCTTGATGTCTGTGGACAGATTTAATTCTGTCTGGACCTTAGCTTTCCCAGTCTGATCTCTGGCTGCTTGGACAATGTCTCTCTATACCTCCCAGGCTACCTGTTCTTGCTTCTACCTGCTGTAGTGTTTGAGTTTGTCCAGGAGCTCCTTGTTGATCCATGCAAGCCTCCTGACATTTTTGCCTGAGTTCCTCTTTGTTGGGATACATTGGCCTTGAACTTGGAGGAGGTGATCCTGGAATATTAACCAGCTTTCTTGGACCCTTTTTTCCTCCAGTGTTTTATCCAATGGTACTCTCCCAAGCAGATCCCTGACAAGGCCAAAGTCTACTCTCCTGCTCATTTCAGGACTAACAAGTCCCCATGAGGTATTAGGAGATGCTTAAGCATCTGTCTAGGTGGCTGAATTAGGGGCCTTTTTTAATTATAAAGGCAATGCACCTAAGAAAGGCAATAAGGTACTATGAGCTTGGGTTTCTAAATTAATTTATGATGCCTTAGAGACTCTACAAAGAGATTATAAATAACAGTCAAAGTTAAATGTCCCAAACAAGGCTGTGTGAATGTTTTCTTGTATTATTAAAGCAAGACTATATTTGAATTATTTGACTTTGCACATTTCTTAAGCTTTTTTTTTTTAAGTACCTCTTGCTGATCCTGAGGATTTTTCATATATGACGAATGTTATCTCAATGCTATCTCTCAGTTTTGTTTTAACCAGTTTATTTGTGTAAAGAAAACCTCCCTCCCTGTGAACAAGGGTAGTTCTGAGCATGACATACAAATCACTTACAATATTGCACCGACTAAACGAAACCTTTAAGACTAGAAGAAACCTTTGCAATCCATAGCTAACAAGTTTTTTTCTGCATTGAAAATTTTGGATAATGAAGTTGTCATAGATTGGATTACCTTGGTAATGATGTATCTGACTCCGACATATAATGTCAGGTTGCAGCATTTACTGAAAGTTACTTTGTGCTTTGTGTTCTGACACGGGATGACTCACGGAGCTTCACTTGATGTGTCTTCAACTGACACTTTGCCATAGATATGCAAATGGTCCCATTTTCTGAAAAGAGCAATTAAAATACTCTTGATAAACCAAGAGTTCTACAGAAAAATACTGATATTTTCCCCACTTACTCAGGATATAAATAGTATTATACAGAATTTGCTAGTACAATTTAGCATTTCTTTAAATGTACAGAGGTACCTGTGCAGCAATGCTGAAGTGATACTATTCTGAAAACAATATTCCGTATAAAACTGCTGGTAAACAGTAATGCTACCTGCATTACTGTTGTATTTACTTATTTATTTACTTATGCATATGTATTATGTATTTACGTAAGCATATGTTGTATTTACTTCTCAATATCCACATTTTTCATGTGCTTCTTGATTTCTGAAATACAGGAAAAATTAGGCTCAGCTATTGTCTATCTTTATCAAGCCCAAAACCATGTTATTAAATATCTTCTGTACCTTGCCTAATTTAAGTTTCAGTCTAAGATATTTATGGTTTATAACTAACATGATAAAGTTGATAATCTATATTAGTTTACAAATTGTAATTGTTCATTTTTCGCTATGGGCACAGGAGACTACTACCGCATGTTGCAAAGCTCAGCTTTCAGCTGGCTGGTCCTCATGGGAGAAATAGGGGGTTTTTTTGGATCACCAGAATGGGATCCAAAATATTTATCACTCCCTAAAGAAAGCCACTTAAGGCTTTACTCAGTTGCTCACACTTTCACTTTTGAGTGAAAGTAAGTGCGTGCTGATTGAGGTACAGTAGGATACCTTAAGCATTCAGGTGCTGGCAGATGTGACACCTTTGTGAAACCTATGATCTACTGGAGTAGCAGCTGGAGACCATACGGGACACCCTAAAGTGTCTCTGACAGCACAAGACCAGAGCAAGTGAATTCAGTCCTGATATGAGGCTACCACAGTCAGCTGCCAGTGACTTCAGTAAGAATAGGGGTAAATTTATAAGGAAAATGTTTTAAATTCTGCTTTACCCACAAGCTCTGTCAGGTGCAGCACGGAGACAGCATCCAGACACTAGAGAGAAACAAAAATGTTTGGTGTTTATCTAGGTCTTGACTATTTGATTTTTGAGTTCCTCTTTTTCCTCTTCCCTCTCTGCATTCCTGTTCCCATTTAAAGACAGCGTGGGTATGAGTCTATATGGAGTGACTGGGAGTTTGATCTCAGGGGCTGGGGGAACGTGGGGGTGGAGGGGCAGGTGTCCTAGGTGTTCCATCAGGCATTCTAGATGCATCCTTGGTCCACTTAGGACCTACAGCTCTGTAGTTACCTCTTTCATAGCAGGGAAATCACAGCACTCCCGGGTCAGCTCTGCATGGGAAAGGAGTCATGGTGTGAATTCCTATTCTGGAGTTTTGTAACTGTAGTAATTCTGTCAATTTGCTTTCTGTAGCACAACTACAGAAGAAGAGATCCAGAGCTCATACTGTGCTACCTGAAGCATGTTTCAAGGGCCTACGTGCTCTCTCAGTTCATCAGGACTATCACCGCTGCTTGATTTATGCCTAAATACATTTTTCTTCCTCCTATAAGATTCCTCATATGTGTAAATTGAGGAATCTTTAATTCATCCCCATCGTGAGTGCTGCACATCCTCATCATGTTATTAATGGGCAAAGTATTTATTCTTAACCTCAGTTTAGAGGGGCAAATCCATTAAACTATTTGTCTCACATACATTGATAAAATTTGGTCTACTGCTACAGTTGTAATACATTTTTTTATCAATTAAAAAATTGCTGTGTGAATGTATTCTTATATGGTATACTTTTTGAAACCAGAAGTTGGTAGAAAAACACCTTATTTCTCTTATTGAAGAGTGACAAAACTCATATATTTTATATCTACTGACTGTCTTACAAAGTGGAATAATTCCAAGTCCCACCAACTGAAGATGATATATCAATATGCTGCAGGAAATGAAAATACAATTGGTCAAGGAACAAACAGAAAAAATGAGAGAGACCTGCAAAGTACCAATTCTGGGCAGGAAGGAGTAAGTCTGTTTTCAAAGCATTTGGTTTAGCATTATCAATTAAAAATGAAAACTAGATGCACATCACAATTATATTAGAAGAGAAAACAAAAGAAAAATACAAACAAAAAAATTTTAAACTTAAGTTAATAGAAACAAGGGAATTTTACTATCAGAATAAATATTTGCCTTTAAAATAATGATAGTGAAACATCCAAGAACCTTTCATCTGCTGAGAGAGATGAAATAAGCTCGTACAAATGCCAATAAACCTAGCATATTCACATCTATGTAAATGCTATATATAATAATATATAAACATATTATTTAACAACATTTTTATTATAAGTTATCATAAACATATTACTTGAAATATCTGTTATCCAATATAAAGCTATGCCAATAAAGTGAATGTAGTAAGTGGTTCTTTTATGAAAGCGTCTCTGAAACCTGACTTCTTTATTAAAGAAACATCCCAGTTTAAAAATGAGAGACTCTAACATAAGATTCAAGTAGGACAAACTGTTCTTAGGCTAGGAATAATCCATAACAGATTGAACATTCTAAAAAAAATTGCAAATGCACAACACTAATTATCTTACAGATATAATATGAGAAACTCTAAGATATGCATTAAATAGGAGGAAAGATTGAAATAGATTGGATGCTATAAAATTAAAGCTAAACTATTTCAAGAGGAAAAAGATGTATAGGTCAAGATTATGAGTCATTCAAAGAATTTGGAGATATATTTAATTATTTTCTCCAGGTACATTTATAGCTGAGCTCAAAAACTTGCAGCATACTTCTGGAGTAAAACCACTAAAGCTTAAAGTTGCAGCTGTAGGTTCTTCATGTATCTGCCATGCTAGAGAATATGGGTATTGCAAAATAGTGTCTGTACTCAAGAAATAAAACCTGCTTTGCATACATTTAAGGTTTAGTAAGATATCCATAGATAACTGTCAGAATGGTTGGTGTTCTTTTCCTGCAAAATATCATGCTTCATGTTGAAAGAGAAATATAACTTTGAGGGGTGCTGGTTATTTTTCTTACTGGGACTGAAAAGAGAAATAAAATTATGCTCAAGGGAGCATGTAGGTTTGGAAGCTAACTTCCAAATAATAGTCAATAAATTGTTTGTGACTATCTGTATCTTTGGTAGAACACAAGGGAGTCTATTTCAAAGGTGAAAAATGAGAAACAGCTATTGTTATTTTGATGAAGTCTTCAATGTCGTGTCTGTTCCTGGAAAGCTTGTCACGCTTACTGAATTTTTAACTCTACTGATACAGAAATATTAAATCATTAATTTCAATAGTGACTAGAATGTAAGAGATCATACAAGGACAATTTTGTATATACTAGATTCAATGAGAGAGACAAACATCTGCCTTTGGTACTCGGATAACTAAAGCCAAAAAGTGTCTTTGATTGTGTAGAATAGGAATCTTTGAAAAAAGTTCTGTGAGATTTCACTGATAGTTTGAAAACTACTGAAAACTAGTGCTGTGATATTTGGGCCATAGTAAAGTCACAGTGGAATCCACCCATGTTCAAACTGCTGAACAAGTATATCTTTTCCCCCATCATTTCTGTTAGAATCTGCAAAGGATTGGAAAATAATAGGGATATAACGGGTTAGCATAACAATGCAAGAATATAAACAATAAGGACCCAATATTGTTGTTTTTTTTTATGGGTAGGACATAATGGATGTATGCTCAAGGTTTCATCTGATTTTTTTTATTAAAATTGTTTTGCCTTGCCTTCCCTTCCCTTTTTCCCATATTCCCTAGCAAATCTTCAAACCTGATGATACCAAAATGTCTCTGGGTACAAAACTATGCAGGTAATTATATTCTAAAATGTTTAGGAGGGTTACTTTATTTCTTATTTTATTTTATTTTTTAATGGAAGCTCCAAAGGTTAGGATCTATTACTAGTGGATATTTTTCAGGAAAGTAACGTAACCCAAAAGGAATGGAATTGAACACATTTTATTCCACTAAGGATATCCACCACAGAGATGAATCAGAAGGCATAATGGCAACTAAACTCTCTGTCATGGCTACAGAAGGAAACTCAAGGTTCTATGCTAGTTTCCTAAAATTTTATATTATTTATAAATAAAAGATTATCCAATGAGTCGTTGCACTAAATATGAGAACTTTGCATCAGAAAGCAGAATAACTACCTGAAATTAAGGGGAGAACAGGTTAAAATCTATTCTGAAGAGAATTTGTTTGTAAGTGATCTAGAAGAAAAAAATCAGCAAATACTACAAGAAATAAAATAAGAAGTTTCTGAAACTTGAAAACTTGTGAAAGTATGCTGACATGGAAGAAGGATAATGAGAAACTAAATGGTGCATTAGCATAAGATCATCTTAATGATGTGTAAATAAAGACAAAACAAAGATTAGTAAGAAAGTAACACAGCTAGAGGCAGGGTGGAGGGGGGAAGACTAAAATGAACTTACAAAAAACAAAACCATAAAAAACAATGAAAGAGAAAAATGCACAACACAATGGTAAAATACAAAGTACCTACTAACTAGACAGGCAGCATTATGGCAGAAAAGAACTAGGTGTTTCAATGGACTGCAAACTTACTGTAAATTAGCAGTGTTTTTTATGATTCTACCCAAATAAAAGAGTAATAATTCCTTTATAGGGGAAAAATCTGCAGTGCATTACAAAAGTGCATAATGGTATTATTGCAGCTGTGATAATCTAAATTATATTCATGGGGCTAATAAAACATCTTACCCTTCCCTACAAGCTCTGCTTTATTAAGCAGAATAATGCATGTAAGACAGAGAAGATAATTATGATGCTTTGTTTGGCATGTGAGGCATCTGGCATAATGCCTCTAGGACTGGGCAGTGGACTTTAAAAAAAGAAAAGACTAATAGGAGAGAGTTTAGAGGACGGCAGTACGAATTCTTAGGGATGTGAAAGAAAAACATTCAGGGAAAGAAGAAACTGAGGTAGCATAGTGGCACTGGGCTTGAAATGTTAAATAGAATGCAAAGGAAAAGACTGATTAGGTTCAAGTCTACTAATTGTAGAACAAGAAATAATATGCTTATTCACAACAACGTTATGTAATTATTTTGTTTCGATATTGGCATGAATTTACCAAGTACCTTGATGGCCTCTTAGTGAGGCTGTAGGGTCTTGAAGCTAAGAGATGTTTCAGGATAGGAGGCAGAGGCAGGATGATGGATCTTCAAGCCGAGAAGTCACATGTCCCAGGCAAGGACAGAATTTTCCTCGGAGCATGACTGTTGATTAGGCATCCTGTGGGTCTGTGATGTGTGTCTGCCATCACTGTGTAATTCCAGAAAGTTTTTCTGATTGCCATGGCGTTGGCCAGCTGATTTAGTACCTGTGTCAACCATTCACAGCTTCTGATGGCTGGCAGTTTTGTGGGATAGCTGTGATTGGCTGCCAGAAGCCTACTGAGCTGCTCTATCACCCCTCCTTGCCAAACAGGTCAGGAGGAGAAAATGAGATGGAAAAGCTCCTGGGTCAACCTAAAGACAGAATGATCTCTTACCAATTACTGTAATGGGCAGAGTGTACTTTACTTGGGGAAAATTAATTGCCAATTCAAGTAGATTTTAATGATGAGCAAGAGACAAAATCCCAAACACCTTCTCCCCATCCCTTTCTTCCCAGGCTCCACTCTCGCTGCTGACTCTAGAGGTACGTCTCTGTAAGTTTTGTTGCTGTGTCTCTAAAGAGTTAATTAATACTTGTAGAACTTTTCATTTTGTTAGTGTGTTCCCTACATTTGTTCTCGTGGCGTATCTCGCCAATTCTCCAAGGGCTGTTCAGCAAATCTATGACCTCCATCAGAAAAGTCTGTCTCAGTCAGATAACATCAGACAATTCAGACATCAGATAATCCTTTTAACTTAAATTATTGATCTGTTTTACACAGTCACAGACAACGAAACCAAAGGTTATTTTCTGTTGAACAGGTATGGAAATTTAGGAGGATGTTTCAAATACTTAGGGAAAAATACTTTGGATTTTTCCCCAGGAGAGTTCATTTGAGTTCCTGATTGTGATATTCCTGCAAGATCTGTATCGGATTTTGAGGGAAAAAACATTGTTTTCTTAAACTTAGGTGTTGTAGATGATTTGGTAATTTCAATAGAATTATTATTGCCCATATTGTTTTCTACCATCCACAAATGTCCGTGTCCATATGAAGAACTATATTATCCTTATAGATGTGTACACAAATCATGAATAACTCTTCTTTTAGCTGACTTCCCATACAATTATATAAATTTTAATTTTTGGGATAAAGTTTAGAGCTCCACTGAAACACAAAGGGGAGCAAGCCTGCCATGAGTCCTAGGTTAAAATCATAACATTCTGAATTCTTTTTACATGTTATGATTTTGGATCAATTTTTCTTCTGTAAAGCGAATGTTACAGCATTTTTTGAGTCAGGTAAAACATGGAGTAGAAATTGTTATTTGATGATCATTGGAAAAAGACAGATTTACTAAATTACATTTTGAGATTGGATTTCATGTCGAGGAAAATGTCAAAGTTCTCTGCCTTTAAAAGTTCCTTTCGGCAGGACTTACTGCCAGAAGTGAATGATGAAATTAACAATGATGATATATGAAGAGCTCAGTAGAAAAAAGTAGAATAGTTAGGTAAGTATATGTAAGAAAATGGCAAATTTGGGAAAGCAATCAACATCTGAAGGTGGAAATACTTTTTTAAGAAGGAATGTTTATTCTGGGAATTATTTTTTTTAATGACACAATCTTATCACATGATACTTTTGTTAAATACAAACTATATAAATACAGAGGAAATCATCAGGCTAGACCTTATTTTCTGAGAAAAAAAATTTAAACAGTTTACTGAGAAAGAAAGATGCAATAATTGGCTTAAACAACTTTAAACAAAAAGAATGATATGCTGAATATTTTTGACAAACAAGATTTTTAAGTGTTTGCCTGTAATGTATATGTTTGTATACCAAGTAAAATTTTCTATATGAAGTGTATGATTCCTGGAAACAAAAGAGAAATTAAGAATTAAGCTTAAAATTAAGCTTTCCTTTTGACTCATTTGTGGTTTTGTAAATGGACACAGTCTAAAAAAAAAAGGGAAATTTCTTGATCAGTTCTTTAGAACATATAGATTTGGATTATGTTTTGGTTTTGCCTTATCTTCCTCTACATACTTTCTTTTTTTTGGGAAGAAATGTTATTCAAGCGATGCTTGAATATCCTTTTACTGTTCTGTATTCTGTTCTGTTCTGTATCTGTATTTAGGGTACTCGATAAATTTCTTTTATGTGGAGACTTGGTGACGTGAGAATTTCAGCTATTTTAAGACCATTCTCTTAAAGAACTTTCCTATGAATTGGCACTACAGAGAACAGTATCACTTTGGATCGTAGCACCCAACCATTATTCTCACACTCTATTACTCTGCAGATGGCTTCAGGTGAAGGTCTCCATTCTCTGCTGCCATGAGTCACTTAGTAGGTTAAACAAACAAATCTCTGGAGTAAACACCTTCCCGGCTTCTGAAAGAACACAAGGTTTTCTTCCCTTTTGTCCGTATCAGTGTTTCAATTTCTCATTCTAAATGCTCAATGATGACACATTTTACTGTATTAGTCAGATATGTTCCTACAGAGCTCTCCTTGTATTGTTAGTGCTTGGTTTCACAAGTCCTTTTCTGAAGAGGCAGGAGCAGTGGAAGTTGCTAGGGGAGGAGTGAGAACAGCCTCTATATTTAGTCTCACAGTCTCTTAGAGCTGCTTTAAACAGCGGATTTAGTGGCCATCATGAAGGACATTTGTCATCCATTGATTATCCTCAACATCCGGAGCTGCAAAGTTTCATTGGCAAAATACAAGAACAACTTCAAATAAGAAGTCTAGAATACAGCAGAATACTCCCTTGGAAGAGGGGAGATTTAGATGAGACACCAGAAAGAAATTCTTTACTGTGAAGGTGGTGAGATGCTGGAACAGGTTTCCCAGAGAAGTTGTGGGTTCCCCATCCCTGGAAGGGTTCAAGGCCAGGCTGGATGGGGCTTTGAGTGGGAGCTGACCCTGCCCGGGGCAGGGTGGTTGGAACATGATGATCTTTAATGTCCCTTCCAACCCAAACCATCCTATGATTCTATGAAATTTATGCAGATTCTGAGTCCTTCCAGATGAAGGGCTTAATATCAGTTCATCAAGTGCCTGTCTTTGATCAGCTTTCTGAACTTTCCACTCTGAGGGTAATTCACAGATGAGCATATTTAGAAGTTAGCATATTGAGAAAGAAATTAAATAAATTAATTTTAAAAATTAAATAAATTATTAAATTAAATTAAATAAATTTTAAAAAATAGAAATAAATTAAATAAAAATTTGGATACTGTTGCTATTTATTGATATTTACTATTTATTTATATATATATAATAGTATTTATACACTATTTATTTATAATACTATTTATTTTTTTATATTTAAAAGATCGATCAATCATTTCTACTGCAGTTATACAGGAGATCTTCACATTAAAATGCCCCTGGAGAGAACCTGGGTATTTTTGTTTTAAAAAAGCAGTAATTTCATGAGCAGCAGGAACATCACCGTGATTGACAAAGGAAACATAAATAAATTCATATAATAAAGCAGGGGTTTGCTTTAAGCTAGCCTTGACTTGGAGGACCAGGACCTGAGCTCCAGCACATACGTGTATTTTTTAAAACCTTTTTGAAGAAAAATATAATGGCACTTGCTTTGCTATTTACTGTTGCATCTACCAGTCTGATGCTAATGCAAAGAATGAAAAAAATAGAACTGACTTTCAAGGAGGAATGTGAAACAAGAGTGATAATGCACCTAGTAGTGGTTGTATCAAACAAACAGATAAATTGGTATAAGTACAAAGCAAAGTGAATAATAATACCCTAACAACTAGAAAAAGACCCTGAATTGGTAATGTGGGGTAAGGTCACACGATGAGAGGAATGCAGAAACGTGGTCCGTACTCAGAGCTAATTGGAGGCAAGTGATATTAGTGGTAGAACCTCTGCAGGCCTTTTTCAGTTAGTTTTTGGTGAAATTATATATATGAATTTCCCCTTCAATGGGGTGAAATGAAGGCCAATTTCAGTGATAAGACAGAATATGTAAAATAGATATCTATTCTCTATTTTTTAATATATTTTTCCTCGCCTCAACCCAGAACTATTGCACCCCTATTAATACATTCAGGAAATGTAGAAGCTGAGACCCGATGAAGCGATTTGTGAGCGTGTATGTGCATGTGTCTGTGTGACAGGCAGGATGGACGTGGGGGAAAAACAATAAAAATCTCATAAAATATCTCATAAAGATATAGTATTTCTTTACTGGAAAATAGCATCTAAAAATATTAGTTACATGCCAGGTTAGGCTTGTATATCTTCTTTCTTAAAATCTAGTTTGCCTGACATTTCTTAAACATTAATTGAATGAAATTTAAGGTGTTATGAATTAATAAACTGTACAGGAATTAAAGTATATGTATAGGATACTTTGTTTATTTTCGTAGCACATCAGCAAACATGAAAAGCATTATTTCAATCTACCCTCTTTTTTAATTTGTCATGAAGAAAATCAAACATTGCACCTACAAGGCACTCCAGCTCCCTCTTATTTTCATCTTGACTTACTTTTGTGCTTGAAGGTTCCTTACAAGTGTAAAGATCAAACTTTTGTGCAAGAATAATGTGGTAAAATACATGAATTGCTTATTATACAGCCAAAAAAAGCTAGAAACGCTGAACATTTGAAAGCTTTTCTACAGAGGAAAAAGCAGAAACTTCACCTTATTTTAAGAAATACAGAATTAGATGCACTGTATAACATATGTTCACTGGTATTTTGGCTTCTTCAAAAGCCAGAATGCTTGTAATATGTTATTTTTTGTTTAAAAAAAAAAAAAAGGTGACAGATGCAAATTACTATCTAGAAAATCTGAACAGAAGGATTTTTTTTTTTAAGAGTTTATCTTCGAGCAAAATTGAAAAGAAAGAAAGAGAGAAGGAAAATCATTGGGAGAACTGTATGGGAGCCAGTAAGTCACTAAGCTACTGAACAAAGAGCTCTAGTTCCCCTCTCTTTCAAATTTCTTCCATGCATGAATTCATCACTTTTGCTTGGTTTTCAGAAATACTTTTTTTTTTTTTTTTTTTTGCTAGGGATTTGGTCCCCTTCACAAACCAGTCCAAAGTGTGCCATGCTGACGGGCAGCATTTCCTAAGTGATTTTGAATTTAACTCCTTGAAGTCTCAGAAAATCACTTTTTGTTATCTCTTCCATAAAAGCATTTTTTGCACCCAATCAATCTCCTAAGCAGTAGATTCAGGAGCTGATTAGATTCCCATTAACTGTCAGCAGAGTTTTGACACCTATTTCAAACGAGAGCAGAACTAGGTCTGCAGTCCTGTAGTAATCATGAGTTCGAGGTCTTAAAATCCACCTTTCCATTGAGTATTACTTTCATCGGTGTTTTGGAGTCACCCTTTCACAATTAGCTGGTTCATTTCTTAAAAGGCAGCCTTTAAGGTATATGTTGGTATTTAGAAACCAGCAATGAATTTTTGGGTAGAAAGTTGTTTCCATCAAGACTTCCCGAATTACAGATTGAAGCAGCAATTGGATCCCAAAGCACCAAATGTGGGATCGATCAGGGAGATAAAACCCCCCCAGTTTTACATTTTGGTATTTGTGTACTTCTCAAAGCCTCTGAAAACAGCACATGTGTTTTTGTAATTATAAATGTTGTCTACATATATTTTCAAAACATCTTAAATAGGGAAGTGGCTAGACCTGGGCTTGGGCAGCTCTTTGAGCACAGCTTATCCATCCAACGCCAAATTTATTGTTCACTTTTCTGACATTATGTTCTCTTGGTATTAAAACACATCTTCACAAGCAAAATGACTGTTGTTCCTCGGGATTAAGAAGTAAAATTATAGCGAGAGCAAAGTAAACACTGTTTCAATTACTATCATTAGTGAAATATGTGAGGGTTTTTACAGTGCTGGTATAATTAAAATTTTATCAGTTAGTTTTGTTATCCCTTGTTATCGGAGGAGCATAACTCTACAGTGAACACTGAGAAATTTTTGAACAAGCTTTTTTGACTCATAAATAATTTTCTTTTCAAGTAAACAAATAAAAGTGGTTTGTTTTATAAATGGCTTGGGAAAATAAACCTGAGACTTTTTGCCCTGAAAACATACTTTCTTGAAGAAAGGAAAAAGGAAAGATGATGTCCTCTTAAGATGAAAACTTTGCAAAATAGCTGGAAAATTATTTGAAGTTTGCCTTTTGGGGGGAGAAAACCATCATGTCCTGCCTAAAGCAATATGAGATATAATTTCACGTGGTTGATCCTATCTGCACCACAAAGTTTTTTGAAGAAAGACAGCACGTGTGAGGTAGGGTGCAATGGAACTTTGGACAGCTTAGGGCATCTCTGGCACGGGAGGTGGGCAGGCTCAGTCCTCTTGAAGTGTCCCAGCCTTCCCGACTGGAAAGGGGGGTGCCCAGAAGGGACCCCAACGGGCTGCCTCCGTGCTTCAACTGCACTGGAGTGTTGCTTGGGTTGCTGTGATAAGAAGATGAAGAGTGTAACCATTACTGTGAGAGTTACAGCACTGGTAAAGCTGGTGTAACCACTGTGGGGTTATTCTGATAACACTGAAAGCAGACTATGGTCCTTCGCTCTTTATGCTTTTTTTTCTTTAGGTGATAAAACTTGAATTACTAGACTATAGGTGGCTTTATTTATTTACTTGATATATTTAATCAAGTTCAGAAATATTTGGGTAACAAGCTAAGTGTCCTGTCACGATAAATCCATTTTATACGCATAGCAAAAGGACTGATCTGACTGAACTCATTTTGTATTAACGCTGCTCCCACGTGTATCTCTTTAGATGCTCTGCTTTAATCAAAGATTAATTAAGAGTTAGTAGACACTTTTTTTTTTTTAATAACATTGTTTTGGGATTTCAGACTGCAGTCACCCTTGGGGTCACTTTGGACCAAGCCTAGAGCACTATCAGAGATAAATGCAGCTCTTACTGTTATCAGCTACTCCGGTAATATCTGTTGACATAATGAAGATTGACTAAACAACAGATTTTACTTTTTTAACAGTGAGAAGGGGACGAGAAGTGGAACGCCCTATGTGGTACAAACTGGGCTTCTAAATTCAAAATTCAGACCTTTAAAATCATCACAGGTGATCTATAGAGCTAAACTGGTTATGTGCTATTCGCTTTTCCCTAGAAGGGAGAGTTTTAATGGCATTTATCTATACATTTCCAGCTGCAGGTCCCAAAAGGCACAGGTCCCTGGAGATCCTTCTGTTGCACCTCGCAGGCCAGCAGCAGCAACAGGGTGCTTTAATGGTACAAAACATCCATCTTCAGGCAACTGAGCATTATTCCAAGATGTAAGACTTGGTTTGTGATGAAGTAATGTATAGGTAAGTACCAGCGTGATGGAGGAGAGTCATATAAATTAACTGAGCTCCCATGTCAGACAGCAGAGTGTAGCTGGTAGCGTGGAGAGCAGTTTGGCTCACTATAAAAGTGATCCTAAAGTAAACAACATATTGCCCTCTTGAATCCATCAGCTGCTTTCTCTACAGCTCTCCATTCTCTACAGCGTAAGCCTTGACACTCCGAATGTCTGTAGGCACTTTAATGTAGACACCTAAATATAAATGTTTTAATCTTGAACTGTATCCTGCCCCAGATATTTACTGCTAGATGTTAACAGCTGAGCTAGTCACCCCAGGGTCTTCTGTAGAGAATGGAAACTTTAGATCCATTTTAGAGTTCTGCTTTTGATCATGTGAAGTGTGTAGCAGAAGTCCCTGTTTCTCTGCTTTTACTGCAAAGGGACCCTGGAGTGAGTAGCTCAGCCATTAATGCCTACAAGTTCCTGAAATTTACCATGCCAGTTTCTCTAGCATTAGAATTGCTCACAGTCTTACATTTCATAACATTCTCAAATGCACTAGTAAATTAGAAAGATTACATGAAAAGTTAAAATATTTTTTTTTCTCACTATAGAATTTGTAAGACCAGCAGCTACTACCTGCATGCGTGTTTCTGCACTTGAAAACTGACCTACTGAGATTTTTACCATATTTTTACATTTGATCTTAACCAATTAAAAGAACTTGTCAAAATAGTATCATCAATTAACCTTCCCCAAAAAACCAAGAAAACAAAAACAATACCCTACTGATAACATTTCCAAGTGAAAATTAATCTTATTTTAAAAAAGCAAATCCCAAAAGAAATGTGTGAAAACTGTTGAAATGTTTTTAAAATTCGATTTCCAGTCTGATAGCAAGAATAATAACAATTCAAGGCAAGAATATGCCTTCTATGAAGCAAAAAGCCCTCAGATCTTTCTAATGGTGTTAGTCTGAAGACATATGGTGCAATTTAGTTTCTTTCTGGCCTTATATTAAACTGGAACACCAACTCCCATTCCACTTGACTGTGGTACTTCAGTAGAGTAAAAAGTTTGAAAATAATGCTAGCTAGGAAGCAAATTCATTAATGAGGAATGTGAAGTATGGATACTGTACCTGAAGTGAGTTGCATATTTGTGATTCACGGGTGCTATTAAAATAATATCACCTGAAATTATGAATAGACTGCCATGAGAGAGAGGGTAAAATCAGGGATCCTACTGGAGGTGCAGGATTAATACTGGGATGAGAGATAGGCAGAGCCCAGTTGAAGTGGCTATGTAGCTTATCAAGATGCTAAACCGTACTTCCCATCACTTGATGATTTTGCTTGTTAGGATTTCTGATCTCCCATTTCTAACAGTAACAACTTACTGCCAACATAAATAAAAAAAAATGTAAAACTCGTTTGGGTGAAAAAAAATTTCAAATGGTACCTACATTGTTTTTCATACACAGAAGGGCTTTCTCACTGTATTTTCTCACCCAGAGAGTCTCTCTTTCCATGAACAATTTACGTCACTTTTCAGAATCTTGCTGAATCAGGTGTCCCCATGATTTCTCAATCTGCATGTCTGAAAATGGAGGCATCTAAATTCATTCATGCACTCAAAAATTTAGGTTGTCATAGGTATATATTTGCTATTCTTGTTATAGTGTTTGAGAATGTTTGCTATAATATTATATTAATAAGGAAGTTTTCAGTGACTACGATTTGACAAAAGCAGTTCCATAAAACTTTACAAAACATATAGCTTCAATTTTATTACACTTCCCTGCAGAGTTAGCAGTGAAAACGTTTCAAAATTGTACTATTATATCAGAGGCAAAACTGGGAGGCTTTTAGAAATAAACCAGTCTCATTTACCTGTCTAAGTAAGATGAAATGGAAAAAATAAACTATATTGTGACAAGCAATGTAGATTAAAAAAAATTCTTTGGCATCTGAAGTGTCATTTAAAACATAGATGAGGAGAGATTTTTAAAAACTACTGTAGGACAGAACTAGTGTGAATTGGCAGAGCTCCATTGATTGCATTGGAACTTTGCCAATTACATTAGCTGAGGATCTGAGTTTATATGAGTTTTAACATCACAGCATCCCTTAAATCACCAGGAATAAGATGCCTTAGTGACTCAGTAAATCAAGGCAAGATCAAATAATTATTAAAAAATAAATGAGGTCTGTTCTTTAGCGCAATACAATTTTATTTTGAATAGCATTACATACAAATGAATCCTAAGATACTTTAAAAGAAAAACTATAAATAATACAATTATGGGGTTTAATAATAAATAATAGATTAAGAGCTGTTAAGTGTGTTGGAAAAACAGTTTCATCTTAGGTTTAGAATGGATGAAGATTTTGTGGGATAAAACAGGGCAAGGATGCTAGCTTGATCATAGAGGAGGAAATACACAACCCAGAAGTTGAATGAAAGGACAAGGGGGGGGAAAATAATTTTGTTGATGTCTTATATGCGAGAAAATATATATTTCTTAACCCTCTGGAGAGTAGTCCAGCTACCAGATTACAGACTGCTCAGGAAGTGGGAATATTTTCAAGGCCTCCCCATCAGAGCTGTTGTGCCTTGCCTTGTGCCTTGTATTTATTCTTTCTAATGAGCATGTGTCTGGCTTTTAACAAATTATTTTGTTGCATACATTCCAAGAGGGATGTTTTCAGTCATAGTCAGCTCTCAGGAATGGAGGAGGTAAGGAATTAATTGTGCAGGGGGGACGGGCTGCCAGAGAGTTCCTGGAAATTGCCTGGGAGATGCAATGGTGAAAATGTGACTGGGAGAGGCTGGAGAGAAGGGAGTGAAGGGTGTTCAGAAGGGAGAAGGAATCAGAGGGTGAAAGGGAAATTGGGAGACAGTCACAGCAGTGGGAGACACACAACAGCCCCTGGATGAGATGCAAAATTAACAACAACCTTCTGCTGTTCCTGCTGTAGCCAAGAGTCTTTAGCTTTATACCGTGGCCTCACAGGAACTGGCAATACACCTAACATAATCCATTTTGAAGAACTTTTTCGTAAAAAAAACCTTCCCCTTCCTCCTTATTCCCAAACCTAGCCTATTTTCCTGCAGGATGGAGATTGCGGTTAGGAATACAGACTAGTTTGTTACTCAATTCTATAAATTATTGCCAAACTTCATAATAAATTAGGAAGACAAACGACAGCAGGAAAAAAGGCAAAACTTTTGACTTCTGATAATGGCATCAATTATATTAAGCTAGGAAATAAATAAAAAAAAAAGCCTGCTATAACAAACTTTTTTTGAAGAAAAACCTGATGGGTTTTTTATACTTGGACAGGTACAGGGAATTGGGGGAAGATGGCCTTGTTTCAATTTATGAATGAAGAAATAGACTCTGTGCTTGGATCAGGTCAGCTACTGTGCAGGGTCAACACTTCTTTCCTCCAAGGAAGGAAAAATGGGTAAAATAAAATAATTTAAAAAATTCTTACCTCCAGGCAGCTTTTTGAAGTTTTCTGAAGCAATGGAAGTAATTAGATAATGATACAAAAAACGATAAGCCCTCTATGAGTAGAATGGAACAAACATTAATCTATTATACTCAGATTTTGGCAATGTATGCACACATTCATTATACAAATAATATATATTTTGAATATAGCCATATGTTATGGATAGATACGCTTAAGCTGTCACGTTGAGCCTTTTCACTGCAAACGTATGATGGTTGGTGACCAATACTGTCAAATATGTTGATTCAAAATAGTAAAATATTAAGTGTTTTAACAAAAATAGGGATCTGCAGTCTTCTTGTTATCTAAAAACAAACACCTGTTTTAGGTAAGATGATAAAAGAAAGAGAGAACTGTAAAGAAGTATGCATATAAAATTATGCTAATAGACTCCTGGGGGTCTCTAGATCCACTTTGTTCCACACGAAGATTGGAATGGAAGTATTCAAAGGCTGGCATGAATCAGATGTGGGACCAGCGTATATCTGAACCCTCACAACCCATGATGTTGATCAACTTGTATGGGTACTTTACAAATTAAGGTCTTCCACTGCCCTTGAGAGCTCACTTGCCTGCCCTTCAAAAGGTCTTCATGCCACTTCCTGTCTTTTTTAATATACATTTATATTTACATTAAAATTTACTTTTGAAATTAAGTTACGCTAATCTATCATTGAACAGACTACTTTGGCAGACCATGGCAGAGAATTTTCTTTCTGTTTATACTCTCTAATGCAAAGTTGGTAATATTAATGTCTTCTTGTTATTTGGAATGATATTTTTCTTCCTAAAAGTGCCAAAGGCTACAAAAGAAAAGTGCGCTTTTAATGTTAAAAAGCTATACAAAAGGATTTTATATGTAACTACAGTAACAGAAGCGCTTTTCCCCGTGGAAAAGCCCTATTTCCCTTACCTGAGAGACATCCCTTCCACATACTTGTTATTCCTGCACGTTCCAGTGATTAGTTGGGCGGCGAGGAGAGTGATTTGCATCTTTCTTCCCTGTTACAGCCCTGCTGCCTGGGGAGAGCTGGAAACCTTGGTTAATATTAATGAAATAATTCGGGGCAGCGAGCAGCACACTCACTTTTGCTGCCTGGGCAGTAATATTACTCCTCATTAAAGCTCGTGGAAGTTCATCTCACATTCAATTACAGATGCCTAAAAAATGTTTTCCAGGCAATCTCTGCTCCTTAGACAAGAGAAGAGGGGGAGAAAAGGGTTTGCTGCTCTCTTTGCATGTAACGCTGTCAACCAACTGGGAGATTTTACTAAGTGACTTGTTGGTCAGGGGGATGCCATGCGGAGAGATGATGAATGGCTCTGGACTCCTGCTCTAAGGTCTAGCAGAAATAAGGCAGTGCTCTCAAAGGGATGTCAGAAGTTGTATCTGTAGCAGCTTCAGAAAAGGAGCCAACGTTTATAATGTTGTTCTAAATTCTAGGCAAGTAAAAGCCCTCCTCCTTTTCTGAGAGCACAACACTTTGTCCACTGTTAACCCTTTGGAATATGAAGCTAATGGGGTTGCCTTTTGTTCGGGGAGAGGCTGCAGGGGCTAGAAGTTCAGGAGGCAGAGAGCTCATACGCTACTTAACACCAATTGGGTTCTTTCTATCTCAGCTTGTGTTCTACTGGGAGGTTTTTTTTTCTGCAGTCAGTAGAAAAAGACATGATTCGTTTGTAAATACAACAGTTTAAAAACACATCACAAGGCCAATTCTTATGGCTATAAAAAGAGGTGGCAGCTAATGGAAAAATATGAACTATTTCAAAGTTGAATTTGAATTGGTTTTCGGTTGAGGTGCTTTGTTTTTCAAGAGCTGTAAAATTTGAAATTGGATTATTTTTTTTTCTAATTACCTGCGAGAAGAGACCAGCGCCAACCTCTCCACAGCGTCCTTTCAAGCAGCCGTAGAGAGTGATGAGTTCTCCCCTCAGCCTCCTCTTCCTCAAACTAAACAGCCCCGGCTCCTTCAACTGCTCTTCATACGATTTATGCTCCAGACCCTTCACCAGCTTCGTTGCCTCCTCTGCCCCCACTCCAGCCCCTCGATGTCTCTCTTGTGTTGAGGTGCCCAGAACTGGACACAACACTCCAGGTGTGGTCTCCCCAGTGCTGAGTACAGGGGGACCATCACCTCCCTCCTTCTGCTGGTCACACTATTTCTAACACCAGCCAGGATGCCATTGGCTTTCTTGGCCTCCTGGGCACACTGCCAGCTCATATTCAGCTATGTCAATGAGAACCCCCAGGTCTTTTTCTGCCAGGCAGCTCCAGCCACACTGTCCCAGCCTGGAGCGGTGGCCCAAGGGCAGGACCTGGCACTTGGCCTTGTTGAAGCTCATCCCGTTAATGTTGGCCCATTTCTTTCTTTACCTTTTTTATTATGAGAAGAAAAAGAATTTTAACTCAGCTTCCATGAAAGGATCCTAAAATAACATGTGTTAGAATTGAGAAATATTTATTTAAATTCTGGACTGTAATTGATTTCTCTGTCGTAACAGGAAATTTGCTCTTCGGTGGTATAACTTGGACCACAGAAAGGTTCCCCGAGATAGATGCTTTAGAAGAGAAATTTGGAATTGGAAATTATCATTATATGTGATACACTTTACATGTATTGTTTCCCTAGTCTAGACTGAATTATCTCCTTTGGAGGACAGTCTTCACGGCTCGCAAGTGGGGCATTATTTCTAACTGAAATATCGGAAGATTTAAATAATTTCTTTTTACGCCTCATACATTGCAGATGGATTGTTAGTGTTAACTATCGATACATGCTGTAATTTTTATTTTTTGAAAAAGTAATGAATGTTGTTGCCTTCCATAGTCTTTCTTGTCATCTTATCCTATTTAATATTATTAGATGCTTTGTTACAGCATATAAATATGCAGCATGTACGTCAAAGAGCACCTTCAGATGAATGAGGAAGTTAAGGAGCTGTCTTCAGAGAGTGTAAAAAGCTATAGCTCCACTGGTCTGCTTGACAGCAGAAAAGCATCTGGCTCTCAGCATTAATAATTATTTTTGTCCACTGTTGTTCACCTTGAAGACTGATAATGCATCTACTGCACCTGAAAGGCAGAGATGGAATTGCTTTGCACGGTTCAGTTCCTTTTTTAAGATTTCCCAAATGCTCATCAACTCTGAGCTCTCTCTCATGTACTTTAAGCTTCCTCTGTTGAATCTGATCATGACTTTCTTTGCAGGTTTAGCAAACGGGTCAGAGCTATGTTGTGATCAGCATGCTAATGGCAACCACCTCCGGACCCACGTAGCAAAGGGCTCTACTCTAAGAAGGTGTTTCGACTTTGGTAATAATCTTTTTTTAATTTAAATAACAATTTAAAAAGGTTTACGGATAATTTTTGTTTGACTTCTAAAGGGTTTTTTTTTTGCAATCATGTCATTACTTTTGCTTTTAAGGCATACATTTTTAACAGTTCATTTACAGCGTGGCCTAACTGCTTATGCTATTTTAAAAATAAATACCTATTAGAGGAAGGTTTAAAAACAATATGCTGAGCACACAGAGCAATGATTTCAATGACATTTTGTGTGGAGCTGGAAGAGGGAGGCTGAACACACACTTTCAATGGCTGGGTTGAAATGACATACTGTAATGGCTCCAAAGGAGCTGTTACAATCTACCCAGTCAATGACCCATGAACTAAGAAGGATTTACTCAATTTGAAACCAATACCTTCTAACATGTTAAAAAATAAACAAACAAAGTCTCCTATGCTCTGCTGATCCACACGGAAATTTCCTCCTTTACTCACAGGCACCAATCTTCTGCCTTGTCCTTGTAGCTCTCTCTGCTTTGGCTTCTGAAGGGCTTAATACCAGAAAATGTTTTGGTCTGCTTTGATAATCTTGTCAATGGTATTTGAAGCTCCTGGGAGGAAAAGTGGGACAATTAGTGTATTTACTACTGATTTTAGAGAAGTGAGTTTTCATACCTAGCTGAACCACAGACATGAGAGCAGTTTTGGACTAATTATGTATTTTACCCAGTACTTTTGCGCCCTGTCTCAAAAAGTGGGTTCACTGACTACTACTTCTGTAACAGCTGCTTTAAACAGCAACTCAGTGAGGAAAAAAAAATATCTAAAAATGTCTTTGATGTGTAAAGATGAGACAGTGATAAGAATCCTATATATGAGTAATTAGAATTTATTGAAAACAATGCTTTGGAAAATCCCTAGGAAGCCAATATACTCCTTGTAAATGGATAATAATAGACTTTCTTACTTTTCTGCGTGATGATGAATCTGTCTTCTTCTTTGTTTTAAAGACACACTGGATTTTCTAAAAAAAGCTGAGCAGGTGTGGTATCACTGTGCAGCATTAAGAGTTCACTGACTGAATAGTAACAGCCTCAAAGGATGCCAAGTTTTGTGAAAAATATTTACAGGATGGAAGGGCTGTTACCTAGAGGTGAGATGGTGACTAATCTAGACGAGAGGCCTAAATTTTACTTGTTCCAATGTTAATGTTACACCTAAAATATGAGCATGCCTAAGATTTTTTTTTTTAAAGATAATAGTTAGTGTTTTAATTGTCTAATAGTCCGCTAGATGATCTGAAAGGTGCCTTCCAACACAGGTGATTCTATGGTTCCATGGTTAGTACAGCTGTAATAAAATGACACGCTGCAGTTTGTGCCTGAGTTCTGTGGTTTGACATATGGATCTGGAACACAAATTTAACTTCCAGAGTGTAAAGAACTGTATATGCATATTTAGGAGGGGAAAAACATCTACAATATTAACTTTAAGAAAAATCACTTATCTGATATTTGCACAAAGACCCCAAGCAAAAACTATTTTAGAGAGGACAAAGGCTGATTAGGGATCTTGCCATATCTATTTGTAAGAATATTGATAAAACATTGCATAGGCATAAGGAAAAATCATATCTTCTTGTTATAGGTACTTTATAAAAAATATTATATAACAAAACATCCCAATACACAGTATGAGCTGCAGTACACACAGCAATATTAACAGTCCATTATTCTTCAGAAATGTACTTATTTTCCTTTACTATGTCTTAGAGCTCCAGCAGTTGTAGATGGAGGTGTTACACTGAGAGGAGCATAAAAATTATTCCAACTCATAAGTTGTCTGATGTCTGTTTACTAGAATCTGAAGTCAAAACAAACTATTACTCATTCTTGAACAGGTTGACAGTTGCAATGAAGTACTTGACTTAAAAAGAGCTTCCACCAGCTATGATGCTGGATTTTATATCCATAATACATAAAAAGGGGAAAGGTAAGATCAATGCACTGTAGCTTCTTCAGACCTAAGTCTTTTTTGGTTCAGATATAACAGTTGGTAAAAAAAATTGAGAATATTTATAAAAAATGCATAATACTAAATACTAGTACTCTCCTCAAGTAAAGAATCTCTGTTCATTTGGATTAAAGAGCTGTTCATTATTATGCATTATTTATTCTTAAGAGCGATTACTATTTTTTCCCTAAGTATGTAAAAAGTTCACACAAATCCTATATGCTACTTAAAATCTCAGCAAAAAGTGTGTTTTCAAATATAATCACACATTTTCAAGGCTTAACTAAAAATAACACAGTACTAGGGGAAAATTTTAAAAGGACCTACATTTTCTGTCAGAGCTCCATGTAGTGAGTTGAATATCATTCTTGTATAATATCTACTTTCATATGTAACGTGTTAATTAGATCTGCCTATTGCAATACCTGTGTTAGGTTTTATCTTATGAATACACACTCAAACACATAAACATCCATCCACCCACCCACTCATCCATCTGTCTATCTATGAAATAAATTTATTTACTGAGCGTGAATCCATTAGAAGTGAGAATGGGAATGATGCATTAAACTAAAAAAAAAAAAAAAAGTGGGTACATATTCTCTGCCCTAAATTTATCATTATTCTGTCTCGGCAAAAAAAAATCCATTACATCCGATGTAAGTTTTCATAACCCTGGTGAGTTCAAGTAAATGCCTCTGTTTTGCACAGATTCTGCTAGACTTGTGAATCTTACTATTCACTTACTTTATGGACTTTATATCCAATTGGTTTATTTCAATTTTGCAGTCCTTCAAGTTGTGAGTGCTGGACATGCAGAATTTTCTTTGTTTTCAAATTGCGTCTTGGGATTTGAACAATTGTAAGCTTGTTTACTATTTTGGAGACTCTGTTGGCAAACTGCTCAGTTTCTTGTGAGATACCATCTACCTAACTTAAAATACAATAGTATCCATTTCTAGACCTCTCTAAAAACCTCTTGTAATTTCTGTAGAAAGAGCACAGTTTAGGTCCATCTCTTTTCCCTTACGTTCTCCAGTTCTGAAAACAAGTTAGTGCATGGCATTTTAAAGACATTTTCCCTTTTATATTCCTTTTTTCTTTTTTTTTCTTTTTTTTTTTTAGTTTCAGGTAAATGTATACCCTAAAACTTATACAGATTGCAACTTTTTTTCAACGTATTAAAAATTAAATGATGCAGGAATTGTACTATCACAAGGTTTATTAGAAGTTTTTTGGTTTTGTGAAAAAAGCGATATGTCAAAATGATACATCAAATGCTGTTCCACACGAGTCCTGATGGTGCAACAGACAGAGGACAAGGTTTAACTTCCAAACTGCTTTGGTTTCCCAAACTCTTGTTTTTCACAGTGCTACTTGGCCTGGAGTGTAGAAATATTTTGGATGTCTGTGTAAGGAATATCATCATTACAGACTTGTAATCAACGGAGGTTTAAGCTGCGGAAAGGATGCTGCATTAAGATGGACATGAAAATAAGGAAAATAAGGAAATAATGCCTCTGGCTGTATCTGCAGCAGTATGTTGAGCTGTGCAGTTGACTTGCTGAGTGAAATATTTGGGACTGGGTCCCTGACATCCATGGTATATGTATGTTCTAGTCTGGCCATAGGGGCTGAGTTCCCCCCGTGGCTGGAGGTGCACTGCTAGACTGTGTAGATAAATTTAATCTCAAAAGGAATCCAGTCCATGTGTTTTAAGGCTCCGGAGTGATATGCATCTTCAACCCCAGTAAGTGAGGAAGATTTGGAGTTTCACTTCAAAAACACGCTCCTCATTTAAAGCACTCGGGTAGATAACAACTCAGTGTGCTATGGATACCATTCAGATTTGTTTTCAATAATTCATTGTTTTGCCAGGTGCAAAATATGATTCTTTTTCACTACCTGTGACTCTTCACCATAGCCCAATCAACTTATTTTGCTTGTTTAAGTTCATACCAAAGAAAGTCTTTTATACACTTACAGGCCAGAGCTGTATATTGCTAGAAAGCCTAAATGGCATTCTGATGACAAATGAAAATATGAAACTTTATTTATTGGAACAGATGCTCTATATACTGCTTTTGTTACCATTTTTTTCTGGTTTTTTTAATGAGGTCATAGTAAGTAAAGGCTATCTAAATTATCCCAGTTTTCCATTCCTTCCCATCAGATCTTACTTTTCCTAAAAATTAGGTGTGGCAATTGTCCATGACAAGTCTAAGTTTTGCACCAGCTTATGTTCAACACACTTCATGCCTGGCAGGAACAATTAGCATTTGACTGTGGTGATGCAGCTCCCTGAAGAATTCCTGATTTGGCCATTCAGCCAGGAAAATGAAAAACTAGACTAGAGAGAGACACAGTGGTCTCCATGCCCTCTGTTTTCTTCTTCCCTGTGACTGAGAAGCCCGTATGCAACAGCAACATAGGAAAAAAGGTGGCAAAATGGTAGAGCTAAGACTTTCTTTTGGTGGCTTTGCTGCTCTGAAGGAGATTTCCTTAACCAAAAAGAGCCAGAAGCCTTTATGCACTGGAAGACTGCTATCAGGTCTCCCTGGAGCCTTCTCTTCTCCAGGGAGAACCTCTGCTCCAGCCCTCTGACCATCTTTGTGGCCCTCCTCCGGACCCGTTCCAACAGGTCCATGTAGAAGATGGCATAAGGTGTCCCACTCTGACTTTGCTCCCTGTACAGCTGACGACAGGGTGACAACTCCGTTGAATGGTGACTTCTGAGATTCTGAAATTTGCTTTTGTTCTCCACTGGAACGAAAATCATAAGTCTTTGCAGAGCACAATATTACACTGATGTCCAGGAGAAGTCCAGGGTTTTCAGTGTGGGGTGAGTGCTCTTGTGAGACCACTTGTGTCCGATGGGGTTGAGTTGTTTTGAGTTAAGCAGGATAAGAACTTGCTCCTCAGCCATCAATATGTTTGTACCCTAGCCATTAGATGTGAGAGTCTGGTTATTTCTCTTTCCACTGACATTCTACCTTACCTGTGAAACCTTTACCAGGAAAAAGTACATCTCTGGGATACACACCAGATGTGTTAAAGATCCCATTCAACACAGATGTTCTGGTGAATTCTGATGTTTGCTTCATCAAAGGAAAACCAATACTCTGGACACTTGGGAGCATCTTCTTGTTGTCAACTCAAACACAAGCAGAGAAAGGATGTGCAGCAGAGAACAGATTAATATTTTTACACATGTGAAATGGCTTAATTTGTCTGTATTAAATGTCTTTTTCAAAATACATAAAGGGTTTTTTCCCATTATGGGCAGGAGGAAGGCATGTGAAGTAGTTTAGTTCTGAAGTAATTAATTTTTTTCTATGATAAACTGTTTTATTATGTTCTTTCCTTATACACTGTATTTCCTGTATTGTATTCAGTGGAAAAGCAAAACCTTCAAATGAAGAAATATCAGTCTTGATCTTTCATAGAAAATCAATATCCTTTGTGGTTCCTTCTTAGACTTTGTCAAATGTGTAATATGCCCCAGAAAGACCTGCTGGTGTTCATCAATTATTGTTTTACTGCAAGCACAATAAAAACCTAAAATATGCTTTTATTTGACAAATGAAAGAAGAGAACTTGGACTCTTTATTATAGAGCGATTAAAATGTGAATGCTTGAGGGGTTTTATCAGTGTTTCTGGGATTTTTATTTATTTTTTGGAGCGATATGAAATAGCACAAATCTGCCCGTTTAAAGGCAAAAAGTGAGGCTGTTTTCCCCACTAGTTAAAATCACACCTACTGCAAATGTTTGTTCACCCAGAATTCAAAATACCAGCAACATTCTAAACAACACTTTTCCTGCTAACAACCTAAGATAGAAATACTGCTTCCATTAATTTCCACCGATTAGGTTCATCATGTTAAATACTGAGTTTCAGAGTTGATTTTTTTACACAATTTACTGCATTCTGTGTTGTAACACCATGTGGTAATTGAAAACTGCTTTAAGATAAGAAAATGAAAAAAATTGTGACCTTGTAGTAAAGCATAACTAAGTTGTCCTCAAACAGTATATTGAAGCATTTCTATGGCATTTTAAAATAAAGACAAGTAGTATTTTAATGTTATTACCCTGTAATTATGTATTATGTCTGTAATCCCTAGGATATCCTTAGAGAATAAATAGTTACTCCTTATTCCTTTTTTTCAGTTGTGTCCATGGTGTCATGTGTACCTTTCATAAAATACCTTCTAATAATTTTTTTTTTTTTTTCAGAAAAATGCATTGATAAAAACATTGATCATTTGTGAAATCTTTCTCTGTATCTCCTTGAGTTTACTTTTGGGGTAGAAAGAAGAAAACTACATAAAAGATTTTGCTATAGAAAGAGCTAAAACAAAGTAGCAGTACTTAATGGTTTTTTTTTTGTTGTTTTTGTTTTGTCTCCTAAAAGTCTTAGTATTTGGTGTTTTCTGCCTTGGCTGCTACTGAACTATCACACAACTATCCGGGTCTTTTTCTTGAGTTGTGATAAGTAAATTTAAGGTTTTAAATTATGTGTCTTTAAGCTTATGTGTCTTTATACATCCTATTAATGATGTTGACCATTATTTCTGACAATTCACAGTGACAATTTGGAAACAAAACAAGTCCAAACCTCAGATTTGCAATTCCAGTGCACAGGAAAAGGTCATCTCTCAAACTGCACTGGAAACCAGGTTTTCCCTAGGAAAGACTACGGTACCTGCAGGTTGAGGGAAGTGGTCCTTTCCCTCTGCTCAGCACTGGGGAGACACAGCTGGAGTGCTGTCTCCAATTCTGAGCTCTCCAGTACAAGAGAGTTATGAACAGTGGAGAGTCCAAGAGAATGGAATGAGCCCAGCAAATATCTGCTAAAGTATTGAAGGACTGGAGCACCTGATACATCAGGATAGAGATGGGACTATTCATCCTGGAGAAAAGAAGGCTCAGGAGAATCTTATCCATTTATATACATAACTGACGGGAGGAGTAAAGAAGACAGAGATAAACTCTCCTCACGGGTGGCCAGTGATAGGGCAAGAGGCAACAGGCGCAACCAGAAATATAGAAAATTCCACTTAAACACAAGAAAAACCTTTTTTGCCTGGCTAACTGAGTTAGTAGTAGTTAGTGTGGCTAACTACCGGAACAGATTTTCCCAAGAGTCTCTGTTCATGGAGATAATTCAAAACTGACGGGAAATGGTCCTGATCAATCTGCAGTAGCTGACAGTAGCTGGCCTTACTTGAGTAAAAAGGTTGAGCTAGATGATCTCCAGAGATGTTGTCCAATCTCAGACTCAGGTCTGAGGTTCAACCTGGTCCAAAATGGTCTAATCTTTTTGATTCTGTCATTCTCCTTCCTACTTGAAGGACATACCTTCAGACATGGTGCTTCAGTGGTGTTCGTCTGAGCTGTGTTGAAAATGACTGGCTCATTCAGCTCTTGTGATCATGTCAAAATCTCTTGATGGTTTCAATGTCTTACACAAGTGCTACAGTAGTGGTGGTTCTTTGGGACTATAATGTGTGTTTGTTTAAATATTTTTCGTAGCAATATGTGACATAGGTGCCACAAGCACCACTGATTTCTCAGAAGAAAGGTAAACTAAGGCTGGTTTAAATTTATGATGAAACACACTGAACTTACCCTGGACGTGAGAAGTGTTGATGAACATTTCTACTTTTATAACGCTATTCGAGCATGGAGTTTCACAAAAAAAGTTCCGGTGCAAATCCTGTAAAATTTGAAGATGATATGCTGGAAAGTCTTCCATTTCTGCTTTGGATTTCGGTGTGGCCTGGACAAAACTGCTGAGCAATCTATGCCAAATACAAGTTTTTATTGTAAATATTTAATCAATTTACAACAAAGCTGAATTTGTAGGTGTAGGCTACGATCTTTCTTTGGTAAAAGAGATTAGAAGCATTATTTCAAATATTTTTTTTCTGTTTTTTCTGGGTTTTTTTTGGGGGGGTTGGGTTTTGTTTTGGTTTGGTTTTTTTTTCATTTTGACATCCTACAATATTTTTTTAAAAATCAGCAGGAGAAAATACCTATTAAAAATTATGAACACTGGGTGGACAGCCTGATAGTTCATGTTTGGATAATTTTATTTGGGCAGTGCTTCCTGAGAGTGACATTTATACCCATCAGCACTTAGAATCCACTTTCCAGCCAAATTGAGAGTGTCAGCAATTGGTGTGCTGTGCTGCCATGTAGCAGTTCATGAAATGGAGCTGGCTAAAAAACAGTATTACAGTTTCCAGAAAATTGTGTGGTTTTGTTGTTGTTGTTTTGTGTTTTTTTTTTTTAAAGAAGAATTTTATTTTTGTTCTGAATCGAACCAAAGTGAAATAAAAAAAAAAAAAAAAGAAAATTAGAATTTCCCGTGAGCTTGGAAGCTTCCCAAACTTTGCAGCTGCTCAGTGAAACGGGCTCTGAGCTGTGTTACTGGCAAGAATGCAAACCCTGTCAAACTGCGTGTGTTAATTGTAGGATGCCCAGTGTTGAGTCCCTTCTCATAATTTCTAGCATGGTACCTTGCCCTTCCTCCTTTTCCATGACTTCACGTGCCAGACAGAGTTGGTTGGTGGTTTGTTAATCTGGTAACCAGCTGCTCCTTTCGTGTGGTCAAGGGGTGGACAGGAAAGCGGGGCTCTGCACAGCAGTTGGGGCAGTGAGTTATTCTCATATAATGTACTAAACTTTGAGCCTTGGACTGAACGTGGGGACAGTTTCTGGGGCTGAGGTATTCTCCCTGTAATATAGCAGGCAATTAACGAGCTATTATTTTCTAGTAAAGAATCATTTTCTTACCAAATTTTATTTCCTTAGAAGTTGTATGAATATCTGCACTGCTGAAATTGAAACAGGTTCAAAGGAGGAAGCTGATAGTATCGGTGTCTCATGGAGGAAACTGCCAATCTCCTCTCCAGAGGAAGAATCAGGGCTGTTCAGGGTTTTTGGAAGCATGGGGAAAAGGCAGTCACACCCTTACGATATGTACACACCTTCGTCATCCCAGGAAATTTAATTGTATTATCTTATGGTCATTTAACTGAAGAATTATTTCGGATGCATTTGTATCAAGAGTAGATGCTGGCTAGGGGCACTGTCAAGCACAAAACTACAACCATGACCTAAAAACCACAGTGAACTTATTAACATTAAAAAAAACCCCAACAACTGAAGAGAAGTCAAACCTGGCTTTGTGGGAAAAGAAGGAGAAGAACTAGATGATCTCTATGGTCCCTTCCAACTCTAAACATTCAGTGAAATTCAGCGAAATACAATGAAATGCATCAGACAGAGAACCCAAGGTGGCCTGGGAGAGTGATCTGAATGAAGGGAAAAGAAAATTCAGCTTGATACAAAGGACCGAGAGGAAGCAAAGAAAGAGCTAAGGGAAAGAAAGAACAAGAAATGTCATCAAAGTAACATTCTTTTATTCTGTTTAACCTTGCTTTATAGAATTTCCTGAAAGTTAGTATCAGTAACAGAGCTGAAAAAGACACGGGAGTTAACTGGCAAATTGAAATGCATGCTGTAAAATTCCTTAAGATACACAAATTTAATTTCCATATTTCTCAATGTACTATGTGACACTTTTCTCTTGTATCATACATATTTTTAATACATCTTCTATTCCACACTTCTTAATAAATCTACCTTGAACTTTTCTGTTCTGATATCACATTTTTTAAAAGATCCAGAATAACTAGTCCCATTTCTGACATGCCAGGCTTAAACTTTTGCCTTTCAAAGTTCAGTCTTGAACCTTTAATTTTCTTAATGCTTCCTTTATTGTCCATTCATTGTAGTCATGACAGAAAACTTTGGATGAAAGTAGTTTGCTGATAGACAGACACAATAATTCTTCTAAGATATTATTGTTTTCTTTTTTAGCAGGTACAGCCTATGTTTCACAAAATATGGTTAAAATTCAGGAATGTTGTTCCAGAAAGATTTATTAGGGCAAAATCTAAGGGTTTGGGGTTTGTTTGGTTTTTTTTGGTGCAAATCTGTTATACACCATGTTGCTCTCAAATAGCACGGGGATGAAATGCATACTCAAAGAAATCAGTAGTCTTTTTCTGTTGTTCAGCTATCTGACCTGAACACATGTTTCTAACTGGAAATATTTTTTTTCTCGGGTCTAAAATATTCTATTAACTTCTAAGCACTTGCTTCAAAATCCCTATAGTTCCCTGTTTCTTCTGAGGGAGCAAGAAAACACCTATGAAGTCAGGCCACCTAAAGAGCCACAACAAGGCACTGAGAGGCATCTGTAATTCCTTGTGTCAGCTGTAAACAATTTAAAAGTGTCAGACTTGCAGCTCAAATCAGCCCAACAGCTACTGGATGCCCAGAATAATCAAACATATGGGAGATAGGCTTTCTAAAATTATTTCTGTATCGTACAAAGCTGTAAATCTGTTTACATAATTAGAAATAAGATTTTGCCACTGCCATGTGGAGCTTCACAACCTGGAATATAAAGTCTAATTCCACTTATTACAGATTCAGTATTTTAGCAATATAAGATCCCATCTAAACTTGCAATTACTAGTTTTATCCCCATTCCTTTACAGTTTCCTGCTCAAGTATAAAAATAACAGGAGTTCCTGTATTTTGATTGTAGCTTTGATCCTTGTTTACTGTTTTGGTGCTGGACAAGCCATCAGTATAATCATGTAGGATGAACAACACAATGCACAGGGATGGTTTATTAACTGTGGCTTACAAATCAAAGGAGAAGTTGGAGAAACCACAAAAGCCCTGACTTTGAGAGGCATCTAAACAGAACTAACATATTTCGCTATCTATTTTCCTTCTGGGACACTCCGATAGTTGCTGAGGGACCTCTGTAAGTCTCACTTAAAAGCAGCACTGACAGATTTCTTGGGCTTGCTGTTAACTTCTCTTCACGTAAGTGTCTGAAACCAGCTTCAGTCCCTGTTCTCGAAACAGATGAGCTGTTTCCTTCACCAGAGATGGGACTTACCTAAAAATAAGGTCGTTATACAGTGAATTTGGGCAGTAAAGTTATTTCTTGGGGAAAACAATTCATGGGTGGAGATGGATGGAGAACAAAGAAGGATCAAGATGGTCCTATAGGCAAGCTCAGTGCTTCAGAAGGTGAAGAGAATGCTGTGACTGGAGATGGATATATTTGCCTTTTGGAATATGTGTGTTTGTGTGAAAGTGTTCACAGGTATTTAAAAATACTCATTTCCTTTCTGTATTTGACAATAAAAAATGACCTGGCGTCAATGGAAGAGAATTCAACAATTTCTGTCCTGCACATATACCACATATCAAGTTCTACTGTTTCATAGTAAACAATTCTAGAGGAAAATAGATTAGTTATTCTTTATGTTCATCTTTTATTTTTCAAATCACAGGTACTATCCATAGTATTAATTAAATCATTACAGGTTTTACATTATTTTAACCCACACTCTTAAGCTAATGGTGACAGCTGCTTTTACAATCAAAGTGTGGTCAGAATGAGGTACAGAACATCAGAAGAGATGCAGGGAGAGGAAAAAATAATAAAGCAAAAAAAAGAAACCGTGGCAGATTCTTCAAATAATAATACAGAGTTAAGAGGTGCCTTAAGACATTTCAACAAGGAGCAACAGTATTTCATTTTAATTCACATCAAAGAGGGAGACCAAGCCTGGAAGTGGAACATCCACATTTTGTCAGACAAACACATCTCATATCTTGGCTAAGAACATAAACAAATTTTTCACCGTTTAGCAGCTGCTGCTACACACAGAATAGATACAGTCTCTTTGGTGTACAGAAATATTTTTTTTTCCTTACAAGTTATCTTTAAACAGAATTTTTGCCTCCTCTCAACTCATGTCCTTTACCAATAATTCTGCTGGATTTGCATTATTGCGTATTTTTGCAGTAGATGTTTAAGGTTTTGCGACAACCTCTCTTGTTATTCTCCCATTACATAAAGCCCTGCAAAAAAACTGTCGAGCATCTGCATGTTAATTCTGCATAGCCAATGGCAAACTGAACATGTAGGAAAACATCACTTGGACTGAGAGAAAAATCAACATGTGGTAGGCCAGGATCAAGAAGAATGAGGGCTGTCTGTGACTGACCACCCCCACAGAAAAAAAAAAGTTAAGATATAAAATAATCCAGAAAACATCTTCCAGTTTACACCCATATTTTTCTCTTTTCTGACAGACACATAATATAATAAAAAACACAGAACCTTCCAGATCCCCACAACCAAGAAAAGAAAATAAAGTACAATGGGCTGTGACGAAGCTTTTACAGATGTAGCAAAATTATGCTAAAAATTGTGTTTAGAAATATCTAGAGTTTGATTTGTCATCTCGCACCCAAACATGGGGGTTGGACATATGTGTTGAGGCAGCATTAAGCTTGATATTTGAAAAAGATAAGGATCTTCTTTATAGTAGTAGCAAAGCAGCTGCTAGCAAGATAAGAAAATTCTGTTACTGGGGAAGGAATGAGATGTCCGAAAATGTTCCTTATAACAACTAAATTATTATTTACCGGGTGAACCTTTGCAGTCCCAAGTGACCATGCCCCTTTACTGTGGTTATTTCCTATAAAATAAAAAGAGTAGGCTAAGACCAAAGCAGAAACCCTCAATTTTTATGTAGCAGATAATTCTTTACTTAAGAGGAATGTTACGGTTAAAACTATGGGGAAGTTGAATAGGCTGTTATCAGCAGTTGGTCATGGATAAAACCTGAGTAGTATGAAATGTTTATCTTAATCCAAAAGAAGATATGGGCTATAAAAGTATGGGGATTTTTTTTATTTTATTTTTTTTTACATAATCTGTTTAGGCATTTGTAGAAAGTCTGCAAAAGCATGTGTTTTAAGATACCTTGGAGACAGTATGTCTGAATCTTGATAAATAAAGCTGTTCACACATTTTTCTACTTAAATGCTATTTTGCTTTAAGATGCTGGTTCTTTTCTTATTTTTAAGGCAAATAATAATAGCCGGATTAGTGAAATAAAATGTGGGAGTTTTGTACACTGTTTACAAATAAATAAATGATCTAAGCAGGAGCTGAACATATTTCCCCTAATTCTGTTGAATTATTTCCCTCAGCATATTTGATTTTAGTAATTTTTTTTTTTAGCATTGGTGTTATGGAATTTCTAATTGTTAGAGCTGATTTCTTTACTCTTCTATTTGAATGGAACTTTCTGAACATAATTTAGTAGATTATGATTTTAAATCTCAAAGGCAAGCCTAGACAACTTGTGCATAAATAAATTTGAACTAAAGATTTTCTGGTTTTCATATAAAGACATTTAAAAATCCCTGAAGGCTTCACAAGAGACATATTTAGCTCAGACACCGAGTTCTTATTGGGATGTTTAAAAAGAGGTTATAAATAAATTTAAGTATTTTAGTGGTGTACATTTTTCTTGGGCAGTATCTCTTATACAGTATTTTATTGACTTTAGGAGTGACATGATTGCGGCTGCGATAAACAGTTTATGCTTCGGTGTGCAGGGACCCTTGGTATTTATCAGTGACAGGTCTGCAGAGTACCTGTGAGTGACAATGACCCCAGGTGCCTGAGCACTGCCTGTGCCTGTGCTGCAGGTGTACACACAGCCAGATAACGACGCCAAGCTCTTCGGGGGCTCTCGACGTCCTTAACGTGCGGTAATTTATGGCGACTGCTGGAGGAAAGGAAGGCACATTCAGGCTTCCTGGAGATCCATTGCAGGCTACAGCAGAAGTTATATCCAAAGCAAGAAAACGGAATGCTGTTTCTAATGTATAACATATATAACATGTACGTGGTGTGTAAAATCAGGTATCTACAGCAACGACACTATTAGCCTGTCTACTAGTTTCATAAGTTTATTTGACACAGAGCACGGTACCGTATAAAACAAACCTTGTTTTTGTGCTATAAATATTCAGACACGCTGATAAACACTCATGACTCATTCATGTGGTCTGACATCAGTAGCATTGTTTTTCAGAGACTGCATTATATATGTGTTCTCAACCTGTCAGCCTGCTAGGCAGAACCACTACCATGAGAATGATTAAACTTTTGTTTTAATACAATTGCGTTGCAACATTGTCCAAAGGCAGAAAAAAAAAAAAAAAATCCTCTTCTCTCCCACACAATAGCCCTGAACAGAATATAGAAACCTTCGCCTACCTGGATTTCTCTACTCTTTCCCCATTATGATAATTCTTTCATATTTTCTCCTTTTTAGGCTGAACACAGAAGTGATTGTCACTCTCACGGTGGTTGTGCAGCAGCAGAGATGACAGCCAGTGGTCTCAGTCAGCTAAATGAGCACGGATGCTCAGATTCAGGCCAGAAACTGAGGCCAGTGTGCTGGCACAAGACCTGTGAGTTGAAAGTCTTTGAGCTTGCAAAGAACCGCAGGGAATTCCCTGAGAACTAAATAGTCTTACACAGCTGGATCAAGGGCGCAGCAATAATGAGACCATTCAGCCACTGGGTGTTCTGGACTTACATACTTCTTTTTCTTTTTTCTTTTTTTTTTTTTCCTTTTTCTTTTTTCTTTTTTCCTTTTTCTTTTTTCCTTTTTCTTTTTTCTTTTTTTCTTTTTCTTTTTTTTTGTTTTTTTCCACCCCCAGAATAAGATTTTTCCTTTTTCTATTTTCATACAAATTCTTTAGTCACAAGCTCTTCAATCCTGCAAATGTTGGGGCTGCCAGAATCTCAGATTTTTTTTCTGGATGTGACACAGGTGGACGATGCAGAGTGTGCCATGCACGGACACATATGGCCTTTCTAATTAGAAGTGCTGTGGCTGCTCCCTTCAGCACCTTGGAGGGACCTCTTAGTCTGCTGACTGCCCCAAAGCACAGCTGTTCACACGCCAGGCAATGGCCAATGCCTTTGGGGTCTTCCCGTCTCTTTCAGGGACACCAAAATATCCAGTTACCACATAACTTCCACGCTGGCTTCATCACTCGGGCTCCTTTATTAAGGCAGAATGGCAAGTAGGGAGTGAAGCAAAACCAGACCAACCTAATCCCCTTCCTACTGATTAGGCAGCCACCCATTACAGAATCACAGAATGATGTGAGGTTGTAAGGGACCTCTGGAGATCATCTAGTCCAACCCACTGCCAAAGCAGGTCCACCCAGAGCAGGTCCCACAGGAACGTCTCCAGGTGGGGTTTGAATGTCTCCAGAGAAGGAGACTCCACCGCCTCCCTGGGCAGCCTCTGCCAGGGCTCTGCCACCCTCACAGCAAAGAAGTTCCTCCTCATGTTTGGGTGGAACTTCTTATGTTCAAGTTTGTGCCCATTTCCTCTTGTCCTATGCCCGAGCACCACTGGAAAAAGAGCGGCCCCATCCTCTTGACACCTCCCTTGAAGTATTGATAAACATTGCCTGGAAGCATCAGGAGTGGGCAGCACCCTCTCAGGTGACCTCGAGGTAGGCAGCAGTGGCAGTGCAGGATGGACACAGGTGAGCAGCCCTGGCAGTGGTCATTGGGTCCAGCCCAGAGTCCAGCAGGTCAGATGTGTCTCTAGTGATGAGGGAGGTCCACGGTCAAGCTAAAAAGTCACCAAGTCATATCTGCAAGCTAGGTCAGAGTCCAGGAGGCACAGGACTGGGCAAAGGCACACCTGCAGCTTTTTTCAGGCAGAGATGAAGGGCAAGAGCCTGAGCTTAAAAGCAGCTCCAGGCACGGGGGGGCAGGTCACCCCCGGAGCTTTTCACGGCTAGAGAGGAGCATCTTCAAAGTCGGCCGTGAGCCCAAGGAAGGACAACCCTGGGGGCTGCAGGGGAGGCACGCAGGGGCCTGAAAACACCTAAGGCTTTGAAGATCTGGCTGTAAGACAGCACTGAGGCAGGTCAGATATGAGTAGGTCAGCCACACCTGGCTGTCTTCTCCCAGTCGTACACATGCCCTGCATTTGGCAGCCCACTGGGCCACAGCCTCCCTGCGTCTTTTTCACTCAGCCAACAGCCAAACCCACGCTCGTGAGGCTCTCAGGCCCACGCCGGAATCCCAACACGCTGCTGAAAAATCACTTAAAGGCTCCCGTCAGCCTGCAAAAATACTGGTTTCTCCTTTCCACAGCGAGAGGTAAGCCAGCGTTTCCTTAGGAAACAGGGAGAGGTAAGTGGAAGGAATGGGAATACGCACGTGTGTGCACGTTGTGATTGTGTGGGCACAAGTGCATGTGGTGCTGATTCAATTACTTCAGAATTCTCAGTAAACTCTTACACCTGAGGAACTGCTCTTCGATAAGGGTATAAGCTGTGTTGGTAGTGCTGGGTTATTGTGCTGGCATCACAATCTTTATGCAACTTTTACAAGTCATAATTAATGATAGTACTTATTCTTCGTGTTGAAATCATTTGATATATGCGTTTAAGCCTTTCTGAAGAGCTCTTTCTTTTTTTTTTTTTTTCTCTTGTATTTTCAGAAGAAAACGAAGGCATTATCTCACAACTGGATTCCCCATAGAGAATTCCCCACGGTCAGTGGGGTCTTCACCTCCATGAGGGACTGGTCACCCATAGCCCATTGCAAGGCAGGGAGGAAGAAGGGCAAGGTCTGGGGACATGAGCTCATGGTAAGAAAAAAGGACTGAAAATGTGCCTGATTCCTGATTGACTTCTGGTTATATTCTCATATTTAATTTCTTATCCAAGTTGTACAAACTCTGTGATGCTTTGCTCAAGCCCATGCATGTAGAAATACTCTGTCTACATTCAGTCTCCTGCCTTCTTCCAGAATAGGGTAAAAATTCACAGTTACCTGAAGAAACTGGAATTAAGAACTATATGGTGCTTCCTTTCTTTGTTTATACCTTGCTTGCTTCTTGGTGCAGATTCTGTCGTGCCATTTGGAAAAAATACTATCAAACACACTTAATGCATATTTATAATTCAAGTAAAGGTCATAAACTCTGGACTTTTCTTGCCTTTTTTTTTTTTTTTTAAACTGTCATGTTTGGATGTTTAAGATAATGAGTGGAATATTTGCATAAATACGGATTATAAACTAGACTGGATGCACAGATATTGTTTCATCATTAGATTCAAGCTTTACAGCACAGCGAAATAACTGAGGAACAATATCATAGAGGAAAATCTGAAGGAAATAAATAATTTTCAGTACACTCAAGAAGACAGAATCAAATTAACAAAGGGAATTGTAAATGTCTCTTTGGATAGAGATGGGATTTGAGAACACAAAAGAAGTTTCAAGCGTATGGATTAGAAAAGATACTAAAGTCCAGAACTGCACTTGTGTTTGTGGACAGACTGAAGTTTACACAATACAGAAAGAAACAAGAATGAATTTTGAGGGTAGCTCATCCAAGATGATTTTCTGAAACAAATGTTTCAGAAACTGAGAGAGGAAACAACTAATGCGAAGGAGACTAAATCCGTCCTGTGGGCAGCAAAGACAGAAAATAGAGCTCTGGAAAAAAATGATTTCTTCATCAGTTTCATGGCATTTCCTGCGGACGGAGCCATGGCTGTTTGTCATGGTTTGACCCTAACTGGCAACCAGTTCCATACAGCCATTAACTCACCCCCCACCCTCGGTGGGATAGGGGAGGAGAACCAGAAAAAAGGAGACCTCGTGGGCTGGGATAAAGACTGTTAATTGAATGGTAATGGAAGAGAAGATAATAATAACGACAATGAAAATAGAATATGAAAAACGAGTGATGCAAATACAATTGCTCAACATGTGATGATTGATTGCCCAGCCCATCCTGAGCACCATTCATGGATTTCTGTCCCCTGAAATCCATTTATATAGTGAGCATAATGCCTGTGGGATGGAATATCCCTTTGGCCAGCTTGTCCTGTCTGTGCTCCCTCTCATTTCCTACAGGAAGCTGAAAAAGGTCCTTGACTTAATAAAACATTAATTAACAACAACTAAAACGTTATGTCTTATCAACATTATTCTCCTACTAAATCCAAAACGCAGCAGATGCTAGGATGAAAATTAACTCTGTCTCAGCTGAAACAAGGACACTGTTATTTACAGAGTCTTTGCCTTTCTCAAGAGTTGTCCCAATACGCAACTATCTTAAAATGGCCAATTTGAACAATGTGTGATGTTATTTAATAGGCCCCAAGGCAGTGAGATAAAGTGAACTAAATTATTCTGGATCAGAAATTCTGTTGCAGTTTTGCACTGAACTTCTTATCTACCCTTTTAGCAATTATAGATCATTTCCATTTTAAAAATAGCATGTTCCTATACCATTATGCTAATGGCATTTTTCTTGAAGTACCTGAGATAACATTTGTGGCTTAATCTGCATTCCTTTTGTAATCTTGTGAGCTAACGTTCTTATAGAAAAAAAGTAATCTGTAACCATACATTAACTAGACCATTTTGATTTTAAGGAAAAAGATACACTATAGAAGGGAGCTTCTGGGCTCAAACAAGTGTAACTTTTGAGTACAGAGATCGTGAAATATTACAGCACCTACTAAAAGGCAACTGCACTCTAATTAATGTGCTCTGTAGTTGAAGTGTATCAGTGGGTAAACAAAGTTTAAAAAGGAATCAAGCAAAAAAAAACCATGCGCATTACTTGAAAGAGTACATCTCTGATGGCAACAGCTCGTGTGCTACCAAAGGGCCAAGGGACCAGGATGAGGAGAACCTGTGCCCTGCTAACCATGCCCAGGGATAGTTTATTTTCCCCAGATATCTGGCAGAGATTGGATCTCCAGTGAGCGCAGATTTTAAATTAAATTTTGACTTGGTGTGGTCCTTTCTTTACTACAGCTGATATTGGCTTACATGGTAAATTAAGAATTCCTGTGGCAGCCACAGGAAATTTTGGATGTGGGAATGAAATCCACAGTACTGTGCTGTCATGTTCAAAACCTAAAAATGCCTCTCAAAAGTATTTTTTTTTAAGAATGAGTAATTAAATCTAAAAAAAAAAAAAGACTTGCTCTAAAGGAGCCACTGTTCCCTTTTACGTTTGTGTGCACTAGGACTGCCAACTGTAAGTACGTAGCACAGTGCTACAAACACCTTCCAAGCAGGTTAAAAAAAAAGAAAAAAAAAGACAGAAAGGAATACTGTGCAGCTGTGGAGGACTTTATTTGATCTCACAAACACCAGCTTCAGCAGTCATCCGAAGCTCGGGAAAAAAATAGGTTTGGCTGAAGTTTAGCAGATGCAAGAAGAGTTTGTTAGGAGACAGGCAACTGGGGTGTTTACAGAAGTTACTCATTTTCCTAAGAGCTAAAGTAGGTCAAGACAAAAAAAAAAAAATCGTCTGCCTCTTTTATGAAGGGATTTCATGCACAGGTACAGTAGTCACTTACAAGGGGAATAAACTGAACTCATAGCCAGAAGCTATGAGGATACAGGAGGGTAAGCAATCCTTCTTTCCTGCAGCAGTCCTAAAATTCCCTGTGACACTGATTGGACACGGCACCTCGCACACTAAACAATGCTACCATTATTTATGTTTTCTTGAGAAAACAAACCCAGTCCCCTCTGGTATTTTTAAGGTAACCCTAGGCCCAGTCTGTTGCACAGTAATAACCATTCTGTGAGGCAGCCTTTGCCCATCAGTATGTGACGGCTGGAGCTGAGGAAACAGCCTGATCGCGACAACGTAGAGAATTTGGAAAGATTTGGGTAAAGAGAGGGAGATACTGACTCCTCTCCTGGCTTGCAGACACTTGCAAAAGAAAGAAACATTAAAAAAAAAAAAAATTGCAACCAATGGAAGATACCTCTTCTAGTAGATTTTGAGGTTTGGGGGACAATGCATTAAAGATTAGCTTGCCGTTGCTGTGTGGCACTCGGAAAGAAAATCAAATAATTTCTGCTGCTTTACTTCTGTTACCTGTTAACTTACCCATTTCAATGCTTACTAAAAGCATCATTTGGTGCTCTGAGGGAAAGTCCTTTTACACACATATATAGGCTGTGTTAAGGCTCTGTTAAGTGGTGCATCAGCTTCATCTGAGCATAATTTTCTTTGAAGCCAAGCCTTAAATCCCCGCTGATACAATCTGAGAGAGAAGTTTAGTCCTTGAGACTGAGAGCGGTGGGAAAGGCACAAGGGTGAAAGAAGACACGGCAGAAAATCACAGCATCAAAGACAGAGGGTCTGTCACAAAGGATGAGGGTGAGCAGTTGAGAGCAGCAGTCAAATATTGAGAATAAGCAGAGAACAGCTGTGAAGGCCAAGAGACCCCCTGGAAGTCAGGGAGCATTAGAGAGAACTTGAGCGTGTCAAAGCCCAGGATGCTGTTTCTTGGTGGAAGTCAAGATTTTCTCAAGTGATTTGCAGCATTAGGGGAGATGCATTTTCAAACAAATTCAGATATTAATTTTTTCCCAGGGACTGTAGTGACAGGAAAAGGGGCAATGGTTTGAAAATGAAGGAGGATGTATTTAGATTGGATGTAAGGATGTGTTCAAGTAAGGCTGGATGGGGCTGAGCAATCTGATCTAGAGCAAGATGCCCCTGTCCATGTCAGAAAGGTTGGACTAGGGGATCTTTGAAGGTCCCTTCCAACCCAAACCCTTCAATGATTCTGTTATACTACACCGAAATTATTTTATATCATTTATTATTTTCAGTAAGTATTGCTCAGAGCTTCCAAAAATTCACTCTCTAAGATCAAGCACCACAAATAGTTGTAGCACAATAGTTCAAAATCCATTTTTAAACTATTTTTTGATACAAAATTTATCTATTTAATTAATTACTGTTCTCAAACATATTTAAATTTTCTTCATAAGATAACCATTTTCCTTACTCTTCCATCTACTCTGCTTCTACCCTCTGTACTGACAGAGTACATGACCTGCTTGTGATGGTCTCTCTGCAAGCATTCCTTATCCTCCATGCAGAGACCAGCAGCACACTCCTGTAGGAAGCTTTGGCCAGGAACACCTAGTAGGATCAGTGAGAAACATCCGTTGCACCTGGAAAGGAAGGATGCTGTCATCTTTTCAACCGATTTCTGAAAGTGCTGTTGGATCTTGGTATGTTCTTTTATTTCATTTTTATTTATTTCATTTGTGCAATCCAGAAGAAATTCCACTGACTCTTGTGAAGGTAATTCAAACACGGATTGATGGAAGCGGTACAAGAATCAGCACCATTTACTTTATTGTTTTCTGCTGTGCTAAGCCATAGGCATTTCATTAAAAATGCAAAACTGGTTGAATTCACAAGATTCCTACAAATAAACAGCTCAGTTTAT
>JAOQGH010000023.1:87502351-87574713 GCA_025769975.1 Gallinago jamesoni
GATGCCCCCCAGGATGCCATTGGCCTTCTTGGCCACAAGGGCACATTGCTGGCTCATGGGCATCCTGTTGTCCACAAAACTCCCAGGTCTTTTTCCTCAGAGCTGCTCTCCAGTAGGTCTGCCCCCATCCTCCTTCCTCTTGCCTTCTCTGAAGCACGTTTTCTGTGTGTCTCCAATAGGAATCCTGCCTGTGATCCCATACTGATTCCTGAAATATTTGAGTTGGGCTATGCACACAGGCAACAAATGTGGGCTCTGAAGCCCTGCTGCATTCACAGATGGTTCTCTTCAGTGCCTCGCAGGTCTAGCTTATTCATTTCTACAGATCACCTTCAGTTTGACTGATAAACACATCAAATATGGAAAAGTTAAGCATAATTTTTTCCACACATTTCTATTTATTAATGGCTTCTTGAAGTGAACTGTCTGGCATAGCTTGGACTTTTAGAAATTAGCATCCCTTCTTTTAACATAAACTACAGTTTTAATTTAGATTTGTTCCACTGTACGTCAGCCTAAATTTAATACAGTCTCTGATCTCTTGGAGCACTTCCTCCAGATGTTCTAGATGCTTCTCTCAAGTGGTGTTAGATACAGGCAAATCACTAAAATACGCAGCTGAATACCCTTCATATCTCTTCAAAGAATATCCATTAATCAATGAAACATTATTGGAGTGCCTTGTAATGCAACTGAGAGGACAGTAAATAACTAGTGCCCTTTCCTAACTCTCCAAGTTTTAAATGCTGCATTAATTTGACACTTGACAGAAGGGAACCTACAAATAATCTATTTCTAATTTCAGAGTTCAGGACCTCCAATGTATGCAACTATTTGTCTGTAAAACTTGAACATTCTATTTCAGGTTCTCTTCATCCTCATAGTCCATTGTATGTATCCTGTGCTTTTTAGGATTTTTGAAACACAACTCTCTCATACTTTAGTGCTCCATGCCCCTCCAGGTTTTCATAATGCAATTGCTGTTTAAGTTTGCTTCCTTCAGGGGGTATGGCAGCATATCAAGTCAGCAAATGCTTCATGATAATTTCTGATCCTTCAGGAATCTTTCCTATGATTTATGAGCTCTGATTGTCTACTCTCTGCTTCTCAAAATGGTATTATACCTGCTTCAGCCCCAGGCTTCTAACCCTGGGCTACACCTCCTTCATGACTTCTACTGCAACGTGCAGCCTCCTGGACCTTTCCTTCCCTGGACAAATAGAAGAACAAAGAAACTATATCTCCCTCCCTACAGAATGTTACACCATTCTGTGCAGCTATGGGGGGGGCTGGGGGGGTGGCTAGGGCTGTGCAGGGTGGGACCCGTCACTCCCATGTCACAGTGCCACCACCCGCCAACACAGATGTCACAATGCCCCAGCCAGGATAAAAGGGAGCATCCTCCTGTGTCCCACTGACAGAGCTGGCCTGGAGTCAGCCCGAAGACATCCAAGAGAAAGGCCTTGAGGAACCAGTGGAATTCCCTGGGAGGAGCTGAGGGAGGAAGGCAGGAGACATATTCAAAGCCCATCTGATGGATGGAAGGATGGATGGACGGATGGACGGATGGATGGATGGACGGACGGATGGATGGATGGATGGATGGAAGCAAATTCTCTTCAGCCGGAGAGCAGTGACAAGACCAAGGAAATGCTTTCTGAAGGAGCACTGCAGAACCGTAGGAAATGGGGATGCAGAGAAGTTGGAAGGGCTCCCAGTGCTTTGGAGGCACCCACTGGTGTCCTGCCAGGCATGGGAAGGATTCTCGCTCCCAAGGGGAATCGAGGTAGGAGCATTTGGTCACTCTGGGAAGCCCCTGAGATAGCTCCAGGCTGAGGGAGAACAGGGCTTGGGCATCTCTGGGGAGGGAGGCAGGAGCAGGCTGTGGGAGGAGGAGGCAGGTCTTGCTCCCATGCTCAGGGAACAGCCGATCGCCAGCCCCAGCTGGGGTCAGGAAGGAATTTTCCCCCGGGGCACATTGGCCCTGCTCCCCGGGGGTTTTTTGCCTTCCTCTGCAGCATCCAGCAGGACCACTTGCCAGGGCTCCTCCACTCCCTTTTGCCTGCAGGCTTCCTGCCTGCTGCTCCTGCACCACCAAGGTGGCCTCTCATGCCCTGCAACGTGCTCTAGGTAGACCTGCTCCGGCGGGGAGGTTGGACTAGAGATCTCCAGAGGTCCCTTCCAACCCCATATGATTCTTTGATTCTATGATATTTGATGCAGTAGTATGGTCTGCTTCTTAACAAGCTTGGATTTTGCTGGATATTCAAAAGATTTTTTGATTCTAAAAGAGGGGAGAGACCCAGATAGCAGTGGAATTGAACCAATCTGCTCCTTTCTAAAGTGTTTATTAGTAATTTCTGGTTTCCCGTCTCTACTTCCTTTACAACCAATGACAGCTAGATCATCCCAAGCCACTTAACACGCCGGGCAGCTTGTGACCTAAATCTGAGACTCTAGGCACTTTCCTTTCTGCTAAACTCTTAACTACTTGCTAGCAATCAACCTCAGTCTCCCTTAACAATGACAAAGTGCAAGAGCAATGGAATATGACCAACAAAGCCAATGAAAAAAAGTCGCCTTCTCATTTGATTCCCATTAGCACTTGGTCTTGATTGTAAAGGATAATTGAATTGTTTAATTTGCAGCTGGATTGTTTTAGATATTTTTTCCCTTGCTCTCATTATTGAGTGATGCTTAACTCCCAGAAGAGTCATTTAAACTGAAAGTCTGCCTTTGCTTTGCATAAAACTGAGCCCAGCTGCTTTATAATGAGTAAATAAACAATGTAGTGCTTTAATCATTGTTGTTTTACACCTGAAAACTGCTACGTAAACTACATAAACACCTCTATGCTCTGTTACATATGTTACTTTGATTTTCTACAGCAAGTGTTTAATTAGATTGACATCTGAGAAGCTAACAGATCCATTTACTTTCATCTGGCATGAACCAAACATTGACACTAGGTCTCTGCAAACACTAAAAAGTCTGCTTGATTAAGATGAGCCATAACAAAACCAGAAGAAAAGGATTTTGATACAATCCTGATTATAAAGGAAATAGGTTTAATGCCAGTGAAAGACACAAGCAGAAGGATTACCTTTGCTAAGCGTTATCATTCGTTCTCTTAAAGTTCTAACTTCTCTTCTGGACTGTCACTCTACATCAAGATAACTTCTATATTCAAGAGATTAAACAAAATCAGACTAACTGTCTTCCAAGGTGTGTTACTTAATGGAGAGTGTAGATAAAATAGTGAATAAGAAATCCCTATTAGCCCTCATTGGGAGGTAATAATGATGGACTACCCGTTGATTAGTGAAGGAAGCCATGCAATACACCATTCTTGGATTAATGGGAAGAGGGCTTGCAGCATGTTCTTTCTGTGGATGCTTCTGCCTCTCCTGGGATCATGTAACCTGTTTAATGATAAAACTTGTAAAATGAGTAACCCCTACTTTTATATTTAGCTTCGTAATGTCAACCCCACCAGCTTGGTGGGAAAAATGATGAAATAAGGTGACTGAGCTCCCGGTAGAGGGAATAGAGACAATTAGATACCCCTAAGAGATTAATTGTCCCTCTTGATATGTGAGCTCCCCAGGGGAGCCAAGACCACTAAGAGCAGGGTGTGACTGAACTTTGGAGAAACAGAGCCTGAACCCTAGGCTTAAAAAGTGCCTGGAGATAACGTCTATCTATTGGGAAGCCAGCATGGGGGAGGTCTTCTCCTGAGGACTAATCCTTAACTAGATGAAACCCCATGTGCTTTGTGTAAAACCAAGAAAAATTAAATATTATGCAGTAGTTCAGTGATGGGGCAACACACAGGATGTAGGTGAGTAGACAATACAAGAGTCTGTGTGTAAAAACGCTCTCAAACTTGGGTATGAAAGCCAGGTCATTTTTTTCTGGGAAAGGAGAAATCAGAGAGCCTACAAGTAAGCAAGAGGAGACAGTTCAATGGCGTTGGCTCCTCTACGCACTTTGGGGCTGGGTGTTCTGATGAGGGAATGTAAATTAACCTGCATAGGGAATTTCTGTTGCCTTCAGGGTTACATAGCTGCAGTACTGTGGGGTTTCTAGCACTTTATAATTAGGTAAATTTAAACGTCTATTTTTAGAACCCTAAATAGATGTTTTGGATTTTTTTCCTAAGCAGCTGCACACAGTTAAGCCATTCCACAGAGTTTTAAATATATGAAGCTGAGAAAATGCTTGGATACAACCAGGGAATACTCGAAATTTAAGTAATATAACTGTCATGAAGCATATATAGCTCAAGAAACAGGAATAGCATCTCATTACTCTCTTCTTCAACACCTATTGACAGTTTCAGCCACCAAAGGGTATGTACAGCACACACTTTGGTTATGGCAACAGAACGTGGCAGAGGAGTCAGGAATGTACCTTGAAGCCAACTTCCAGGAATAAGGATGACTGTGGTAGCTCCTCTGCCTCATAGGGAGCTGCAGGAGAGGCAGAAGGCAGCTGCTTCACCAAGATGTGGCAGGACCTAGAAGGGAGTGTCGGCTTTTGGGGCTGAGATTTGATTTTTACGGGGTGTTCTAGAGATATATGAAATTAGATCGGCTTTATTTCCAAAGCTGACCCACGAGAACACGGCATCAGTATGTGCAAGGGATCTCCTGCTGGAAAACACGTCCTGAGAAGCTGCTCCTTTTCCTTAGGGAGCCTATAAACTTAACAAATCACCCTGGCCTTAAGTCGTATTTAGTCCCTGATGCTACAGTTATACCAGTTAATAAAGCAGCTGTAGCTAAAGCAGAGGCAATTGCATTTATAAATGTAGAAGCACACAAAGTAGACTTCAATAGTAGCCTGCTTTGAACCCAAACAGGAACGCACTAATATAGCATAACTGTGCAAACATGGGTTTTTTTTTTTACCAAATATCCCAGTAAAAATAGTACTGTAATTGCTTCTGCAGCGGGTCTTATGCTTATGGTGCCTCACGCAAGCTGCGTGAAGCTCCAGGACTACCCTGCTAGGGTTGCTATCGACTCCTTACGAGAAGTTGTGAGATGAAATCAACTCGGGGCCAGGTGTCTCTTGTTATGATGCATAACTTAAGCGTGGGTTAACTGCAAAGCTCTTGAAACTGTGAACACTGGTTGAGAAGAGCATCCCCAGAGCTCTCAACAGTGCACCGATGGGCAGCTTCTGCTCACTGGAAAAATGTGACCTGGAGAGCTGAGAAAAGGCTTCTTTCTCTTTAGGAAAGGCAGCAGCAGATGAGCAAAGAAAGAAAGAAAGGTGAGCAACAGGACAAGCATAGCCCTGGGTGGAGGCTGAGGGCTGGGGATTGATTGGCCTTATAAAAGATCCCAAATTTGGTGGGTGGGGAGAAGACCACCTCAGACCTACTTCAGACACATTTTGCTTCACCGTGGAGACTAAGATCATCCAGGACTGTTGCCATCAGTGCTAATTAGGTGGCATCAGGTCCTTGGTATTGCATTTTGGCAGCTAGCATGGGTTCTGATTGTTAAGGACTGACTAATTTGCATACATAGTAATAATGGTAATGACTGATAATAAGAACTAGCCATTAGCAGGAAGGATGTTATTAATGAGTGCTAGTCCAGGAAAGTTTAAAACTGGCCTAATTTATCAGTCTTTGAAAAACTCCCATCTCTTTTTCTTTAATTGATAACTTCTGCGTGTGTTCAGCTGTTAAATGGTCCTGTTTTGTTGTATTAATTCCCAATTTTCCAGACAATGCCCGTGCCCAATCTAGTGATACCACATGTGAAGGGCTGTTCTCAATAGCCAGCTTGGATCCAGCTCCTCTGTGGGGAGACCACAGGGAGGTCCCTGTGGGGAGAGGCAAAGCATTTGGCCTTAGGATCAGAAGATGCTTCCAGGCTGGAAAAAAGACATTTCACAGAAAAGAACTTCTCATAATCTAAGAGTTCCAAATTTTAACACAGGACATTCAATTGCTTGTTTCATGATTTATGTAGCTATTTATGTATCTGATTAGCACTGGGACTAAAATTGCTCAAAATTTCTGTTAGTATGCAGGAGTACTCTTAGGTCAAATAACGAATCTGAAGTAAAAGACCTGAAGCAAAAAATCTGCAGAGATGTGACCATGTCCCTGAAGAAATGTCCGCATATAGCAAGTTTTCTGGGATTATAGTAGAGCTGAAACTGCTTTCATGTCCATTGTCTTCTGCAAAGTCTCCTACAGGCCTATTTTCATGCAGCAAGTCCATGCCTAGCCTCTGTGGAGGTATATGAAGACTGGATTGGGGAACTTTAAGAATTTAAGTAAAAAGCACAAAAGTCAAGCTTATGTGTTATATTTCCTGCGTAGCCGGCTGACAGAGTGGCACCTCTTACACGGGCAGTTAACTTGGATCATTAATTCCTTGAGGAGTGAGAAACTGCCCCAGACATTCCTCTGCAGAGATGACACACTGAACTGGAGACAAGGTGATTGATTGAGATCCCACATCCTTCACAACACAGCATCTGAGCGTTGCAGAAGGTCTCAAGGTGGTTTCAAGAAGGTTTTCAAGAATATTTGCCCCAGGCAGCTCCCACTTTGGCTGTACTAATTTTATCTACCCAAATATGTTGATCCACTTACAATCCCAAGTGGAGAATCTGGCCCTTCCAGAGATTCCCACCAGTGCTTCCTGCTGCAGAACTAACCAAATTGTGCACGGACAAGGCACTTGTAAATGGTCAGTAGAGACTGCTGCAGGAGGTGCACAAATAATCATGTAGAACAGTGTTTTGTACATAGGGAAGCCAGTCAGGAGAGGTTTTATGCGTAGTTAAGATAGCCAACAGCTGGAACAGTCATGGAGGACAGCAGGCCAGCTGGAACTTATGACCTATGTGATCCAGCTGAAGGTGCCATTGCAAGGATACATGGAACAGAGATTCCTGTTTCCATCCATAAAGAAACTGCCCTGTTAGAGAGTCTCATTCTCCCTGCAGAAGTTGCCTGGTGCCAACATCATAATTTCTTTTTTATTTTTTTTTTTTTTTCCTTTTTTTTTTTAGCTAACAGTCTGTGTGTGTCTGTGCGACGCCGCCCACATCATCTGAAGGCTGATCTTCACATAAAATCTGCCACCCAAATAACAAAATGTTTCCTAGTGAAAAATGAGCTAAACCTTCCCTCAGCAGAAGAGCAATTATGGCCGAGTCTGTTCAGCCCCGAGGTGGCTCGGACGGGAGCAGCTGGCTGCTAAAGGGGCTAGAGTGCCCCTTGCAGAGAACTTTGGCCCTCCGGGTATTTTCACCTTCGCTTTCAGACAATTAACAGTGTGATGCACAGTTAGAGACCAAGGGGAAGAGCCCTGTATCTGAAGGTTTTGTTTACTCCCTTAGGTAAATGTACATTATCTTGTTCTGGCTTAAAACTACTTGTAACTGCCCCGACTCCACAAATCGAAGGCGTTCCCCTAAGTAAACTTGGTCTCAAAATACTTTTAATCAATTTATCGTCAGTAAGTGTTTTGAGGTGCCTGTTGTGATTAAAGAAGGCTTTAAGCTCACCCAAAACAATTCAGACTTCTTCTGCAATAATATTGCTGTTTATTGCTCCACAATACAAGATACCCATCCATTCTGTACTCTATCGTGCAGTGAAGAGCACAGGCAGCCCAGTGGCACTTTCAATATAGAGGGTAGCTCACACTGGTGAGAAAAGTGTATGGCTTTCGTTTAGTATCCGAGACAGTTGAAGTATTTTTCTATATTGTGTCTCTAATTAATGCCATAAAGCATAATGAAGACATGTCAGAAGAAAAAGATACTTCTAGAGAGAATAAGGTTGTCCAGTTGTACTTGAAATAAAGAAATATCTTCGATGACAGATCAACATTATACTTTATGGTTGTAATAAAAAAACGTTGCATGTAATGATTCATTTCTAGAATTAATCATCAAACAGAAGAACTTTCCAATTATCCCAGGAATCTAAGGGATTCACAGTGTTCCCTGGCTCTGTCTTCTCAATCACAGCTATGACTCAGCTGAGGGGACGAGGACCTTGGTAAGTTAGGTTCTCCAAAGAAGGACTCGCATGAAATATGCACAGTTGCATGCAATTTCTTCGCTAACTGTAATGGACGAGGAGGAATCATTTGTTTTGTTTTTGAAAAGCATAATTGCACACAGAACCTCTACAGTCTGTTACTGGAGTTTATTAAATAGGGACAAAAGATACCGCATATAGCAGGGGGTAGGAACCCAAATGTTGACTTAAGAAGGAACCTGAAAAGAATTACGAAGAGAAGTTCGCAATCCTTGGAAAAGATGATGGTCATTCTGCCTCACCCATAAGCCAGCACCGGTAAGGGACAACCTGCTAAACTTCAGAGGTGCCAGGTTGTGTCAAGTCCTACAGCTAATTATCACCTTCTTGAGTGGTTCCTGTACCACCCGTTTGATACCCGGCTGCATTTGCATGCTCCGTTTCCAAAGGTGATATGCCACAATAAAATTTAGATATAAAAATATACTAAACATCGATGCTTCAATTAAAGGTGATCCTGTATTAATGAAAAACCCTTTTTAAAGGTATAAATTTCCCAGGGTGTTTTCACAAGATATATTGTATAGCTTTGGTCCTTTTCCCACATTTTAATAGGTTTTGCTTAGAGCTGGGTAATAATTCTGGCCAGAAAAAAATGATCCAATGCATAATGTCTAAATGTTTCCACTGTTGCTACTATCCTCTGTGCCGTGTTAGAGGGAAGAAAAAAAAAAAAAACAGCAAAGTTCCAGATTCATTTGCAGATGCACTGATCCTATTGATTCTATATCTCTTAATAAACCAGATGTTCATGAAGACAGTCTGTTTATATTCATTTATGACGGGGGGGAGGGGAGGGTTGAGTCCTCTCCTCATTTTACCCGTGAGGTTTATGGGTCTAGAAAGGATCCGAATAGCTTTCAAAGGACCATATGAGGACTGCAAAGCCTGTCTAGGAGCCCATAGGGGTCTCTGTGGGACAATCCATATGGCTGAGAGTTCTGTGGTTGCAGCAGGGATAAAACAGCATCTTTGCCTTTGAAACAGACAGAACTATTGAGATGAAATGACAGAGATGGAAATACTGCTGGAAAAAACAGTGGGAAATAATGTGGCTGGAGGCAGAATTAACTGTAGCTGTGCACTTCACTGTCTTTGGAGAGGGTCGGGTTTAGGGTTTTTTCCTCTCTAGTTTCATTTCACTTTGGTTCCTTTCGCAATTTAGAATACTGGTGTAGGCAAACAATATCTTAAAAATCCTTAATTTTAGGAGGACAAATAATGTATGGTTATTTACGTGTTAGAACAAAGCTTCTATTCTAGGCCTTTTCTACAATAGGTAGAATACCAGTGAAAAGTTTTTTGCACAGGAAATTTCCTCAAAATTGAAATTAAATTAACTCCTTATTGCAACAATAAAATATCATGGATTTGTCATAACCTGGTTGTCCAGCAGTCTGTTCTGCAGTGCTGTTCTGTTCCACATGGGTGAGGTTTGGACCCGAGACCGAGTACCTACTCCGCAGCGTTGCACTGAGGAGAGGGGTTTCATGGGCAGCTCTGGTTTAAATCTCATTTCTCAGAGATGTCACAGGGGGATTTGTACCCCCCTAATGGAAGAGGGGCCCAGGCAATGCTGCGGACAATGGAAACAGAAGCTCTCACTTCCCAAAATTCTCCACAGAGAAGCCACAGTGGTGGCCCCTGGGTGTTCTTGGTTCTGTCTCACCACGTTGCCATCTGGCGATGCACGGGTGACCCAATACATCAGAATCTGGAGGTTATGCTTTGGAGGTTATCCCTTTTTAACAGATCAGTTGTTTTCCTCCTTTTCCCCGTAAATATATACTCAGGGGGAAAATATTGTAACTAGTGACAACGGAGGTAACTAAATACTTCAGCTTTGCTTAGATACAGATAAAAATGTTGTAAACCTTGCTCGAGAGTGTCCAGTCACAGCATGAAGGACAAATTTTTCATGGACTTTGCTTTAGCGTGATGTATGGCTCTCTTTGCCCCCTCCCCCCCAATAAATTACCTTCATCCAGGATAAATGTAAATATAAGAACAAGCAGTAACATTACTTGATAATTTAATTCTCCTTCACTGTGTCCTTTCAAGCTCTCACAAAGCGTTGCAATCTTTTAGAGTGACTTAATGCATAAAGTATCAAAGTACTGAGAGATCCCAATAGTTTCACAAAAGTAGGCAGGCACTGATTTTAAACTGGGCTTTTTTTTTCTTCCTTCCTCTTTATTAACATCTTTCTTTTCTACAAAATGAAATTTGATGGAATACAGCTGTCCCTGGCCTTTGGAATTATAATGCCAATCGAAATGTTTATTATTAAATAGTTGGCATTATTCTGTTTTGTAAATTTTAAAATTACAGAGTTACTACCTTCTGCCCATAAAATTAAGAGTGCATGGACTGGTTCGTGTTCTGTTAAGCGTGAAAAAAAAATGGCTTTAACTTCTTGGTCCTGGGAGAATATGCCTTCATCTGTAAAATGTCTCAAATAAAATGTCTCAAATAAAACACGTCTGGGATTATTTTTTTCTTCTGCATGAATGTGCAATGTGGAATACTTCTTACTCCTCGCATCGTTTATATCGTACCTTACAGTCTTCATTACAGAGACAAACTGCCTTTGATTTTCAGACGTCTGAATACAAAGTAGGTCTGCCCCATCTGATAGAGTGTTCATCATATTCACATCAAGTCATATATTCCTGGAGCGTCTAGAGGCCCGAGTGGCAGGAATCCTGGATTTTTGGCTGTCACCCTGAAACAAAACCCCCAAACACGAAGGTCTACTCATCCTTCTCATAAAGAGAGAAGGCACTGGAACCTTTGCTGTTCAACGGAAGGAGGTAACTTACAGGGGTAAGTCCCTGCCTCCTTTTTGCCTTTTCTCCATCTCTGCTCCTGCATATAGGATGACCTGATGGTGTAACTTCGTGAGAGTAGTTGTAATAATTCTCCCGAGGGAATGATGACAGGAGCAGAGGGAATGGTCTGAAGTTGGGGCAGGGGAAGTTGAGATTAGATATGAGGAAGAATGACTTTCCTGGTGGTCAGGCCCTGGAACAGCCTGCCCAGGGAGGTGGTGGAGTCCCCATCCCTGGAGGGATTGAAGAAACATGTAGACGTGGCACTTCAGGGCATGTTCCAGTGCCCAGGATTGTGGGGTTTGTGTCTGTCTGTGGGTGGGTGTGGTGAGTGGGTGTGCTTTTTTGTGGGCTTTTTTTGTTGGTTTTGGTTTTGGTTGGTTGTTGGGGTTTGGGGGTTGGGGTATAGGGGAGAAAAAAAAAAAAAGCTGCAAAACTTGGTGGGTTCAGCAGCAGTACATTTCTGAGAGCATTGATACTGATACGGTTGTTACTAATCAGGAGCAGAGGAAAGGTCTCTGTTAGTCCTTTTTGCTTCCCTGTTAGATTTACACTTGGATATCATAACATTTCCAGTTGCAGATGTGGACAGTCCTGGGGAAAACAAAAGCTCATCAGCCAATGCTTGTGGCACCAGGCAGTGCTGTTTCATGTTATCTGAAATCCAAGGATTCCTGATGATAAATGTAGGAGCTCTGTTTTCTCTTGTAACAACTTACATGATTCAGCCTTAGGCGTAACACTAAGAGGCTTCCAAAGTTTCATCAAATTAATTTATTTTTTTTTTTCAGTTTTACTGATTTTAATTGTCCTAGACCAGAAATTAATTTGATCCAACAAGTTCAATGTCTTCAATAGGAAAAATTTATAACTAGAAAAAAAAAAAAAAGAGCATGAATATACACTATAAATATTTGCTTTTACTACTTAACTACACTTTCTCCAGGCAGTGAACCAATGTGGACTCTAATAGGATCTGAGGACTATCTGCCACCTGCATCATCAGAGGTAGTCATCGTTGATAGCTTTGGCTCAGGGTCCAGGATATTCTCTGCTCCTGCCAAGATGGAATTTGAGCCAGACCTTTTTAATTTAAGATCATGGGAAGATTTTGAATAATTCTATCTAGCCGTTAGCAGAACTAGCGGCAGGACATCCAAAATGGCATTGTTATCTTTGGTATGTCCGGGGTTGTGTGAACAACCTTTGTACTACCCTTAGGAAAAGCATCTTTGACCATTTTGTTGTTACACCATACTGTGTTATTACTTCCATTCTTGGGAATTCTGTATCCTTGGTGCCTTACTGTCTCTGTGAATTAAGCCCACTTCAGTAAAAGCTTTACCTGTTCTATACTGTGGTACAGATTCTGTTTCATATAGGCAGTTCTAAATAAGTGTACCCTGCCTTGAGCAAAAATATACAATAAACATAAACATAGAATAAAAATAAACAACTGACCTGATAGAGCAGTGTCCTTGGCGGCGAGAAAGACACCTAGGCAAGGCCTTAAGATGGAAAAGGCATAGATATTGCTAAGGTTCTGGTGAGACATAGAAGAACTCTTTTAGTGTACCACATCAGGGTATGATTTACTGCAACCACAGTGGGCATGAGTACATTAGACCTACTGAAAGCAGAGATCTGAATTCGTGTCCAGTCCACTATCGTGCTTAAATAATGCTCTGTAACACTGTGTTTTGAAAAGAGAGCTAGCCTTAGAGTACATGTTGCATGGCTTAAATCATTATAAACTTCAAGAACAAAATTTGACTGCCTTCCTTCACTGTTTCTGAGTATTACTCAGTGAGAAACTTTTCAATTCACTAATGACAATTATACGCCAATTTCCACTGTAGAATACACGGCTGACATTGAAAATTTGCCATGCAAAATGATATCTGGTCTTTCTCTTAGAACATGAAGAGTCAGTGAGAACACACTGTTTTTCAAGACAAATCAGTTTATACCACGTAAGAACTTCTGTCCCATTTGGCTATTAAAGCTATATTTTCTATTACATCATCGATAAGATAAATAGTGACTATGTGGCGGGCTTAAGTATACCATAAAGCCTAAAAAAGAAGCAAACATCTAAGACCTCCAAAATATATGTGCTAGAGAGCTACATAGAGCTAAAGAACTCAGCAACAGGTTTCCATATCAATAACCTAGTCTTCAGATTTTAATAGCTCCAGTGATCTAGGGAAATAGACACTATATCTAGCAAAATGCAAGTTTATAGCTCGGCGGATGGAGATTCAGACTTCCATTATAAATAAATGGCATTGCATTAAAGTGCCCTAGCCTCTTACTGCACAACATTCTCTGACACCCGTAAAATATTACTACATTACCTTGCCCTTTGTACCAACAACAGCAGCCCATATTGCTGACAGCAATTAATTTGGCCCAGGGAACACTGGGTTCTTTTCGGAACTGCCGTACACATCAATAGAGTGGCTTGAGCATGTGCTTCCCCCGTTTATTTCTAAAGCAAGAAACCCCAGCTTTTGTGGCAAGAAGGACCAAAAAAAGTCACCTCATCCAACCATTTTTGCTCCTTTGAGCTGATCGTTCTTGTACGTGATAAGACAGATGCTGATTTACAATATGCAGTTTGTACTGAGCACACCATATTTTACATGATTTTTTGAATAAAACATGGGAAATTAGCACTAAAAACTTGAATTTTTTAAGTAAATAGACTCTTAAATATCGTCAAAAAAGACAGGTAGTCCCTAATTTACTAAATATTTTACAGAATCTTATAAAATAAGGCTTTTCTGTTCACTTGACAGCATACATTATACCAGTCTGGTAGAAGTAGCAATTATTCAAAGTTCTTTGAGTTTGCATTTTACAACTGTTACAAGGTCCTTCTGCCCACTCCGAAGCAGACCATTAAGGGAAACTAATATGTCTATACTTAACACCATGTCATTTTTCTTCCCCAAAGCATCTGCTGCTGGACACTGTTAGAGAGAAGACCGTGGGCTAGACACATTCTTCTTCAGCTTTTATGAAGTGTTTTTACTTAAATTGTCATTAGTCCCATTTCAGACAGCTACTGGGCCGGCTCAGGACTTTAACCTGTTACTGCACTCATGGTCTTTTCTCACAAAAGAGTTGGAAGGGATGCACGCAACGTTAAAATATATACATATAAAATATGCTCGTTGCTTTTGCTTACGTGGTGTGTCTGGACTGGGAAACACTGGACTATAAAACTGAAAATTCTTCATTCTTCAATATTTCTGGTGACACTGGGCAGCCTGACACTGGAAACACATTCTAACACACCAGTGTGTGATAAAAGCAAAGGAGTCCCCTTTTACTACAGATAAAATTCTACCAGGAAACCTTAACTTTGCCCTGTAATTGTTAATTATACCACTTCAAACAAAACAGCCTCTCCTTGGGAAGCGCAGTTTGGTGGCACTAGTTCACCTGCTAAAGGTTTCTGCCAGCTTAGCCCTCCCACTCACAGATCACCCCTTATCCTTCCTGAGGTCAGCATTGCTGTTACTGTTGTGAAAAATCAAACAAAAGACTGCAATTCTAAAGTTTCAGTAGAACTGAAGCAATATTCAGAAGGGTCTAAAAAATACGGGTTTATTTCCCTGATATTTTCTCAGTAAGTTTTTGGCTCAGTCATTTATTGATGCTGTAGACACCGTAGGGTTTGACCCCAGGAACTCAACTACCAGAAAATATATATCAGAATTATTGTATCAGAAAACAGGGCGTGCATACCTTTACTACATAGTAATAAGATCAGCGTTTGTTGTTCGAGGAAGGCTTTTATTTTCTTTGCTGCAATTAACTTGCTTTCCTGCTTTATGAGATTCTGTTTGGTGGTGCTCTAAATTTCAGAGCAAACTCTTCATAAACACGATCAAAACTGCTTTCTTCATAATGATATTTTGTTTGATGAGCTTTATGGATCATGACTCTCCTTGTTTAGAAACAAACAAAACTGCACTCCCAGAATCACTTTTCTCTTCCCTTCTTCTCGTCGGGAGTAATCACGTCTATCAATCAGCCTCGTTACGTACTCACCCCTCACTGTTAGGAACTCTAAATTGAATTGCATTACAGAACATGAAATAAAGTCTCAGACAACAAAAACTGGCTGTGATTACATTCAGGCACAAGAAAAACCCACAAAACCACAGGGGAAGACTTCTAAAGCTGAGTGCCAGGAAAAAAAAAAACAAAAAAAAAAACCACAAGACAAAACCCAAACCCAAGGAAATCCAGTTATGAATGAAACGCTCCATGGGGCTTCTCACTTGTGCCATTAGACACGTCATGAAATTCCTCGGCATGGCTCTCTGCTGGGCCTGGAGACTGGTGGAAGCAGAGAAGGTGCCATGGTCTTGTTTGTAGGTCTTACTGGTGCATCTTTCAGTTACAAGATAGAGGTGCAGAGTGGGACAATATGTGCTCGGTGAAGTGTAACCAGGTCTTGAGTCCTAATCCTGTACCTGCTACCTACCTCTCTACAGGGCAAGTAATTTTGCGTGTTTACCTGTCTGTGAAGTGAGGAATATAATATGTTTTGTGGATTAATTAGGTCAAAATTCTGAAGTACATCTTGAACATGCAGAGTAAATTTTAAGAGTCAGATCCACACACGCTTTTAAGCATTTATCACCTGTCAAAACAAACAAAATTAAGTGCCTAAATAGCTTGCTTTTTTTTTTTTTTTAAGATCTGAGCCTTTGTGCTTGCTGCTTGTAACTCTTGTTTTTCCTTTAAACAAGCACTTGTTGCTTGTAGAATGTGTTGGGGAACAAGTTCAATAAAGAAAATTGCAGGATGGCAAGTATTTTTCAAATGTTGCAGTTTATTACACTTTTATATACTTTTTATATACTTTTATATACTTGTAGTTTTATACAATTAATTTTCCTTCTTAAGGCCCTATGCAGGTTTCTATTAGCATAAGCAGAAATTATTAGGAGGAAAACAGAAGCCTTTATTCCCCAAGCTGAGTTGGGGAAGTGGAAGAACAGACAAGAAAAAGGGTCATACAGATAAAATTGTTGTTGGACTACTGGTTCTTCATTATTCCAATCAGTTAAATTTCAGCAATCAATGAGTCTCCTTGTTGATTACATACTTAGATGCTGGCAGCTTACTTGAAAGCAGCACTATGAGAATAAACCTTGTTAAAAATCCTTGGAAAAAAAGGACATTCTGCAAAATAAAATAAAATAAATAAATAAACTTATGCATTGTTTTCAAGCTTACAGTCTTGGATTGTTTCTTAAACACGCATATTTGGGGTGAACAACTTTTTAGTACTCTTGACAATAGGGTGGAGGATTATGTACAATGAAAAGTTAATTAGCAGATGTTTAATGCTTTTAGTTGCTATATCGCTGTCTCTAACACAAACTGACTCCACTATTTAACTGCCGTTTGAGTCAGTTTGGATCTAATCCAAGACAAAAGGAGCAGAAGAGAGCGCTGTGTTTTTCTCCCTAACTTCCCAAAGATTGCGGGGGGCTTTGTTGTTGTGACATTTTTGTAATTATTAAGTTGGAAAGAATCAGTTAAAAGGCTTTGGCTTAAGACAGCACAAAACCACCAGGGAAATTCACGGATCCTAGAGAAGCCTCTTGATCCATATAATACAGTCAATAAAGCTGAGAATCCCAAGGCAGGTCTTAAGGTCCTTGTTTTCAGCTTTGTGCCTGGGATGCCTTACGGACTGGTAGCGTGTCGTTCAGAAGCTCCTGAAATCATGAGGGATGATATCATGATGGTATCATGGAAGAGGATCCTTCATAAAAGATTAGTGGAGACTCATTTGATTCCAGGCTGTAAAGCTGGTAATATCTGAGGGTTCCTGATCTCACATATATTTTTAATAGGGACTAAAGAAGAACTGCTTGCAAGGCTCTCTTACTGTAGCTGTTCTGTAAGATTTTTAAAAATCCAAAAATGGATGAAAAGAAAAATCATTTTAAAAGTCTGAAACATGAGGCAAACTTGTATCAAACCTTTGAAATAGGGGTGGTGGGGTTTTTTTATAAAAAGAAGGCACGGTTTAGCAGTATTTCTTCTTAAAGAGTGTTGCAGATTCTAACTCCTGCATAAATATACTTCGATTCGGAACTATCCCCTTTTCTTTGTACACACCTAAACTTGCTGCATTGTAGCGTTGTGCACATTTGTAATTTAATGTTGGTAAACCCCTTTAAATGTTTACATGGCTATTTAAACACAGATGGGCGCGTTTCAGTTTGATAATGTAATGGTCACAAAAACCAGGGGGATCTGATTTAAGCGAAAGGGCAGAGAAGAGCCAGGCACAATTATTTACATAATGAAGTACCATTGATGATGATGATGATGATGATGATGATGATGATGATGATGATGATGATGATGTGTGCTTGTTTGCCCACTGAGCAGTCGCGACAACAGAGCAAGCACGTGCTGATACCTGATTTAAGCACAGAGGTCTACTTGAGGGTCTACCATTTTCAGCCCCATGGGGTAAGGAGTTTCTGGGGGGGCTAAAAGAAGCATCACGGGTCCAAAGTCTCACTGTCATTAAAAAAAAACCAACAGGGCAGTTAAGGCATGTAGTTATGGTCTGTGGAAGAGGTCTCTCCCTCTCTCAGAGGTGTTTTCAAGTTGGCTGTTCTGACACAGTCCAGCCCATGATGAATCACAAGATATATCCAGGATGACTCAAACAATTCCACGTGCAGGGAGGTGGTTACTGTTTCCCACTGGACTAATTCCAGAGTTGCTTGGCACAGGACGTTCTCAGAGCGTGGCTTCAAGTCACCGAGGGGCTCTGCAATCAGTGTCTCTTCAATTTCTGTCTCTCGTTCTGCCACAAAGGGGGTCTTTGGCTCTAGATCTGTATTTTTAACTCCCAGACAGCCTGCTCCTGTCGCAGTGAAATGAAACTCGAAAGGGATTTAAAGCGTAGACCTCAGTCTCACTAGGTGTTGTCTCACCCCCAGCATTCTCCACTTTCAAAGTCCTCTGAATCAAGGTCCCTCCTGGAAACAGGATGGCTACAGAGTTTGACCTGAAGAACACTCAACTAGAGAGTGTTTGGCAAGTGTCACAACTGATTTCTTTTGCTTAATCTCTATTTTAATTTTAAATCTGTGTTTCTTTACACAAAATACCTCTCTTTGCATTTGGACATTATTGGTTAGAGCTGCTTTTGATTTGTTTCAATGCACCAACAAAAACATCTGTACAAAATATCCTTTTGTTGTGGTTTATGCTTAGTACCACACAGTGTCTATAACAGAAATGTTGGCTTTATTTCTTTTTAATAATCTTTCGAGGTTTGGTTTTTTTTTTTTAAAGTAAATAGAGCCAAATTTTTATGAAGATGACTTCTCTTTACCAAAAAAGGAAATGTTATGTATTATCTACTTGTGCAACGCAGTCTGTTCATAAACAGGCTTCTTTCTTACTAAGGAAATGGATAAAGATTTAAAATTCTAGTGGAGCCTGACAGCTGGTTTATATTTGTAGTAATGTCATAGATGCAGAGAATCGTTCAGGTTGGAGGTCCAGCAGAGGGCCACGGAGATGATCAAAGGCTGGAGCACCTCTACTGTGAGGACAGGCTGACACAGTTGGGGTTTTTCAGGCTGGGGAAGAGAAGGCTCCGGGGAGACCTTATAAGAGCCTTCCAGTGCTTAAAGGGGGGTACAGAAGAGATGGAGGGGAACGCTTTGTCAGGGAGTGTAGCAGCTGGATGAGGGGTAATGGTTTTTAACTGAAAGAGGGGAGATTTAGATTAGATACTAGGAGGAAATTCTTTCTTGTGAGGGTGGTGAGGCACTGGAACAGGTTTCCCTGAAAGGTTATGGATGCCCCATCCCTGGAGGTGTTCAAGGCCAGGCTGGATGGAGCTTTGACCAACATGGGCAGGTGTCCCTGTGCAGGGGCAAGGGGTTGGAACTCGATGGTCTTTAAGGTCCTTTCCAAGCCTGATATTATTATCCGCTTCCCCCTTCACATCTAGTTTAAAGCCCTGTTGATCAGCCCACAATCTCTTGGCCAAAGACCCTCTTCCCACTTTGAGAAAGGTGTCTCCCACTTGATGCCAGCAAACCCAGTGCAGTGTAGGCCACTTTATTGTCAAAAAAACCAAACCAAACCAAAATTGTAGTGGTGAAAATCTCCAGAGAAGGGGACTCCACACCCTCCCTGGGCAGCCTGTTCCCACCCTCACCCAAAAGAAGTTCTTCCTCAGATTTGATTGGAACGTCCCGTGTTCCAGCTTGTCAAGGAGGGCAGAGCCTGGCTCCACCACTCCTTTTCTTGATCAGCCACTTAAATATGGGTGACTCCTAAGAGAAGGCAGTCACAACACATCAGATTGTGTAGGGTTTTATTGGCAGGAAATAACTTTGCTGGGACACGGTGACTGAGTTTTGTCTTTGCTTTGAAGACTTTGTCCTCTTTACATTATATTCGTGAGTGAGCGTTTCTCACACAGAATAGCATCGGTCTTTACACTTTAAGAATGTAATTTTTGTGAGAGATCTTGCTCCTTCATGAAACCTAATCTTACTACAGAGGTTTATGTGACAGCACAACTCATCATCCTGCAGTTCTGTGGGGAGGAGGGAGGCTGGAGCCACGTTCTTTGTTAATTATCATTAGTTGTTTTCCTTGGAAATAATGGAATCACATTGCATACACTTATGTTGGAACAATCTTGAACTCCCCTGCTGAGGCCACCTTGAAATGTTCCGTGCCCCTTAGTTTTTCACAGAACTTCCCAAAGGAATACCTTATCAGAGAATCCTGCTTCAAAATGCACCGCGTGATGGGGCAATGTGCTATTGCTCCATACTTCAGGGTTAAATTCACCCCTGTGTTTTTATCCACCATTTTAAATTAACTTCCCTTCGCTTTGAGTTAGAGTCTCCTCAAAGGTAAGAAATCTCTGAACAGAGGAGTCTGCGATGCCTTAATGTAAAACCAAAAATACAAGCCTGGCCGTTAAAACAGCATCAGGCTTCCAAGAGCTTGACTTATCAGTAGAAATTTTGACAGGAAGCACAGGGAAAGTGTCCTGGATAGCAAATGTGAGTGACCACTTATAAGTAAAGTGCAGACTGAGAGCTTTGTAAATGCAAGGAAATGACACAGATGGGACTTCTAACTTTGTTACCTCCCCAGCTGCCATGCCCCTAATACTATTTTAAATTATATTATTGACAGTAGGATAATTTAAATATAAAGCATGACATCTATTTGACTGGATTATCTGTATGCACCCAGAGATTAATATAACCAGTTCTAATCCATTGGCTGTTTTGTGGATATTTGCCAGGTGTATTTGTGGATATTGCCAGACATAACCAGATATGCCTGGCTTCTGATTCTTTTTTATTTATTTATTTCATATAATACACAATTTCATAAAGTATTTGGGGAATATGTTGGGGGATATAAGGAATGGGTTGCAATAAAGCTGAAGAAGCTGTGATTTGAAAATGTATTACATAGACAGAAAAATGACTATATGTATCAAGTTAAATATTTGATTTATTTCTTCAGCTAAAGTCTGCATATTAACACAGCCTTCTGTTTTTGAAAGCAGTGTTGTTGAATTACAATTTCTGATGAGCGCATTCAACCATCAGCAAGTTCTATGGCTATAAATTACAGGTATGAATTTGTGTGCCTGTTTTGAACCTTAGGAAGTTCAAAGTTTTTCTTCCATGGAGGAATTAGAGCAGAACAGTTGTTCCTTGTGCCCCAAGTGATTAGCTGGCTTTGAATCAATGCCAGTTTTTTTCTACCAGTAGAAGTTGGTGGAGCTGGGCATGTCATTGTTACATCTTCTTTGTGAAAGAACAGTATTGCACCAGAGGTGTTTTTTCCTCAAATAAAGCATGAACACACAGTAAACAATTCTCACCTAATGATTCCCATACATACTCGAAGAACAAATTTACTGGTAAAAGAGCTCTGTCACTATTTCTGTTTTTTTAATACCACAGTGATGATTGCTTCTCTTGGTTTGCTGGTTGCTTTCTACTTTTGATGCCCTAGGATATAATCAGTCCCAACTGCACGGCTTGCATTTACAATCCATTTGGGGAGAAAGCTGTCCTGTTCCACTTTGGCTTAATCATGTGTTGTGCAGGGTGGTACCCCTTACAGTCCCCACAACAGCCTGTAGTCCTCAGATAGCTTATGTGGTCTTTAAGTTTTCATAATTGCTTCTTCCATGCAAAGTGAACAAAAAGTTGCAATATTTTCAATTAACTGTGAAGAGGACTGATTAGTTAATACCAAAGATATATCAGACATGCCAAAGATAGACCAGTAGACCAATCATGACAGGTCTGGTGATTATACAGTTTAAAATTATATAAGCCTCAATAACTTAGAATAGATAAAGTATTTGATTTACCCATTACAAGATCTTCTCTATTTACTTAGGTTTTTTCTACCAAAACATTTTTCTGTCAACACTGGGGAAACAAAAATTCTCTGCGTGTTTTCCTCCACCTCATTTGTTTTCACAGACTAAGAGAAATTTTTAATAAGCTCGTAGAAATGTCAGTTCCTGTGCGACCTATGTAAGACAAATCTCATCCATTCTGGTGAGAATACAACAGTTTTCGGATCATCCAAGCCCAAGTTCAAAAGCTGGTGCTCCCTACATCTGGCATTTCCTACACTGTTTCCGTAGTTACCTGTTGCAGTCGGTGCTGAATTGAGTTGTAATGAAATCACAAATTGTTCAGCTCAGTAGGGAACCTGGTAACGCTCATGGTTTATCTAGGATAGGGTTCTGATTAACTTCATTAGTTATGAGTCAGGCCAGTTTCCCGTTTTGGAGGACTTTTTTTTTTTTTAGGCCAACGTTACCTTCTCTCTAACAGCATACTGAGGTATTTTTAGTGTTGTGGGGTATTTTTTTTTTTGGTTGGTTGGTTGCTTTTTTTTAAAGGATTCCTGTACAGCCTCAGGGATCTGCAACACACATATTTCTGTGCCAAGATCTGATGGAATTCGTTTCCACCCGAAACTTCAGAAAGTCAGTGTTATTTATGGGTGCTCTGTAAGTCACTAGTAGGGACGGGAGATGCTGAGTCTGATTCTCTCCCCCTCCCTCTGTGGGAGAGCGTGTGAGTGGCTGTGTGTGGCTTAAAACGGGACATCCAGCTGAATATTTTTACCTCCCAGGACAGTGTAAGTTTGTCGTTCTTTAGAATCACCACAAATTCCTTTGGCTGCAAGTTTCTCCTTGATTGTCTCACAACCCACATCTGGGGAGGAATTCATCCACTGAACTCCCGCTGTTGACACGATTGTTAGTTTTTACACTAAGTAAACTTCACGTTGTTTCCTGAAACAACAAATTTGACCACAACGACTGTTAATTGCTATTTGGTACTGCTACATTCTTCTATGGGTGAAATTATCTGTCTGTCTGTCTCTAATATCTAATTGTAGAGAAATTTTCTCCGTGTTTCTCTGTGATTTTATAAACTTGAAAGGGTTGAATGTATTGAGAAAGGGCATCACCGGAGAATCTCCTTGAAGTAGACACTGGTATTTATCAAAGTCTGGTTTTAACATCTTTTACATGGCAATAAGGGTTTTTTTTTTCATTGCAATCAAAATGCTATCATGGTGATTCTGTGAGTTGCCACAGCACATAGATCTTACAATTGCACTTTATTCTAAAAAGGTCTCATCACTGGGAAGCTTCTATTATCTCCAGCCCATTGCAGCGAATCTATGTCTGCTGACCCACTGGATACACCGGGATGAATTACAAATAGGAGAACAAAGAGAAGAGTTTATAGAAACACTGAATTCCTTTGGGGACCCCAGTCCATTCTCTCAGTGTAGCCCATTGTCTGCAAACATCAAAGAGATGCCGTACATTTCCAAGTCTGCTGGATGATTACAGAATTGTAACTTTACAGGTTTGTTTGAACTTCTTTGCATGTTGGTCTTCAGTATTCTTGAATGAAAAAGTTACTGTAGGTTTTTGAGAAGTTTTCTCCTATAAAGATTGGATGCAAACACTTTCCAGATCTAAAACTTTTGGAAGGTGATAGAAGGGAAGTCTGATACAGGTTATTAAACACAAATCGTGGATGTCATTGGTGGAGGACCTAGAGTCACAGACTGCAAACAGGGCGGAGAGACCCAGAGGAGCAGTCCTCTATCCTTGCTGTAGTGCTGTTATATTCGCCTGGACACCTTCATCTAGGTGAGGGATCTAGAGAAAAGTCCTAGGAGGAGAGGCTGAGGGAACTGGGCATGTTTAGTTTGGAGAAGAGGAGGCTGAGGGGAGACCTCATTGCCCTCTAGAACTCCCTGAAAGGAGGCTGGAGAGAGGTGGGGGTTGGCCTCTTCTCCCAAGGGAATAATGACAGGAGCAGAGGAAATGGAGTGGAAAAAAGAGACTTGGGGGAAACCAAATGATCACAAGGGACAATAACTGAAAAAATTAAAAGGGAGGAGAGTGATTGTTGCACTATTAGAAATGGCAAATATGTGAAAGCCAAGCTGTGGCACCAAATAGACCGTCCCTAGTGTGACTATCTGTGTTAGCCAGCTCACAAGACAGGGCCAAGAAAGGTGTTTGGCCTGGTGTGGTGTGACCTTTCTGTTCCTTTCTGCTCTGCCAGATGCTCCCTTTGGATAATGAGACTTGACTTGGGAACGTGTTTTGCTGTAAGAAGCCACCATCCTCTGAAGTCCTTTCTTCGAACTGTGTGGGTGCCCAGTGGGAAAGGAAGTTGGAAAATAAGTCAATCGAGGCAGGAATTTACACAGGCTGAAACAAATGTCCTGCGTCTTGGTGATAGAACTGCTTTTCTTCTCTCACCCAAACTCCAAATTATCCGGAAGAGGAGAAGAAACCCATATAGAATCCTGAGAATTCTGCACATTTTGGAACTGTAAAAGACTGGAAAAATCTGCATATTGTCAGTTTTCTCCCGCCCATAGAAATTACTTTGTCACCAATTTATCTATGATAAATTGCCTCCTTTAGTGATAACTCTTCACCATATTTCCAACTTCAGATGTAAGCTTACCACAGACCAGCTGTAAATGCAATGCCTTCCATTCAGTTGTTTTACTATCTACCCATACCATGCTGCTTCTGAAAGCCCTTGTACTAAAGCCAGAGTATTGTATAAGCCATTTATTTTAAATATTCAAGCCTGTTCACCAGAATGATGCAGAGATTTATTTTTTCACCCTCCTTAGTCTTCGTCTAAAGCAGCTATCACTAGAGTTGCTGATTCCAATTTTGCTCCCTTCATTCTATGTTCACCTGTTTCTGCTTAACGCAAATTTTCAGCATCCATTCCCTCTTCAGATTCATTTTACCTTTAATAATTAAAATTATTCTAGGATGCTGTAGTTCAGAGGAGATCTCAAGAATTTCCCTTCATCCGTCTTAGAAAACTACTAGAGTACATAGATGCAATTAGAATATCAGCCTTGAGGCAGGACAACTTGTTCACTGAAAACCAATGTCCCATAAACCATTCATTTGACCTAGTTCTTAAGTTAAAAAATAATTTTCATAGATTGATATGCGAGATATCTTTAGTAGCATTTATACAATATAATTAGTCAAAAATGAAATCCAGACCAATTACGAATTCATCTATTATCTTTGATATGTAGAATTTTTGCTTTAACTTCAGAGGCTGAATTTTCAAACTGTTTCAAACTAAATCTTTCTTTCCCTCCGCCCCCGCCACCCTCTATGCTAGACTGTTCTTTTTCTTTTCTTCCCAAATCCATCAACATCATAACCAAATAAGCAGGTCATATTTACTACTACTTTTAGCTTGTCTAGGCAAATAAATGTTAGCTCAAATTAATGCCCGGTGCTCTTGGATGCATTCATGTACTTTGGTGCCGTAGTTGTACTTCCAAGCACGATGCTAGCAGAATGTGGGGATGTTCTTTGGTAAAATAAGTTTCATCTCTTTGTATGTTGTTAAATTAATTTTTGCCACCATGAGACTGGTTAAACAAAAGTGCATATTACTTGTGAAATTACATATGAATGGGGAAAAAGCATCCTCAGAAAACTCAAGTAATTAATTATATATAAATCCTGAATATTTACATTTACTCATCTATTGTTTTTTTTTTTCTTGTTCTTTTTGGGTTTGTTTTTTGTTTGTTTTTTTTGCGTATTGTTTTAATTCTGCACTTGTTGGAGACTCCAACTGATACAGACTGATATAAGCAGAGAAATTAATATGATTTCAATGGACTCAGATGAATTCCATATTTTTAACCTGAAAACATATGTTTTACTTTAGAGGTATTACCAACTACTCTATGTTTTGGCACTCTTTTAAAAATATATAACTCTTTTAAAAATATTTTTTCCCCAATACCTTCTTATCGAAGAGTTAAGGTTTGGACTTTCTTTTTTCATAGAATGGTTTGGGTTGGAAGTGACCTTAAAGACCACCCAGTTCCAACCCCAGGGACACCTCCCACCAGACCAGGTTGCCCCAAGTCCCATCCAGCCTGGCCTTGAACCCCTCCAGGGATGGGGCAGCCACGGCCTCTCCATGCTCCATGATCTTGCCAGGCACAGAGGGGAGACTGACTGGCCTATAGTTCCCTGGGTCTTCTTTTTTTTCCTTTTTTGAATATTGGGGTTATGTTCCCCTTTTTCCAGTCAGTGGTAACTTCACCAGATTGCCATGATTTCTCAAATATGATGGAACACGGCTTAGCAACTTCATCCACCAGCTTCTTCAGGGCCCATGGAGGGATTTCATCAGGTCCCATGGACTTCAGGTTCCTTAGGTGGTTTTTAATTTGTTTTCTTTCTTAATAATTTTTTTCCTTCTCTTGTCGTCTTTCTTCAACGTTTTTTTAATTTTTTTTTCCATTCTCCTAATTTTTTTATTTCCCTTCTCCTTTCCAGGTTGGCTTTCTCAGATGCTTCAAAGCACAGTGCTTGAGTTTCTGACAATTACAGTTAGTGTCAGCTCTCTTTCTTCTTCTTGTGCTGAACCAGCTTTTAAAAGCCACACCAGTTCCCTCAGCAGGTGACTGCTGGCTTGTACTGCTAGAACATCACAGCTTTCCAGACAGTCAGTCAGTCAATGCCAGAAGAGGGAAGTTGCCTTGTGGCCGTTCTAATGACCTAAGTTGAATTCGTACCGTTGGGTGAGGAAGGCTCGTACACCACACAGCTGATTAAGAATTGCATAATCTGTAATTCTATTGCACTGAGAGTGCCAAATGACTCTTCATGTCCGTGAATGAGGACTGTATAGTTAGGAGCATGGGAATTCACACTTGAGGCTCTTTTTTGCAGTATTTTACAGCTACTGTGTTTTTCACCAAAACCTGACACAATTGAATTATCTGACAATAAATCACTGGCGTTTCATACCCACGGTAGTAGTTAGGGGCGTCCTAAAGATGTGACTCTAATATCGTGACTCAATGTTTATTTCAGTTGCAGGGACAAGGGATACAAAGAGCATTTTTTAAAGTTTGTCCTTCCTTTGGTCCTGGTGGTAGGCTTTCCCTGCCAGGTAGGACAGATTGTTAAGCTGCACACCAGAAGTACTGAAATCCCTCTTCAGCCCTTCTTATTCAAGCAAAGCTGTCACTGATTTCAATGGCAGCTCTGCCTGATTAAAGAGAATTGAGTAGGGCCCCGAAGCAATGGTGTTTTGTCCTTGTCTATGCTCTTCTGGCCCTTAACCATTACTTTTAAAGAGCTCGAAGCAATAGCATCACAGGCGGTTTTTCAGGTGAACAAGCGAAAGGATAAAGAACAACATCACGAGTTGTTTCAAGTGCCACTACAAGAGAAGCCAGCGCGTATCGCACGGGAAGGGCTGAAAAAGGAAAAATGCATAGGAACATTTTTCAAGTTTAGGGTTCTAAGCCTTGTTACTATTTCTATTTATATGAATTTGAATATTCCAAGTGGAACACCCACGCATATGCTCATTCCAAGGTTGTAACCACTGCATTGCTAACGGTCCCAACACTGACAGGCATTAAAAATATGATTTTATTTTTTTTAAATTGCCACACTGGCATTACTAAATAAAATGCCAGTTGCACTGTTCTACATAAAAAGCTGAGGGATTGTTAGAACTAAGAGCATAAATCCTTCACAGGCGTGTTAGAAAAAAGTACTGGACTTTTCAAGGTTTGAACACGAAGGTCCCACAGCAGTGGGACTGATACGACAAAATATAAATACTTATATTGGAGTTCAAGTAAAACATAACTGCTTTAAGATGTGATCACTACTATTCAGATCTCTGCTTTTGGGCAGAAGTATATACCTACAGAAAGGAGGCTATGCAGGCTGGCCCAGAGATGAACCACATCTGATTCAACCGTATTGAATCAGATAAACATGTTTAAAATACATATATTAGTATAATAGGTGGAGAATCATAACTGCTGGAGGTGGTTTGATCTAGGATAGTAGGACTGGCTGTTAAAAAAAAAAATAAAAAAAAAATCTAACAAGCTTGTTCCTGCGCCTCTTTTTTTCCCCAGTCCCAGCCTCCATTCAGCTTTCATTTGAACCCTTTGCCCAATGCCATCTTTCAGACTCCAGCTTCTCAGAACACAACCTGTTCCGTTCAGACAAGAAGGAGAGACCAAAGGTCCTGATTCTGGAAGGGGATGGAAAGCTTTTTTGACGGGATGAAAGCAAATAGGAAATAGAGTTCCCCCCAAGGATACCTTATTCCCACAACAGCTTTAACTTTCCTTTAAGGATCAAATGAGGTCATCCAACACCCAAATGAACTAGATGTGCTCTGCACATTCAAGCAGGAGACTGTCACACAAATAACTTGAATGTATTTGGTATTCCAATAAAACCCACACTGAGATTCCCTGACTTTCTTAAACATTTGGCAGATTTATCAGAATTCTCTATCCTGACCTTGTGTTTCCCTCCCATAGCTTTTTTGGCTGTCGTGACAATCCCATAAGATTAAACCATCATGAACCAATTTATTTCCACCTGTATTTTTCATGCAGTCATTTTTTCAGCAAAGCCATAAAACCAAAAAATAACTCACTCACTGCAGCATGATTTCATGTTTCCCAAATCATAAAACCATTCACAAAGCTGGTTGCAATTTATAGACTGGTGTGTTGTGGGTAACATTATTTCTACTAAAAGAATGTTTTTTGTAGCACCCAGCAGAATACAGTTAATAATGCATTGCTTAGCATTTTGAATAATTTTAACAAAGGAATAATTTTAGCACTATAAACTTACTCAAGATGACTGTTTCCCCTACAGACCTTCTTTATGACTCTGCTCGTAAAATCATTACATGTCTTGTTGACTTACCTCTCTAGTTTCCTTTTCATAGTAAGTATAAAGAAAAATGAAGCAAATTAAAAAAGTGTATTCCTCAATGAAAAATTTGAAGGTGTTCATGGAACACACTCTAAAAAAGCTCTTTCAATTGAAGCTTATTTAATATGCCTGGTCTTACTGGAATTCTTTGTAGAGAGCTGTCTAAAGTCTGTGCATTTCTGACCTCCTACTTAAGTTCTCTACATGGATAGTACTACCACTTAAGGCTTAAGCCTTGGTTTAAAATATTCTTAGAACTTCCACATACTCAGTGTATAAAACTGATTATCATTCCTGCTGTACAGTTGTGGTTAAATCCACATATACAGCATGATTTTATTTAATAGTTTCAAATTTCTACAGAGTCTCCATTTGGAAACTCAAACCTGGAAGGAATAGCTTAATTCACTGGGTCTAGCTCATTGATATAGCATTAAAACCTGTTATTCTTTCCAGATACACAGAAATCTATGTGTTAAAAGCAGCTGGGTTTTGATTGCTTTTTTTGTTTGATTGGGTTTGGCACTGTTTTATTTTGGCTTAAATGATTATCTTGCCTCTGTGGCGTATCTTCTACTCTTAGATTTCGCTTACTAGATTAAATGAGACACGTTTCTCTTCTGTTCTCTTGCAAAAGACTCTTTCCATTCCCCTGGTTACGTTATCTTTTCCCTCTGCTTGATTCCCTTGGACTTCTTTTCTCTCAAACCCAGATGAATATATTTGATAGAAGTAACATTTCTTTAATTGTACTGAAAAATTCATCAACTGATGTGTCTTGCACTTGCATCGCTCTTTCACACATGGAACATGCTGGCAGATCATAGACATCCTATGATCAAACTCTTGTCTTTCACTTCCTTCTAAATTTTTAGCTGATACCTCTGCTGACAAAAAATTCTGCTTGTTAGGCACAAAGCGTGTGACTTTGCGCTACACACATTTCATTTCATTTCTATTACCGCAGTTTTCAAGGTCATCAAATTCATTCTACAATATCCGTAACCGCTGCTTGATGATGTTTCCAACACAGTGTCTTTGGCAAACTTCATTATTATGTTTCCAATATCCATGCCAAGGTCACTACTCAAATTATTAAATGAGAAAATTTTTAAATTATTAAATGAGAAAATAAATGGGAACTTTAAAATTCTTCCTATTTTCAGATTAGGAAAATGAAAAATCTAAGGAAAAAATAACCTTCAGAGGTAATTTTCAAGTTCTACTTGAACTACGTAAGGGAAAAAAAGAAAAAGAAAGACCTGGACTCTCGCTACCTACTGCTTCCTTTAAATCATAAGATTATTACATATTACAAATTGCCACAATGCAAAACAAAAGACTGCAGCATGTTGAAGTGCTGAAAAGCAATACTTTAATGTGCTTTTATTTTTCATATATCTCAATGTAATTTATAGGTTATGAAATATCTGCGATGTTTGTTTTACATTATGCCCAGTCCCTTTACTGGTTCTTCCTAAGCAATTTAACCATGCAAGTATTTATATTTTTTTTTTCTTTCACAGCTGAAAAGAAAACAAAATTAATACCTGACATAAATCCCCACGATGATTGCGGTCTTCTAATTTCTTTTTTTGCAGTTCAGTTTTTCCATTTCAATAAAGATGATATCATTATGCCATTACTTTAATTATAATATTCAATATCTTATCAAAATGAAAAGTCAGTATATTTTTCCCAAGGGTTACAATTCTGTAGATTGCATGTTTGAAGTTCAGATACATTTTTAAGCATACAGCACTGAAAGACTACCACATGGGAATTAATGATTTACAATATATATATCTATTTACGGTGAAGAGAAGGGAATTTTTTCTGTATTGTGTATATACAGTTCATGTTTATGAATGAGTTATAAACAAATCTTAACACATTGAAGAAAAACTGAAAAGAGAGAAAATTCTGTTATTTCAGCTCTTTGGGGGTAAATATCCAAAATAGAGCCTTTACAAAGAAACATATTTTTAAATAGTCAGACCTTAGAAGTTGTGTGTAGCAGTGATGAAGTACACTAATTGAAATATGGGTTTCTTTTCAAAATCATCTTTGCTTGATCCCTTGTTTTCATTTCAGTATTGCCAACACTAATGAATTAGGGTTATCGTAAAGTTATTAGTAAAGCTCATGGCTGGGGAATTGATCTTCAGGGGATGACAGATCTGAAAAGTAGGTGCAAAAACACAGGGCCCACAGATATCGCACAGATATCCTCTGGTTAGTAAAACGAGACTTGAAACAAATAAAAATTTTTAATTATTTAAAAATATTTATTAATATTTTCTGACTGTACTAACATCACAAAATATGCCCAACTAATCCCCATGTTAATCTCAAATATGATTAACAGTATTTATACAATCCCTTATTAATTTTATAGAAGATATTGAGTAAATAATAAATTCCTTTCTTTGTTGCTATCGTATTGGGTAAGTAAGGCTGGTGATACCAACTCTAGGTATAAAAGCTTTTGATATCTCCCTCTGGAGCTGTTTCCACACCTCTTCCATCTTTAAAAGCAGTCTAGAAACACAAAGAGCAATCATAGTAAGACTGCGTGGCTCAGGGAATTAGTAATCATACTCAGAGACTTGTCTTTCTTTCCCACTACTCTAAATCTAGCTTGAATTGGTACCAAAGGTTGTTGCTGGATAACAATTCAGTGGAATATGCTAATTTGTTACGTTTATTTGTGACCTCAACCTATGGCACAGCCCTCACCTATAAAATTGTTGTGTGGCCAGTAGTCCCAATAAACTTGTCCTGGGATGAATGAGTATAAAGAAATATTTTTTTTCCCCTGGTCTCCGGGACCTTATGGGAACCTTATGCTGCAGCTCTCCATGGTGCAAACAAAGAGTGATTCTTTTCTGGGAATGCCAGGAAAGTGCTTTCACGAGCATGGAAATTCACCTGTTTGAAGGGCTGTATGGTGGAGGGAGCTTTGACAGCAACAGGTAGAACAATGGTGCTACAAAAACGTCAGACTTGAGAGGAGCTACATTAACAAGTCAATCTCAAGCAAGGAGCCTCCTTTGGGAAGACTCTTTGAAAGGAGAAGTGCTGTTAGCAGTCTAGCCCTGTCACTTCTCATTTATACATTTTTTTTTTTAAACAGCCTTCTTGGTCAAAACCATCCTCATTAGCTTTATTTTCTATTTTCAGTATGCATTTATTATAGCTGGTTTACTCCATTCAGTTTCATATGTCTGCTTTTAATTCATTTCTTGACTTTGCATCCGAAACAGTAGCTACAACGCAGAATTTTGCTGAGCATTTTCTGAAAGTGCATGTGATGCGCGTATCTCATTTGTCTAGGTTGACAGCCAGATCCTCTGAGAATTCCGATGAGTTAGTGAGTCTTTACCTCCCTTGTCTCTCCTTAGGCCATTTTAAAATAATGGCATTATGTTGGCTACTCTCCAGTCCTCTCAGATTTCACTTGATCTATTTTGAAGAGCAGAAGTGTATAAAAATGTCTGCCAAAGCTGCTTCAGTTTCTCCCCTCACTTCCTTAACCCTTTTGAACATACAGTGTTGGTCGTGGCCCTATCAATTTTAAAAGCCATTTCACCTTATAATAACCACACCTGACAGTCTGTACGTATTCTAATTCCTAATCATCCATATCCATAAATCTGATTCCAGATGGAGTCAAATATCTACTCTCATCTTTTATACGGCCATATATAACCATTATTTAATCTCTCCTCAGCCCCCTTACAGTCTTTCTAAGGGATAGGTTGCAACATTGAAGTTTCTTTCAGCAATGAGGATATGTCTCGCTCTTAGGACTGGGCTAGAGAATTAGTTTTGATTCAGAACTGCAATAAATTTTCTCTTTCTTTCCTGCTCCAGGGAGGGAAGCAGCCTGCAACTGAATTATAGCTGTGATTTAGTTATTTGCTTCTTCACAACAACTTGCTGACCCGGAGACATTGTTCTCCTCAACGCCCTGCAGTCTGCGGGCTTGCAGCCCTGTCAGGGAATCAAGAAGTGTGTGTCAGAATCATAATGATTAGCTCTTGAAAGGACCTCAAGAAGCTCGGTGGTCCATCCTCTCACCCCGGGGCAAAACCTCCTTGAGCAATCTCTTCAATTCTTATTTAAATTTTAGCTTTACAACCTTGCCTTTTCTGTTTTGTAATGCTTAGAAACAAGATTAAAAAATAATGTACGCTACTTCACACGTTACAGCAATTTAAAACTTCTTAATGCTTCTGTGTGAGAGCCACTGATTGCACCCAAACACTTACGAGATCAATTTGAAGTGAGCTGTCCCAGTGAAACCAAGGCGGCAGCCGATTATAAATATTTTATATTGTCATCTACCAATGTTTTTCACTGTAAAAGTTTTCAGCATTGAGCAGTCTGCTACGTCTGAGATACTTTAGTGAGTACTAAACCCCCAGATCTCAGGGTGAGTCACAGTGATAAGCTCAGAACACACCGTTTTGTATGTAAAGTGATATGTTTATTTATTTATTTATATATATTGTTTTACATTTGTTTATAATGAGTTTCACTTATTAATGAATTTGTTGCCTACCAGTATTACAAGGACTTTTCATGACTTTTTAACAAGACCTTGTTCTTACTATCATGAATAACAGGGCATCATCAGAAAAATTGTCATTTCACTATTGTTGAAGGTGAAATCAGCGTATCTCACCAGATTGTTGTGGACTCCCCCTGTGAAATTTATCCACTATAAAAATTAATCATTTATTCATACATTCTATTTTCTGTCTTGTAACCATGCAGGGACCTTCATTCTCAGGTAGTACCTGCTGAAGTTTTCCTAAGATTCTTTCCTTGTGGAAGCCCTTTGGTAATGGGACTGACCCTATGGCCAAGCTTGTTGGCCGCTCGACAAGGTAAGTGAGGCAAGGATTCATTTTCCAAAAAGCTATACTGATTTCTTCCAGTATTCTATATTTATGCACGTAACAACTACTTATGTTCTTCACCAACTAATTTACCTAGTAAGCGTTAGTTTTACAGACCTGTAGGTCATTTCGTGTCTCATCAAACCTTTTCTCAGAGCAGCTCCATTTTCTCCATATAAAGAAAGAAATATTCTTATCTGTCATAAGTTAGAATTAAGACTAACTCTGGTGCAAGCAAGGTGCAGAGGAGTTACAATTAAACAAAGTTTAATACATAACATGAGACTGTTAGGTGAAGTGGAACCTTAATGGAGCCTTCAGGAGCCTCGGTGCAGAAAAATAATTTGAAACTCTGACTAGAGATAATCAAACTTACATTTAAGATTTTATTATACTTTCTACTTCAGAATTATTTCACAAAGAGTTTCAGATTTCTAATAGCCTGCAATATGTGAAGTATTATTAATCTAAAGGTAAATGAATCATCACAAGTGGTTTTGAAAATACAACTTTTCTGTCCATAGCTCCTAAAAGTTACCATCGCAAACCCAGACAAATTCTTAACACAGATTGCCTGCTTATATGTTATATGTTCACATGGTTTTGGGTGGGTTTTTGTTTTGTTTTGTTTTTCAATTTTCTTGAACAGCTAAAGGGAAAGATATATTTCCTGTTAGCTTGCTCACTGGCCATTAAAATACTAAGTGACCACTGGAAAAGGGTGAAGTAGACATTTTCAGTTTGATAGTCAAACTAAACCAAGGAAAACCAAGGCACTTACTTCTGGAAACCAACAATATGAGAAGATTATTTTGGTTCACTGTTAATTCTTTTAGTCATTAGGAAAAATCTCACTTAATTTGGGAAGTATTTAAAATATACCTCTTTTGTAAGTTAGGCCATTGTTAAGAGGACAAAAATAATAATGAAAATGTAACATCTATTTAAAGATATCTAAATGTTTTGGCACTTCTTGAATGAAACACTATTTTGACTTGGAAAAATAAAACAAAACAGATAAGTATTCATTAAGTAATTCTATCCTTAGCAATAATGGTTTGAACATCACCATAGAGCTATTGACTAGCTCTATTGACTAGAATGATCATATGTGAAGAAAGTAAAATATATTTCTGTATGTCCGAAGAAAAATTCACATTTCAACTCCCTATGAAGCCAGAGCAACACAATTGACAGTAGATCAGGATTTGGCACTTAGTTTGGGCTTTTTCAACCCCCAGTGGCGGTTTTTTTTTATTTTTATTTTTAATTACAACTCTGATGAAAAATTTAATTCAGGAAAGTAATTATTTTGCTTGTTCCCTTGCCATCTGAATCTGTCGCCTGACAATGGTTCATGGCAAGAGGTCAAGCTCCCTGATGACAGCTCTCCATATTGGGGCACTGGATTTGTTCAGAGCCTCTGCCTTAGCTGCATCACCATCATCATCATTCTCAATACAAATGGTTTCCCTCAAATCACACTACAAAGCCTCTCTTTGTCTGTGTGTCAAGAGAAAGTCTTTGCTTCAAAGAGCGTACGGAAAAAGGGCAGAAAGGAAAATTGGTTGGTCCATTCATGGGATGCTGAGGCATATTCAGCTTCGACTTTTTGTCGCTTCAGAATCACTCAATCTTTATTAATCAATTTTTTTTGCAGATCATTTACACTTATCTTCCTTATTAAAGTAACTAAAAGACACTTTACACATGCGGAAAACAAGGAAAGATTAAAGCAGGAGATATTTTTCTTGTAGTTTGAGTTGTAGTTTGAGACGGTCTATGTAAAATATAGATTCAGCAGTGATCTCTGAGCTGAGGACAATACATAAAGGTAACCTTTTTATTCCCTAACCATACTACTCTTCTGAATATTTTTTTCGTTGAAACAGTTTTGAGGGACATGTTACTTTTACAGAGACTTTGTAGTCTAAAGCTTATAAATCTTATATAAGTAGCTGTGTAAAAATATTTACTAAGATTTAAATTTTCTTTTGAAATTCTAACCTCTAAAAATTGAGGAATTTTAAAATTAAGTTCTTACATTATCCTGTAGGGTTAGCTGTGTTCTTTGAGGGGAAAAGACCATTTGAAAGACAGACAGATTAGTGCCTCATCTGAGATGGCATCTGAGTTACCAGTTTTACTTAATCTTTTGTGAATATTGAAATATTTATTGTGCAAGTACTACAATGTGACAATTCTGCATTAGCGCTGATTTTAACAGTAATGGTTTTATTTTTATTTCATTATTTATTTATTAGAGTATAAATGTATTTTATTTCTTGTTATGTATATGGTAATGTGTCTTATTTTGCCTGCAGTTAGTATTCTATGCAGATGACCGAGATGCTTAGAGAATAAAATACATTCTTTTAGTGGTTTCATTATCTCTTCATGATTGCATAGTATAAACAAAATATCCTTCACGGGAAATGAAAAAATATCTAATATAGTTCCTCTCTATGAGGAGGACAATGAGACAAACTCTCATTGAATTAAATGAATGTATAAAAGGTATTAAAAAATTCCTTTTTGTTAAAAGTTTATACCTTTCCTGCTTCAAAATTTTATGTGCTCTAGTTTACTGTCTTTCAAAACAAGCAGTGTTAGGATTCACGATTATCAGTTATGGTATTTCCCTGGTCTTGACAAATACAAGCCATTTTCCTTTATTTTTCATGGTGTTTCGACTACACTATTAGCTTCCTCAGAGAACTGAAATAACTTGTCTCCTTCAATGAAGGATTCCTAAGGCAGACAGAATGTGAGCTTCTCTCCTTCTAAGAAACTGATTATATAATGGTGAAAATGTCAGACATAATTAAGATGAATGATTGTGTGCCCAACTAAATGAAATTTATCTTTGAAAATTTGACATTTTTCCTATACAGTCCATGAGTATAACAGGAAAAAATCAAATACACATCTTCTTAGCAGGACTGAGAGACAGGATAAAGTACACAACATCATTAAACAACTGCTAAAATTGCAGAAGTCTGCAGACCTCCTTCAGACATAATCCTTTCCTTCTAGTCTTTTCAACATAAATTTTGGAAGGAATAAATGTTACGCTTTATGACTTGAATATGATTTATATGAGAAGTTTTGTCAGATTTCTTCATTTAGAGAAGACAGTAAGAAAAGTACTTATGCTCTCAGTCACATTAACAACTCATTAAAAAGTCCAACAAAGCATAATCTGATATTTGGTTCATTTTAGAGACAAAAAAAATAACATCTACTGCTGTTCTTTATTTTCTCTTTCTGCCGCTTTGTCCCAGCAACATTCAAAGTCTTTTTCTGGTTTGTTTGGGGTTTTGGGGGGTTGGTTTGTTGGATTGGATTTGTTTTGTTTGTTTGTTTGTTTGTTTTGCTTTTTAAAAATAGCAGCCCATTATAACAGCTTTCTCAGTGAGTTAGTTTCCAAATGAGATTCAGATGAAGATGATCACATGCTGATTCTTTCAGGAAAAAAAAAGGATAGTTTACCAGGTGCCATCAATCAGCATGCCATCAATTACTTACAAGCACTAATAAGTGTGGCTAAATGTGCAGTAACTAGGGAAGATCTCTAGCTATTATTAAGCACTACTAACTTAATGGAAAAATTTTGATTTATATTAGGTATATCTCCGATTAATTTTTTGATTTTAAAAAGTGAGCAGCTAGCCCCATTCCCCAACATACAATTGTCCGAGGAAAGATAATGATGCCTTTTGATAATCTGATTTTGGGAACCAAATAAAACCTTTTAAAGAGGTAAGAAAGAGAACAAATACCCAACATATTTATGTGTTTTCTGGCAGTAGTCCTTGTCTTTCATAATGTTTTTTTTTTATATTACAGAAGATTGTAAAAGAAAATATATGCTATATATAGTAAAATAAAATAAAAGAGAATATATAGTACAAGTAGAACCCCATCCCCCACCCATCCCCCCTTTAACATCTTGATTTTGTTGGTGCAAAAGACTCATAGGTCATAAGAAATTGTATAATTGAAAGACTTTGAATTTCTTTGCAGGAAAACTTTTGGAGGAATACTTTCTTCTGTCTGGAAAAAAAATGCCTGGAAAAGTAATTTGTGCTATTGTCAGTGTCTTTCTTCTAATTGAGACTGACACAGAAGTTTCAACGTGTACCTGTATGAGTCCCAATTTAGAAGAAATTGTTCAATAGTTCCATCACTGATACAGACTTAACAGTCACCAGTCAGACACGTGGAATGACAATAGTAGTTGTATCCATTGTGATGCTTACAGATTAGATTACAATTTTGATTGGTTTTGGGGAATTGACTTCTATTTGCTCACGGTAAGGACTGATGCATTTGGTGTGTTATTACTAGTATTTTTTGTTTGTTTGTTTTTCTTTTGTTTCCAAGTAGATGGCACTGTTTATGAGTGTAGATTTATTTCCCTCCCCTTGCCTCTGACTACAACAGACATGCCAAAGTTGCTTCCTGAAAAAGCTGCCCTGATTGTTCCCGGGACACCTAAATTCCTATCAAAGGTATGTGTAATTCCTTCTCCTGTTTTACCTCTGAAGCCTCATCACAATCACACGTAACGTAGAGGTACGTGAATGTGATTATTCCAGATCAAGTCCTTTCACTAACTTAATCATGAGAACATGTGTCTGAGCTGTGGGACTCATATAAAATCATTTTATTTTCTAAGCAGAAAAATTCGTATGCCCAAGGAGTTCCACCTCCATTCCCATTACTTGGTTATTAGGTCTCCCCAGAAGAAGAATGAATGTCTTCTATTTTTACCACTGAAATGCAGAATACCTCCCTCAAGATTGATAGTTCTTAAAATGTGGTGTAGAGTCATTCCCTTCCTTCTCCTTGTTTACCCAACAAATAATTAAATTAATTTCTTGCTTGAAATGAAAGATTCCGTTTTCATATAACCTGTGTCATGTGACCCTCTTTCTGACACACTGTCCCTGTCACTCTTCTGTTCTACAACGATAATAATGGTTATGCCCTGATGACCCGCTGTCCAGCAACCAAATGTTGCACTATCCCTACACCAACCGTTATCTCTATCCCAAAATACATGTTGTGTAGCAGAAGATGCAATAGTAGAGTGGAAGCAGAGACAGGAGAAGCTGTAAAATAATGTTGGTTTGCTTTTAGGCTACATCTAGTCATCATCTGCTTAAGAGAGCTAGGAACCACGGTGATAGGAAACATGCCTTTAGCAACTCCTGACCACCCTATTAGAGGACAACTGTGACAGATTTGCATTGCTCCACAACAGTGCACCTGCCAGTGTCTCCAGAGTAAGGGCTAGTGGCCATTTGTTGTCTTTGGAAAGATGGACTGCTCTTTTGTAGAGGACAATGAAGTTGGAACTCGTCTTCTTTTAGCAAGGACAATGAACCATGAAATTGGGCAGAGACAGCAGTGAATCTCTGTAGCTCATACAGAAGCAAAGAGCCCAGTACAGCACAGCAAAAATGTTTGTGATTTTTTTTTTTGATTTATTTATTATTTTTTTTTAATCTTCATCCTTTCTGTCGCCTGCTCTGCCTGTGGGCATTGTTGTCTTTCAAATATTTCACACGCATTATATCAAAAACTTCAATGACTTTTTATCTGAAATCTTGTCTGATATCTGTGTTATAATTGTTCTGTAACAGAGAAGAAATCAGTATGTAAAGAAATATTATGTTGCTGTTCCCATGACATCTTGGGCCCTATTTATATTTGGATTGTCATTTTGCCTTTCATATTTTCCCCCTTCTTGTCTTGTATATCTCTTTGTATACTTATGTTTTTTTTCTTTGCCACTTCTTCTGGGAAATACAATTCTCATGGCTTCCTAATCCCACTCTTTATGTTTCCTGCAGGAAAATACAAGGCTAAGTGTTTTCCGGAGACTGGAAGCAGAGAAGCCAGATGGCCGTTTGGGCAGAGAGTGCCTCTGATGGCTACCTGCCTATCTCCTCGCCGTGGACAGTGGCTCCAGTGTGCAATACTGGGTAGTTGGTGGAGCAGAGACAAGAACTGAGCTTTGACACCAGAATGAGGTACCAGATGAAACGCTGAAAAAAAAAAAAAATATAATAATGATGGCAGACACTTGTCCAATATATCCTATTTCCTCAAGTGAAAATCAAAATTCAACAAAGGTTGATCATTTGTTGAGCCCTGCAGACAACTATGCGTTTTGCTTTTGTTTTATTACTAGTTTTGTTGCTCAGGTTCATCAGGCAACTTCTAATGTGCTTCTGCTTTTTCTCAGTTGTGGTGCTCTTTTGGCTGATTTAGTTTGCAAATGAACAAAAATATGAAGAAATTACATTCCTACCATTAATCATATTTTTCAGAATGCTATGTCCATTTCTAAAGATGGACAGTAAATGATCAGAGAAGATGAAAACAGGGGATCTCTCTTCAAAGAAAGTAGGCTTTGATTATCTTTCCCATTAAAAATAATAATAAATACTTAGACAAAAAAATCTAGAAAAAACCACCTCCTGACTTAACTCCTATGAGAGAGCCTGTTCTTCCCTGTGAAACTAATATCCAAGATAAATGTGGTAGGTCTTTTTCATCTTGGGTTTTTTTTTTGTGTGTGTGTGTTATGCCTACTGTTGCATGAATTTAAAAGCTTTTTGCCTTCAATTTCTGACTTATTCCGAGGTTTTTTAAATTTTTTTTCCTGCATTATCTTTGTTTAAATTATTTAAGTTGTCAGTGCGACTGACAAGGCATATTAAAAGCAATTTTCTTTTTTGCTTACTTTTTCCGGATGATTTAAGGCATTATTGAGATTCCTGAGACCCAAGGATGTAAAACTGTCTTGATTTAGTATTTTCTGTTTAAGTGCAATGTTGAAAATATCACTTTATCCAATTATAAAATGTGCTTTGCATAATTCTTGGAGCATAAACAAAACGGTTGCACACAACTGAGGAGAGAATCTTTATGGACATCTGATTGCAATTAAAGGTGGAAAAAAGGAAGGACATTGCTATTTAAATTCTTCAAGCAATTTTTCTGGAGTTTGTCCATGAAGTATTCCTCCTGGTGGGTCTGGAGGAAAAGATGAGATAAATTTTGGAAGAAAAATAAACAAAAGAAAACCACGTCATAGGTTCAGAATGAGCAGTGGGAAGACAGTACTGAATTAAGCTAAATTAGATTTACTAGGGTGTCTGACATAAATACAGTTTATATTTATCATTAGTGGAAACAGCATCTGTTTTAACAGAAGATGGTGTATTTTAACACTGCTATACATATATTTGGGAGGCAGCAAATATAACATGGAAAAAGTTCCACCTTTCTGATACGTGTCAGAGTTTCGATATGTGATATTTTACAAAAAAATTAATATTGCTTAGTCAGCATGATATTATATTCATATTTTGATTGTCTTCCTTGGTAGTTCAGAAACTCCAGTAACACCTATATGGCTCTAATTGGGATCCCTGTCATTGGCAAGCTACTATTTATCACCAGATGGGAATGCAGAGACAGCATGGGATGCCCTCAGCAGAAGTTCCTGGTAGAGTTGCATGAAATCTGGTGGAACAACTGAAGCCATCTAATAGTCTGTAAATATAAGAATACTGGGGAAAGAAAGAGATTTTTAGGAGAAAGAAAGAAATATGCAGGGAAAAGAGAAAATCAACTCAAGAACAGTCTGAAATCTGTCAATATGGGGTGATTATGGACTCACAACCAGTTATTCCAAGTCAGAAAAGCTTTATAAATGAAGCAGCTGATGACAGATTGGTCTCCAGGCACCCTTGCTGCTCATTCTGCTAGTTGTACTTGCAGAGGCCTTCTCTTTAGCACAGATTAACAGCATTCTTGTGGGTTTAGCTCTGTATCTGTAATTGGGAAATTTCCACATTGCTCATCAAAACTGTGAGTTAGATTCTCAGCATGGATATGGTAGGGTGACCTTGGCTGGCTGGCAGGTTCCTGACAAGCTGCTTTCTCACTCTCATCTCCCTCAACGAGGGTAAAATATGATGGAAAAGCTCATGGGTTGAGATAAGGTCGTTTGCTGGTTACCATCACAGACAAAACAGACCCCATTTAGGGATATTGGTTTAATTTATTGACAACTATTTGTAACAGAGTAGGACAATAAGTAATAAAACCAAGACTAAAATCACTTTCCTCCTCCCCCTGCCATGATTCTTCCCAGGTTCAACTTCACTCCTGACTTTTCTACCCCACCCCCCAACTCAGTTGGTCCAGGGTGATGGAAAATGGGGTTGCAGTCAGTTCGTAATGCATTGTTTCTGCCAATCCTTCCTCATCACACTCTTTCTTTGCTCCTGCATGGGGTCCATCCCACAAGATACCATCCTTCATGAACTGCTGCAACGTGGATCCTTCCCGTGGGCTGCAGTTCTTAAAGAAGAACTTCGTCTTCACAACTGTTTCTCTCACTCCTCTCGTTGCTGCCATGCAGGTTTCTGCCCTTTCCTCCTCCCCTCCCCACCCCCCTTCTTAAATATGTTGTCCCAGGGGCACTAACACCATCACTGATAGGCTCAGCCTTGGCCAGTGGTGGGTCCATCTTGGAGCTGGTAGGCGTTGGCTCTGTTGGACATGGGGAAGCTTCGAGCACTTTTTCACAGAAGCCACCTCTGTGGCCCCATTCCCCCCAACTACCAGAACCTTGCCACGCAAACCCATACAATGGTAAATGAAAACACAGGAAGTAAAATAAATATTATTATAATTATATAAAGGTAGTTCAGTAATTGGAGTAATTTAGAATTGAGGTATTATCCATAGATATGTACACTTGAAATTTTTCTGTAACTTAAAGTAATATAAATCTGAAGAAACTTTCATACTGAGCCAGTAACTTCACTGGCAGATGGTGTCTGAGGAAAGAACGTGACCCAAAGGTTCATTTCAATGCATTTTCTACACTTCTGGCACACTGAAATGAGAGTATATCTTTTCAGAATTTAAACAAGATCTATAACAAAATCTTATTGAGTTATAATATAAAATATCAGGTGCAAATGTTTCCCCAGGTTGCAACTGCTCTAAATCTAATGTTTTGATTTTTAAAAGGAATGTGGCAGAACACTTTTTGCTTTGGCTGAGATATTCGAAGACTTTATCATCCAGATTGTGAGAGAAGCTCAGATGAGTGATTATCACTGCCTAGTGATTACCAGTCTTTATCAGTCACTTCTAATTCATGGTAAAATGTAAATGTGACATAATTTAGCTTGATATAATCTTTTTTTAGGATTGATTTGAAAGAGTTTGTCAAAGAAGCTATTTAAAGCTGGTTTAAGCATATCTTCTTGGTGTTTTTTTTTTGTCTGCAGGCTGATTTCAGATGACACGATAGCCTAGCACATTTATATTTATGATCACAGGTTTTCACATATCTAAGAAGTACAGTATAATCTAATTTTGTTTATCTCAAATGAAGAAAACAAAACCCAAAAAACCAAAACCAGCCCCAAAATCTCTTATGCTTCTAGTTTTTTTTTCTTTCCAAACATAATGTTGGAGAATGTACTGTTTTATTTATTAAGTGCATATATTGGTTTATATAGTCTAATTTTGATTTAATAGTCTAGCTTATATGGCACTCTCAGGTTTAATGAGACTATTTTCTTTAGTGCAAGAGCCACCACAAGGCAATTTTATGAAATCACTCTTCTGTTTCTTTCATGGTATTAGTGTTTGCTCAACATTCACTCATTTTTCAAGCTTTTCTGCAGACACAGAGGCTTGAAAACATTTGTAATGAACACATTTAAAAATGCATGCCAATACACCCAGAGGAAAGCTCTGAAGATGTGCCCAGATCCATTGCTCAATGACTTGTTAGCTAGACTGAAAGATTATGGTGTGTTCCATATAAGGACCTCCATGGTTTTGGTTTGGTTCAGTGTCCCTTAGGAGAAAAATGTAATTTGGGGAGACTCTGGTCTCTTTCCTGTTGGAGAGAGTTTATTCTGATAGATCTGTGTCCAGTATAATGCATGCTTCAACTTTGGGGTAGCTGTTCTGTCAAGTGCATAGGAGTTGTGGAATTGAAGTGATAACTCAGTAAGATATTTTGACCAGTGACAAGGGAGTGAATAGTGTCTCCTGTGGCTCCAGATTTATATTTTTTCTTCCCACTGGCTTCCAAATGGCGTGTAAGGAGTGTATTTAATGCCTCATACAAATTCCCTGCAAGACAAGACAAAATTAGTCCTGTATGATTTAGTATCAACAAGCTATTCTCTATATTTAGCTATAAAGTGCTTAAAATGTTCCTTTATAAATCCAGCGCACTGTCTTTTGAACACATTATGGTGCTTTGGCTCACAATGAATAATCCCAGATAATGAGACTTGTCTGACTGGAGTCAACTCATTTGCAAAATGCTTTTCATCACAGTCTATTCCAGTTCTTAAAGTCCTCACATTTTCTTATCTTCTTCATATCTTTACTTTCAGAGCATGTCGCCATGCCTGAAGAGGATCAGTAGATTTAACTTTGCTGTTTGTACAGAGTTTAGCATGTATTGGAAATATCAGGCACTTAGTGTGAGAGTTACATGGATTTAGTTACTTTTTTTTCTGTAAGTCTTTGTGTTGGTGTTGTAAGAAATCTATTGTTAAAAGGGACTGGTGGCCAAAAAAAATTTAGAAGGAAGAAAATCTTCAAGAATCAGTTAATGGACAGGGTTTTATTTTAACAAGACTGCATTAGTATTGTTCAAGAAAACAAGAAAGTGTGACTTTGAACTTTTGTTTCTGTGTTAGTCTAGAAAATAGCTTTCATATCATTCAGAAATTATTTATAACCTGCTTGAGCAATAAAAAATGTATGACAAAGTCCTGGTTCATAGAAATTCTCAATGCAAGTAAAGCAGAAGGAATTACACTGATCAAAAGCCTTACCAAGAATGGCCTGTGAACAGCTACTTCCTTAACGAGCAATGAAGTGACTCATAATTTACCAGAACCCAACTTTCTAATTTTAATCTAACAATGTGTTCTGACACAAAATTAATCTCATGCAGAAAATTTTAAAGGGTACTGTCCAGAATGACTCAAGACCACTACATTTTTTCAAACATTCTGTTATTTGCCACAGACCAGTGGTTTTCACCTCATTAGTTAATCCTTTTCCCTGTGCCTGGATAACCTTAATTTTCTTCCTAAATGATACTGTCATCCCGAACTGTTCCTAAAAATTTTGCAAATAGAATCATAGAATGTCTCAAGTTGGAATATCCATATGGGTCATCAAGTTCAACACCCTGCTCCTCACAGGACTACCTAGAACTAAACCATATGACTAAGAGCATCATCCAGATGCTCCCTGAACTCTGACAGCCTTGGTGCCATGACCATTTCCCTGGGCAGCCTGTTCCAGTGATTGAACACTCCCTCAGTGAAGACCCTTTTCCTAATGCCCAATCTGAACTTGCCCTGATGCAGGTTCATGCCATTTCCTTGTGTCCAATTGCTGGTCACCAGAGAGAGGAGATCAACACCTCCCCTCCTCTGCCCCTCATGATGAAGTTGTAAATGGCAAGGAGGTCACCCCTCAACTTTCTCTTCTCCGAGCTGAAAAAAAAAAGGGATCTCAGCTGCTCCTTGAAAGTCCCACTCTCGAGACCTTCCACCATCTTGATCTTCCTCCTCTGGACACACTCTAATAGTTTGATGTCCTTCTTATATTGGTGATAGCCCAGCTCTCTAGTCTATCCAATGTCTTCCTCTCTAGTCTTACCGTCTTCCTTCTTCTTGTCTTGAAAACTGGGACAACATCTGCCAGCTTCCAGTCAACTGGGAGCTTGCAAGACGCCCAAGACTTCAAAAATAATGGCAAGAGGTCCTGTGTTCACATTGGGCTACTCTTTCTATACCCTTGAGATGAATTCCATCAGCTTCACAGATCTATGTGCATCCAGCTAGAACAGCAAGTCTCAAACAAGTTCAGTCAGCTAGGAGTTCATCCCCCCAGGTTGTGGTGGGCTCTGGGGATCCCAGGGCCCACCACTAGTGTTGACGACAGAGGCAAAGAAGGCTTTAAATATCCCTGCTTTGTCTACATCCCTATTTGTGACGTAACCGACCTCATCAAGTAATGGACCGGTGTTATCTCTGATCTTCCTTTTGCTGTTGACACAATTAAAAAATCCCTTTTTGTTGTCCTTCACAGGGCTGGACAGCTTGAACTCCAATTGAGCTTTGGCTGCCCAAATTTTCTCCCTACAGTTGCAACATCTCTCGAAAGCCTTTGACAGACTTGATGAATAACATTTTCGTTATCAAAGATTGAGATTTATTGTTTTATGTAGCATGACTGTTTGGTATAAATCTGAAGGTAATGTTTCAATTAGCTTCTTTCTTGTCAAGTACCTTAAATGAATCCCCTTTTATGAAAAATACTATCTGCTATTCACTTTCATTTCACTTATTGCACAAAATAATTTTATTGAAACTTAATGTAAAGAATTCCCATATTAGCCTTACCCTTCCCCTCCCTGCCCTACCCCAAATGAAAGACTTAATTAGGTTGATTTAGCAACTTTAGTCAGTCTGGAGAAACTACATTAATGAGGTGAAAAGCATTTAAGTCACATAAGTAGCTCCTAAAGAAAACCATCTGTTCTTAATCTTGCGAACAGTGCATCATCAGCTTTCAACAATTATCTTTGCTGTGATGCTTTTGTCTAATAATTACATTAAAGCATATTTTTATGTCATATTTACACTGATTCTCCAGAAATTTTACAGAAATTAATTATTAACTTATCTGTGTAGAAAAATAAGGCTAAAATCCACTTTAACATTGTCTGTTTTAATATGAACTTGATAAATCTTGGGATGTTCCAAAAGAGATTTTAACTTTGCTAGAGTACATTTTACAAGGAGCAATTGAATATTCTGTCTACATAAATATGTCACATTAATTATTTAATTGAGTGAACTTTTTTTTTTATTTCTCTGGTTTGTACACAGACCAACAAAGAGAAGGTAATGACATAGAATGACATAATATGTAAGCTAAGTGAATTTGCTGCATTCATAATTCTGGCAGTATAAATTCTAATTATAGAATTATAACGAGATGCTATTAAGAGTCAAAAATCACATCTTGTGTTGACAGGCTACTTTATAAGATGATAGTTACTGGTGGGAATGTGGAAGATTAGCAAGTTTGCAGAAATTAGAAAAGGCATTCACAATGAGTATCATTAGATGGAAATAAATTTTTACAAAAGCAATGAAAGAGTTGCCTTATTGGAAATGTATTATTGAAATACATACTTGGAAGCTGTATATTGCATTATAAGAATGTTATGAGTTATAAAGTTAAGTTATAAGAATATATTTAGTACATGAATGCTTTGATTCATTGTGTTGTGCCTATGATCGCGAAAACCAAAATTAATCTAACTTTTTAATAATTCCATAGATGACCAGATGAGACAGGTTAGACAGCCACTAACTCCCCTTTGTCAAGCACTATTCACACTCCGGCTATTTTCTTTCATTTTTGCAGTTCTTTGATACTGCCTGCAATATTTTCCCCATGGGATTCCTATCAGGTGAGCAAAAAGCTGATTGTAAAGCTGTGCAAAAAGAACAGTCATTAAAGGTTTACTGTGAAACTTGAAGAATGGACTGAGCAGAATTCCAAGGGAGTTTGTGATGGCTCTAGTAATGTTCAGCAGTTTTATTAACAGCCTGGCTGATGGAATGGCAAGTACACTGATTAAATTTACAGATGACGTCAACCTGTTGGAGGCTGTAAGCACATTGAAGTTGAATTCAGAATAATTCTGAGAAAAGGCAGAAATGGTCAGAAAAAAAAGATGGACATCTACAGGGACATTTGCAGGGTGGAAAGAGTCAGCTGAATGAAATAAGGATGGAGAATAATTGCCTAACTTATTGAAGAAATTGTCTTATTTTATACAAAGAAGAGAAAGAAAGGAGATCATGTAACAGCCTCTAGAAGATACCTTCCAAGAGAAAGCTACTAAACTCTTTTCTCCATGTTGTGTGTAAATATCATAGGAAGTAAGAGGTTTGTATTACATCAAGCACTATTTATGTCAGGATTATTATTTTTTTGTAACTGTAAGAATAGCTAAACAGTACAACACATTTGAGGCTACACGACCTCTCACTGTAAGATACTTCTTTTAAAGAAAATAGGAATAATACAACAGATAGCTGAACTTTTGGACACACATATTTTGTGTGATTGTACATGTGCTTCATTGCAGTAAAGTTTCAGTTCACTAATTTGTTTATTTTGTTAGACACTGAGTAACATGGCTTAATTTAAACATAAGCCTTTTTGACAGCTACCCCTTAAAGCTCAGCTATTTACCTGCACTACTGTAACTTAGCAGTTAAGTCAGCTAAGGTACATTGCATGTTTGCACAGTTTTAGAGAAAGGGATATTTCCAGTTGTGATGATTCTTATTTCAATTGATTTTCCTGTCTAGCTTCACTTATGTTACTCCAGAAAAAAAGAAAAAAAAAAAAAATCCGAATCATGTCCAGAATATCTAAACTGCTTATCATCCTCTTAAAACTGATTAATTAGAAAGACATCCTTAGGGCTGCTGTAGAAATTCAGATAGTTTGCAGTCTACTGAGTACATAAAGAAAGAAAGAGACATAGTGATGTATCATACAGAGATGTTGGGTATATAAAGTCTTTTAGTTGGAATCTTTCAGTACGTAAACCTCACACCTACGGAGCAAACGGTGGCACTTGGAAAGTGCAGCAATGACAGGGGACACTCTCTGTCAGCGTGTGCAAGTGTGATCCCTCTCACTGCTTGGAAAATCTCGGCTGTTAAAAATGGTAACTCATATAAATAGACTGTCCAGTAAATGTGATTAGATTCTAGTTTTTAACCTTTTATCCTAGTAAGCTTGTGACACTTAATTTCTTTGCAATAAATAGTAGATGAGACACACACACACAAACAAACAAATAGATAACTGAGGAGGCAGCTGTTTTTATCTTAAAAGTTTCAAATAAAATAAATGGCTCCTCCTAAATGATCGGTATTTTTCAGGAACCAATGGAAACTACCTTTCTCTGGCAGACTTTTTTACAATAAGAAAGGTTGTCCAGCTATATAGTCTTTCAATCAAATACTCTTCAGGACAGGGAAGAAATCAGAACTTTCCTGAACTGTCTTAAGTCTCAACAAAATGAATATATTTTCCTATTGTTCTTCTGAACAACAAGCAGTATGAGCTCGTTAAAGTTAAAATGATTTCTCACAATTTCCTACCTGCCAGGTGTAAAAGGTAGTGCTTTGCAGACACAGGTATGAATGCAAAACCAGATTATGTGGAAGGCAAACGCTCATTTTAAGTAACCATGACAGCATGTTTCTATCTTTCTGTAGTACCTTACTGGAACCACATAAACACTTTATAATAACAAGCTTGCAATTGTATTACAAATGGATTGACACTTTAAATATTTCCTCGTCACATTAGAATCCGATAATGTGTTATTTACCTTTTTCTTACTTTCCCAGAGAGCGGTGTAGAGTGATTCTAATGAAGAGTATGCTCTCCTCCCAATAGCTCTATGTTTTTGTGGGGGTTTTTTTTGTTGCTGCTGTTGGTTTTTATTGTTGGTTTTTTCTTTTGTTTTGTTTTGTGTTTTGTGGTTTTTTTTTTCCCAGCAGCTGTCACTGCAGAATTTATTACACTATAAAATTTATGCAGGGAGTTACCATACACTACTTTACCAGAAATACTTCGGATTTAATGTTGATTTAATGTATTATCAGAAGAATTCCTACTTTCACTGCAAGAGTGCTATAAACACTAGTGAAATAATGTGTTAATTCAGAAACAAATATCCATGTCTGGCTTGAGATAAACCTGTTTACATGAAACCCAAGTGCATGCTAGAAGTATAAATATTTACAGGTGCTGTTAGAGGTCTATTTTGTAACTACTATTAAGCTACAATAGCGAAAGAAACTGCCTGCTATTATTAAAATAAATGGCAAATTGGATTCATATTATTGAAGAAAATATGAACATGTAAATACTGCTTTCCATTTTCCTGCTTCTGCTGTGTAAACTAAGTAGAGACCGCTGCTCCTCTCATCTGGCACCGTGCATCATTCACGTCGTGCTCAGGTTGTGTTGATGTAAGTAACCACAGGTGGGTCAGAGCTATGAGATCAACGTAAAGCTGTCACTTAAAGGAAAAATAATTTAACGAAAAGCAGTTTTCTTTATACCCTGTCCCCAGGTCCAGCCAGTAGTGAGACTGTTGGTGCTCCCACACCTTGACACAGCTCGTGTACCACGGAGTGACACAGATGACACACGGCACACTCACACAGCATTTATGTTGTGCTCTTCCAAATAATATTGAGGTGGAATTTCTGTTTCAGGGATAGAAGGAATATTTTAAAAATCACGAGAAAAGCCCACTAATACAGAGAGAAAAAATTGGAGAAGTCAAGATAAGAGAAGAAGCAAAGGGAGCTCCTCAGGGTGTGTGGAGATGAGGTGTGCAGCAGAAGATTTAGCCTTGACTTTCATACAAAGTCATTGACTGTAAGCATTTTCTCTGACTTCTATGTTCCTTTTTGATATACATGTATATTTTTACCTTACAAAGCAAGCACACGGCAGCTGCTGCATCACTTATTTCAATACAAAATGAATTAGGATTGCAGTTCCAAATTTATCACTCATATGCACACATATGGTCATGGAATAAGCCTTTGGGTGAAACTGGGACACGAATGCAGCAGTGATGGGGTCACTAGAAGGTGGGTATTCTGCTCCAAGACACATACTGAGTCTTCTATGGGAACCATTATGGTTTTTTCTACTTTAATTCCACTGATGCCACCAGAGCTCCATCAGCAGAGATAAGGCTCACTGACTTGAACATGAATAATATCCATGCACCTAAACCCAAAGTTTTGAGCTTAGAAACAGTTTGGGAAGGGTTGAAAACAATGTGAGACACTCTATTTTGCATTCCCTTTTCTCTATATATTCTTATAAGGAATATGTTATATTGAAAAAGACTTTGATTTACCTAAGGTAAGTTTCTGTTCCAGTTTTATGAACATGGCTAAAAGCTGGTTGTGATGGAGGTGATGATCATCAAGTTGGCTGATAATTTCTGCAGATAGCCTAGCATATAAATTGGTATTTTTCCCTCTGTAGGTGAATAATGAATCTTAATATCAAACCACCCTAAGTTCAGAACCACCTTGCAAATAAAGTTAGAATTAGAGCACTTTGAGATATTGTTGTTACCTATATACAGTATGGAAATGTATCCTCAAATTATGTTGTCTATCAATGAATGCATAAAATACCATTAACATCATTAGGAGATATATGAAGACATCCAGGAGAGGCTATATTCTTCAAAAAGACATTGAGCTTTGGAGAAAGATATTTTTAGACTTATCTGTGAATGACACGGTGTCAACTATCAAAGTGACATGTAACAGCATGGGGTTAGAAGTATCAAATGCCAGGCCACAATATGACAAGAGCTTTTATATTAGATATTGTTGGCAAAACACATTGCCCATGAAAAGGGAAAGAATTCATAAGCAAAGCTAACAACTGGCTTTAGCATGTTATTGTTAATAGCTGTATTTAGTGCATTGGCATCGCTACAGTTATACTGTGTTGGGTTTTTTAATTATGTGAACACATTTTTTTCATCTGGATTTTCAAGCGCATTGTAAACATTTAGATGGTATTTAAGCAGGATTTTGGACTGAAGGGCTACATTTGCTGTTTGCTAATCACCCCAACACAAATAGGTGAGGCAATGAAAACAAAAAATTATGCGAAATTATTATTGCCTGTATTTCAGACTATAGCCGTGGTGGAGGATTACAGATAGCTGTGGAAGGCTGAGTAATTTCATTTTGGAAACACATCCAAAACATCGTTTCCAAAATGAAGTTGTGAAACTTCCTTTCTCTGTTCCTCCTGCAAAGACGTAGTGTTCTGGTAGTGCTTCCCAGTTGTGCTTCATTTAACAGATTTTTTTTTAAACAGGGCTCCAGCTTGTCTGGGGGTTTCTTGAATGAGCTAAAGGGTTCTTTTACTTTATTGTTTTCCTCATAACTGGACTTTGGTGCACACAATTGCCTACTCCAAAGATGCTTATTAGTGAAAGCAACGGCGCATCTCCAGTCTTCTGGAAACTGTGCAGTGGTTTAACGAGACTTTGTATGGTGATTATCAGACCATTTTTGTCTCCCAAAGAGACCAGTAATTTACTGAGGATTAAAGGGAAAAATCAGGATATTTAATAGTGTTGCCACTTCACATAAAATATAAAATGTATGCAAGGCTTTAGCTTCCATTCGGGTGATGGACAAGAGACAGGAGATTGACAAGTCATGCAGGAACCCATTTATGTTAAGCTCATTAAAAAGAAACAAAGACGATAAATTAGGCTCCAAAGCAATGAGTTGTGTTGGGTGTAAAAATTGAGCCGCAAAGGGAAAGAGGCAACGTCTCTCCATAAAGTGTCTGGAGCCTGTTCACGTGATTCTTCCGGAGGAATCCTCCACACATCACTAAGAAAAAAGTAATGAAAAGGAACGTTTCCTCTTTTTCTTATGCCTTCTCTTCTTCTGCAAGAAAATGGAAGGACTGGCACCAGTGCTTGATGAATATTGGCTCGATGAGCAACTTTAATTCTCAGAAACAGACCTTTCAAAAACTAAATAACCTATGCAATGTGAAATACAATTATCTGAAAAATCAAAATTCTGCTCCAAACAATTGAGACCACTGAGTTATCATATGATTGATATAGTGGAAAGAGAACCCATAATTCAGAGTGTCTGTTGTTGTCACTGCTTTAACTAAATTGTCACGCAAACATCAAAATTAAATCATGCTTCTCTGACTAAACCCAGGGTAGTTTATTTAAAACATTCTTATTGCCAAGATAGGTTGTTCCTCTTCCTCCTTTGGTTAAAAATTTTAATGTCATTAAACACTTTCATCAAAATGTGTTTTGTTTTTGTTTGTTTGGTTGGTTTGGTTTTTTAAATCAACTCTGGTTTTGACAGTATGTGAAAGACATAACTTGAGTATTCTCCTTTTCAATTAAGTTCCAGTAAATATTCCAAATCAGTTCCTAAGCACATTATTTCAACTTAAATGGCAAATCTTTTAAGTTCTATAGTTTTCACATTTTCCTAGTACATAGACGTGATCACAGCCGAAGTCTGTGCATGACGTTGTTGTTGATTCCTGTCAACTTTGGGGAACAAAGTCAACAAGTAACAAAAGGCACGTAAAAAATCTAGAATGTGGGTGCTCAGCTTCAGAAGCTGAAGTTACAATTGATGTAGATCCTGATATCTGAGCTGGTGAAGTTCCATTTATAACCAGTGAAGCAAAAGAGGAATTTCTAGGGTACAATTCAACACATCTAATTCTAGACATTAGATGGCTCATACCATAAAGTCCTTCTTTTTCTTACTATAAGTTGAGCCCAGAATCGACACTCAAATGTGACAGCTATGATGCAGATCACAGTGAATCCTATCAAAGATGCATAATTTTCAGCAGAATGTTTTGAATCTCGTAACAATGTACTTTAGCCCTGCAATTCTTAAATCAGCTAAAAGCCCTCTGAAGCCGTTGTGTCTGCTACATGGCGTGTCCCGTGAGCAAAACAGCTTATTTCAGAGCTACCATCAGAAAATTTACTGAGCCAGTTTTAGACTTGGAGACATCTCTCTGGGGCTTATAACTGAAGGGAAAATGTAAAGGCCTATTTTTATGTAATTGGCAAACGAGAAAATCACACTGGCAACTCCCGCAGAACTAGAAGAAAAATGGGGTTTGCCGTATAAAAAGTTTGGTAAAGAGGAAAGATGGACAAGCTCTTCCTTTCCACGCTATCCCTGAGATCAGCATCAGCATAAATGATGTAAATGATTATCAGATTCAGCGTAAAGGATAATGATTTCCAGTGTATTCTCTACATCACTATTGTAATTAACAATGATTCAAGCGAACAGAGAACATTGCAAGTACCCTAATTTTATACTCATTTCAAACTCATAAAAAAGAATGTTTATAAAACAGAAAACCAGTAAAAAAAAACCCCATGATAAAATCTTTGCTTAGTCAACTTAATGTCTTCAAACAAATGAGCTAAAATTACTTCTTTTGTAGAAGTACTTGACATTGTCTTAAGTTTTAATGTAAAATTAGAGGACCATGGTATGCAAATTATGCAAAATCAGTAGTGTCTCTCCTACACTTTTGTAAGTATTGCAGTTTCTCATTATGCAGGGAGGATGATCTGACCTAAGAGGAGGACAGAAAAATTAAGAAAATAGAATAGAAATTATTTTAAGAATCTTATTGAACTCCCACTGGAGTCGATGGTTAAATGCCTAGCTATTTCAGTGGGAGTAGTGCTAGACTTATGATAAGCAGGTTATATTTTCTAATATACAGTATACAGTGTTCCTATAAAATAAGATTCAGAACCTAATTGACCTTCAAGTTGCTTCATCTTGAAAAAAGCAAGAATTATGCAGCAAATACCTGTAGATCTTCCTAACCTCGGAGGGATTTTTAAGGACAATCAACAGCTCATGCAGCTTTTGGTCACTTATTGCACAAAGCAAGTGAATTGGACTTGAAGAAAAGAAACAAAACGTGTTTAGTCAGGGGATTATATTGCACATATTTCTTAAAATATATCTTAGACTGGTCAGGTAGCACAAATGCCTATCCTGGATGCTTTGTAGTAGTCCTGTAGCAAAAGTGAAATGAAAGCTACCTAATTTGGGGGTTTTGCATTTTTTTTTTTTAGTTTGGGGTTTTGGCTGTTTTCAGAGAGACTTCTTCTCATAACTATAAAAGATGAAGCTTTAAGTGTTAATTCTTTTTTCATCATCTGGAAAGTATAAGGATATTAATTTGAGAATGAATAAAAAGTAGCTTTTGAACATCAGTTGTACAACATTACAAATGTCAGCTGCTCCAGGATTCGTAATTTAATCCTCACTCCTATAGGATTATTATATTTCTTAATTAGTACTGTGAATCCAATGGTTTAATAAAGGGTGTTGTAACTTGAAGATAATGAAATGAATTTAAGTGAACAACTTTGACGATTACCGTCAGTATTGCTGTAAGTAGATAGCAATAACAAGTAGCTGAGAAAGGGCTACAAATGCACATAAAAAATAAGTTTGGAAACCCCTAGAGCGTAGAATGAAATTGGTCAAAGACTCAGAATGAAAATGTCTGGGAAAGTGAGCCATCTCTGGATTGTGGTGGAGGATCCAGTTTGTAAAATACCAGAGTAATATATAAAGCCCAGCACGGTGCCCCAGGTCTCAAGACTATCTCAGGACTGTACACACAAGAGGTCAGTTACTGGTACGGACTGGTGTAAGAGCCTAATGGAGCTGCCCAAGGCTGATAGCACAGTCGGAAATATTTAACACAACAACAATTTTACAGCCAACTGCTCCAGAATCGGTTACGTGGAATTAATGACCCCGATATCCTGCAGGGCTAGGTGTTTAACCAGCATCAAAGGGAAATGTCTGTAAAGCCTGCGTTTGGTTTAACCTTCCACCCTTGAGGTTTGGCTACATTTAAACATGCAACAGGGGGTCTCATAAAAATAACAAATAAATAAAATGTTTGTTGATGCTTTTGTATACTACTGATGCAAATTTAGGCAAACAAGGGTTATAGGTATGAATTGAATGTTGTCTTCTCACAAGTAAAATTAGAACTATTTTGGGGTTTTGTTTTTCTTTTTGGTTTTTTTTTTTTTCAAGATGAGAAGAAGAATCAGTTGCAAAATAAAGGGCTATGAAGACCATTTGCAGATAATTTCTATATTTGATTACTGTGAGCTATTCAGCACACACTGGTAACGTGCCATGACACTGAAACTGCTCTCCGAGCACATTATGTTTTTAGGAAGATTTCGCCCCTCTACAATTTAGCAGAAAGGGAAGAAGTGTGCTCTTCAAAAGCGCTTTCATTTGATGTAGATTTTAGAAGCTAGCAGATGAATTCATATCATCCAGCCTGGAAGAACTCTTCATAAGATCAAGAAAAATGACTTCTACACTCCTGTAAAATTCAGGGTGATGTCTAAACAAAGCAGCACTTTTTCACTCCAAGCATATTGTTGCATGGGTTCTTTATTCTCAAATAATTCTTTGTTGCTCTGAATACAAATTCATTTTAGTACAGGATTTTAAAACATTCTGCTATCACCCCTTTCTTCTGTTGTTTGGTTTTTTGTGTTTTTTTTTTTCAGCATCACACTTCACATGCTGTTTTGTCTGGAAGTTTGATAATCTGCTAGGCAAAATGCTGAGAAATTAGGGAGGGATTGAATTTGACCTTTTACAGCTTTGAATCTACAGATGTTTATGCACCCGCTTGGCTTTCTGGGGAAATGGTTCCACTGACATCAGTGGGATCACTTTTATTAAATTTTCGCAGGGTCAGGATTCAGAACTGCATAAATCCAAATGCAAACAGAGCAGCCAATGACTCAGCAGGTTTCTCTCATTGGTATTAACAAAAAAATTCAAATAACCTAAATCTACAAGTATTTGGCAAATTCTAGGAAAATTCAGTCTTATTTTTACAAAAGAGGACTTAGAAGCACAACCATTCCCTTATTTTTAATTAAATTTTCTCTTTTCAAGACTTTTCTTTGTATGCACAAGTGGAATTTCTATGTTTCTAAAGTACCAGCAATTTCATATGACATGATTTACCAAACATTATATCCAATAATTTAAAAGCTAGGCTAATATTATACTTACATTAATTGCAAAGAGTATTAGTGTTTAGAAGGAAACGTCAATTGGAGTGGTAATTATTAATTCTAATTCATTTAGATTTAAATAATTTACCAACTCCTAAAACTTAAAACATAGTCGTGTAACTTACTGAATTACATCCTACAGAGCAGACCTTTAAATTTAACTGCAGTCTCTATGGTTTGTGATTTAAAACTTTTATCATTGTAATTCCTGCAAATGAATTGTTTAAATTTTGTTATCTGTGGATTTCCGAGCTATGAAAAAACAACTTGAAACAGAGAATGAATTAGATTTTAAAATATGCACAGAAACTCTGGGGATAAAGTGAAATCCCAAAATGCTAAGGTCATTCATGTAAGTTTAATCTTAAATACAGGTCAAGCAACCAGATCATGTTGAAGAAAAAGTGTTTTTACTGCTCTCACCTCTGAAGTGCCATCTGGAATTGTAACATGAAACATTATCATCAACTTCTAGAGTCTGTGGGGAAATAAACTCCAATACCATGGATAAAGCTATTCTTAAGGGAATAGGATAGCACCTATTTTCTTATCCTGAACACAAGCATATTAGCTGGACTTTAACAAAAGACAGTTTTACAGCCTTCTTGGCACAGATGTTGGGCATCAATTAATGTGACAATGTGAAAACTTTAGCTTTGAAAATGTAATTCCATCCAGTTTTCTCATATTAGTTCAATTTTTACAGAACACGATTTTTTTCCCTACTTTCTTTGTATAAAATTATGAAATAATATATAAAAAACAATATTCCTTTTCATGAACATCTCAAATGCAAAGGATGAGTTATGAAATTTGATCTTTCCTTCAGGTAAGAATACTGTTATTTTTTTTTTTTTAATTTTCAGACACCATTTTTCAATGTGCTGATACCTTCTGATATCCATTTAATATTGCAGCAGTGTGATATATGGGGTACGAGGAGATGAACATCAATTGTGGCCATTCTTATTAAAGGGCACTGCTATGTGGAAAAAGAAAAAGAAATATTTCTAGTGGGGTATAATGTACAATATCTTGTAGCTACAGACCATTAGAAATTATTTTCATCACCATGGTCTGTATAGGCTCTTATTTCTTGAATTTCCAAGGGTAAGAAGGAGGTCAGCTGGCGGGGTGGCATGGCACTGTTTGACAACATTGTCTGACTGGTGTCAGTAGCTATCTGAGTCAAAGCTGCAGGTACCCAAACAGAAGAAATACTTTCCATGTGTGCGACTTGTTGCTACAACATAACATCTGAAAATATATTCTATCATCACTCTGTCATGGCACAAAAAGTTGTATTTTCCAAGAGTTTGTAAGAACAAAATGGGGTGGTTGGGCTCCTAGTTTGGTTCTGCTATTTTTTGTTTTTCCTTGCATGAGTTCTGTAGGCTGGCAGGATTCCAGTAGGAATATTAGTTTATTTTCATAGGGCTAGTCACAAATAGCAAAGGAACATTTTTTTAATAATGTTTAAGATTAAACAAATGTTATGAAAAACAGACATTCTAATTGAACGTAGGTTTCTCATATGCACCAACTGCTGTGAGATTCTCAGCACACGTAATTCTATAGACGGGATAGTTTTTAATGTCATGTAAGATTATCTTATTTGGAAACTCATAACATACCCATGGTGTTATGAAGCTTACTGTAAGTGCAGGAGCAAGGATTCTTAATAACCTTTCTGGCCCATACTGGAATGTACCTGGATCTAATAGTGGTGCTTAAACTGGGTCGATAAAGCTTAATATGTCTTTAGGCAATAAATTAACATTCCTGACTGCAATGCAGGTGTACGCAGACTGAAGAAGGTGAAGGTGCTGTGCTTGTTGTGTTTTCTTTGGTGGTGATTTGTTGCCTTTTGCTTCAAAGCAAAGAGCGGTCACTTCAGGATAAGAAGAAAAAGAAGTCAGTAAAAATTCTCACGATTGTTCTGCACCTTGACATTAGAAATGTGTTGTTGGATCTTATACACACGAGAAGGGAATTTTCCGTTGTTAATTTTCCTAACTGATGGAAGGTAGATGATTCATTATAAAAATTATATTGATTTTGTTTTGGAAAATGCAGTCTAATTCAATATTCAAAAGTATGTGCACGTAGGTCTTTTTCACTGGATCCATATGAAACACCTACCTCAAAACAGAAAAATGCTACATATATAATACATGTGTAATTACCATCCCTGGGCTTCTTCTGTAATCAATTTTTTGGGGAAGAGTTTCAGAAGAAGTGTTTGGTTTAACAACTATGAATTGTCCCGTTGAAGTGAGTTATATTTTTCACCCTTGTTTAAGGATAAAGGTTAGGGAAAATATTATATTTATGATATGTGTCTAATTTTGATAATCTGGATTTAAAATAACAGAATAACTGATATGCTCCTACTATTCTACTGTTTATCCCAGACCCACAATTTTACTAGTCATTACTGCCAACTTTTTCTTCTCACATTCTGAAGATGATAAACCACTTGGAGCTTTTGACCACGCTACAAATCTTCGTGCCTTTTAAATAATAGCAAAGACTACTGCCTTCATGGTCGTGCCTGTAAATTCAAAATGGTATGTTTTCAGAAGATTTACATAATTAGCATACTCTCTGGGGGTATGCAGGACCCCAAATCTATGACATAGAATGCATATTACTATAATTACTGAGAAGACTGTAACACAATATATATGTAATAAAGGAAATGTGCATTTTTTTATTTAGCAGTCACTCATAAAAAGATACAAGTTGAAGTATTTTACTGTCTTCTGAACTAATGGTCCACGTCTTAGCACCTGGCAAAACCAGCTCAACTGTGATTCATGATAAAGTCTAAAGCTACAGGCAGTAATCGCAGGGCTAACTGGCCTCATGGGGACAATCTCCCTCGCTTCCTCAGTAATCCATGGACAAAGATAGGTCCTTGGTAGAGCGGTTCAGAGAAGGTGTCTAAATCAACCACGATGAGTTGGAAAACAAATCTTTTTCCCTTGCTTAAGGAAGAAACCCAGGGAAATTAGCCTTAAGAGGCCAGTGTTTCTTTCTCTGAATGTTCCCTGGAGACATTCAAGGCGAGGCTCGATGAGGCCCTGGGCAACCTGGTCTAGTTGGGGGTCGGTCTAGATGACCTTTGAAGGTCCCTTCCAGCCCAGATGATTCTATGATTCTATGATTCCTCAGAGTTGAGAGCCCAGAGGATTCCAGTACACAAAACTAGCACTTGAAGCAGAGACCCCATATGAGCAAGGCTACCACCAATTTAAAACTCTGCCTTCTTAAAGGGGTCCTTATAAAAAGGTCAGGATGCTCAACGTACCCCGTTTGCTCTGCCTGGGAATCGCAACTGTGCAGAGAGCAGTTACATACTTAGACAAAGAGAAAGTTACTCATCCTCATGGAAATTCAAAAACAAAGGCCTGTTTTGATAGATCTCATAGCAAAAAAACTGGCACTGAGTACCACTGGTGAATGGGCTTCAGAGGAAGCTGGTCAAATTTCTTGACTGAGCCACAGACCGTGAGGTTTCGATCCAATAAAACACCTAAACACATGCCCAACTGACATATTAACACCTGTGGAACTATTTGTGCTTAAAACCCAGAACACATTAAATACTTGAAATGTCAGTTCAGGACTTTAAATCAACCAAAGGCAAAAATCTTTTCAGGGACTTGTCTGACCTATTCACACGTGATAACACTGATGAATGGATTCAAAGTACTCATACATCGACTTTCTCCCTTAATAATAAAATGCCATACATTGTTGTTTATTTTTAGTTATTTTTGCCAGACACGTCAACCAATCTTGGTTCTCATTTTTATTTTTCTCTTCTTGAGGCATTCACTTTTTGCTGATGATTTTAACAAGGGAAACTGATGCTTTTTTTTTTTTTTTTTTTGCCCCTCTCAGGAATATCTCAGCTGACATAACACTCAGGACTCTGTCTCACTGCATGTGTTAAGGATTTCAAACCTTTTTGTTGTGCCTGTGCCATGGCGATGCAGTGCAGTCAGAGCACCAGAGTCAAGTGAGGTGATTTTAAACTCTCTCCTGCTGTTGAATTTCATACGAACTGGAAACCACAGCACTGTAGCCACGGAGCCAACTGCCCTTTCGGAGAGAGAGAGACACAAATGTATGCAGAGAGCAGATGTTCATAGATCTACAGAGATACAGCAGTTGTTTCACATTAATCTCCAAGCACCCAAGGTGAAAAGGTTAGGCTTTCTGGCCTTTTCTCCATGTCACTTGAAATAAGTATGAGGCCAATTATGATTCACATAGTTTTGGTATTAACATTCCCTCCTCCTACATGTTCATACATATTAGCTATTTTTCTTCTTCTTTTTTTTTTTCCTGCTATATTTACATAAGGGAATGCAGCTGGCATGTAAAGTTGTTAAAAGAATCAGGAAGCTTCTGCATTACTAAGGAACAAAGAGGGTGAGCAAATGAGAGTAGTAATTCTGGCTTTCATTGAAAAATTTTATGGGTTTATATTGGACATAGTGACATTGCAAAGCATATTTTCTTAATTATAGTTGCGGTAAGAATATTCACAAAATGTCATTTAATAGGTAGCATACTATTACAAGTCAACGCACTTCACAGCTTTGAAACATTAATTATATACCATGCAATAAAAATTAGGAACTACATTGTTGAGGTCTACACTAGAATAAAATGACAACAAAGATCAACTATGACATTGATGTCCCTCCATTAATAGGCCCTTCTCTAAACACAATGTTACATGAATGGGGCTGGAGTATCTGAAATCTAAGTGGATACCAAAATGATTTAAGTTTTTTGAGGTTCTCAGATAAAATAGAGATGGATCATAGAAGTATCTCAAGTAAATGGGCTTTACGACAGATAAATTTTCTGTGAGTAGATCACTTAGCTTCTGGCTTAGCAAGATTTTTGAGCTTCCATTCTTTGCATATCTGAATAGTCAAGTGTAGGCAACATGATTTTTTTCCATGGTTAGACTTAGACATTTTTCAATTTCTTTCAGAGCATTGGTCTCTCATGTCTAGAACAGTGAGAATGAGGCATTCTTTCCTCAGAGAAACAAATATTAGAAGGTATTAGTTCATTAGTTTAAAGCACTCAAATAGTAGAGTGGCAAAGTCTATGTCTCGAAGCAGAATAAAAGAATAAATTGCATGTTCTGCACTTAGTAGAACAATTTTGACTTTGTGCAAGTAACTGACAAATTTTGGGGTTTGCTTTTCACATGTAATTAAAAATATAAGTGATCACATATCTCAACATATAAATTGTATCTTCAAATAAATTACTTGCAAGTGTCTTGATATATGGATCAAAACTATAGATTTAACATAATATTCCCTTGTATTTAAAGCCGTTATGGAAAATTAGTCATTATTTCTTCATCTGTAGAGTAATAGCTCCTAATGTTCTCAAAGTCACATCCCAGCAACTGTTAATTGAGACTTAAATTACCCCTCTGGGTTGGATAAAGAATACTGAAGTTTTACTTCACGTACAGTTGAAGCGTAGCCAAATGTAGGTTAAATTGCAGCAAATTTCTTCTTCTCAGCCAAATCAGAGACATATTGTCAAGAATATATTTGGGGTTATTCTGAACTGGAATGTTCTGAGTACAGATGAGTAATGCCCTCTGTATTAGGCAAAACACCAAGGAATGCCAAGCTTTTCTTTGTGCTTATTCCAAAATAAACCAGCTTCAGGGAAGCAATCACCACTGACGCAATGCTGAGGTGTTATATAGCTCAGTAATGACTCTGATAAGAACACAGGAACACAGAATTTTTGTGTATTAACACCCCTTCCCAGAGCAATTCCCAAAGTGCCATGGTTCTGTTTAGCCACTGAACCAGTCTGGAAGCCCGTTTTGAAAGGTATAACAAGATAACAGAAGAGATGATTACTGACCTCTGAGATTTTGCAGGCTGAAATAACAAAGATGTGGTTCAGCTGTGGACAAGAAATTACTTAAATGCATTCTTAGTTTTAAATCAACAGTACTTAACCCCAAATCAAACAGTTGGCTTTGTAGGACCTACGTTGCAAGGCATAGAGCCCTCTTCTGCAAATATGGAGATACACACTGTGCGATCGAAATTACGTGTGATTTTTAATTTCATACTGCATGCTCCATGCCCTTGCATAATTCATGATTTCCAAGATTTTCTGGAAACTTTCCTAGTGTATGATGTGTAAGCAATTAAATAGCTTTTAGCTCTGTATTGGCTTGTTTTGTATTCAGATTATGTTTGCATGTATACCTATATCCCTTTATATTTATACTTATTTATATTATTTCTAAAACTACATTCGTTGCTTAAATAATCTAATGATGAAAGGGAAGGGTAGCAGAAATGAATTCTTATTTTTACCACTAAGATCTGATGTGGGTTGTACCCAATAAATTTAAAGGATCAGGTTAGAACTATTCCAGGAGGTCAGCGTCCTTCAAATGGAAATTATTACTCTGCAAGTTAAGATGTGTGTATTGGCATTGTGAATAATACACCACGCTCAGTAGGTTATCATTTCATTTTAGCTTCATGAGAGTTAGAGCTAAACTAAATATGACTTGCAATGGATGAGGAGTGTGCTTGAAGAAAATTACCTCTTCTGAGATGAGGTGTGTTGTAAGTTCTTAAACTAGAAAATTTGAGTCCCTGGTACCCCATTTCTGTACCCACGAGTTTCCCTGTATGTAGCGTGGAGCTGTTTGTCTGGTTCAAAGGGTTTCCAGGAGAATTAATGGCATGGCATCTGAATGCTTGAAGACGGGGAGCGCTGCATGCAGTGTTGTAAATCATGCTCATTGCAATACTTTGACTAGAGCTGTTAATTATCCCGCTTGGCTTGAACAAGAGATTTTTTACCTCTTAATCTGAGAAGTCTCATTTGCAGGCTGGACAGGGCTTTTATCGTGATCTCAGTCGTTTTGCTACCCGAAGCAGCATGAATATTAGGACCAGCTTTTCTGAGCATAAACAGAATTCTTTATGTACCATCTCAGCTTTTTGCTTCCTCTCCAATGCTCTTAGCATTTAGGATCCAACTCCGTGGGTCGGTGCACAACAGGGTCAGGCAGGCTTTCCTTCCAAGGCTGATAAATACAGGATGGGGCCCCACTCATGAACTGGCTGGTAGCTGTTGATAGATTTAGCAAAAAAAATGGAATATCACTTTCTTGTGACTGCTTGCAGGAGTGATAGATTTATTCATAGCATCAGCTTTCCAACACCCCCCTCATCCTGTTTTGCTTGTGCCTTAAATGAATTGTAGAGTTACTTAGTGGGTACTTAGTGGGATCACACAGTCTCAACTAACTTTGGCAAGATTTCCTTCACTTACCATTTCCTTCTAATGCCTTGGCTAGCTGTACCTTTGAAAAAAGCAGAGATTTAAAATCTCAGACACACACCCCCCCCAACTTTTGGAGAGTTATTTAGTACTGCCAGGAGAAGAGTCACCACAGTTCATTTAGAAACTCTACTATACACCATCGGTGGGATCCCTTTTTCCCTTTTCAAGGGCCTTGAACTTTCAGGTCCTGAGAGAAACTCAACCTGAAATACAGAATGTCAGCTTTTAGGTCTATCAGAATGAAATGCGTGTGAACAAGACAAAGGACCCAGCGTACCTTCTCACAGGGTGCAGATGAACATACTGAGTGGCTATTTCTGTCGGGGTATCGGAGGAGATTTGTGTGAGTCAATGCAGGCAGGATGCAGGAACAACCACAAAAGCATGGATGAAAGGCAAAGAACAAGTTTTATCTCGATACCTCACAGATTGGAGAATCTCCAAAGCAAGACCCAGGCAGAGGCGTGCAACAGGGGACATGGACATCATGGAGCAAGCGAGAGCCCTTGCTGGGAAGAGACCTCGTTAGGGAGAGAGTGAGAGAGCACAGACTCCCTTCTCTTGTTGGTATTTCAAAGGTTAAAAAAGGCAGAGTTTTCCCACCGTGCTTTGATCTTCTTCAAAACAGGGTAGGAACCTCAAGTGGGTAGATCCGGTGTCCTCATTCCATCGCAGACTTATGTTATCTAAGTGCAGAGGTTCTACTTGCAAGCACGTAAGACTGAGCAACAATTAGTGTGACAGATGTGTTTCCCAACACCTCAGGTGCAAGTCACCCGAGTGTGTTTACAATCCTCCTCGCCAATCCTCCGCTACTCTCCCACGAAATCAAAGACTCTTCATTTTCAGGAGGAGATTCACATTTTATTGAAGTGAAACATTGTCCTAACTGCATAGGCAATATTTTAAAGATCTCTTACTTTCAGTTATTATTGTTTGTGTCACCAGAATTAATATAAGGAAGGGAACTTTATTATTATTATTATTATTATTGTTGTTGTTGTTGTTGTTGTTGTTATTATTATTTATTATTAATTTCTGCAATGCAACCACTGTCTACCAGTTTGAAATGGTGTGGTGTTGCTAAGAAACCAATTAAATCTGGTAATAGCAGAAATGATTAACGTGTGGGATTCTTTTCTCTGCTCATTCTAACACGATTTTTACTACCAAATTCAATCCTGACGTACCTGAAGTCATCTTTTACACTGGAAATATTTCAGATTTTTTTTTGCATTAATTTGATTTTTTAATCGACTCTGCACACTAAAAAATAAAATGTCTGAAAGCTGACGTGACTGTTTTTTTCAGTTATAGTTATCATTTAACAGTATTTAAAGGTGATTGAGAACATGGAGGCATTCAGTCGAGGGTCACACTGGGGGGGTATTTGTAGACATTGATCAGGGTCAGAAACATACTGTAAACATATCAATAAAGTATGTGTCAGTTAATAAAGGATGAATAAAAATCAAAATATGTGTTCTTAAAAGTGATGTGATATAGAATTAGGTGGAATTACAGGCATCTTACTTATGGAACAAAGCAATTTCTAGAGCAAGAATCAAACTCAGGTAATGTAGTTTATTTCTATGTGATTAGTATGAAAGAAGTTTTTGGATGCTAATATTTATTTCTTTGTTTTGGAAGCTAATTCCAAAGGATTTTGCATTATGAGACAAATTTTCAAAGCACGCTCTTAAAAAAGTTACATAGCTTCCTCCATATACCTTCTATCTCATTTCTCTTTTTTGTTCATCTTCTTTGCGTTTTCTGTTCATTTGGTCATTTTCTTCTCTCTGTTCTGATAAGACCTTGCTTTTCTTAACAATATTTTTCTCATTCCCCTTTTTCAGCTCATTATTACTTATCCTTTATAATGAAGTAGTTCATATAACAGGGATTCTCAAACACGAGGAGTCATGATCCCACTTAGGGTGATGAGTACAACCATGTAAACAGAAGTGTGGTTGAAAGTCTGGAAATGACCCCAGAAATGAGAATGGAAATGGGAATTGTAAGCCACGAAGTGAAGCCAGAAGCAGAAAAAAATTCAGAATATTAGCCAAAAGGTAAAATAATATGCATCCAAGCCTATTCTGCAAAGTGCTGCAGACTCTACAGGGGAATAATTATGAAAACAAGAAAGAACTGTCAGAAAATAGAAAAAAAATAGGGAAAACGAGGTAAATTGGGGAACAAAGTAAAATGTAAGAGATTCTTGGCCTGTCAAGCAAAGCCCAGTTTTTTCCCACCTTCACTTTCTTCTTGAACTCTTGCTCCCTCTCAAAATTATCACTAAGTACTTCAAGCTTCCCAATGTTCTTCACTCTGCCCTCCCAGGTTGCAGGTTTTCTCCATATCTTTGTGAAGAAAAACAAGGTTGGATGGTGTGGGAGGGAGCTTGCCTTTCAAACAGCCAGGTATCTTCTGCCCATACCCAGCCAGCCATTAAACTACCTACACTTCTCTTCTAAGCCATGTCTCCACAGGGCAACGCAGGCCATCTCAGGTCAGGCACCACACTGCCCTGCAGTGAAAAAACTCACTTCAAAGAAAGAGAAAAAGAATACTGACAGCTGACACTGTGGCTTTTTTATGGGAAAAGGCAAGGTAAGAGACCTTGGGCTTCTAGAAGAAATGGCAGAAGCTCTGGATGCACCACTGGATTAAATGTAAGAGGTCAGACTAATTTTGCCAGAGTCTTTGACACTTTTTTCTAGCAGGCATGCCATAGAATATTTCTGGCTGTAATTGCCGTTTCTTTCATAGCTAGAATTTCCAGCTCCACCTGGACACAATACTGAGCTGATTGTTTACATTTCAGCGTCGACTTAAACTGCTGCTAATCAGGTCTTTAAGGGTATATCTGAAGGCACAGGAGGCAGCCTTTAGAGTTTTGATCATAAATTCTTTATCTGTTTCACATCTGAAATGAGCATCTTAAGGAGCATCAGAGAATTATACCAAAATAACAGATTTCCACCAGAGCAGTGCATGTATTTTTATTTTATGTATTATGTATGTAATGTCTCCATTTATCTTTGTTAAATTTTGATCAGGTTGCTATTATTAGGATCAGTAAAACTGACATATCTAACAGCAAAATGAGATGAGAGACTTAGAAGTGTTTTTCCTTGAAGGAAACTCAGAGCGGTTTGCTCAGGATCTCAAAGCAACGCCGTTGATTTTTCTCTGTTCGGTTGCACTTGCTCTCCTTCATGTTATTTACTTATACAGCTGAAGAGAATAAAAGGTTAATTTGGGAGAACTCGGTGCAAGCTTTAAAATCAATAAACTGAGATGAAAAACTTAGCAGCAAGCATGTTGGGTGTGCTGTCTGGAATAAAATGAATTATTTCCCACTAAATGCGACAGCTTTGGGGACAGAAATACACTGATTCTAAGTGGCGTGCTGAAGTATACGTCAGCGTGGAAAAATTAATGGACCTCCACATAAATTAGGTGAGAAGAGAAAGAAGTTTTATAGATTGCAGCCATACTTTCCTCGCAGGGAGGGTTGAGGAGCACCCCCATCCTCAGTCTGCCCCTGCCCATCGTCGATCTTTGAAGCGGACTGTGAACACTGAAAGGAAAAAAGACTCGTGTAAACAACAGGGCACGAGGGTGAGGACTAATTTATTGCATCTACTAGGACTTCTTCACGCTGTTTTAGCAAACACAGTTTGAGAGCGTCTCAGCTGGGAGCTGGTCTGGTCTGTTAAAAAATAACTCGCAAGGCCACGAGCGATTCATGTCTGTATCCTCACATATGATGTATGGAACTGTATGGACACACAGGGTGATGATGTCTCGAAGCTACCAAGTATGACTCGAAGACTTTACCTGCTATTCCCTAGACCTGTTTCTTTTTGCTGTCAACTACCAGTGGCCGGGCTGGCTCAGTGGGCCATTCCCAGTCAGGACTACTACTGAAGCCATCAACAGGAGGAAGTTGGCTGCTCCACAGCCATGAGGACGGCTCCCAGGAGCTGTAGCCACTGACCATTCCCTCTTCACCGATGCCTGTCCAGTCAGTGAAAGCTCCTTGAGCATCCTGCCAGAGCATGGCACCTTAGCTTATCAGCTTCTATTTATATATATGTGTGTTAAGCAACGCATAATTGCTTAATTGCTTTATACTCTTAGATTGCATAGATCCTACTTGCAGAGTGTCTTCCTACCTGGTTAAAAATGCCCAAGAAAACTGGCCCGGAAGGGTAGGAATTATGTGAAGAGAGAGTCAATAAGAACTAAGACATCCATCCAGTGAAACAACAGACAGCTACATAGAGTCACTCAAGTTTAAGTTTCTTGATTTCAGGATATCAAAACATTTCAAACTACATTACGAGTCTTTACATAGATGGCTGGAGATATGGCAGGGGCAGAAGTTCCAACAGTTTTACTATTAAGTTGTTTGGATTCCAGAAATACTGCTTCTACATACCTAAAGTAGAACATACGTCAAGTAGAACTGTTTCTACTTGGTCTTAACAATGGAGACTAATTTGGCTGTATCAAAAGCAAGTTCTGCCATACTCTTTTAAACTAAATATTTCTCTTCCTTTCTTGGACGACAAGCAGATATTTTTCCTTGTGGATGAAGTGTAAACCTCTCTTTTCAAAGCAAAGATACGGAGGTATCCTTTTTTTTTTTGACCATGGCCCTATGATCAAATAAGAAACCAGAGCTCAATTTGTGTCTGTGGACATGAGTTTAAAACTTTATGTTCCACTTCTGCAAATACCTTATTCTAAAGTGGCAGTACTATTAAGTCAACAACAATAAAAAATCTGTTCTCCTTTTTATACAATAGAGAAGAATGCATTGGAACCAGCGGTGATGTATTAAGCCTGACTGTCTTGTCTAATATTTGTTCAGGATTCTCATCTGAGGACTAATGGCTTGTCACACATTTTTAATATTTTATCAGTGCTTTTATAAGGTAAAATGTGTAAGAAACACATAAAGCCACCACCAAAAAAGTAAGCCATTCTTTGATATTGTTTTGGATCAATTCCAAAGAAAGTGCAAAGAATGACATGGTCCTTCTTCCAGAGTACAGTCAAAATTGATGGCTAAAGTACCTCTGAGTTACTGCATTTGAATTCATTAAGGTAAAGATATATATTAAGTCAGTATTTCCTTGGATTAAATAGAATGTTTGTCTTTGGATTCTGTATGGGTAAAAAAAAAGTCTACCATTCTACTTCACCAGCAAATACTGTTTGGTTTTCATTTAAAAGACAAGTAAAAGCACCTATTTTTAGGAGGTGGCTCCACTCTATGATACCCAAGTGGTGGGAAATGCTCAAGCTCTAGAGTTGGGGACTTATCACTGTCTTCTGTTTTTTTTTCTGCTTGCTAATGTAGTCAAATACCAACTTGGTTTGGTTTGTTGGTTTTTTTTCCCCAGAATTTTTTGAAACCATTTCGTGAATCACAGACAAAAAAGTATCTATATCCAAGCAGCCAAACTTCCTTGGAACTTTTCTAGCAAAGTTGTCAGGCCTTGTTCTACAGTGGGATCCTGCCCAGCCAGTAACCCATTAGGCACTTAAAAGGATGATCATTGCCAAAGGAGGCGATTTATCCACACCAGCAGAGCTGCCCAATTCATTAATTGCATCAACATCATGATTCAGAATGAATGAAAATGTCTCACAGTAAATATTTTTTCCTGATTTAGTATTTAATAGTGCCTTTTTTTTTTTTTTTACATGTGAAGAGTAATTCCAGGCATTACGTATTTCCAATACCATCTCTAGTTCTCCAGTGTTTTCCTTATTCATTTTGCTCCCTGTTAATCTAAGTGAACAGCAAATCGTTTCACATCCTGTTATGTTAACATTATATCTTATCATTTATTCTAGAAATAGTAGAAGATACGGTGCTTTTCAATTAATTTTTGCATGTGATTCATATCAGCTAAATTTAGATGTCTACAGTGATGACATCTACGTCTGATCCAATCACCTTAGACTCACATTAAACAGATGAATCACCTGAGGTGTGGTAATTATGAGATGAAACTTACTTGAAAGTATTCATTTCTCTCCACTGACTGCAAATAGTCTAAGGTCACTAACTCAATTATAGGAATCTACTTTTGCCGTGACAGATCCCACCTTCTGTGCCTTTTGTTATTTGCATTTTGTGTGTCGCTTTAGTCATTTTAATTTCTGCTTTAGATTATACTTACTTTCATTTCTTGGCATCAATAAATACATTTATCAATAAAATAAGTGTCAATAAACTGCAATGAAAATAAACACTGATTATTAAAATGAAGAAAATATTAAATTCTGCTGTTTAACCACTCTTCATTGTACATAGAAGTCATATTAAGAACAGAATCTAAACAAAGTGCACTTATTTATATATTTCATGCTCATACGTGAACACAAATGTGTCTTGATGTCCATCTTATAAACACAGTGCCATATAGGCCTTGAAAAAAGATTTGGACTATTACATTTGAGAATTATAAAAGTGCACAAAAATAGAAATTGAATGACCTCTTCACATCTACATTAATGTAAAATCAGCTAACATCAAAGTCTTCTTGAGATCTACAGGACTGGGATTATCTTTGCTCAAATTTCCTGAATTTCACTCTCAACTCAGCTTTCTCAGCAATATTTTCTTATCCTACTTTAGAAGACTTGCACAGTCTTCTAGACATCTGGTAAATGTTTCACTGAAGGAGCATCACCTACTCCTTCATAAAGAGTAAGCTGGACTTTTGTTTCTAGAAGATGTGAGTATGGACATAGAGTCAAAAGCAATTGAGCTTGGCTGGCTTAAAAAGTTGTCATCTAGAAGGTACACCCTGGGAACTGCCCATGTTAGTACCCTATATTTCTTCTTAAGTGATTCAGCAAATCACTTAATCTTTAAATATAAAAAGTGAATATGGAGATGGTTGTACCACCTTTTTCTTCTGTTTGTCTGGTGGTAAATCATTTGTCTTGCAGGGACCACCCCAATAATAATAATAATGAAAAAGTGTTAGGTTGTTTGTATTAGGTAGTGTTAGGGATTCATTTTGTTTAGTTTTGTGGAATTTTTTTTTTGTTTGCCTGCTTGTTTGGGTGAGGGCAAGTGTTCGGTTTGGGGTTCTTTTTTTGTGTTGAGTGGGGTTTTTTTTTGTTTTGTTTTGGGTTTTTTTTCTGGAGAGAACTGGCACAGTATGAGTTCCTGATTCTTATACACAGAATACCAGCATACTGGCCGTTCACACGCTGCAGAGAAGGAAAGATGGGAATCCAGAGACTGCCTTATGCTTCTGAAAATCACTGTCCTAAAAGTCACTGTGTCTATTAGGAGCAAGAACACGAACTCCCAAGTGGGCCCTGAGAGTTCTTTAATCTTTAGGCTACGTATGCACTTTAACTCATCTGTTTGCATCTCCAGTTGAATGAATAATTTCTGATTGCCCTGTTGTCCCTCTCCAAAACAGTCCCCTCAGAATATTCTGTGGCGTCATGGTTAGGACAATAGGTAACCATTTAGCTAAAGAGCTTTAGTACTTCAGCACCAGGATAAACTGGAGCACACATTTCCCACTTTCGAATCATTTAACAGCTAGGCTAATACACAAAACAAAGAAACAGCATATCGATGAGGGATATTTTTATAAAGAAAACAGTAAGGAAATTCTTCACAGGCAAGGGGGACACAGCTTGCTATGTGTGGAGAAGTCGACCAGATCCCTTTTGAACACTTTGGACTGGCTCAGCAAAGTGCTGACTTAAGCCATTTCGTGCTGGTTTTTGATACCATAATAAATAGGTTTTTTAGAGTACCTACTACCGGATCAAAAGACTTCAGCCCCATGACTGTTTTGCCAAGCAGGTTTATAAGTCTTTGAAGGAATAACTTTTCTTCTTTGTTGGCCTTATGCTAGATAAAATGTCCCCTGTTTGTACCACTCCGTTTTTATGCTGCTTCAGATGTCATCTACTGCCTTACAGCAAGCATAAACCCTGGTTAAAAGTACGAAGTCAGCATAAAATTCACAAAAATATACAGTCCTGTGCTCCTAACCGATCTGCGGTGCTCTGTGAAGCAGCAGATGTAGTATGAAATTATTATGGAATGATGTAACACAGATGACTACGGGACCACACCTTCGTAGATCTGCCTCTTTTGAAATCTCAGCTGTGGATTCGGGAACATACTTTCTCTGGCACCTCAGAAAGTAAGAATGCCATGCACCCTGACACCGCACTGCACTGTCCTGCCAGAAGAGCTAAGGCTTGTGGGGCTATATTATAAATAGGATCACTGAATTTACTTGGGTTAGGCTAAAAAAAAAAACCAGACAGACTCTTTACTGTTGTCGCTGCTGTTAAGCTCGGTTTTTTTTTTTTTAAATCCAGTGAACTCATAGCGCGAGCTTCACCCGGACAAGGCGGGTGAGTGCTGCTGCGTTAAACTTGAGCTGGAAGGGCCTTCCCGGAAACGGAGAGGGCGAGGGAAGGCGGAGAGACCCGGAAAGACTCAGGTATCGCGAGAGGGAGCGAGGGGTCACGTGCTTCAGGTATCGCGAGAGGGCGCCGAGAGGTCACGTGTCTGGGGGCGGGCCGCGGCACATATAAAAGCAGCCACGGCGCGAGCTTCACCCGGACCACGCGGACAGCGGCAGCGGTGAGTGCTGCTGCGTTAAACTTGAGCTGGAGGGGGCTTCCCGGAGACGGAGAGGCCGGGAGAAGGCGGAGAGGCCCGAAAGGACTCGGGAATCGCGAGAGGTCACGTGCTTCAGGTCTCGCTAGAGGGGGGAGCGGTCACGTGGTTCAGGTATCGCGAGAGGGAGCCGAGAGGTCACGTGCTGGGCGCGGGCCGGGTGAGCCGCGGCACGTTTCAAAGTGGCCGTAGCCGCGGCAGGGTCAGAGCGCGTGCCGGGCGCGCGTGAGAGCGAGGGCGGGTGCACTAGTGCGCAGGCGCGCGTGC
>JAOQGH010000023.1:87574813-87588348 GCA_025769975.1 Gallinago jamesoni
AGCCAGCCACCCCCAGCCTTAGGACTTCTCAATAAAGAAAAAGAGGAGGGTGATTGTGGGGGGTGACTCTCTTTTGCAGGGAACAGAAGGCCCCATTTGCAGAGCGGATCCATCCCACAGAGAGGTCTGCTGCCTCCCTGGGGCCAGCATTACGGATATACGGAAAAATCTCCCTAAATAAGTGGGGGAGAGGAGGGAGCAGAAAGTTCTTACAGCTTTTGCCACTAGGGGAAAGCATCCATGAACACAACCCTTAGGCTCTTAATTCAGGTTTATGGATTTCACTTCCTAAACTGGATGTCTAACTCTCAGGCTCTTGAGCACTTAACATGATATATGTCCAAGTCCCTTAACTTCTTTATTGTCTCTAATCCTTGTTTCCTGTATCTGTAACATAATTTTTACCGCTTGCCCTGCCTATGGCTAGCTGCCTGCAGTATCCATGGAGAGAGGAAGATTATAATGAAATGCCTTATGATACACACTTCTGATAACAAAAATCTTCAAAATTGTCAGAAGGTGCTACGTATTTTCACAGGAATGTGTATAAAAAGAAGGTAGAATTCTTCCTTTGTTTATTTCTTCTGTAAAGGGATCCCTTTTAAAGACAATTTTAGTATAGGGTGGAACAGCTAATTCATTATTCTAATGCCATTATTCAAGTACCAAAGCTCAAAAATAGGGAAATACATGTTACTTCAGGTTTAAATGTGATATTTTTAAAGGGTTTTTTTTGGTAGTTTGTTTAGGAATTTAGCATACTCACTGTAACAGTGATTGAGCAACTTCTTACAATTCAGACACTGACATATTTTAGCGTACTGCACTTTTTTTTTATTAAAAATTGAGTTTAGAACCTTAGGCCAGATAGGTAGTATGCTATTATTGGTATTTAGTATAATAGATCAGTGAGCTCATTGTTTGTATTAAGGTATAAGAAAGATAGAGATAATTTTTCAAACTGTATGACATCCATTTTTAGTAGCAAACCTATTGAAATAACTCCTGAAATTTTATACCAGGGGTTAGTTTTAGTCCCACTGAACAGTATTTTCTGCATCATGAAGAAGGTTTAGCAGTATTACCCCCTTTCTAAGTTAGCTCCAGAAGGTTTTCCCTTTGTTTAGTGATTTTAAGCTAAGTTTCTGCCTTTTCCAGCATACTAAAAATTACATTTATTCTAATTTTTATTTTATTTGTTTGTTTTAGTTATAGGCTGGGTAGAGTATATAACTGCCTGAAGAGAAGTATATTACCCAGCTATATTGGCAAATTCACATTTAGAGTCTGAGGGCTTGGTTAGACACGTTATTTTACCTGTTGTTATACTAAGTTATATTTTTCAGGAAATACTTGTGTAGAGGCTTGGAGGCTGAAGATAACCTGTTGTCACATTTCCTTCATAATTTTGAAGAAAGAATCTGCTCACTTCTGAAAAACAACTCGAGAAATCCTTTAAATCTCTCGGAACTCCCTCTAATGTCATGCCTACCTACTGGTGTAGGTAGAAAAGAACCAGACGGACAGTAAGCTGTGATTTTTTCCTTCCCTTTTATATCTTGTTCTCTTTTTATTAACTTCCATAGTCCTGCCATTCCCTCCGTTTGACCCCTGCTCCTACTAGAACAGACAAATGAACAAGAAAGGGTTCAGCTGCCAAGGCTCTGCCAATCATCACTATTTTCTTTTGCTTTGGGGTTGTGCATCCATTCCCAACACCCAGCGTCCTTGTGCCTGTAAGATCATAAGCTCTGCTGGGCGAGAGCTGTCTATTCATCTGTGTTTGTACAGCTTTCTGCTGCTCTGGCCTCCTCACAGTACTGAGCTCACGTGTACTGCAGGAGTCTTTCAGGATTGGGAAACACCAATTCTGTGTTATTCAACAAAGTCGTGCAGCATATTACATATTCGTGCTAACTGTCACACTGGTTCATGAAGCTAACACACGAAGGCTACTGTCAACTCCACCAAATCACATCTGGCTCTAGCATTTCTGCCCGTATGGTCCTTAAAGAAAGGACAATCAGTTGGGACTTTGAAATGGTACGTGGGGCAAGCATCTTCACAGGTTTGGTAACAAAAAAAGGCAGTCTGAATTGGACTCTCAATTATAATTTTAAAAAATATTCAGAGATGGAAAATCGCCTGGTTGTTTATTTCAGCAGATAATTATCCTCACTATTAAAAAATCTATGTTTTCTCATGTATTTGAATTTGACTGGCTCCAGTTTCCAGCCTTTGATTCTTGCAACGCTTTTCTCTGTTTCTCCAATAACGTTATACATCTTGCAGTATTATCTGTCTTTCCCTGGAAATGATCATTCAAAATATCTTTTTTGTTGTTGTTTATTTTTGTTGTTTTGTTTTTTTTTTAGTTCAGAGGACTTCAGAAGCACATTCAACTATTCATCCAGTCCCAAATGTGAATTTTAATACGTGACATCTATTAAAAGTTGGGCGTCTACTCACAGCAAAATGGATTTTTCTTGCCCAGTCCGTGACATAGGCATTTCTCTGTACAATGGAAGACTGCATTCCTGACTGAGGAAACTAGATGAGAAAATGATCCTTTTACCCGTGTTTTGCTGGTATGAGGCTATTAAAAAAGCTCAGATAAAAATTATCTCGCACACAGATCTTATGAGTGTGTCATTGCAAGGAAGTCTCCATCAAAAAATGGAAAAGCACAAGTTGCAGTAAAAGAAAAATGACATCAACAAGACAAATGACAATGACAATAAGGTGCATAGAGCAGCAAGAGGAACTAATCAGCAGCGTATCTACATGACAGCCTAAGTGACAACACCAAAACTGCCAGGACAGATGCCTGAGAATTCTGCCTGGGAGCAAAAAGCATCTGCTGAGGAAAAAAATATCTGCACAGTTTGACATCTCTCTTGCAAAAGATAAGGAGGATGAGCACTCTAAAGAGCTGAGAATAGTTTATGGCCTATCCCCCAAACTGTGGGGTTTTATTTTTAATATTTTCAATTGACAGGGGAGACTGGTGGTAAAACACTGAAAATTGACACACCCCCCTCCCCCCCCCCCCCGAGTTAAAATACCTCTGTACTGGAATTTTTCTAGTAGTCAGTCACGATGGCCACAAGTGTATCTGGGGCAAGGAAACATCATGCACGTAGTAAGTAAAGACTTTCTTGCTGAGTGCTTTTATTTGTTTAGTCATGCCTAACCTTGCTTTACACAGTAACCTTTATTATTCATTTTCTTACATCTTAATGATACCAAAGTCTGAAACGCACAAAGAAGTAAGACAACTGTCTCAGAGTAAAACTTTGGAAGTGAAAATGCTCACGCGTCAATTCAAAACTACTTTCTTTTACTGTTAATGTAATGACCCCTCTTCAACCAAACAGTCAATACGGTGTTCCTTTATTGTCAGAATAATTGGCCAGTCAGTGCAATTATTTCTTGTATGTGTAGTTGTATAATGGCAATTTAAAATGAAAACATACTTTTCCCATTGAGATTTAGAATAAGTGGTGATTTTAAGGTAATCAAATGTCAATGGAATTATTTCAGTTCCATTCTGATTTATTATAGCTATTAAAGCAGAAGGTAAAGCATAATGAAGCTATCTGTTTGGTATACCCAATAGCTATTTTCAACACTAAGTAACAACCATCTTAATTCTTTTCACTTGTAAAAATCAGAGGTTCGGAAGAAATTATTGAAATCTGAATTATTTTTTTTTCAATATAATAATGTTATCACTTTTCTTTATAGGTATTTTAAACCAATAGAAAAGTTTTATAATATTCTTTGCCTATGGGATTATTTCGCTGAATATCACCTAGTTTGCAAGGAGCTGACACTACGAGTGAAATCAGGGGAAAAAGTCATGTCATAAACTTATGAAAAACTGGCCTCATGGTGGAAACAGGAAACTGACTTTTTATAGCAGCACTAATGAGAATCACACTAAAAGCTACTCTAACCAGCTCTATGAAAACAAATGCTCACAGACAATATGTGATTTAGAATATTTGGACACATGTTAGTGTGCATTAATGCCAGACATTATTCAAAATCCTTTGTGGTTTAGTGGGTTGATTAGGATTTTTAATATCTTCATATTAATTGTCTGTGAAATGACAAAGCCAGTTAGCAGAGGGCTTGTATTCTGAAAAGTATTAAAATGAGAAAATGGATAAAAGAACACTTGAGTGTTTTTCATACAGGGAAATTGTGCAAAGTATTTTAGCTCTGGGATTCAATAATACGCACAGCTTGATGTTTCAGAAGTTGTGCAAAAATCATTTCATCACATTGAATGAACTCTTCAAGAGACCCAAGAAGGAGTATTAATCCATCACGCTGTTGTCTGTAACAGAAAAATCAGTTGTTATTCTTCATGCTGCATAGTAATGATTGCTCTTGTGTTGCTTCTTTGAAGTGAGACTTATTGTGGAAGCCCTAGAAAACCAAAGAAGTTTCAAGGGCTGCAAACATTATTTTGCAAACAAGGCAGCAAGCCTTGGAGAGAGCACTCGTTACGCTGTCTTCCAATGGATCATGCTCTCCCAAGTGTATGTCTTTGAAAATGGCACTGAATGGAGGTGACTCCTTTGAGACGCACTGACTGTAACAGAAGTCCAGATACCTATGGCATATATAGGCACTTAGTGACCTTAATCTGTGTGTGTAAATCTAAAACCTGAGGTCTTACTGGAAGTATGTATACATGCAGACTTTCTTGGGGTATCAGCAAGGCTTCATCAATATGGACTCTAAGAATTTTCTACTCTCTGTACTTATAACAAGAAATTTTCCTGCAGAAAAATAACCAACCAAACAAAACCAGCAGCAGACTAACGTGTTATTTCACTTATTTATGCTCTGTACTCTCATTTTTTTAGTGCATACTGAATACAGTATGGACATTGACTACTAGCTGAACATTTCCAGGCAAATAGGTGCTGTAACGCGTGTGCATAACAACACAACTAAATAATGACAAAAATTAATCAACAAAGATATTTTACATTTCATTTTATTGACTTCTGGAGCAGAAGTCTGACCAATTCACAGGGAAATTTTTAGTATGAAGTTCCACAAGATTTTTAGCTATGACTAGGATCAATCTTTTGTTTCCAAAAAGTCATCCTGGGTCTCAATCTATGAAATATCTGAACATTTCTTGATTGTGATGACCAGATTACTACTGTTGTCTCTGTGAAATGAGACTATAGCATTTGTTGCCAAATGTCACACTTTGTGACTGTAAGCCTTACAGAGAAATTCAAGTCATTGACGTGACAAGTGCCTACAAAGAAACAGGAACCATAATTTCAGCAGGAACCAGAATGCTACTGAGTTATATAAGGATGATATTTCACAGAAATCTTTTCTGGTCAGAATAGGAACAGGAGGAGAAATAAAAATATAGAAGGCATTAACATAGACCAATGAAAAGAAATTGGGAAGTAGAGCAACACAAGCCAGTAAGTGTAAGAAAATCAATATAAACTTACAGTGTTACATTTACTGGATCCCTGCCAGCTCATAATGATTCATCATTACCTTCATCAAAGCTGAAACATGCTCTAGTTGTCACAAGTTTTATGGTAAAAAGTTAATTGAGCAATATGAATAAATACATGTCATTTTTAATACTAGCCTGATTCTTGTAGTTAAAGGTCCAAGACAGAAGTCCAAAGGCATCTGTCACTGATTCCTTTCACACCGTTCAAGTGTATTCTGGAAGTCCTGCATTAATTTAAAAGGTAGCAGTGAGAATTATTCTTCTTGGAAAAAGTGATCTGGATATTGATGGTGACACTAATGAGACAAAAACCTCAGAATGGTGCCCTTCAGTTCAATGAAACAGAAAACTGGGAAAAAAAATCAAACCAAAGAAGTCATATTAAAGTGATCCCTTTCTGTGTTTCCTGAGTATTTTGGATTCTGTATCACACTTTTTGCATCCATATATTAATCCAAATTATGACAGTTTAAGACAGTTTTACTGTCTCTTACCAGCATATAGGTGCTGCTCTGTAACTTTGTCACTGTCCTCTTAGTTAAAGAATAAAAATAGCCTTAGAACAGACAATTTCGGGTTTGTCTAACTTTTATTTAAATATATAATGACTTCTGCAAACCTGTCATCATAGAGAAGCACTATGGAGATTACAAAACACTGCGTTGATTCTTATAATGTTCTGAGTTATTTTAAGAGTTGAATAAATATCTTACTGCTCTTAGATCTACTGCTTTTCTATAAAAACAATACTTAAGCAATGTATGTGTGAATAAATGTGGGAAGATATCCTGGTGCAACGATGAAAGAGCAGCTGATATGGGAAAGATACATCTAAGAATGGCAGCCTACAGTCGGAACACAAAACCTTTAAATAAGACTAAGACTTAAAGAGGAATTTCAGGTTGTACGGGACATCTGGTGACAGTTTATCCTACCTCTGCTTCGAGCAGCTAGGAAAGGTGTGTGAGATAGATGGGAACAAAGTCATCTTGGGTTTCTTCTTGATCTTTTACTCGTTTAAAAATTACTCGGTTCGGTAGATCCAGGACTTTGAGTGCGATCAAACTAATCTCATATTGACATCCTAAAAAATGAAATTTTAGGAATAGCACTGGGTGGAATTTCTCCTGATAGTTTCCCTGAAAAAGTTGACAGTGGATTGGAAAATAAACATCAGGATCTATTTAAATTCATTATATGTCTGAAATAAATGCTGCCTGAACAGCAGTTAATGAAAAAAAAAGCTGCTTGCAAAATGTTTTTTTCTTTCCCTTATCGCAATATTGTTTGCATCTGCATGGAAAATCAAAATTCCATTCTCAAGAGCTCTAAGATCATTTATTGTTACATCAAAGAGCAATGCCTTGAATGTGCCAAATTCCTCTCTGAAGGAACATTCTAGAAAAATACACAAATGATTTCTGATAATGTGGTCTGACAGTGCGTTGCTGCAGTTTTGTGTTGTGTACTTTCTGATTCTCAATATTTTTTATAAAACATGAAATTTTGGGTTTGGGATTTTTATTTGGTTTTAAGGAGAAAACAGGTTTTTATTGTACAATGTTACAATCGATGTTTTGATATTCTTAGTATCCAGAAAGAAACCTGAGCTATTTGGTTCCTACTTATTAAAGAGAAAAAGGACGACCTGCTAAATCTGGAGTACCTGTTAAATGGATACCCAACATATACATATGGACAATCTGGATCTTCAGAAATAACTTATTTTTTGTAGGGAATAATTTTTTATGTGGGATCATAATGTCCAAGTTTTTTTTAGCGTCAGTACTTTTCCTGAACTTTATTCTAGGTGTGAATCCAAGCATCTGCGGTGTAAGTTGGATTTCAGCTACCTTGAAAAACACATGGTCTGTCAGAATGCGCATTTAATGTCTAACTTCTTGAATGTACTTGGAATGGGTTCTGATAATCATATCCACTGAAGAATTATATATTTAGAGAAACCATGGTCAACAAAGATCTTTGTTTTAATCACCCACATTGACATATATACAATTGTTTATGTAGTTTAGTTGTAAATTATATCTGAGTAACCCCATTCATAGAATCATAGAATGGTTTGGGTTGGAAGGGACCTTAAAGATCATCCAGTTCCAACCCCCGTGCCCTGGGCAGGGACACCTCCCACCAGAGCAGGTTGCTCCAAGCCCCATCCAGCCTGGCCTTGAACCCCTCCAGGGATGGGGCAGCCACAGCTTCTCTGGGCGACCTGTTCCAGTGCCTCACCACCCTCACAGGAAAGAATTTCTTCCTAAGATCTAATATAATTTTATGCTCTTTCTAAATCCATCCTTTTTCATTGTTTGGCGATGTTGCATCTGTGGCTAGAAGCTTTTTTTAGACGTGAGGTTATTTTTCATTGTAATGAAATTAATGTCACATTTTGCTCTGAGGAAAGAGTCAAAGCACAATGCAATATGATAAACACCATTAGCTCCATTTTGTTAATCTGCATTTCATTCTCCAGACGGAGCAGAGATTAAGAGGCAAACAAAACAAAAATATCTATATAATTCTAATTCAGTGAAAACAGTATTAGTTCTATAGGAATGTTATGAAGGCACCACATGTCTTTGACATTCCAATGTTAAGCCATTCTACGGGATTTCGGAATCAAAATAGACTTTGTGGCCCATTTGTTCCTATTTTAAAGAAAGTCATGACATAGAACATATAAATTTCTTCAATATATTCGTAATTTTGTCTAGCTTTCTGATACTTTCTTCAAAGAACTATATAACATGTTATATCAAGATTTTTGAAATTAAGTTTTAGACGTGTATTTTTTTATTGGAAAGTATTTGGTGCTCATTTTGGATGGACAGAAAATCACAAGTGGGTATAGGCTTTAAATACCATCCTCTTTTAAGTTCATTTGATTGCAAATGGAATTAAATTGGCCTTTGATAGTGCTGATCAGCTGGTTTCTGTGACCTTTCAGTATATCCTGTTCATAGTTAAGATGAAAAAAGAAAATTTCAAATGCATTCTGAAAACTGGCATATTATGACATTTAATAATTGAATAGAGAACAACGTAAAAAGTTTGGTGATAATTAAAGCCAAAGTTTTGTTCCTCTGCCTGAGTTCAACAGATTTTTAAGTCAATGTTAAAAATTCTATGCAAAACATACTTCCTATTAAACAGAGAATTTATATTTTAAATAATCATATTTATAACTTTGAATAACATCACAGAGTTAGACTTTGTAGACAGGTATTTGTGTATGCCAGCTTCAGTTCTGGGAAATACCTGCACCTTTCCTAATTACTGACATTAGAGAACTAAGCCACATGCATTTCCCAGGCCAATTAAAAAAAAATATATTTATTTAAGTTGCTTAATTAACTGTTATGTATCGGAAGTAAGAAGGCAAAATAGGTACTTTATAATCACACGTGAAAATATAAAAATACTTAGCATACTGCTGAAATGTAAATATGCATTTCTTTTTAGACAGGTTATCCATAACTCTTCTCAGCCAAAAAGCTATCAATGACTAGGCTTTTCAACGTTTGGAGAAAGTGAAGACAAAATGGACTCAAGTGCAGCTGAAATGAATGTATTTGTTTTACTTGCATTGAATATTCATGAACATTGATTGTCGGTGTTTGGTGGATTCTCCTCGTTAGAAAATACAGATGATGAGCCTTGGGGATCTCTGTTCACAATGCAGGCTGTCAGAGGAGATGCTTCAAGCTGGGCCACAGGAATTTGAGCCTCGCAAGACACCCCAGCCTAAAAATCTATGAAGATGACTACTCTAATGAAGTAGAGTGTGAGTGAAGTGTATTATTAGTATTAGTGTCAATACCAAAGTCAGTTAAGAAATGCAAGGCTCCAGAAATCATATATGCGTAAGTACAAACCATTGGGAAACTGGAAAGAGTTAACTGAAGTAGTCTCCCCCCCTTCCCTGACAAAGTAATACTGGAATGGGGCTATGCAATAATCTAACAGAGAATTTTGCTGGTCTGTGGTGGTTTGGGCTGGACTGGCCACTGAGATGAAGGACAGATGCTCTCCCCCACCTCTCTCTTCAAGGAGAGGAGAGAGAGAGAGAAAGAAAGAGATTTAAAGGCTGAGAGACCTCGGTCTGCCCAGCCTGGGGAGGAGAATGCTGAGAGGGGACCTTATCAGGGCTTATAAATATCTAAAAGGTGGGTGTCAAGAGGGTGGGGGCAGATTCTTCTCGGTGGTGCCTGGTGACAGGACAAGGACACGAGCTGGAGCACAGGAAGTTCTGTCTCAACAGATTTTTTCTTGGTATATATTTGTTTTCTGAAAAAAACCTGTTGGATGTAATTTTCAAATGTTACCAGTTACCTCTTGACACAAGGGCATGTCTTTTCAATTATTCCTTAGGTAGGTATGACAAACATGGAACTATTTTTATGCAATTTACCTTGCACTTCGCATTCATAGGTGAAATACTCTGTAGAGAGAAACATTGTGTTCTGAAATACTTCCTTCAGCTTTTTGGACTTGATTTTTAAATTTTGGGTGTTTGGCTTTCACATTTCTCATTCTGTATCTAAAAGTCACTCACTAATAGGGCTTTAGATCCCACTGTATTATTTTTTTCTGTTTGTGAAGTTAATAATAACTGTTCAGTTAATAATAACTGAAGTTAATAATAACTGTATATACGATGCTACATTATAATTCCTAAGATAGCTAATGAAGTAAAGTAGTTGCATAGTCTCACAAGTCTTTCCAGGTAAAAGGCCTGAAGTCACATAAGTTACAGTAAATAGATAATTTGAAAGTCATGAAAAATTGAGAAGAGAGAGAAATAAAAAAAAATAAATGGGCAGGAAAAAAAAGGAGTTTAAAGCTGTCTAAGAAAAGCCTGAGGCACCTAAAGACAGTCATTGCTGATGCAAGACAAGGGATATACTGAAGGTAGGTAATGTCAAGTGGGAACTGTAATGAGCCAGAGTTAAAACGTGGCTGCCTGCCTCCTAACAGCCAAATAAACTATTGTAGACCTGCTTCAGCTTTTTATTTTGCCAATGGTTAGCTTTGGCAGGAGCGTAAGATCCCTCTTATGTACGCACTTGATAAAGCAGAGTGTCCTCTGCCAAAATTCCAGGAGCAACCGTCATTAATGCTAAATGGTTCCTGGAGAAAATGAGAGGAAAATGACAGGGTGAAGGGAAAATCCCCAACTCATAATGGTTTGTTAATAACTACAGGTATTTCTCCCGTCTGGAGTTATCAGCACGGTGAGTTAAAGCGTATCAGTCAGCTTAAACACCCATTGCTAAGCTAAGAATTTAGGGATGAAGGAAAAAGGGGACTAATCGGGTTTCTTAATTGTTCATTAGAATATTTCTATTTTGTCTCTTGATTCCAAACCCAGCTTATAAAACTCTACTGGCACAAGACCCCGAAATCTACAGGTGGATCAGCAGTAGCACACCTACAGTCGTGCCTGTATATAACTGCTCGATTTTGAGTTTTTTACAAAGCCCGATTTTTATGTGAGAGCTGATACAGAGATAAAGTCCCGTCTGTAGGTGGTAGAAGTATTGTTTCTTCCCAAAAAGAGCCCAAGCACCCAAACCAAAGCCATGGCTCTTACTCTCTGCTTATAACAGAGCTGCCACCACATTGCCTTCTATCGTCCACAACTGGGGACTTTTAGGGAAAAGATTAAAATCCCTTAACATTGGTGGGACGCAGATGGCATTGCTAGCTGTGCATTGTGTCATTTTGCTCGTGTAAAAAATGTGGGTCTTTTTTCAGTTCATCCAATTATGTAAGAGGAAGGGGAGGAGAAGTAGGTAGTTCATTTTTAATGACAGAAATTCATTATGCAATTCGTTACCTCAATATAGATTTTAGAGCTTTGGAATTGGATTCATTCAAATGGTAATAACAGCAACACAGGCATTAAGATGAGGTGTTGATTTCATGTCGACATGGTGCCTTCATTGTGCATAGAGCTTTTAATATTGCCAATAATAGCTCTTGTGTAGCTACCCATTCTTAATTCTTCAGTGGAAATCCACAATCCTTCCGCTCTAACCAGCCAAAATTCTTTCAATCCATTCACTGCAGTAATTGCAATAAAAATTTCTCCTGTGATTTCAAAAGAACATACAATTAACTGAGAGATTCAGTCTTATGTTTGGCTTCTTGCTCACGTATTATTTCTCACTTTCATTTAAGATTTTACTTTTTCTTTTTTTCCTGTTGTCCCAGTCATTGTCTTACTTTCTTGAAGGAGCTTTCTACACTGGCAGTAGAATTATTTTTTAAGTACTCACCATGGACATCTTTCCAAATAATGTCATGAATTTGGGCAAAATATGGTGTTTATTTGTAAGGTGTTTCACTGTGGCTCTATGAGAGCTTCCTTGAAATATAAAAGAGATAACTGAGTTATAGAAGTAGTGATTGGTGGATCTGTTCCCATAAATGCCAACTGTCTTAATTTCATTGATAGTATTTTTGAATGTTACAGCCACAGGTGTTGAAGGAGAAAGAACCAGTGATCATAACAGCACTAATAACGGAAATAAAAGTAATTTAACAATGTATGCTTAATGTTCTGGGATCCATCTGTAAGAAAAGGGACTGGGTATACTTAAAATTCTATTTTTTTTATTTCTAAATTATTGTATTCAATTCCTGTGAATAACCTTTATATTTTCATAGATGAGAGAACAAATGAAATTAGAACATAGAACTAGAAAAGTGAGTATAACAATATTCATATTAGGCAGGAATCCGAGAGTCTAAATTTCTCTTTCATATTTTCCCTACTGACCTCAAAAATCATCCCCGTAGGTTCTCTCGAAGTAAATAGTCAAATTAATAAATAAATATTATTTCTTAGTTACATAAACATGAACCTGAGCTAATTTCAATGACACTGGCTATTTCTCTCCCTCTTCAGACTGTTTCACATTACAAAAATATTGAGAAGTATAGGATTTCGCTTAAACTTTCACATTCCATGACTTGGATTTATTGCCTCTAACTTTAGGCATTTTATTGAATATCTCAGTTAGAGATGTTATATAGTATAGAGAGTATATTATATAGTATAGAGAGTATATTATATAGTATAGAGAGTATAATTGGCTGTTCACAGAGTCAAGGCAGAAGGATGTGTGTGACTTTGTAGGAGCTGAACAATATTCAGGAGAACTTCTCGTCCTCTATTGATTTTAGGGGAACTGTAGGTCATCTCCTCAGATGAGGCGTTTATGTCTGTTTCCAAGGTAAAATGACAGAAACACTAAAAAGCCACTAAATTGAGACATTATTTTTAGAGCTATTGCTCATGGCCTAAAGAGGAGGGTGGAAAGGGAAAGAAGCAGGCAGGTATCCAAATTTTCGGGGCTACTAATCTACGTGTTTCTTGGAAGGGACTCTCCATTTAAACTTCATGCTTTACAGGTCAAACCTATAAAACAAGAAAAAAAGCCAGATAAATTAAAACTTCCCTACGTATTATATTCACTGGGAAAGCTAGGTCTTCATTGTTCTTTTAATTCTTGTTTGCATTGACAAGGCCAGTAGAGACCCCATTGACTGTGTTAAATCTACAAAAGGGTGAAGGGTTGTTCCAGAAGCAGAATGTAACTCAGAATGTATCTTTTGCATATAAAAATACGGGCTTACATTTTAAAAAATATTTGTAGTGAATTATACTACTTAAACAATTCTAGGCTGCTGTAGCCAACCTGCTGCCGATAGTCCTTAAGTAAAGTCAACAGAAATAATCTTACTGTTTGTTGAAATATTAATTCAAATTTCAGCTCTAAAAATAATAAGTTCTTTAATAAAGTAGCCCTGCTCTCTAGCAAAAGTTTACAGAATTCTGTTCTGCCCAAACCGGAGTATGTAAATATAACTAAACATGACAAGAAGTATTAAAATAAAAATGGAGATAACATTTGAAATTTCATAGTTTCTATGATATTTCTTTTGAATATATTTTTCCTCCTTTTTTTTTTTTTTTTTTTCTGTGTTTCACTAAAACCTCTCAGGG
>JAOQGH010000023.1:87588448-87610945 GCA_025769975.1 Gallinago jamesoni
TGAATATATTTTTCCTCCTTTTTTTTTTTTTTTTTTTCTGTATGCCAAACGTTTATTTACACATATTTGTTCTTGGCCTCAAAAAAAAAAACAAAAAAAACCCAAAGCCAAGCTGATGCAAGTGTGACAAAAAGGCTTAAGATGTTGAAGTGTGTTGTGCTGAGGGTGGCTGCTGGAGGCGCTGGGTGCCTGGCAGGGGGATGCTGTGCCGGTCCCTGGCCCTGTGCTGATAACCACAGCCCTGCAGGGAGGGAATGCCACTTCAGCTTTAGGGGCTGCTTATGTGACGTGGCATTTCAAACCTGCCAAGCAGAGGGCCATCTGGAAACGGGTCATCGGAACGGATCCTGACACCCTCTGATGGAAAAGAGGGAAGGCAAAGGAGACAATGGGGGAGAAAACCCCACACCACCCCAAAAAATCCCTGGCCATGTACCAATAGAGATTAAGTAAACGCAACCCGGTCTCATTCTGTATACTGCAATAACATTTTACTTAATAATAGCCATAGATTCACTCAAATGAATTTAAAAATTCATTTTAATAAGTACTCCCTTACCCAGAAGCTGGTTTTTCCTTTCTTTTTTCTCTCAGTTACAAAGCACAAATCTTTTGGGGCATAACAGAAGTATTATTCTTTTTTCCTCTTCTTTTTCTCCACCCAGGGAATAAAAAAAAATTTTTTTTGAAAGCTTCACAGCCTAATGTTCAACCCACATTGCACAGTGTAGAAACACTCACAGAGAGGTTTTTGATAAGCATTCTGAAGCCATTAGGCTACAGTAGTTCAGATGAAAAGATATTACACAATCAAATATCCCTGCAAAAGTAAACTTGTGCTCTAAATGTCATCCAGTTATTAAAATACCACAGCTCCTGATGGCTTGACTAAAATGAAGACCTAGGAAAAGTGTTTATATTCACTTGATTTTGGGGTTCCTAAGGCAAATTTATCATTTATAGAGACATTCTTATCAGGAGTGGACTATACCTGAAAAATCATGAGGCCAGAACTGAAGGCTTGAAATACTTTTTCAGTTGTAAGTCTTTGAGGACTGAAAAGATGCTCTGCACTTGGTAGGACTGAGAAACATACACGGACCCTCACTGAAGACAGTCACAGTCTAAAAACAGGAAAAAAACCAAAACCACTGAGTGGTCTAGTGATACGGCACGATTTTCCAAATAAATCAGCTGATTAGCCTAGCAATGAATGGAAATGGGTATTTCTAATTCTTTGAAATTAGTTATTGCAGAGGGGAAAAGATCTAGACACATTTCTCTTTTTTTTTTTTTGGTGTTTTTTTTTTTTTTTGTAAAACAGCTGATATATTAAGATAAAAATAATGATACCCCTAGGAAACCTAATGCAGTTCAGATTTGTTCTGGAAGCTGGTGGTGCTGGTGTGATCTGTGCAGGTGTACTGGAACTGAAAATTAGTGAGAATGTAGCAGTTATGTCATATGATGGTAACTTCAGGAACATTCTAACTAATTATTTTATGGTAATGACTAAAACCAGAAGGAATTGGAAATTTGTACTACTGTCCTTTTATGCAGCAGACTGTGAAGGTCAAATGTCAGAATAATTATATAAAATATTGAGGTGAAAATTCCAGGAGAAATACCTTCTTCAGGCATTTCCCTCGAATAACTTTGAAAAAATATTATTTTATAGTACAAAAGAACCAGAAAAAGTTTGGAGCATGCGGTAGTGCTGAGTGACCCCAAGGTTACCCCTGGGAAGGGACAGACAACAGGAACTCCTCCAGAGAGACAGAGCAGAAAACATTAACATGAGATCTTACAGATTTTGTGGTAGGACTTTGACACGAGCAAGCACTGTTCCCTAATAATTAAGAGATCTCTTCGTTCTTTGTCCCTTTAACCCAATCCAGTCCAACAAATCTGTTAGAGCAGTTAATTAGGATGTGAGAGACAGACTAAGGAATCTCTCTGGTTTAAGTAATAAACTATGGGCTAAGCCAGCATAACCCAAATGATCTCTAAAGGACCATTTACTAGTTTGTTGATGAGTTTCTCTTTCTAAAATGCATTCTTGATAAATATTTAATTGCTATTTTTCCATAAAGGGGCAAGAGTTTGCAAATCAATCTTTCCCAAACAGGGGACAAGGGGAAAGGAGGTGAAATCTGGTGTGAGGTTCTTTTATTTTACACACCACATCCTCCTCTGTAGAACCAAAGATTTTTGGATGGCATGCTGAGATTTTCTATTTGGAAATACAGAAATATAGAATTTAATCTTTTTGTTGCCTAGACACTGACCAAAAAATGGGTCAGATGTGGCATTAATGAAAGATTTTAACTGAATTTGAATATATCTGCATGACCTCTTTTGTGATATTTATACATATTCGTGTGCCTATACTATGTACGTATAGATCTATATATTTATACTGTATATATTTGTTGGTAAAGAAGAAAAATTTAATCCCTATTTTATAGATGGAGAACTGAAACAGGAAATAAAAAACTACCTCCTCTGCAGTGAGAAGCAGAGGTGATCGTGCAGAATATCAGCTCATCCTGCCATGGTCTAGATGATGAGCAACCCACCTAGGGTTTGGCAGGAGAGATCTGCCTTCCATACTGAATGCAATTTTGTTGTGAATGGTGAAGAAAATGGTCACCAGAAGAAAATGCTGTGTTCCCTAACAAGGGAATAACATGGGAGGGCCAAGAGAGTTACCTATTGGAAATGAAGCAAAGGAATCTTTAAATTATGGGCTGTCATGAAGGAGAAGTCAGTGAATGGATTTTAAAAGTATGCTGACTTATTTAGACCCTTTTACGTAGGAAGATTTCTCCCAGTGCATAAAGATAATATACAATGGGTTTGAAGGAAGACAGCGAGGAGACAGGTTCATCTGCAGGACGTACGAAGCCTGAAAAGAGCCAAAACAAATCAAAGCAGGGCACAGAAAAAGACCTCTTAGACAAATTATGTGCACGAAGAGGGAGAAGAGAGAGGAAAAAGCTGGAGTTGGACAAATCAGCTCAAAGACTCTTCTTAACAGCACAGAGAAGGTGCAGTGCTGTCAAAAATAGCAGAAGTTTCCTAATAAAAAAGTACTGAAGAGAAGTATGATATTTATTTTGGGCTGTGTTAGTTTTAAGCTGACCAGGAAACCTGAGAAAGGAAATGTCTGAGAAATATATGGCTCTGGTTAGAAGTTACACAATTCAATAGGAGAAGAATCATAAAGTTGGAGGGAAGGTGAAAAAAGGTGCAAAAAGAGAACAAGGTGAGGGAAACCCTGGGGCTAATGAGGAGGAGAAGTGCCCTAATGTCTGATTTGTGAAGTGTTGTGTGGATCTGTGTAGTTTCTCCTGCATATATGTAGAAAATAATCTTATTAATAAATTCCAATGGCTTTATTTAAAAAGCTGTCATGTAATAATGTGCTATATCATACAGCAGATAAATAAAAGTGCTGAAATCTTCATTAAAGTAACATTCTGTTACAAAATGAAGAGATTTCTAAGCACTGTCAGAACATTTATTCAGTGGTGTTGGAAGCAGGGAAACATCTTAAATAAAATCAGGCCGTTGCTAAGCTTTTGCTGGTATAGCTTTTTAATCTGTCTGCCAATATAATAAAAAACAAACTATAAATGAACTGATTATCTAGCTCCTTTTCTGTGGAGCTTCTTCTGAATAAAATCTTTAGAATATTTTACTCCTTCCCAGAAACAAACTTTTAAATTTGTATGGGGAGCAATTAAAATTAAGAGTGTGAGATGATGCTAAATGGGAACCAGGTAACAGTGAAAGAAAAGTCATTTTCCACTCTCCACATCATTCAAATTACTCGTGGAAGCTTCACAAAAGGAAACTTCACGTTTTCTGATGGGAACTCAGCAGCGTAGTTCCAAATCTCCACTTAACACCTTCTGTTCCCTGAAACTTTTCCTTATAGTGGTTATAAAAGGGCAAATAGCATCCTTAACTGAAGTGTACGTTTGCACTAATAATGATATTATGGGTTTGTGTTTTTCCTTTTATAGCAATTTAATGTAATATAATTTGTCTTCAATGAAGCAAGAGTCTATGGCAGGCCCACTGGGAGGTTGTCTCACGTACAGTGCCATTCTTTGTAAACATTTAACTTAATTATGGAGTTTTGGTGAATCATCCATGAACAAGGTATAAAATATGACTCATTAAAACATTTCTTTTCATCCCCTCATCTATCACAGTGCACAAAACAATTGTCTTCAACATTCCTGCAAATCATGTATTCACTGCTTAAATTTAATGCTCGAAATAAAAAGATATAAAAACGGGATGCAGCTTTCCTTCCCAAAGAGTGTGTATATGTGTGGTAAAGAGGGGGAAAGTGGAGAAATTCTGACAAAAGTTAGTGACAAAAGTTGCTGCAGCCTGAAGCTGAAATAACTAATCTCTTGGTGACTTACGTGGAAGTTTTATGTTCTGTCTTGCCTAGCAAGTCATAAAAAAATCATACCTTAGCTACTCTGGCCAGCTGCTTCATTTATGAGTAAGGACTCGTTCCACAAAACTACAGATGGGTAGGTGTGGATATACCTGTTTCTGTCCAGCAGACAGGAAATATTTATTCACAGCTGGCAGGTCAACTCAGATTACCTGCAAAAAAGCTCACTTCAGCTATTTCTTTTTCAGACACCAAAAAACAAAACAAAACAAAAAAAACAACCCTACAAAGAAACAGTATATGATGTTGAGGGAAAATTAAAAGTCGGAAGACAAAAGTTTAAGTGGATTATGCCCAAACCAGGACTTATCCTGAAAGGGTAAGTTCATTGACCAATCCTTGGTTTGCATTTTATATGCCAATTAAATGAATTCAAATACTGCACATAGTTGTGTATGCACATAATGTGAAAATACTGCAAATTATTGTATTATAAATACAATAAATAAGTTAAAATTCAATAAATGCAATATAAATTAAAATACAATAAAAAATTATAATGTAAATACAATAAATATTTATAAAGACATAGCAAATAAAATAAAATAAAATATGCAGTGTTGCATCTTCTAAGATCAGTAATTTAATTCTGAGTAAGTATTAATTAACTGATTCCAAAGTGTTGAAAAATACTATGCCATGCATACAATAAATGCTACAAGTTAACATTTAAGTGCACGAAGCTGTCAAAAAATATGAATTTTTAGACGTACTTTTGTATGATATTAACACGCAAATGGAAACTGAGGAGGACGGGGAATGTAGGTGGCCTGTAAGGTTGAGCAGAACGTTCCTTGAAATGTTTCCTGATTTTTTTTTCTATAGGCTATTGAGGATTGGTTTGTGGTGGGGTGTTGTGTGGGGGGTTGTGGGTGTGGGGTTTAGTTGGTGGGTGCTTTTTTTTGTGTGGTTTTTCTGGGTTTTGTGGGGGTTTTTTTTTGTTTGTAATTGCTGAGTGACCTCCTCTTTTGACCCAAGAGCCTTTTGCTATAGTGTCTCCCCCTCTGTCCAGCCGAGGAAAGGGAGTGACAGAGCAGCTTCAGTGGGCTCCTGGAGGACAGCCAAGCTGAACCCACCACGGGCAGAAAAAGGAAGCTTGATAAAGAAAGCTAAAAGTTAAAGTATCTAGTTAAAAGTGGTAAGTGGGGGCTTTTTGTGTGTCTGGTTTTGTATTTTAAGTTAGGCAAGTCACAGAATCAATCACCTGGGTTGGAAGGGACCTTTTAAGATCATCTAGTCCAACCGATGGAGAAAAAAAATGACAAAAAAAAAGAAAAAAAAAAAAAAGAAAAAAAACTCAAATCACAAACTAACAAAAAAACCCCACACAAACCCCACACCCCAAACACCACCAACCCAACACTAATCCATATCCCCGAGCACCATGTCAACTCCTCTAGAACACCTCCATGGATGGTGCCTCAACCCCCTCCCTGGGCAGCCCATTCCAATGCCTGACAACCCTTTCAGGAAAGAAATATTTCCTAATATCTAACCTGAACCTCCCCTGGCAAAACTTGATAAAATGTATTGGATAGAAAAAAGATAGAATCCATAACATGGCCATGAGATGCACTATCTCCTTCTCTAAATGTTTTTATGCCACCAAATTAGACTGGGTTTTGCTATGGCTTGCTCTCCTATTCAGCCCAATTCGGAAGCTGCTTCTGTTCACAGGGCAGGAAAACCCATCCCGCAGGATGTCTGTCACTACCTTTGGATAAAATGGACTGTGACTTGCATTTTCTGCTTAATTCTGAGTTGTCAATATATGTTAGCTTCTTTCAGAGCGTGCCTAGTCAATGGGGCCCACGAGGAAACCTATCATGACCAGATTCCTAAACCAGGAACCTCAAACAGCCCTATAGAGACAGTCCCATCCATTTTTTTGTGCTGATGCAGAGCTTTGACACCTCACAAGAATACTTTTTGGAACATCCCACCTGCCTAGCACCCTGGTAGGCTGCAGGCAGCTGCATTCTGCCCGGGAACCCTAAGTGCTGAGTTTCCATCTTAATTTTTACACTTGTCTCTTCCATAGAGGGTCCTAATAAAGAACTGGGGGCATCTCAGTGCAGATTTCCATTCTGGGTGAAGGACGAATTTTCATTCTACTCCAAGGCATTTCAGGATGGCATTTCAATTATTTCAAGTCTGTAATAATTTAGTCTCCAAAGCCAGAAGCAGACACCACCCTACTCCTTAGCTCCTCCTAAGGTTACACATCTCCATTCCATTTCTTGTCCCTTTATTGAATATTAAGTGGTAAAGCGTTTCTTTGCAGCTGTTCTAAAGACATGGAAGGGGGTTAACTTCATTGTGTCAATTCTTAATATAGAATTATTCAGTTCTTAGTGATATTTGCTTGTCACCAGCGGTTTTGTTAGTGTTAAGTTTCTGTTTTGGTCTCATTTTCAGGGGATAATGGCTCTAACACAGCACTGGGCAGCTTCTGAGCAGAGAAAGGAGTTGAAGACAATTCTGCACGGTATTCAGGTTACCCACCTGGGTGATTTTTCTCTCTGCCTGATCTAATTACCTTTCTTACCACCTCCTTCACAAACAGAGTTCAGTTTGCCTTTTTGGGGGGATTCAAGAGCGCAGGCATTTGGTGGCTGTGAGGAATGCCTTCATTTCAGGGTCTGAAACCCTGAGCCCTGATTTTATTGAGACTCACACAGATCAGATTGTGTTTTTTTTGGAGTGATTAGTGGGGATTTGCTTCGAACTGTTTCTGATGAGAAAGATGAGGGTGCATATTTGCTTTTCTCTGTCTCCACCTCTGTGTAGAACAGGATTTTTTCCCTTTTCCCCCGGGTGCATCATCTCTCTGCTTGGTGTATCTAATCGATTGCTCTGTTTCAGAGGATTGGAGCCTCGCCAGCCCTTCCAGGGACTGCCCGAAGCTTTTTATAGATCTCTCCTTGCTGCTCCCTTTGCTTTCCTTAAGAGTCTTTTCCAATTGTCACATTTTCTGCATTTAAGTAATTTTTCATTTAATTTTCCTGTCTAAGCAGGAGATGAAAGAAGGTGCTTCCTTCAGGGTGCTGCTTTGGTAGGCTCTCCAGGGTGGTGGGGTAGATCCTTATTCTTTCTCAGAGCGACAGAGAGGGATCTGGGATGTGGCAGGGAAGTCACAGGTAATTAAAGAGGGGCTGGAGACCCATTAATGTGTGCCAGAAAAAAAAAAAAAAAAAACATCTGGAAAAGCATCTAAAGCAGTTTATAGCAGTGTCAGTGGGATGAGATTACAGGTTTTTTGCACAGAACCAAGCCTATGTCCCCAACTAGACAACTTTGGAGATTTGCTAAGATGCACGTGGGGAAGGCTGCTGAGGTTACTAAGCGTGGAAAGAACCCAATTCTTGGCATTTTTCATTGGGTAAAGCCCTGCTGGGTTTTTCAGGAGGGCTGTGTTCCAACACGTGTGACAGCTCTTCCTAGGACGACTGCACGTCTCGACCACTATTCAGAGGGAAAACAAAAAACCCTCAAAACCTCATTTTCATTTCCTCCCAGGTATTTCAGGCTAAACCATGGGTTTAGGTGAATCCATATTCATCCAAGGTTTTCAAGAACTTCATAATCTTAACTGAATTTGTACTCGGGTTCTGATGAGTGTAATAAAATCAACTTAATCTGAGGTCACAGAAGGTGTGAGGGAAGCTTTTCCTCAATTAAATTTCATTGTACCTTTATTTGAACCAGTCCATGACATCAGTCCCGCTAAGTGAAAACTAAAATAGAACTGGCATTTTAAACCTTATACACAGAGAAATTGTACTGCACTAGTTGATTTAGTTTTCTTTAAAGTAGATAAGGAATAAATAAATATGAAGCTAAAATGTATGTGCATAAAACCTATGCAGCATACAATATGATTTTAAAGTTTACTGGAAATGAAAATAAGGTGTTAATTGGTCAGAAAGCAACACTATAGGAAGCTGCAAAAATAAGGTGCTTTTGTATTATTTACAGTAAATTTGTAGTCCCTTGTGCTGTTAAGTTCACTTTGAAATTTATTCAGTCATGGCAGCAGGGTATTTGATCAAACCACTGATGCAAAAGCAAAATATCACAAATTAGATTTATTTATTTATTGTTACCCATATAACTTTTAACTTTTTTTTTTTTTTAAAAAAAAAAGGTGTTATAGAGCCCTAGGTCTTTAGTCTCACTTATCAATAGTCTTACAATTTTCAGTACCTTCTGCAGAAGAGGTTCTCCAGCAGACCTTACTGCAGTTCCAGTTGTATTGAATTGTCCTCCCTGCCTGAAGGGCAGGCCTTAAAGACTTTGAGGAACTCTTAAAATTCTGTTTATGTCACTACTTTTATTTCCTGGTTTTGTTTGGAGTTTTTTTTTCTTCTTTTGTTTGTTTATTTTTGTTGGGGCTTTTTATAATGTTCCCTGTATAGACAAACTGCAGAAATATACAATGAATTATTTGGACAATTTGTATAAACTTTATTCTTGTCTGTATAGATTAAGATTGATTATAGATTTATATATAGATTTATAGATAGATATATAGATTAAGCGGGTTAAAAAGACAGACTACTCGGTCTGGGAGGACTGAGCAAGTCTTTGTACCTGTTGAAATCTGAAGATACGACCATCATGTTCTATTATCATTATCAAAATGTGAATGGAAATTGCCATCCTGCTTATCTCATTTGTATTTAAAGTTAAGCTTATCCCCACCTCATGATCTCCTCAGAAGTCCCTGTCCCTGTCAGTTTGAATGATGCTATCTTCTATTAAACCTTCTCTACTAGTCGCTAATCTGCCATTATATTATATCCAACTCTCTATATCATTCTAATTTTTGCTTTCGTAGTAATGATATATTGTCTCTTTACTGTACTCAGATTTTCATCTGTATCTGACCTGCAAAATTATTTTCTCCCGTAGCTCACATGACTGATTCAGACTTTCTCATCAGCCTCCACAGCCCTATCCTGGTTCAGAGTTAAGTTTTTCATAAAATATTTATTTCTGGTTACTGCTAACGGTGAGCTGAGAAAAGCATAATTTCCTTTCCCAACCTCTCAATGGTTGTCTTTCCAGATACTGTTCCTCCTTTAATATCTGGAATGAACTCTAATTACTTCAGTCAATCTACATTACTTGATTTAATCATGAGGAGAGGCTAAGCTGCATGATGATTTACTTCTGTGCAACTCCATATCAATCACCTGGTGTCAGAAGAAGAGAAGATTTCTCTTACTATTCTCCTCTCTGTACTTCACATATTACTTGACAGGTAGAGCTATAAAACAGTGCTATTGGATGTAAAGTTGATAATAATACAAGGGGGAAAAAAAGAAGAAAAAAAAAGAAAAAAAAAAAGAAAGAAAAAAGAAAAAAACTCCACGTGAACAATTCACCTTAATTTCCAAACAGCAGAGTGCTGAATTTAGAGCCCAGAACTTCTAGATGGTGTCTCATACAACAATGGACTATCATTGTTGCAAGTCAATTATTACTTGGAACTTTACAGGCAAACCTGTAAGACAAGGCAAACCTTAGAAAGACAAACAGATTCGTCTTTGCAGTTCTTGGCTAGCAGAAGTCAGTAGAATATGAGATGCAAACCCTAAAGTTCTTAGTAAATATAGTTATAACCACCCGTGGAAATGGAAGTATTATATTCAGACTTACTGATGGTGATAAATGATAAAATGGTCTTTGATTAAATTATTTACAATTTGCACCTAGCCCAATTAGCAATACTATTTATTTATAGGGGAATGGTGGATAATAAAACACTGATAATTCTGGTAAGCTGTGCTGCTTTTGACTAGGATAGAGTTATTTTTTTCCCATTGTACCTTGTATGGAACTATGTTTGGGATTTTTGTTGAAACAAGTGCTGATAATACAGGGATATTATCAACATAAACCTTGAACAAGTTTATATGAATGCCCTAAGGTCGACCAGTGAGTTGACTGGGAAAAAATCTTGTAGGTTGATGGCTGTACAGAAAAAGAAAAGGTAAAGAAAATAAGTTGAATCTCTTTTTCCAGTATTGGATGCGTGGTCCTGAACATTTTTCTTGCACTAGCTTAGTATATTACATTATTATATATTATATTAATCATATAATATTATATTAATAATATTGTATTATATTTCATCCATTTCTTATTAGTTTATTATGCATTGATTATCTTGACATTATATTGAATTTGCATAAAAAGTTACTGGACGTTGTCCCATAGTTGTTTGATATATGCTGTCACTGCAAACTTGCTATACTGTTTTAAATGATTATAATTTGATCTGCTGTTTTTATATTGACATAAGCAATCAGGGAGGCTTTCTCAAGACCCATAATACTTCTTAATGCTCGCCTATACTGAGCCAGGGGTGAGACACAGAGACACAGATGCTCATGGTGGAAGACTTGATGTCACCGAGGGACCCTGTGGAGCCTCATTGCATTCTGCACCCTGTCTGCTTTGTCCATAACCTCATTGTTCTTTTCCAGAGGACCATATGGGCCCACCAAAGGCTGTACTTTCCTTGATGGGAGCAGCCTTGTATTGTACCTGAGTAATAAGGCACCCTGAATCCAGCTCTGACCGGCAAGAACTTCTGTGTCTTACAGCGATCAGGCTACAGTTTAAAAATAGCAGTCAAGAATACTTTATACATTGCACTGACATTCAAATGGAAAAGTGGTTGCAATAAGCAAATCCCAAGGTTCCGTGATTGATGTGTGTCAGAAAGCAGCAGAAACTTGTTTCTTTTTCCAGACAAAAAAAGTTATCTAAAAGAAAAATGGCCCCAAAAAATCTCTTAGAGTGTCAATAAATTTAGTCAAATGTGAGGCTTTACTCAAATAAGCAACTAATAACAATAAATTAATGATATGTAAGTGAAAGATTGGATTTCTCTTTATGTCATTTGACAGTAAGTCTTAGGACAAATCCAGAATCAGGCTTCTGGCGTGATATCAAGAGACATTACCTGCTCCCCATTCCCACACAGATCACCATAATTACTTATCACAAAATCTGAGAGGGATTAAACAAGAAAGAAGACATTATTTTATCATAGTTATCTCATCTCACTTTTTATATCAAGCATTTTTCACACTGTCTTAACAACAGAAAATACTTCATGTTGACTAAGGCTGGTTGCCACAGAGAATATTAAGAGATAAATCCTGTACATATTCTAGGGCTGTATTCTAATTAATTGACTTTATCTTATAATCACAGAATGTTTCAGGTTGGAAAGGACCTTAAAGATCATCGAGTTCCAACCCCCTGTCCTGGGCAGGGACACCTTCCACAAGACAAGGTTGCTCCAAGCCCCATCCAGCCTGGCCTTGAACCCCTCCAGGGATGGGGCAGCCATAATTTCCATGGGAAACCTGTTCCAGTGTCTCACCACCCTCACAGCAAAGAAGTTCTTCCTAAAATCTAATCTAAATTTCGCCTCTTTCAGTTTAAAACCATTACCCCTCGTCCTATTGCTCCACTCCCTGACGGAGTCCCTCCCCATCTCTCCTGTAGCCCCTATTAGGTACTGGAAGGCCGTTATAAGGAATCCCCAGACCTTCTCTTCTCCAGGCTGAACAACCCCAGCTCTCTCAGCCTGTCTTCATAAAAGAGGTGCTCCATCCCTCTGATCATTTTCATGGGTCTTCTCTGGACCCGTTCCAACAGGTCCATGTCCTTCCTGTGCTGAGGACTCCAGAGCTGGACACAGAGCTCCAGGTGGGGTCTCACCAGAGCAGAGGAGCAGAATCACCTTCCTCTACCAGCTGGCCATGCTTCTTCTGGTGCAGCCCAGGATGTGGTTGGCTCTCTGGGCTGCCAGCACACATTGCAGACTCACGTTGAGCTTCTCATCCACCAACACACCAAAATCCTTCTCCTCAGGGCTGCTTGCAAACCTTTCTCTGCCCAACCTGCATTTGTGCCTGGGATTGCCATGTCCCGGGTGCAGGACCTTGCAGTTGGCCTTGTTGAACTTCATGAGGTTTCACAGGCCCACTTCACAAGCCTGTCCCTGTCCCTCTGGATGGCATCCCTCCCCTCCAGCGTGTCGACCTCACCTGCATTACAGTGGGAGAAAAATATACATACCTGTTTTGATAAATATTGAAAAATGGCAAAACAGTGGATATAAATGTATTAATACAAAAGAATTTTGCGTTTATAAACAGTATAACAGTAACAAAAAGGAAGCTGAAAAACTTTTATTAAGATATGGAGTATGATTTTGTATACATCCAGGATACATAATATTTAACAACAGAATTTTGTTCACAAAAGAAACAGTGAGCAACAACATGTGCCTGTATAAACTGGATTTCTGTGTTTGACAGAGATAATTTTTACTATCCAGTGCTAGAGAGAACAGAGAATAAAGAATATCACACATAGACAGCTTCACAATAAAAATATATATTAAAAACATGAGTAACTCTAGGTACCTCTGGAGACAACTTTAAAAAAATGAACAAGACTTAATTGTCTTTGGTGCCTCGTGAAAGTCAATGCAGTAAGAGAGCAGAAGAATCAAATCTGCACGAGTAACAAACCCGGGATGTGGCTTCAAGTCATTACAAACCACACTGAGATCCTCCTTGGAGGTATTGCTAAATCTAAAACTGGATGGATTATATGAAATAATTGACTTTTGGTTGGCTATCTATTTATAGGATCGGTTTCCTTCTGAAAACCTTAAAAAAAAAGTGAAGAATTTGTTTGGATAATTGCAAATGTTTGAAACCAAAGATATTCCACTTAAAAAAAAATCTAGACACAGCCCTAAAGAGAGGTTGGTGACATTTAAGACTCTAAGGAAAAAATTCTTAAAGAAAACAGTGAAAAAATATTCCTGGTTTTAACTGATTCTAGTGTATTAAAATAATTTTCTGAGTTGTGTATGGCACAGGAGGGGCATTGGAATAATATCACAGTGAACTTCATTTATTGAAATATAAACATAAGAAAAATCCTCGATATATATACAAAAAAGTTTCGAAAAATCTTAAGAACAGTTTAAACCTTTTCTCTTTCGTGCTAGTCGAATAAATGAGAAAATAGCCCTTTGAGAAATGGAAGCTGGATATTTGCAATGCTTTTTTTTGCCATGAATCACCTGAAGTCCTGACCCGGCCTTTTTCACAACACAGAAAACGGACCCAGCTGTGAAATCTGGCAGCGAAGTCTGTGAGATGGGTTAAAAGGGCAGGAGTGAAACTTCCCTTCCCAGAACAGCCACGTTTTATTGTTCAAGTAAATTTAAATGATCTGAAGCGGAAGGACATAAAAGCCGTTTTTAAGATTTTCAAATGGTTACTTGAAAGCTCTAAATAAACTTGGTGATATTGCTTAATTTTTAGCTTTTTTTTTTTTTTTTTTTTTTTATTCCACAAAGGTACTTTATAGTTGAGAAAAACAGATGTCACACTAAACAGTGCGCACCAGATATAACGCGGGGAGAGCAGACACTCGGTCGGCGAGGCGGCGGCAGCAGCAGCAGCACCGATGGTGAGACCCCAGGTGAGCCCGCGAGGAAGGTGGGATGGCGCTGGACGGGGGGGTTTCCCAGCTCAGGGACCCCCGCTCACAGCCCCAGCCGGAAACCGGAAGCCGGCGGCAGCCAATCAGGCGCGGAGGGGGCGCGGCCGCGGGCATTCAAACGCCGTGAGAGCAGACACTTGGTCGGCGAGGCGGCGGCAGCAGCACCGACGGCAGCACCGTCAGCACCGATGGTGAAAACCTAGGTGAGCCCGCGGGGAAGGCCAGATCCCGCTGTACAGAGGGGTTTCCCAGCTCAGGGATCCCCGCTCACAGCCCGAGCCCCAACCGGAAGCCGGAAGTCGGCGGCAGCCAATCAGGCGCGGAGGGGGCGTGGCCGCGGGCATCCAAACGCGGGGAGAGCAGACACTGCTTTCGCGGGGCGGCGGCAGCAGCACTGACGGCAGCACCGGCAGCAGCACCGACGGCGAGACCCCAGGTGAGCCGGCGGGGAAGGCCGGATCGCGCGGTACGGAGGAGTTTCCCAGCTCAGGAACCCCCGCTCACAGCCCGAGCCCCAACCGGAAACCGGAAGCCGGCGGCAGCCAATCAGGCGCGGAGGGGGCGCGGCCGCGGGCATTCAAACGCGGGGAGAGCAGACACTCGGTCGGCGAGGCGGCGGCAGCAGCAGCACCGATGGCAGCACCGTCAGCACCGATGGCAACACCGACGGCGAGACCCCAGGTGAGCCCGCGGGGAAGGTGGGATGGCGCTGTACGGGGGGGTTTCCCAGCTCAGGGACCCCCGCTCAAAGCCCGAGCACCAACCGGAAGCCGGAAGTCGGCGGCAGCCAATCAGGCGCGGAGGGGGCGTGGCCGCGGGCATTCAAACGCGGGGAGAGCAGACGCTCGGTCGCGAGGCGGCAGCAACTTCTAGAGGCTGCGGCCTGTGAGAGGGGGAGGCAAGGAAAAAAAACAAGCAAACAAAAAAAAAGCCAAACAAAAAACTCCAATAACGCGGTTAACCGCACAAAACCAGTTCACTTCCCTAAATAGACTGGATAGAATCATGATTGGAACTCGGTCAAAGGCAATGAAAAAACCTGTGGGTACCCAACCAGAGGCCCCACACAAACATGCAGGCACTCGGGTGACTGGCTGTAGGGAGTGTTGGAGCCTGGCAATGAGGGACAGTAGAGACAACACCTGTGTGAAGTGTGAGCAGATCAATGGTCTGCTCAACGTGGCGGCTGAACTGAAGGAGGAAGTGAACAGACTAAGGCCGATAAGGGAGGCCCCTTCCCTGGAGACAATCAAGGTGAGGCTCGAGGAGGCCCTGGGCAACCTGGTCTAGTTGGGGGTGTCCCTGTGACTGCAGGGGGGTTGGAGTAGATGGCCTTTGAAGGTCCCTTCCTGCCCAGATGATTCTAGGATTCTATATTTTTACCACATTTTGAATTTGTTACATGCCTGGACCCAACACCACCTTTCATGTAAGAAAACAAGTTTTATATGGTGGCTTTAGGGTTAGAAAGAGCTAAACTACATGAGTTTTATACTTTCTACGAAGATACATAAAAGAGGTTGTAATAGAAATTTAAGAGTTTGGTGAGAAAATTTATATATTAGAGCTGTGCTGGTGAATTATTTGGTGCTTTTTCAGATTTTGTGGGATATTCTTTATTTGAATGTTTCATAGAGGATAATGTATTAACATATCTGGAGAAAGACACTGTAAATTGTGTCAAACTACTTTGGAAAGATAAAAACATTGTAAATCTAACTAAACTTTACTTAGAGTTCTTCTCTTAGGCAGAAGTTAACTTTCCTAAAGAATATATTATAATTTTCTTTTTTTTTTAATAGTTCTGATACACAAAGATATGGATTGCTTGTTTGCATGAACCAAAGGCAGCAAAAATTAATTTCAGAAGCAAAATTAATTTCAGTTCAGTCAAATAGAAAACCATAACCTAAGAAAAAGAATGCAGAACATAATTGAAAAATGTGTAGTACCTGTGTACTTGCAGCTTTACCAGTGAGTTATAGACTGAAAAAAAACTTGGCAGTTTGAAGCCAACCAGCTAAACACGTTCTCCTTATTCAGCGTTATGGCCAAAAACTTAGTTTAATCCTTATGGAAGCTATTAGTGGCAGTAAGAAATTAAAATTACTTCTGTAGTTCTGTAGGTATGACCAGTTTCTGCCCAGGTCTAGCATGTATATTGTGTGTGGTTTGCTGATAAGCAGGTTTAGGTATAGCCATCAGATCACTGAGAAATTAGAAAATACGCTTTCTGGTAAAACACCTTAAGGGGCTTAACCTAGGTGATTTATAGAACAGAAATACGTTGATCATCCTGTTAGTGTTTTTATTTCTCACAAACCTCTTCTAAGGAAGGCTTCCTAGGCTCAGCAGCCAAGACCTGTACAGAGAATTTTCCTGGAAGTTATATTGAAGGAAGATATAATATTCATAAATACGACTAAAAGAGAAAGCCTGCAAAGAGATTTTCTGCACCCTTGCAGGTCCTTTTCTCAGTCAAATAAGGAGTCTTTTAGGTTTTCCTTGTCCTTAGGAAGAAACCTAGCTAACTGCTAGGTGCTTCCTTCAGAGTCTCTTGGTCTTCACGTGCACTAGAGACTCAGTTTCCTGCTGGGATTCCCTCTTTTGTGACCTCCTAGAAGCCTGGTTCAGTCTGGAAGTATTCCCTGCTGAGCAGACTCGGGGGACCAGGCACAGCCTGTCATCCCTCCTGGTTGTTAGCAGTGTTAAAGAAATGGTACAACACTCCTCCGAGCAGTCAAAGCAGTCCTTCACACCAAGATTGAATATTTGCGAGTAGGAAGTAGATAATCTTGGGCTAAAAATAAGGTAATTTTAAACAATGAGTACAGCAAACTGTAAAATAGCAGGCTGTAGAATATTCTTCATATTCCTAAATTTCTAAATCTAAATCAAGGCCTGTCATTCTTTTATATAGTTCAAATTAATTATTTTACATTCTGCGACCTGTACTATGCAGATCTCTAAAGTTAGATCCTCTAAATATCAAACTATTTAAAATTCCAAAGCTTATGATAGATTTTTTTTTTATTTATACTCTCTGATGTTTTGCTACTGTCTTCAGTGCTTGTGAACAGTGACAAAATCCTAGAATTCCCCCTCCAAACACCTCTGCATTTTCTGCAACCATTTACTCCAGTCCCTTCAAAAGCTATAGACTACTAATGCAACGGTGAGACATGGTAGGATGAAACCAGTACAGAACTCATCCCACAGCCCTCACTGTGTGCTACGCCACATCTTTATGTATTTTTTACATACAGTGATGAAGATGTTCAATATGATCAAGTACATGACAAAATCTTTGAGTATTTGACAAGGCAGCTATGAAATACACCGATAAAAGAATCTTAAGTTGCAGTATTTTATGAAGGGAACAGACATAAAAATGATTTTAATTTCTTGAGGGTAAACTTTTATAATAGACTACAAATACAATTTGTCCCCATGCAACTTAGTTACTTTATTACTTTTTTGTGTGCATGAGCACATAGTAATCATATTATTACACATCTATGTAAACCTCTGTGTTCAGCATATGTGTCTGATTAAAACCTCTCCCCTAAAATATTTGATGTTTCAGAAAATGTTTGATTCCATCCAAGACAGAGAGAGCTATACCACATTTTCTTACATGAATCAGGCTTCCTGCTTACTAAAAGAGTGTGGGGGTTTTTTCCCTCTTTGGACATAATTGTCTCTAATTGTTATTTAATACCCTGCTGTTTAGGTAACGAAAATCACAGGATAATGGTCCAAACAGATTAAGTAAGTTTTGCTGTGATAAAATCTGGGGGCATTTTTTTCCGCTGCTAATTACTACACAAGACGAAAATGTTGTCCTAATACACCATTTTAAAGAAAGTCCTTGTCAATGAGGGTCAATATCTGCTATCCAGATTTTGAAAGAGAAATAAACCACTGGGTTTTCTATATCCACCACTCTATATTTTCATTTTAAGATTCGTGTTGTAACTGTAAGCAAGTGGAAAAAAAAATATAAATATCAGTAACAACTCTATGATTTTTTGAATAAAGTATCTTAACAAAAATATCTATTTCAGATAGATTTTGCTATTATAATTTCTTACAGGAAGTGACATTTTTTTTTCTTTAGGTGATGAAACCTGAATGAGGTAGATCTTTCCTGCTTTGCAGCTACTGAACAAAACTTACATCAGATTTTCTAGTACTACGTTTTGAACAGGTACGCTTTGTTTTCTTGCTAGTGCTCACTGTCTCCTAGGAGATAGATCGCATTGTTAAAGAGTATACAAAACTAAAAATCAAGGCAGAAGTTATTAGCTGGCTGAGGCTATTTTTAACATCTACCTTCCCCTCAAGCAAAAGAGGGAATATGGATTGTAATAGCAAGAACATAGGCACAGAAAGGAAAGAAAGATTAATCCAGCCATCTGTTTTGCATCTAACTGGCACTGGTGGGGCCCCACCTTGAGTACTGTGTCGTTTTGGGCCCCTTTCCACAAAAAAAAGATATTGAGGGGCTGGAGATGGGTCCAGAGAAGGGCCACAGAGCTGGTGAGGGATCTGGAGAGTAAGTCTTATGAGAAGAGGCTGAGGGAGCTGGTGAAAAGGAGGCTGAGGGGAGACCTTCTGGCTCTCTCCAACTCCCTGACAGGAGGGTGTAGCTGGGGGGGGTCGGTCTCTTCTCCCAAGCCCCAGGAGATGGGACAAGAGGAAACGGCCTCAAGTTGTGCCAGGGGAGGTTCAGATTGGACATCAGGGAAAATGTTTACAATAAAAGGGTTTTTAAGCCTTGGAATAGGCTGCCCAGGGAGGTGGTTGAGGCACGGTCCTTGAAGGTATTTAAAAGCTGGTTGACATAGTGTTTAGTGAAATGGTTTAGTGATGGGTTGGGGCTTTGCTGTTTGTTTGTTTCTTTTGGGTTTTGTTTTGTTGTTGTTTTTTTTTTTATCAGTTAGGTTGATGGTTGGACTAGATGATCTTAAAGGTCCCTTCCAACCTAGATGATTCTATGATTCTACATGAATGAAAGAATACAAGGATAACAGGAAATTCAAGTAGAAGCGGGAAAAACATAAATGACTTCATTAAATAAAAGCAATTAATAAGTAAGGAGAGTATTTACCAAATCATAAATAAGTCCAAGAGTTAAGTAACTAACACCACGAGGTAGTACCTCTGAAACAGCAGGAGTCTTGAGACCTCAGCACGTGTCAGGTGCTGAAGGTCTGTTGCACAGCATCAGATACCTGCATTCATATCTCCTGTGACTGTGGGCCTCCTCTCCACCCACCATTCTTCTCTGCTAGAAAATTCTCAGGGTAGCTTGCTGAGAGCCAGAGGATCTGGAAGGCACCTGCAGGGAGAAGATCAAGGAGCAGTGATTCTCATGGCTCAGCATCCCAAGAAAGATGCCCTGAAAACACTGAGGAAAGCAGGATAGGTTTGTTTACAGTTTTTACTCTTACAGAATTTAATGGACTCCAGAGTATTCTCACAACATATTTCTGTTTGAAAAATCAATATTTTCCACTGAAAAATTGCTGCATTTAGGGAATTCCTGGCTAGGATTATTTAGGCTAGTTTTCAAGAAAATCAAATGCTTCAAATATTAACTGTTCCACTCTCATTTTGATATAAAAAAGTGCCTAAAGAATAAAAAGAAGCAGTTGTCAACTGCAGTGATGCATTATTATTATGTTTTGAGAAGGTTTATACAAAGAAGTATGATTTTTCTCCTTTTTGAACTGAAGTAATTTTTCACTAAATGTATTAGTCCTCCTGAAGAATGGTATTTTGCAAAACATGATGGCTTTCCCCTCGTGTTTGTGTTGTGCTCTTTTTTTCTCCCTCACACGTACACAAGCAAGGCCACGTGTACATCCATGCACATGCACACTTCTGCCATCTCTTTGAGGCTTCAAGCTCCAACAGGGTAGGTTTAGGCTGGACATTAGGAAAGAATTCTTCACAGAAAGAGTGGTCAGACCCTGGAATAGGCTGCCCAGGGAAGGGGCCACCATCCCTGAATGTGTTTCAGAGTCGTTTAGATGTGGGGTTGGGGGATATGGTGTAGGGGAGAACTCTGAAGAGCGGGGTTGATGGTTGGACTCGATGATCCCAAGGGTCTCTTCCAACCTAAATGATTCTATGAAATGAAGCTAGTCTTGTTCCAATATCCACCATTTTCTTTTTCCCCACAGCACTAAATTACACAAAAAGGGCTTGCTTCGACATAGCTGTCATTACACTGCCTTGCATTTCTGCCCCCCTGCCCCCTTTGCAAAGGGGATGAGACATCTGGAAGGACAAGTCGGTGGCAGTGGTTGGTTTCCATTTGGAAGAAGCTATTTTGAAAACTGTGGAGTTCTTTTATCTGTCAGTGATGTAACAGAGTCTGACATGCCGAGCAGTAGGCAGAAGGAGCTGTCAGTAGTAGTATAATTTATTAGTATCTCTTTTTGACTAAGAGGGCTGACAGACTAACACGGGAGCAAAGGGGAAATCTGCCAAGTCATTGGCTTGCACCTCAGGCTCAGGCTGCTGTTAGCTCACTGTGGAGGGTACACAGCATTAAATATGTATTGATTAATTCAGTGGCACAGGCCACAGACTGCACTCTCAGTGATAAGGAAAACGGGTGAAGCATCGCTTCCTCCTCCAACTGAGAGAGCCCCATGCCAAACATGATGATTTCCAAAATCCTCCCCAGGAGTAGCTAGAGTGGTCCACTAACAGGACAGCCTGTAAGAAGGTTTGGGTTTTTTTGTGTGCATGTTATAAAGCAGAACTGAATTGATAATGAAAAACAAAAGGCGTGATAGATAAAGAAGGTGATCGCACAAGTCGTAATTATTACCTAATAATTATACAGTAGGAAAATCAATTTGATTGATGACATTGTGCTGCCGTTCTTTAGGATCCAGAGTGTGTATCATCAAAAACAAAAAAGAGGAAACCAATTGTCTGTGTTTATTAGATGAATATTAGAAAGTGGTAGTGAACAGAAAACACCTGCTTTCTTAGTTTTTGCAAGCACTTTGGGAAGTGTCAGAAGGAAGGTGACTGAAGAGCACTCCTCAGATTCCCCCCTGGTAGCACCACATCCAGGGCCCAACACAACATAGACTTGTGGCAGCTACTAAATACTGTTTAAAAAGACAACACCTAACATCACTGCTAAAAATCCAATCAATTTCTCACATCAGTTCCTGCAATACCTGTCTTTCTGACTGGGTTGTTTGGGGGAATTTTTATGATGGAGTTCTGTATTTGGTTTTTTTTTTTCCCTCTAGCAATTCATGAACAGAAAGTAACTACAGTAACGCCATGGTAACAACTGGCAAATGATAGTATCTTAATGGTGAATCCTGAATGTGTTATACTGAGTAAACAACCAAAATACAAAGACCAAGCAATTTTTAGGAATTTTTGCCTCCAAGTATCATGAATATGATTGCAGGCAAGAGCTGCTTCAGTACTTCAGATTCATTATCTTAAAGAGTTTGTTGAGAGCCTTTTAAAAGTCTTTGCCATGTGACAGAGAAACAGAAACCAAATTAACAACTTGATAATGAAGCCAAAGAAAATTCCTAATTCAATCTATTGTTAATAGATACCGTGCTATTAGTGTTGGAGAAAAAGGTAGCAGTGATTTAGGAGGTTTAAGTGGTAATGGTTTTGTTCAGATTGTCTGTGGTCCTACAAAAAGACTAAATTCTTATAGTGAAGTATTTTCGTACAGTCGTTTCCTTTTAATCTTCTCAGCTGGTGGAAAATATGCATCTTTAATAAGAACTGCACGAATCATGGTTTCATGCAGCTAAGATCTGAAAAATACATTTCATTGAAATGCATGCAAAGATTTTGCTGATTCTAATAGATGAGTAAGTTCAACTGGCACTTGCTGGAGTTTGAGAAATAGGTGTCTTTATTGACATTTCTGCATTGTTTTCCTCCCTACCCTCTTCCAATGATAGAAAAACAAAGGTAGTATTTAGTAAACTCATCAATTAAATGCATGAAGAAACCTGATAATTTAAGTTTAATTGGAATATTGGATTTGTTTTTCAAACAAACAAGCAAAAATAAGCAAGCAACTTTAAAGCCTTTTTTTTAGCCTTGAATATTTTGCTCATATTTTACAGCTCAGCCTCATAGTTAGATAAACCTTGGAGATTACATTAAACTTTCTGGGGAACATGTTGTTCCATAATTAATAATCTTAGTTTTCTGCAATTTCCTTTGAAGTAATTTGTATTGGTTACCACTCCATAGTGTTTGTCACTGACCCTTTGACCAGATCTGTTCTCTCAGTTCCTGTATTGCTAGGATTACGTATTTTTCAGATGAATCATAGAATCCTTTGAGTTGGAAGGGACCTTAAAGATCATCCAGTTCCAACCCCCTGCCCTGGACAGGGACACCTCCCACCAGAGCAGGTTGCTCCAAGCCCCATCCAGCCTGGCCTTGAACCCCTC
>JAOQGH010000023.1:87653231-87681229 GCA_025769975.1 Gallinago jamesoni
ATCTGGAGCACTGGGTCCAATTCTGGGCTCCCCAGTTCCAGAAGGACAGGGAACTGCTGGAGAGGGGACAGCAGAGGCTATGAAGATGATGAGGGGCCTGGAGCATCTCTCCTATGAGGAAAGGCTGAGGGACTTGGGTCTTTTTAGTCTGGAGAAGACTGAGGGGAATCTGATCAACACCTATAAATACTTAAAGGGAGGGTGTCAGGAGGATGGGCCTGGTCTTTTGTCAGTGGTGCCCAGGGACAGGACAAGAGGAAATGGGCACAAACTTGAATATAAGAAGTTCTTTTTGAAATATTTTTTTTTTCTTTAATAGATTAGTATGGATCACTAGTAAAAGCCAGCCTGTATGCTTTTGGTGGAATGTTGACCCCAGCTGAATTTGGCCCTGAGGATCTTAAGAAACTTAAGAAAATATGTTTTTCCTATGAAAACATTTGGCACTTTTCTGAGGAATTATAGAATATTATGGTGCAGTACTTAATATAAGGCTTGCTTTTATCCTTCAAAGAGAGAGCACGTACATTTCTATAGGCAGAGAAGAAGTTCCCTGAGGAAGTCTAGGTCCACATGTTTCTACAGCTTTGATGGAAAGCAGCGGGCAGTAAAGAGGAGAACATTCAAGTTCACGTTTTCCGTACAAGTTTATTAACCTCGAAAGCTGTTGTTTGAACCAATCGCTTGAATCAATTTCTGTCTCTGTCTTTTCTGAAGCTGAGCCACTGCACTGTCATCAGCTCCTGAATCCTCAGGGCAAGGACAGCAACCCTAAGAATCCTAAGAAGCAACTTAATACAAGTTTACTGGCTGGGGCACTTGCTTGGTTGAGAGATTCCTTATTTCCAGATTCCGCCTCTGGTTTGTAGCCTGTGGGTTTTAACCAAGATTATTGTGTTTTCTGTGCTCAGGCTTCTCCCTGGGCAGGCAGGAGCTCCCAGCTTGAAAATACCACTGAGCCCAGGCAAACAGTCCCCGCAGAAACGCTTCTGGCTTCTGCTGCATAAAAATGCAAAATAGCAGCAGGAGTAGGTTTTAAAAGCGGATCCTGCTTAGTCCTAAAGAACTGAAGTAAAAGAGGCAGCTCCCTGAAATTCAGCCCAAATTCTAGACTGAGGTCGAAGTTCTGCAACAGTTTGTTTTCGGTGTTAATTTAGAGCTGCTGGTCCAGCACGCTGACTGGTTTAGATTCTGCTTTTGAGACATGTGAGCCTTCCCTAGTTCTGTCCAGGGAATCTGGAACCCTGACTCGCTGCCAGATACAGTGGCAGCCTTGCATAAAATTCTTCCCGTTTTTTGAAGTTGCTCATTTAAAAGCAGCAGGGCTGTGCCTGCTCCTGGGTATACCTTTTGGCTGGGAAATGAATTGTAGGGAAGGCAAGTCCGTTCTGAAAGTTCGTTGTAGCTAGACCTTTAATGGAGAGCTTTTTTTCCTATTTGCCATGGGTTCTTCCCTATCCACCTCCAGCAATGAATTTGAAAAATGGCAGAAAATACAAGAGCAATCATTACCAAAGACATGCAGTATAAAAATATTTACTATTCACATTTGAAAGAACTATATTACTATTCTGCATTATATTTACATAATTGTTTGTGGGGTTTTTGTCCAATTTTCCTCAAAACCTTCATAAATGACATAATATTACAGAACATGATAGACGTGAAATAAAAAATATTTAACATCCTGCTGTGATTTAGGACAAAAAGCCAGTAGCAACGTAACTTCTTTACAAACAGAATAGGTGAGATACGTGGTTACAGCATTAAACGGCCAATAGTCTCGGTTTAGGACACCAGCAGGAGATTTGGCCTTTCAGGGAAAAAAAAAAAAGACAGTTATAATTAGGCAGCTGAGTTTATATCTTATCTAAACAAGAATTCTGTAAGAGAGAATGAATGAGTTGAAAAGCTGAAAAGTCACAGATCTAAGTTCACTAATATATTTCCCAGTGGATTTTAGACACCATCTCGTGCCAAAACCAGTGCTTGTGAAACGATGTTCTGCTGCCGTATTCTTCGGAAAGCATGTCCTGTAGGAAAGGGGAGGACTTGAGCTGGAAAATAATATAATACAGATAAATAATACAGATAATATAATACAGATAAATGAATCTTATGCTAACTTCAAGAAAGTAAAAATAGGAGGAGCTGCTTTACAGAAAGAGAAGGACAATTAACAATACTGGAGCTGCTATTTGACCGAAGGATAAAATGAGAGATAGCAAAACAGCAGAGTCCCTGGCAGGTTGTGTCCTTAAGTGAGGAATCTGCATTCAGTTCCTAGCAGGCTGACATATTTTCGTTTTCAGAAATCTGTTAAGGGCATCCAAAAGAACCAGATTAATGTAATTGGCTTGAGAATATGATTGATATAGCTCTTTAAACTCAAGAGCTTGGGAGGAGAAAGGGAAAAGAAGGCTGTTGCCAGAATATGAATTTCAGTTGGCTGGTAGCTCTAGTAATGACCAAGAATTGAAATATTAGTCTAAAGGCCTAGATAATTAAAAAGAAAAATGTGAAGTTTCACTAATTGATGGGAAACACAGAATGTCTTAGAGAAGAAGAAGAAGACACTAGGTGTCTTGCTCATATAGAATATTACCTGTAGTGTTCAAATTTGTCACCAAAATGTAAAATTGTTCAAGAACTATTGTAAATATGTCTTCTCTGAAACAAAAAAAATCCATATATGGGCTTTTATTAATGCTGCAGTTTAATAAGTAATATTATAATATAGTTTTAAAGCACTGGGCGTAAGCAAAGCTTTTTGGTTTTATGCCAGCAATGCCATAACCTTGGCAATTCATTTGAAATATACCTGGTTAACTATTTTTGTATAATCTCTCTCTACATCCATTCAGACACAGTGGTGGCCTGGTGACTGTTCTTGTAAAACACACAAGTCTTTCCTAATGACAGCTCCAGAAACATAGGTCCTTACACGAAAATAAGAAAAAAAAAATATCTCTCTTCATTTGCTCTGTCAATCAAATTCTTTATAAACATAAAGAAAATTATAAAGAAACAGGTATATTTCTCTACGTATTTCCTATAGAATTATATATTTCTTATATAAGTTCATGTGTAGCTTAAAGAGCGATTGGGGAAGTTAGCTCTGGTATTAATGGACATGATACTGACTTATAAAAAGTTCCAGTCACAGCAAATGCTCACAAAGCTATTAGTGTCAGTGTATCCACTTTTCATCATATATCTTGGAAAGGACATTGCTTTTTTCCCAATAAATTGAAAGCTTGTTTTTCATCTGGCTCTGAGTTTGGTAACTATTAGTTATTAGATTAATAACTGTTGTCCTAAAAGATAACATTTGCTGTGCTGATTGATTGCCAAACAGTGAAGAAAAAACCGCAAAGCTAACAAAAAAACCCACAACCAGCAAAAAATAATCTGTGTACCAGTGTAGATATCATCAAATGCCTCCAATGATCTGACCAGTCATGAATTAATGTGGCTTTCATGTTGAGAAAGAGTGAACTTGCTGTGATAAGATGGCTTTATTTTTATTTTTTGGATTTTCCAGAGACTTCTGAATATTGGACAGTCATTTCCCCTAGTGAAGGCACTCTCATGTTAGTCTCTGTGGGATTCTGTTTTATTTTCCCTTAGTTAATCACTTAATGATGCTACAAGAATAGTAGGGAAATAAGCAGAAATTACAGTTTCTTCAATACAAGGAAGACAAAGATTTTTTTCCTGTCTGTCTTTTTCTCCGGAGTACTCCAACTCAGTGATTCTCCTGTTCATAGTTTTGTTTGGGATATAGATACAAGTCAGCTGCCTGTGGTTAATGAGACAAGAGAGAGCTGGAGCTGATGGACAAGATGGGGAGGTTGCAGAGTCTCTCTCCTTGGAGATATTAAAAAAAGTCTGGCCATGGTCCTAGGCAGCTGGCTCTAAGGGTCCCTGCTTGAGTAGGGGGTTGGACCACATGACCTCCAGAAATCCCTTCCAACCTCACTGAGGATGATGAGACCTCTTGTCTGAAGTCCTTTCCTTGCTACTTGATTTCTTGTGTTTGCCATCTACGTAGATTATTACAGTGTCCTCTACTTAAGTTTGTACACTTTGAGTCATTTGGAAACTAAGGCCTATGTGAAATACAGCAATTTTCTTATTCAGGAAGGTATCATACACATATGTGCATATCATACACAGAAGGTTTATTCTCTCCTTTTTTTTTTTTTTTTTACTTTATCTTTTTTATTAACGATCTTGTTACCTATGGAACAATGGGTAAAACTCAGATATTATTTTTACTGTGTAAAGTTCTACATAACTTTGGTGCTGGTGAAAGAAGCAAACCTCATAAAAAGTCTTCTCGGTAAAACGGCATCTCTGAAGATCATTTGGGTCTGACATTAGCTCCCTTCTCCCTGCCCCACGTTTGAGGTAACTCGTATCTGCAAGGAAGTACAGAAGCTTTTGAGAAAGGGAAAGGCTGTCTGCGTGCAGTTTATGATTTAGGCAATAGGAAGAACCTGTTAGAGTTTTTCTTTTTGCTTTAAACCCTGTTCAGTCACTTTGACAAAGCTGCACATGACTGATGACTTATCTTTGGGTAAAGTAAAACGTTAGTTTAAGATGAGAAGAATGAAGGAATTTAAATAATCACATATTTCTAGGTCTTCTTTCAAAAATCTTTGAATTATGCTTTCAGTGTTACAAATGTTATCAAAAACTTGTCTGACCATGAAGTTGCCTCTGAGTCTCATCTCGCTTCTAAACAAATGGAATGGGACCCGTAGCCCTGTATGGAGCCTATTAATGTCATAGGCAAAAATCCAAAATTGAAGAATAGTAGCTGGGACTAGAACTAGGTCTTTCACTTGGCAACAGATGGGGATCGTGTTGGAAGAAATAAATAAAGAAAGAATAAACCAAAGAAACGAACAAACTAGGGCTATGAGGTGGAGAAAAGGATATAAGCAAAAAATAACCCCCCAAAAAACAAACTCCAAGACTCAAGCATAATTTTTTTTTTCTGATATAACTTTAAACACTTTCAAGATGCTTCACATTGAATGCTTTGTCTAGTCATTTAATTTTACGTGCAAGTAATTCCTCTATAGTTTAGATCTAGCCATGGAACATTTCAAAATGTTTGTGGCTTTTACATTTACGTTTGATTAAATAGGTTCCTGTTATTAAAATCCAATAACATTCAACTGATGGAATAGAATGTAGCTGCACAATGGAATAGCTTTGAAAAGCAAAATCTATCTTTCAAGCAAGGATAGATAATTCTGGTTTTCTGTACTGACACTGATATTTTTGGACTGATTTGCTGTAATTAGTACCCTAGATATCTACCTTCTTAAACCAGGTTGAAGCTTATCTGTCTTAGCTCCTGCCTTGGTACATCATTACTTGACACGTGTTGCTGTTCTGCTTTGTTGTTTCTTGTATAAAAAGGAAAATGTGGATTTTAGAAAATATCTGTTGATACAATCACAATTAATTGTGAAATATGCAACAGATGGTGAAACTTATAATCATTCTATCAGACTAATAGTATACTGTCTGCATTTCAGAATTTGCTTTTCCCAAAAGATGCTGTTGGGCTGAAGCCATATTGACAGCTGGTATGTTCCTAATGTAGTTAGTTTGATATACCTCATCTATTAAATTCTGTGCATTTTCCAAAATAACAGATGACAAGTGCAATTGACCACCTGGGAAAAGGCATCTTCAGTAGAAATCCTTAAACGATCTTTTTCCTGTGTGATTTTAGAGCTATGCACTGCTTTTCTATTTTGGGTGACATTATAAACTACTAGCATTCTAATTGCCTTCCAAAAGTATGGTATTTTTTGTACACACATAATGATCAAAAATAATCTTGGGACAACTAACAGATGCTATAACATGCTTTTAGGAAACTATGACATGCTTATCAGCTTCTCTATTCAAATGTGGTATTTAGGAATCATGTTGCAGTGACTCTGAATTATCAGTCTCGGGCTGTATTGATGTAAAGTGAGTACAGAATTTATCCTACGGAAAGCTGCATAAAATATAGTCATTTAAAATAATCAGGTAATGTACAGTGATAGATTTAATTGAGAACTTTTTTTTTTTTTCTGAATGAAGGCACCTCTGCATATTATTGGTGATTGAAATAACGAATCAGAATTGCATATAGTTTTGAAAAAATGCAAAGTTTGTATACATTGCGCATAAGTCAAATTTGTTCATATTCAGTTATTTTCAAGGGACTGTTCAGTCAGTTTTAAAGTACCAACTCTACTGATGATGTATTTATAAACCTCGATATTCTTTTTCCTTTATTCACGCCTACAATAACCCTATGTAATTATTCATTCAAAAGGCTATTTCATATCAAAGTACACAGTCTCCACTTCTCAGCTTCTTTAGCTATTTGCATTACATGACCATCATTTTTTTTGGAGAAGGGTTTAGGAAAATACACACGACATTGGACTGGTATAACACATTTGCAGCTGGACATGGGTGTGGAAAGATCATCTTGAATTATGGGAGAGGAGTAGCTAGTGATTTTTAAAGTGGGAAAGCTACTTGATTAACTGGGAGTTGTTCTCAGGACACATAATTAATAACGAGGTAACAGCAGGGTTGAGTGCTTACGGGTAAGAGTCAGGGGGGAGGGCCAACAAGGCTGATACCATGGTGGGAGCCTGTTACAGACTGCCCAACCAGAATGTAGAGATAGATGAAATATTCTATAAGCAGCTGGGAGACTTCTCAAGATCTCTTGCACTTGTCCTGGTGGGAGACTTCAACCTACCAGATATCAACTGGGAACACCATACAGCTGAGAGGGAACAGCCTAGGAGGTTCCTGGAGTGTGTTGGGGATAACTTTCTGACACAGCTGGTGAGTGAGCTGACTTGGGAAGGAGCATCCTGGCCTGTACCAGGAACAATGTGATGAGTAGGACTCGCGAGGTGATCATCCCCTGTACTCAGCACTGGTGAGGCCCCACCTTGAGTATTGTGTCCATTTTTTGGACCCTCACTACAAAAGAGACATTGAGGGGTTGGAGCAGATCCAGAGAAGGGTAATGAAGCTGATGAGGGGTCTGGAGAGTAAGTCTTATGAGGAGCAGCTGAGGGAGCTGGGGGTGTTCAGCCTGGAGAAAAGGAGGCTGAGGGGAGACCTTCTCACTCTCTCCAATTCTCTGAAAGGAGGGTGTAGCCAGGGGGGGTCGGTCTCTTCTCCCAACTCAGAGGTGTTGGGACAAGAGGAAACGGCCTCAGGTTGCACCAGGGGAGGTTGATATTGGATATTAGGAAAAATTTTGACACTGAAAGTGTTATTAAGGATTGGAATGGGCTGCCCAGGGAAGTGGTTCAGGCACCATCCCTTGGAGGTTTTTAGAAGACGGGTTGATATAGTGCTCACTGACATGGTTTGGTGATGGTTTTTTATCAGGTAGGTTGATGGTTGGACTTGATGATCTTAAAGGTCCTTTTCAACCTAGACAGTTCTCCAGGCTGTGCGTGAATTAATTTGTTACTCCTGTAGGAGGCTGTTCATTTGATTCTGGAGAGTCAGTCAGAGTTGTTGAAATGGAAAGAAAGATTATCTGGTGAATCCCACTTGAATTTTAGAACCAGATGCTGTGCTAAGGAAGAACAAAGTCTTTGAGAATGGGCTCATGTTTTGGGATATCAGAGGATTGATTTGTCATTTAGAGCTCACTTTTAATATTGTATCTCAATGTTAGTTTTGTAAAGGGTGGCAGAACAGAGGGACAAGGAAGGAAGAAACAGGAAAAAAGAGAGGAAAAAATAGAAGGAAGGAAGATTAGTATTGGAACCCTCCAGTAACACAGAAACTAAAGGAAACAGTCAGTAAACTCTTGAAATTACATACCTTTTACATGACTAAAGTGCCAAGAAGTCATTTTAGAGGAATTATTATTAAAATTAATGTTAGAAAAAATGTGATACTCCATCTTATACTGTAGCTCTTCTGAAGCCTTTGCTTTGCTGGAACCTGTAGATCCAACACTAAGTGGTGAAGACTTCAGTTTTGAGTAGAGGCTGAGCAGTGAGGTTGCACAGAAGCACTGAGACCCGTTCGTTAACCCTATCTCAAAGAAATATAATGAAGTTTTACCTACTGCCTTAAACACAAGAGCAATCATCTGCTTAGCATAATTCTCTATATTGTGAATATATGATGGGTTGTCTGGGGTTTTGTTTCTTTGTTTGTTTGTTTGTTTCTTTCTTTCTTTCTTTTTTTTTTTTTACCAGTCAGATGGGAAACAAAACCAGAACACTTCAGATGTTTTCAAGAGAAAGTGAAGACCAATAAGTCCAAAAGCCTTCAACAGATATAGAATAGAAATGAACTACTTTCCTGAGACTATTTGCTCTCCCGATGACAATGGCTTGTGGTGGAGAGAGATAGAAGGGGTTAATAGAAAAGTCACTTTTAGCTTTTTCTCTCTCCCATAGTTAGTCATAAAAAAGAAAGGATTATATTTATGAGGCTGATGTCTAATAAATATTTAATTTTTAAATGAGTTGGACCACCTACAGTGAGAAAAACTGGTCCGAGGGCCCAGAGGACAAGCAATTCCCAAATAAGTGAGAAGGCCAAGTTGAATTGCATCCTCTGAATTAGGTCATCATCATTGATGACCTACTTGCTCTTTCTCTGAACTGCTTCATAACTATCCTTTGCACTTGAGAAATCTTGTCAAAACCAACAGGATTCTGGAAAAAAAAACCAATCAAACCCAATAAATAGACTTTTTTTTTTTTTTTCACATCATCTGTGCAACTGTTCTATTATTTACATTCCAGAGACTGTCAAGAACCAGGCTGTGCTCTCAAAATGGTCTCTTTGTGACGTTACTATGATTATTGCCAAATATAGCGATAAGATATAAAGAGCTTGATAATGAAGCTCTTATGCTATCAAAAGTCAAGCCACAAAAGTAGTCCTATTTTTCTAAGAGGGCAATTTACACAAGTAAATACCAATAGGAGTAATGTGGTCCCGAGTAACCCTGCACACTATTATTTTAAAAAACAGTGAATGTTCCCTTCTGTGAATATTTCCCTAGCTTTCTGCTCAAGCTATGTCGCCACAGACCAGAACTCATCTGACACTCTCATTACTCGACAGATATTGAACAGATATGCTCATTTGTTTTACATTTCCCTTGACAGAGGCTGTGGCAAAACTACCTGACTCGTCCCTCATTGTCATGCTTTCTTCTCTCAAAGCAATAGTTTGAGATATTTTTTTTCTCCCTAAGGATATAAATTGTTAAAGGGCAGAAATCTGTTTTACTACTTCCTATCATTATCTGAATTGACTAATACAGTGAAACTTAGTATGGAAGGTAGGGATGAAGTGGGGTACTTCAGGTCAAATGTTCAATATAGTTCTCCTTTAATTTCCATTGTTCTTTACAAACTTTTTTTACAAAGGGTAAAAATATCCAATAAACACCTGAGGATATTTTTGAAATATCATTATAGCGCTTTCATATATAACTTCTTAGTAAATATTACTGTCATCTTCTGAACAAAGCATAATTCTTTCTAACCACGTAGAATATGGTTAGATGTAGAACCATTTTAATAATAAACTAAAATTGAAAGTCATTAACAAATTGTAATTTTTTTCTTCCTTCATTTTTTTTTCAGTACTCACTGTCCTTGTAGGACACGTGTCTCCACAGACTCTATTTATGCAAAATAACATTTTTATTTGTTAGTTTAGCACCTTTTAGAATATAGTTTTCTAGATAAGTACAAAAATCAGAGCATAACATTGCATCAGAGTCATCAAAATGATACCAAGAGTGACATGCTGGATGACATGCTTCTGCTCTCATTTTATCCCTTCAATATTAGGAGCTTATTCCAGTGAAGATAAGTGTACATTAAGAACAATTCCACTGAAGTAGAGCTCTAAAACTAAAAACACCTAAAAAAGGAGTGAGGTTGGAATCCAGCTCGCAGTCACCTGCAATTAATAACCTAATAGAGTGAGGAGTGCCCAGGCATTATGCAAGCACTCAGATAATAATAGGGTTAAGACTGCCAATGTGTGAACCTACATAGATGGATGATGAAAAACACTTATGCATCAGCGTTGCCACTTCCCAAAGTAAGGATAGTATTCAGCAGTTTTATGAGTAGAGGTTCTAATAAATTCTTTAGTTTGTACCATCTGATATTCTTGGCCATATAACAAAATTAATCATAACTACAGAGCTATTATTGCTATTGCAATGAGGTGGGTATGGAAAAACACAGAATAAGGAAATACGTAAGAGCTATACTTTTATGTATAGCAAGAAGGTCTCAAATGCTTTAATGAGGATCTTAGAATACAAACTTGGATGGATGGATTGTGAGATAGATCAGCTGTTATTTATCTCTGTCTGAAACAAAGCTTATTGGGATGAAGCTTGAAGTTAAAATGTATGTATTCTTCCACTGGGTGAATTTTAGCAAAATATAAGTATCCAACGAAGCAGAAATAAAGAAAAAAAATGGTTGATTTTCCCATTTAAAATCTTTTTCTTTTCCCTCTAGCATAATGACACCACTGTAAAGTGGGTACAATAGAAGTCTGCATATATTACAAAAGCACATTTGGAATTTTTATTGAAATCCTAATCATTCTGTTTCCTGATGAGCAAACAAACTGGGCCGAATGCTTCACTCCATTCTTTCAGGTTTTATGATTTTGCTTTTCTCATTTCCTATAGTGCATTTCATATTCGATTTTTTTTTTGTTTCGGTTTGGTTGTGGGGTTTTTTTTGGGTTGTGTTTTGTTGTTGGTTTGTTTGTTTTCCATAGGAAAGGCTCATAAGTGCTATTTGCTGCTCTTAATAGGATTGCTGCAGGTTTAAAGCCAAGAGTATTGCAGTACGATGATGTGTGATTTCAGAGCCCTTTCCAATGGAAGCAGAAAGAACAAGGATATTGGACTTCCCTCCTTAGTGCCCCTCTAAGCTCCCTACACAGAGTAGCGAGAGTCTGACTGGCAGATTTAATCACGGAGCTACTTGAGGAAATATCACACTATGCTTTCCCACCTCTTATAATCTTTGCCCAGACTTCTGCTCCTGGCAATTGTCAATGACTGATTTTCAATACAGCACAATAAGGGAGCTGCTCCATCACACCTATGAAGCCCTCATGCATCATCAGGTTGTTTGTGTGCACTTAAGTGTCATGTTCCTCTTCGACACAAAATGGGCTTCATCCATTCCACCCGTCTGCAGTCCCCACTGATGACCAGACGTGGCTGATACCAGGCACCGTGTGGGATTAGAGTCATCCTTATTTTAAGAATGGAACCTGCTCACAGGAGAGGACCCTCGGATATTCAAAGGGAAAATGATAATCATAACTGCTGAGCAGTGGTAACTTGTTACCAAGGAATGGAGAGAAAGAGGGCCTGACTGCAAAAAGGATTGGACTGTCTGGAAGCAGGAAAGCCAGAGATGGAACTCCTCCCTGTTAGGGGAGTGAAGTTTCCCTTCATGGAAAGGGCCACAGCATTGGTTTGTAGCTGTTCTGGAACACAAGCAACCAGGGGCCTCCTTTGGGCAGCAGAGGTAGTGATGGGGTTGGACCCAAAGCCAAGATGAGATGTTCCACGTCAGCACTCCCAGGACTGATGTTAGTGCAAGTATATATAAGGAACTTATATATATGATGTATCTTTGCAGACTCCTTATAGATCTGATATGGTAAGATTCTCAAATACATTTTTTTAAAATATATATATTTAACTAAATATATGTCTTTAATTCACCTCAAGGAGTACAATAAAAATTCCTGAACATAATCTTAGCTATCAAGGAACTCTGTATCTTGATAAATAATTGGAAGCTGTGTTTTCTCCAGCTTTACTACTACTAACTGTGGCTCCTCTGCCAGAGGTTACTGATGACAACAGAGTCAGCAGAGCAGGGTTTGGTCTCTCCCTTCAACCACTTTGATTTAGTGCAAACCCATCTTCACCAGAGAGTGACCTACCATGTTAATTCTGAGTTAGTCACGGGAACCTACTATCTAGCAAGGATGTAAAAGTAATGGCAATCAGCATATTTTAAATTATGCAGAAAAATCTGCCAGTCTATAGGTACAGGCAAGTTCCGACAGAGTTGAGTTTGGAGCCTTTATAGGTCCTGCACTTGGGTCACACAACCCCATGCATTGTTACAGGTTTGGGAAGGAATGGCTGGAGAGCTGCCCGGCAGAAGAGGACCTGGGGGTGTTGGTTCAAAAGACATGGTCCTCAGGAATATGGTTTAGTAATTTTTATTTCCTATTTCTTATTTATTTTTTTGTCAGAGTTAGGTTGATGGTTGGACTAGATGGTCTTTAAGGTCCATTCCAACCTAGACGATTCTATGATTCTATATACACAAAGGAAAAAAATAATCAAGAACATCAGTAATAACCATGGACTGAATTTTCCATAAGTTACTAAGTTATTATGCAATATTTCTTAATGATTGTAATACAGGATTTACAAAAGACAGACAACTCTTTCCATCCAGCTGAAAGTCATGCAATGTATTAAGATTTCATTAATGAAATCATACACAGAAAAACACCAGGAAAATATATAAACCACAATGCCTGAAAAAGAACAAAAGCAGTGATTTAAAAATCTTTAAATCTCATTCCTTAGTTTCACTTTCTGTTCCTTCTCTTGAGCCCTGACTGCAGTCCAAGAATAGTCTGAAAGTGCTGCTCGGTCTAGAAACTTGGACTGTGAAGTGTCAAAAGGAGAGTGTTCCATTTGGCATTGTGAAAAATCTGAGAGGTACCAATTTACCATGCTCAGAAGTGACTTAAAGAAAAAATTCTTATCTTCTTATTTTTATTCTACCTCTCTTTCTTCTCTAATCCTCTCTAATCCACTCAAAAAAATTATCAGCTAAGATTTTGCCCGTGTCAAGATTTTGAACTGAGGGTGGTTTTGCTCTAACTTTGTTCTCAGAAGTGTGACAGCCCTTGGATCGCTTTTGCAGCGGGAATTGAGTTTTCTCTCCACTCTCATAACTCGGAGAGAATTGCAAAAGGATTTTGGATTAATGCCACAGAAGGGCTTTATCGCCCAAATCTTACCTTACCATTTCAGGAAGGTTTCCCACTTAGATGCTGTCTGACCCAGAGATGTCTCGATGCCTATAAAACTTAAAATTACCTGCATGGTTAAAATTACCCTTGCTGGCAGGGCTCAGATTGCCTTAACCCCAAGCAGATGATGGAGCATTCCTGCAATAAAAGGAAGTGACCCCTATATCTTCTATAGGAAGAACAAGACAGTGCTTTTGGCGCTGTAAAGATCATATCTAAAAATCCCATGATTATTGAACGTACGATTTGAGGGAATTTCTTAAAATACTAAATCCAGCTTTCTCCTGTCATAGTCAATTACTTGTCGTATAAATGTCACTTTAAATAAACTGCATTTCTTCCTGCTGCTTCCTCACACCTCACTTGTTGGTGATCAGGAGCCGCCTTCTAATCTCCTGGATAAGTTTCTTCTCGGAGAATTTATACCTACTTGTTTCTTTGCCCGTGTGAATTAGGTCTTTGATGTCTTTGCAAATAGTAACCGAATCTCAGCCTTTTATTCTTGTCAACCACAGCTGTTCCTGTAGGGTGTACTGGGCTCAGGCTTGAACCCAGGACCTTTGTGTGTACCTCTACCTGAAACAGTCCCCAACATGAAATCTTATGTTTTGCTGTGTTGGAACTTTGTGAAATGCTGGGGATTCCTGTCGATAAGTACCATAGCCAGAATGGTGAATAATTAAGAAAACTGTGATTTAGGCTGTTTAAAGAATTGCTGTGCTTTAGCCATCTGTTTAAGCAGCTGCTAATTACCCCAGCATCATGCCATTCATGGTCAGACAGCAGTCTCCATGAAGAGGCAGTGATGTTCACTGCTCCCTACCAGGCATGGAAGAGAAGAGGAACATTCCCACGGGGTCTTATTTTAGAAGGTTCTGTTAATCTTTTCTTGGAGGCTGGGGCTGCTGACCACTAGTATAATCAGCCTTGCTGTAGGCACACAGAATTTGGTGTTGAGACGTGGCTCGCTGTGGCAATACCTGTCAGCTGGAAGGGAATAATCAGTGGTCTCAGCTGTGGGAAACAGCTGAGAACAAATCCTGCATGCAAACAGGTGGTCCTTCATTGCACACAGACTAAAGCAAGAAGCCCTCTGCTCTCGCAGGTGTTTGCTGGAAGCCAGCAGCAGTGCTTACTGCTTTCAGGGGGGAGGCTCTAAGGCTGATATTCGTGATGGCTGCAGGGAAAAGGAGGCTGCTGCCTTTCTGGGAGTCTCCCAACAACCCCTTCCCAGCCCTCACAGGTATTTACTGGTGGTCTCAGAGCCAAAGCCGGTTGCACAGGGAGTTTACCAAGACCAACCGAAAATTAAACCTAAGAAAAGCCCAAGTCTGAGCAGGAGGAAACTTCTCCACCATGGCTGTCATAAGTCTCCCTGCAGAGACTTCAGGATGCTGAAAACCTCCTCTCCCCACTGAAACCACCCTTCTTAGGACATAGAGGAATAGCAGGAGGCTGAACACAACACCAGAAGAAAGGGACAGGTATTGAGAAGTTTGTCATGCATATTAACTTTTACCTGTAGTAGTACTACTAAGATTTGTTTGTAGAAGGTTTTTTATGAAGTAAATAAGGTGAAAAATGGCTTTCAAAGTTATGTTATTTACTGCTTAGTACATTTTAATATGTCTACTCTTCCGCTAGTTGAGATATTAATGTCATTGTTGCAACGAACGTTATTCTATATGTGTATTTGGGACAAGTAGCCATCAAAGTGAACTGTCATATATTGCTGCATAGGGGAAAACAAAGAAGCAAGTGGTCATCCAAAACCTCTGTGAATAGTATGAGGGGTTTTTTTTGTTTGTTTGTTTGTTTGTTTGTTTTCAGAGAAAGACACTCAAACTTGTAGTGCATCTCACCAAAGTTATACAACAAACCTGCAGCAAAGTCAGCAATGGAGACCCAAGCTCTTGAGTTTCTCTTTTATTAATTACTCTTGCAGTAGGTAAACTTCTCCTTCCCTTTCTTAGGTCACTGGTATTGATAGAAAATAGCATTATCTACTGGTGGACTTAATGAAGGTTGTGGAGACGTATTCCATAGCCAGAGGAAAGCAATCATCACAAAGTGAAGTTTTGGACACTAAGAATGGATTTCAGACTGAAATAGTAGGAAATTAAAGAAGAAAGTTCCCTCGGGTCTAGAAGCATCTGTAAGCATCTGTAACACCAGGAAAGCTAGGACTCAGAAAAAGGTGGATACTTGGGCTGATGTAATTCACTTGTACCAAGGGCAAAATCCCAGGGGAAAAAAAAAGCAACAAACAAACAAAAAACAACCACCCAAAAAACCAACACCCCCCCCCAACTGTATTATTTTCTGTATGTGATTTTCCTTAATTTCCTTTCCCTCAGAGAAAGAGCAGCAAGGAAATCTGCTGTTTACGACCCAAGAAGAAATCAGTTGAGGAAAGCAAAGGATTTAATGAAAGCACAGAGAAAATACTGCTGGAGGGAGTATTTCTCTGCTGCTGCAGAGAAAAAAGAAAAAAAAAAAGGAGAAAAGGTTGGAGGTAAGTATTCTGTAATGCATTGATTTTTCTATAGGTTTAAGGAAGGCATTAGATCAGAAAATATAATCCCCAAGGTGCTTTCTAGCTTAATTCTCTATGAAATGCTGGAAGTCGGATGCATTTGTTCAACAGCATCCACGGGAGCTGACTGGAAATGCTCTGCTCTTCCTGGGTCTCTGCTGGGCAACTGGTTTCTTCCCATCTCTTCATGAGTCGCTGTGATCTCCCTGAGTCACTGCTCTCTTGTGAGTCGTTGTGAGGTCTCTGAACCTCCTCTGGCACGGGGAGGGGAAGGAGCTGGAAGAGGATGAGGCACAGCAGGAGAGGTGGATGGAAGCTGGGTGGAAAGGGTGGCCGTGGGAGTGGGACAGGCAGGTACCTGCTCCGTGCCTCGAGGTGCAGGAGCTGTGAGGTGGTGACATAAAGAATTTAACTTGGAAATCAAATACAGCCTAAAAGGCAGCAAAAGATAGCAAATAAATAGTGAGAGACTGCCAGAAGGTGGAACGGTGGTGAAAGAGAGCAGCAGATGTCTTCTTTAGCTCACTTGGACCGTCGAAGTGTTGTGCTACCCCCTTTCTGCCCTGCATACCCCTTACCCCAAATCTTACAAATTATACAGAAGAATCAGATCATATGCTGAAAGGCTTGTAACTGAACGCTTAAGAAAAAAAAATAATAAAAATGCACACATAACACAACTGGAATTGCAATTCACAAGATCTGAAGGATGTTTAGGATGAGTATCTTGCTTCTAACCCCAAATCAAACAAAACAGTAAATAGCAATCATTACACCAGGATTTACTTCCTGTCATTTTTGCAAACTTAGTTTATCAGAAGTTATGCAATCCTTGTAGAATATATCCATATCTAATATGTATTAGTGTCATTTTTATTTTAAAAGCACTACAGTTAGATTTTTTTTAAAAAAACAACTTATATGCTTCAAACTGTCAATAATTCTGAGTTAATTGCAAAAGCAGTGTTGGGCTTGGTGGATTTCTCTGATCTCTTTTTCTTGGGTTTCAATAGCATCACTCTCTCTTTTCTGAGACTGCCAGTGTTGGAGTCTGGGGAGGTGGGAAGGGAGAGCACAGCAGCAGGGTGCAAGTGATTTTTGTATTTTTTTTCCTTTCCCCCAGCAAAACCAGTTAACTATATTACCGAGGTTTGTTTGAATTAATTTGGATTATTAGTGAATACTAGTGTAATTGACCTAACACTTTGGGTTATTAGAATGTTAAAACATTAATGGGGCCAATAATAAACCCCGAGCTCTATATATGTGGTTTCTGCTCTTTTTTTTTAATAAACTCATGGCAATATCATCATTTAGTTCTGAGAATTTGAGCCTGATCTTGACCACGGCTGCTAAAGCAGAGTCAACTTCTTCTGGGTAGGTGTTGGTGAACATAAGGACAGGATGGCAGGATCAGACTGTCGTTACTCAATTCTATGTCCTTCTGTTTGAAGTGCCATGCAATATATTTTTTTAGGCAGTACCAGAAGCTTAGCTTATAGGATTTCTGCCCCATTTTTGTCTATGGTGTTACAGAGGTGGGGTTTTCCCCCCTTGCTCGTGTGTATTCATGTATTACACCATGCACGTAATTCACAGACTGTAGCTATTTTAATCTGTTATTTGTCTTTTATTTTCTTTGTTGTATTACTCCCTCCCATGCCTTCAATGTTAAAAGTGTGTGTTTTTTGCAGCAAACATAAAAGCATATATTTCACACTTCAGTGCACCGAACAGTAGTTAATGGCATTCTGATTCAGCCTTACATTTGAATAGGCTTAATTGTATTCTTATTTTATTTAAGCAAGTTGCAGTATTACGGAAACTCATTAAGGTTGTGCTTGCTTCTTCCTCGGGGAAGGCTCAGCCGTATTTCTCCAATTACATTAATCAGCATGACAGAAATACTAAAGATCTACTTCACATGGTGTCATTGTCTTCCCATAAAATGGGTCACAGAGACTAAAATATGTAGGGAAGTTATTCTCTGGGTACCTTTTATTTGCAGAAGTACTTTTATTTTTAATTAGAGAAAGCAATGCTTGAGAGCTGTAAATGTGGGTCCTCCTACAGTCTGAAGTCTTCTGTCTAAGAATATTAAATATACAATGCTTGAAGAAAGCACCCTCAATTTCACAATTGTGAACCTCAGCCAGGAAGAAACTACCTGTAGATCTCAGAACTATGTGTCACATCAATAGATCTTACCAAGGGAAAAGCTATAAAATTATATTAAGTTACTAATTTATTCCAAATTGTAATTCCAACTTTAAAATAGAATATTTTTTTGGTCTGTCCAAAGGAGTCTGGTCTGTAAGCCCTTCTGTTTCCAGTATGACAAAGCCTAAAAGGGCTAAAAGAGGGTAGATTTAGACTCAGTTTAGACTCAGTCAGTGACTGAATTAATCTCTGCTCGTGATCTGTTTTGAGACTCTCAGTTGAAAAATTTAGCACCAGGGAAAGTTCACGCGTCTTTCAAGAGAGCAAGGTTTTGTGTAAATTACAGGCATCACTGAAAGTACTTCGTTAGGTGAGAGCCCTTCTCTTCCCAAAACGGGAGAGGGTCTGTGTTAGTAACATCTTCATGCAAGTTTATAAAACATACTTATTTTTACCAGATCTTTGTTTATTTGTGGGTGGGTTTTTTTTTTTCTGGTAATGAGCGGAGAAATAGGAAAGTCTTATAAAACCCGCTGCTTTCTTTTATGACCAGATTTTTGTCAATTAAATTTTTTTTTAGTAAAGGCAGCTTAAAGAGCTGAGAGTTTAGCTGCTAAACACTCCCGTTTACACACAACAACACACATTTTTTGAATTACTTTGTAACTTCAGCAAATAAACATATTCCCTTGGTGTTTGATTATATGAAGACAGTAAAATCCATGAAGAGGAGACTGCAGTTTGCTGCTTGTGTCGCAGGGCTCCTTATCTTCTCTTTTGATAGGGTTATTTTCACTGGACGTCTCTGAACAAGATTAAAAAAGGCTGTGGTGGGGGTAGGGAAACGTGTTGGAGATCAGTGTCACCACCATGAAAGCTTGCCTAGTAAGGTTGTTGTAAAATGAGCATACATCTGATTAGGGAAGCTCTCTAGATGGAATATTATTAGTTGATTCAACAAGCATAATATAAAGTGATTTTAATCTCAAAGACTAAAAAAGAAGACAAAAGCTTATCCTATCGAGACTGCATACTAATCACAGTGTTATCAGAACTGTTAAATTTGCATGATAAGGTCCCAATGTACTTTATAATAGCCTGGAAGTTTCAGATAAATATAGACAAATTTCCATAATGAGCTGTTATTATTCTCCTATTAGTATTTTGCTTTTCCTTAGAAGCATAGGTGATCTGAGTTTGGATTGCTTTTTTTTTTTTTTTAATATATAAGTAAATAAAATCAAATTACATACTTCCCATTAGGTAGAAACTGCTGGAAATGAATATAATGCTGCTTATCTGTCCTGATTCTTGTATGTATTGATTCAATATTATAATCATCTGAATTATGACTATTAAGTTGAGATCAACATATATATTCATTTACGTACCTCAATTTTAAAAGGAAAATTATTGAGAAGAAAGTTAAAGAGCAGACTGTGGCAAAGCAAAAATACTTTTTTTTTTTTTTAAAAATATTTATCCATTGGAATTTTTAATGAAGGTTTTAGCTTGTATGTTTGGGTTTTTTTTAATAATTTTGAGGCTTACATCTTTGGTTGGTGATATTTTGGTGAAGATTGTGTCCACCTCAATTTATTTAGTTATTCAAGATGCTCTTTAATTAGAGTCTCAGTTTCACCAGTCTTTTCACTGAAGATCCCTTCAAAGTTTAGGCTCTTACTGGACGTAGCTATGTATATTTTAGTTCTAGTTGAAACCTACTAGAATTTTCACTTGGCTGCCTAATAAAATTTAACGTTTCTAATAAGTTAAATTTCACTATATAATTAAAATTTCATTATATGTATTAGAAATTCCATTATATGTGCATATTTCCCAGTCAGAATACCACCACGTTTTTTCCCAGTGGCCTACACTATTGGCATGGCCTTCCTTCAACGTATGAGGGAGGGTCCTCATGAAACCACCTGCTTTTTTTTTACTTCTGTTGTCACTGTTTTCTTGATCTATCAGTTGGGCTCCTCCTTTGCGAAGTCCCATCGTGGCCTGACCACACCACATTCCTGTCCCCATGTTCCCTCCTTCCTTTGTGTACAAAGTCACGTACCTGGACGTTTCCACGTGTGCTCCATAGATAAACTCATTCTGCAGAAAATGCTGACCACTGAACACAAAGGAAAAAGCAGCAAGTAATAATATTTTTATAAAAAATATTTTATAAAAAACCTTTTATAAAAAATTTATTTTAAAAATTTATAAAAAAAAATTATAAAAAATTATTAAAAAAAAGTTTATAAAAAGGAAAGAGTGGGTCCAGATTCCATGGATAATTATCTATACACCGTGCTTCAGCAGTGTTTGACCAGCCTCTTCTTTTTACAAGGAATCTGCCAATTATATACCACGTGTTAGAAAAATCCTGATGTTTTTCTATGAGAGAGTTAGAGTGTGATCTGATGAATAAATCCAGTACCTGTACACCCTAAAGGAGGGATGGGGTCACCAGCTAGGGCTGCTTGCTGAATAACTTCTCCCTGTTTTTTTTTTTATTGATACATAACATAAGGTATGTGTTTGTGATCTTTTTACCATTGTGTTAATTAAATTCCCCTGTAACCTTTTTATCAAAAAGAATATCAATGAACAGCTTTCTAATTAATCTTATTTCATTTTTTAGCTTTGCACTGTCTCACAGAAACTGTAACGAGTGTGTGAGCATATTCTGAAGAGTATGCTTTTGTATTTTCTTTTCAAATACTGCCACCCTGTCTTCCTTCCCTGTTGGCAGATAAATCCTATATGATTAGTATGGCAAATATTTAATAATTTTTGGGTTTTTTTTTCTGAAAATAACTGGGGCCAGATTATACCAACTCATTAGTAACTTGATGGTAGTATATGTTTTTTGCCCTCATTCTGGGAGTCCTAGGCTTCCAACTCTGAAGCTATGCGGGTCAAGCCAAGGAGAAAGTGGCTATGGTGGCTGGGCATGTTGCACATTGTGCATCTAAAGTGCATACTTCATTTCCATGCGTGAAGGTCAGGTCAAGCAATTAGGAAGGTCCATTTTTCCGTGCCGAGTATCTGCTAGACTCCTCTGCACCATAAGGAGCATATTGCATAAGATGGATTGTTGTGTTAAATTGTGTCCTGAAGACAACACAGGACCCTAAGCTTATATAGCTCAAGAGAAAGTGCTTTTAATTCCAATGACCTTGGCAGGATAGCCATTACCTCTTTACTTATTTGTGAGGAACGACTTGCCTGGGTTTGAGGTACAGTATAGTAACATTCTCTGCCAGAAACAAAGGAGGGCAATTTAACACTTCTGTTTCCTTCTTACAGACCAGGTTGGGGAGCTTATTAGATTTTGAAAACTTCATTCTCTGACGTTGTCTATTTCTCATTTTATTGAGTATAGAACCTAAGTACTTGGAACAACTTATAGGAAAATAAAGTTGAACGTTAAAATACTGTTACAGAAGCTCAAGAATGATTAGCTAGTAGAAAAGTGGTGGTAGTTAGCATATTCCCTTGAGCAAAAATTGGTGATCTTGTATTTTTCACCCCCCCATTTCTCCTACTGTATAAATTACTCAGGATCCCTTCCGTCATTCTCATCTCCCTCTCTTCTCTGGAAGTGACCAGGCAAACCTCAAAACTTCTTTGTAGGATATTAAGCTAAATAAACTCTATCTACTCTTCTTACTGAATTAAATAATTTGGTTTATTGTCTTTCAATATCAGATATACTTTTCAGCTATTAAATATTCTTGCATTCTTCTCTGAACCTTCTCCCGCTGATTACCACCTTCTTGAACTATGGCCACTGGAACAGAATACAATTCCAATAATGGTTATTCCACTGCCAAAAACAAAGCTAATGTACCATGTTCAATCTTGCTAATATTTACAGTTTGTACATCCAAGGATCACTTTATCTCTTTTGGGCTGAACCTTACCATAGGAGTTCATCCATATTCATCTTTGTATTTGCTAAAAGTGCCAAATCTTTTTCAGAACTAAGGTCACAGTTCTGCATTCTCTGCTTTTGTTCTACATTGTTCTTCTTGGTTAATTAACTCTTTGTCTTGTATTTCAGGTCATTAGTAGGTAGGTCATTAGTAGAACTATTTAAGAGTCTGGCTTCAAAGCCACAAGAATGCACAAGTAAAATCTCCATTATGAATATTTTTGTTTGCAGTGACTTTTGAGGTCTAGGTCTTCATTGGACTTTTAGTCTGTTTCTTTGTATTTTGCTGGTTTCATATCTTCCTACTTAAAAAGCTGGGTTTCCTATTTAAAGACTTTGCAAAAATAGATATATTCCACCCATGTTATCAATTCATTCAGCCTACATAATGCTTTATTATATTAATTGCTAATGAATGAATAATTGCACGTTATTCAGTATGTACTGGTTCTTACCTTACACTATACAAAATACACAGGAAAAAACCAGGAATGCAGAGGAGGTATCACCTAATTGGTGCACCTTTTGCACGAAGAGGAAAAGCACAAACCTTAAAGTGCCCTAGAAAGGTGTGTCTATTGTAAGGTGTGACAGAGAAATAATAAAACAATACTGTGCAGTGCTCCTAAAGAAATCTTTTCAAAATACTAGCCTGTAATCTAGAATTTATGAAAAAAAATAAGTATTGTTTTAGTATTTTTATATATAGAATTGTTACTGTAGTTCGTACAAAGGACTAAAAAAAAAACCCAAATGATGAAAAATGAACATACAGAATCAATTTTGGAGGATTTATTTAAATTTTTGTGAAGAAGTTATCTAGATAACTTTGGTTAACCCTACTACAATGTTAACATTAGAAATACACTGTTCACCTACTCTCCCTTTTGAATATTGTGCTTCTACATCTTTACACCACGGTTGTTTTTTGGGCTTCAAAACAGTTCGGATAAGAAAATGAGAATTTGATCGTGTTGTGTATTTTATGTTCCTGGGACCATTACTGACGGGTGGATCTGAATGATCTGTGCACATCTGTGTCAATCACCAGAATGAATTTGTTGACATTTATGTCTTAAACAATATGCATGTATTTGCTGTCAAGTGTTATTTGGCTGTACAAATATTTATCTGCTGTAGCATTGGCTGTATTAGCATAATCTGACAAATAATCAATATTTCTCTGAAGTTCTAGAGTCCAGACAGCTAATCCTAAATAGCATAATTAGAATGAGAACGATGAAAAAGATTTATATGATATTTGACCTAGTTCCAAAGTTCTGCATATAAGATACAGTTTCCAAGATTGGTAATTTCAGATTAACTGTTAGGATATCAGAATTTCAACTGAATAGAAATCTTTTTAAGTGGAAGGAATACTTAGTGCTCGTGTGAACTTAAAAAACCAGGATTCTCCATAGGAAAGTCAATAAAAGGAGTTCTTGAGAATGCCTTGAGGATTAGGAGGTTAAATAAAATATTACATTTATTAAATTAAAACTGTTTAGAAACACTTATCATTTTTATCAAGAAGTCTGTTAAGTCCAGAAAGAAATGCAAGAATAGTGATTATGATAAGAGAAGAATAAGGGGCGGAAAATGAGAAGAGGGAAAGAAAGGGAGGAGGTAGGTAATTAAAAATAAAGATAAAATAGAGTAATAGTTAGCCAAAAAGTTAAGGCGGTTACTTAAAATGACAGAGAACAAGATCTATTTCTCTCTCATTTTTAATGAGAAATTCCATCCAGATAAACTTGTCCACAGACTATTCAGATATTTCAGATATCTGTGTTTGTTTGATGAAAGGGCTTTCTTGTATTAAAATAAGCTAACTATTTTTATTTGGGATGATGAATTTCTCCTAAAATCAATATCTGAACATTTCTGAAATAGCGTGGATTCTATCTCTATACTAGCAGGACCTAAACTCTTACTTCTTCATACTGTTGAGCTAAGACATTTTGAAATGCTATTTGAGTAAAAGGTTTAAAATTTACACCTGAGGACCTTCCTTGCTTGAAATATATATAGTTTACTATTGTGGATTAAATCTGATCCAGTGGTAATTTTCTCCTTTTTTTTTTGTAACTACTAAAAACGTTTAATTAAAAAAATCCCCCAAAGTCTCAACCTAGAAAATAGTTAAGCCACAATGAGTCTGTCTTATTGTGCATATGTGTGATACTGCTAGGCCTAAAGGCTGTAAACTATTTCCAAATATCTTATAAAAGTAAATGTCAGAGATTACAAATTGAATAACAAACTGGTATGAACATGTATACACTTGTAACTATTTGTCAGATTTAATGGAAACACAGCAAGACCAGAATTTGTATAACCTTAATCTTAAATTCAGTGCTTCAATACTGAATGTAATCCAGTTGTCATTAAATTATATACTTAAATAAATTATTTCATATATGTATTAAAATAAGCCAACTATTTTTATTTGGGATGATGAATTTCTCCTAAAATCAATATCTGAACAATATACAGATATCAAACTGACTGTCAGATAATATTTTTTAAAATCCTTCCTTTAAGAACCTGGTTGGTTGTATATATGACAGAAGAAAACTAGCTAGGAAACTCAGTCTATGTTCATTTACATATTAATAAGGAATTTTTTTCTTAAAGATATGCCAAAAACAGTCTGAAATTTGTCTGACCTATGAGGTGCCTGCCACCTCCTGTATTTGAGTGAAATAGATAAGTAAAATTAAAAAAATATTATAAATAGCATCAGAAAAATAAGAATTATTAAAAAAAAATCTTTTCTTAAATAGAAGCAGATCATGAAGCTAATCTGCACCAAAATCTGTGTCTGTGTTCATGAATGTGACATTCTACAAAATGCTTCATGGACATTTAATGGGAGAATTTTTAGATTAAAATAGTTTAGATTAAAATAGCCTGTGAAAGTCCATAACTAGACTTTTCTGGCAAGCAAAGTATTGAAGTACAAACTGAAGCTAATGAAGAACAGTTATTTTGGCTTTCGAGGGGCCAGAAAATCATTCCCCAATCTACTGAAAAGGTCTAGAAGACACATGTTCTCACCTTCTAAGCAACCTTGTGTGGAAAAAAATTGCTGCTGCTTACAGTAGTTATGTTGGAGCTATTTTACAAGTTTCTTTTAAATTTTGTCTGAGGAGATCTTAAAATTTGTCTCCCCATAGAAAGATGGGAAATAATGTTGATATATCTTGGTACAATGCATTAGTGACAGCCTTTTAGTGAAAGTACGAGAAAATTGGGTTCATATATGCTCACAGATAGACAAATAAGCTCCTGCAGTGATCTAGCCCAATGGAAATGAAAATCTGAATGAGCTGTTTACAGTCTGTACGAGATAAGGATGACTGAAGTCTAGTAATAATCTAGAAATGATAATAAGAAATACCGAGAAGTTATCAAACGTAATGTTCAAACTTTAATTCGGAATCCCCCAACAAATCAATTTCCTTACTGTGATCACAGGCATAATTCGTCAAGATCAAGCAGTTGTATGATAGCAAGCTTTACATTCACAGTCTTCTAAAAATTCACTCGAAGCAGCGTTGAACGTGTGCCATCTTTCAGTAATGGGCAATGCAACTGCTGAACAGCTTTCCTGGGTGACTCTTCCTGCCTTTGGCTAGCAAGGAAAGCCTATTTGGGAGTTTTAGGTGTTTCTCTAACTAATCATCCTTTTAAATACCCAAGATCAAATGAAAAACCTCTACTCTTACTCTGATGCAAAGCAGATCCACTCACCAGGCTGTGGGAAGGTACTGTTCTTGTCACTCGGGACACGTCAGGAACCCAAACGTAGCCCTGAATATAGCGAGTAATTCATCTTCCTGAAGCGTTTAAAAGCAGCTGAAAACTAAATTACATTTTTTATTTTTCTATATGTCCTTCATTAATTCATACACTGAGCGCAGGCCTTACTACCAGAGAAAGCTGTTGTGATAATCTTGGATGACCCCCTGAGCAATCAGACTATCAGGCAGCACCTTCAGTATTGAATTTTGTCCATATCAAAATTTAGGTTTCACTTGTAGCATATCTTTTCCGAGGTGTATGTTTTTCCTCTAAAGTCTTTGAGTAATGGTTAAGCCTGTTTCTTTCCCCATAAAGGTATTCCAGGTAGCAATCCCACTGGTTGTTTAGAATTTGCTAATTTTCAGTCCTTTTTTAATTGGAGCATACAGCTATTTGGTTGTATTATGGCCTTTTATGCTAAAACAAATACCTGCCCAGTGACAAAAAATGATCTTATAAGGTCGCAATTGCCACCATCTTAACAAGGAAAAATGTTAAACTTTCATTTTTGCTGCTCACAGATATGTTTCTAATTTGTTAACCTCCATTGCAAGATAAAGGCACTAGAAGAAAACAAAATATCCCAGCAATAGACCTGCTATATCATACATATTCCTAAAACTAGTGTCTTATTCCTACTTAATACTTCTTCTTTATATACCCAAGCATCCCACTGAAACTGGATATAAATATAAGTATACACTTGCACAATTTTGTGCTTCCATACAATAATCTTATCTAGTTTGTTGACAAAGGAGCTGGTTCATACTGAACTGAAAGTTTTGCAAGTTCTGAGTTTATTTTTGTTGCAGTTTTTTGTTATGCATTATCTGGGGTATCCATTTACCTCTGGGTGTGACTGGGTGATTAGTTTATGTGTTAGATAGTTGCTGTTACATATTTTAGTTCACACAAAGTACTTGAAGTGCGTGACCAACGTGGAAATAAAGATATTGGGACAGAAGCTGTAAAGCCACTTCAAGCTTCAAACCCCAAAATAACCTTACTCTTTCAGCCCCTCAGAAAAGCAATCTTTCTTTTAAATTGCAGGAATTTGCATTGCACACTAAATTCTGAAGTTTTACTGACTGTCTATGAATCACAGATTTAATTCCTCAGTAAAAACTTTGTGCAAAACAGATGCAGTTTAAAAGCAAGTGAGTATATTACAAGAATGAGTATTTTTGTAGCTGACGTTGTGTTATTTTAATAAAGCAATTCTACAGTAATTAGCTGGGGATTTACTCTTGGTAGTTTTTACTTATGGATAAGTTGAGATCAATGATCATCACATTAATCACTGTGGCTAAAAGCATATTTTGAAGTTGCTTTTGTTTTACATTTTATTTGGGGACATGGACAGAACAGTACTGTATTTAATTTAGTTATAATACACAGTAAACAATAACATTGTAGCTCTGCAGAGGAGCTGAAAAACATTTTTTATTTTTACATAAGTGTTGATAAACTAATTTTTGTGAAGATTTATTCGCATAATTTAAAATTAATCTTACTACAGTTTACTGTGTTGATTTCATTTTTGGGCTGGGATCGTTCTCCCAGAGTTTTAATATCTAGGCATGAGTATATCAGCTTTTCTCCAGGAAAATCTTCTTAGCCAACCTTTTCAGTCAACAGGTATGGGATACTGTCAGAACCAATATACTTCACCTTCATACTGTGTTTGGAACAGATGGGTAGTAAAAGGAAGACTTTTGCATATTATGGGTCATGGATTTAAACCAGCTGGTTTCTGATTACAGTTTTCTGAGTCACGTGTCATGATTAGCTGAGAGAATTCTTCCCCAAGAAGACTTCACCCTGTTCTGGTCTATGCTGATAAGGTACTAACGCACCTAGTTAAATCTGCAGCGTTCTGCATCACTTTGATGGAAAATAAAAAAAATTGGTTCTTTGTTTCAATTCATTACAGGAACAATACCCAAACTCCAAACCCTGTTCCTTAGGTCTGCATACCTCGAGGATATTCAGTGCGAAATCTGTGTTTTATTCTCTCACTACTCCGATTTTCTTCCTTTTTCTTTTTTTCCCCCCCCTTATTTTCATTTCCCAATCCCACAGTCAAAACAGAACAAAACCAGTGAAATATCCGTTCCCATTGTGCTTTACAGGTGCTGTTCTTGGCAGTGGTACACGTTTATATCTCACGCCTCTTTCTGGGGGTACTGCCAGTGATGCACTACTTATGATGAAACCGGTCACTAGTCTCTTCCACTGAACTCTGAGTGCTTATTTGGCTCTTCCAACTCTAAATGTCTGTGCTTTAAAAAACTTGCCCCAAGACACAAGAGAAACCAAACAGTGTTCTTTAGAGAAGGGTAGGTTTGCCTCTGGGAAGATCACTTTTCAAAGTCATTTTAAATGTGAACATGCCAGAAATGTTAATATTTACATTGATTA
>JAOQGH010000023.1:87691961-87716653 GCA_025769975.1 Gallinago jamesoni
TTTCCTTCTTTTCCTTCTTTTCCTTCTTTTCCTTCTTTTCCTTCTTTTCCTTCTTTTCCTTCTTTTCCTTCCTTCTTTTTTTGTTATAATTTTTTATTATTATTGTAGGTATGGTAGATTGCTCATTCTTGTTCACGGTAGGTCAAACTAGTTGGAGGCACCTTTCTGAGAGATTCATTTGCATGCAGAAACTACGTCCTTGTCACTTTGTGGAATGCATTTTCAAACAAGCACGGCTCTCACCAGATAAATGACATTTTAAGAAATCACAAAATGCGCCTTAAACAGCATAATGGCTTTAAAGCATTTTAATTAGTTATTTGGCAAATCGACAGATGTAAAGTATCACCAAGCATGCATAATTTATCCACTAACAATAGTGTCTGTATTTTTTAAGAGCTCGTAACACTGCCTTGTATTTGCGCTTTAATAGACCATTGATTGTGATCCTAACATAGTTTGTAAGAGCTTTAAACACAAAATGCTTGAAACAATGAAATTCCAAATAAAATAATGTATCCTTTTTTATACCAACCCTATAATGTCATTCATTGTCACTAGCTACACTTAAGTAGCTTCAAGAGAACTGTATTATTAATATTGGATGTTTTTTATTCTGTAATATTAAAAACATTACATAATATCAATTTACACCATTTTGCCATTTTTGTTTATTTATTTATTACCAGAATTTGCTCTAGAGCAACCTGTAACTGCTTTCCTTGAATTTGTTGTTTCTTCTTCCCTCACATAAGAAATGAAATGTACAAGGGTGTACTGGCATCTCTTTCCTAAATATCTCATATCCTTTGATATACTTAAAGGTGCCTGAGAGCCGTGAGACAATGACAGATGTGACACAGATCCTGATCAAATAAATTTCTCTCTGAATTGGCAACTGGAAGCTAGACAAGATGCTGAGACGGCACTACATGTCTGGTTTTAACCAGCTGAATCACATCCAGTTTGGATTCAGTTCAAGATTAAAGCATCCGCATTTCTCTTTCCAACTGTCTGAAACCTCTACGTGCGCTAGATATCTACATCCCATTACAATCATTGCACAGCTCCTTAGCACAGTCAATGGAACTGGGGAAGCAATTTAGTTCATCCAAAAATAGTACCTCTAATGCCTGAATCAGTAGTTGAGACTCTGGCACTTGATGTCACTTGTTCTGTGCTAGGGTGTCCCACCTGACCACCAGCTGCCATTCCAGAAGACTTATGCCCCCACGCATGACTTGCATGCTCTGGAGCGTTTCAGTTGGCAGTAGATCCCTATGTTTGAGCCACCAAGTCCTGATCTGATGGGTGATTAGTGAGATAGCTCTGGCTGATTAGTGGAATCCAGTGACTGTATTGGCTAGATTTTGCATTGACTGACTTGTCCATTCACAAGCAGGCACACATTTTGAGAGATGTCATCCTAACCTGGAGTTGGAGCTGCCCTGGAGAGCCTTTGGCTGTTAAGAAAGCCCTCTAGTTTGTAGGCTACAACTACAATCAGTAGTATATCTACAGAGGAACATTCAAATAAGAAAGAAAAATCTGCTTCCCGTTAAGAGACATCTGTTTGCATCACTCTTCAGCACTGACTGTCAGGAACCATTCCTACTCTTGTGCCTTAAGCTCCTTCTGTCTGTTTGGGACACAGTTACCCATGGGATATGGACACAGGAAATCACGGAGGTGCTTCTGTAACTTCTTAATTTTCTCATGGAGCTCTGCCACTTGGAACAACTTGGAGGCTTGAATTTCTGCTGCCACCTCTTACTTCCTTCCCCACCATGACCCTGAAGCTAAATCCTTGTGCAAATTAGTTTTTTCCATGCTCCAGTTCCCAACCCGATACTCAGGGATGATTCTGTCAGTGAGCGATGAGTACTACCTACTGATGGAGGTGTGAAGAAGCAAATTTTAAATCCCCCTTGACATATAAACCTAAACCAGCTTCTCTGCTTGAGACAGTGCTTTTAAAATTGTGAACTTCTGGGATAGCCTACAATTCTGCTGCTCTCTTAACAGCAAGAAAAAAGCCATATCTATTCTCCATCCTCTAGATTCTAGACTCTTCTAGATTCTAGGTTCCCTTCATCTTAGATCTCCCCACGCTCCACAGGCAATTTTTTTTTTTTTTAGAATGAAAGCTGTGAGAATACGCACATTGTTTTCATGTGCAATTTATGCAAAGCACACATGCAAATCAAGGACTTGAATGTGATCCTTCACTCAGTAATTCAGCTCCTGATTGCCCTTAAGAGACATTTTAATTCAGGCCATACTTCCAGCCACAGATGTTGCTATTCCTCTCCTACCTGCCCACCTGTGGTTCCTCTTTCAGGGAGAAGCAGTAAGAGCAGAAACTGTGGAACTTAAAAGTACATATTTGCCCCCACTTGGCGTCACCTTTAATTTTTTTTTTAATTTTTATTGTCTTAGCCATGGTTCTGATATTCAGCGCTAAATGTGAAAAACTTGTCTGTAGCACCTTTTAGAAATTTGCTGCTCATTGTTGAATAATAAAATATCATTTAATGCAAAACCTGTTTCAAAGTGACAAAAGCTTTGGAATGAAATGCCATTTGTATAACATTGTGTTGCATTACAAGCCATCGTGAAATAATTATTTATTCAGCATAGGAAGGTATATACCCTTCTGTGTCTTCATCATCTACGTCACAGTCTTCTTCAACTACATATTAGATTTTGAAGAGCTGATATTTTGTGAATTTAAATTGCTATAACTTTTTTACAAAATATTTAAACATAAACACATGTTTACAATATTTCCCAAATGGCATCCTCTGATATATCATCAGGTTGCATATGCATGAAACAATTATGAGCCAGAACTAGAAAGTTTATTAACACAGTGTAACACCAAAAATATTAGTAAGAGTGGGAAAAAAATTCATTTGGATTACACATTTTGTCTGTACAGCTGTACATAGCAACATGTAAGTGCACATGCATATGTGTTTTGACAAATAACCATGCTTGTGTGATATGTATGTGTTGATGAGTGTTATAGATAAGGATTTTACTTCATCTCTTTCAACGTGTATACTTGAGTCTTCATACAGCCAAATTTGTACGGGAGGTTGGGGAGCTATACATCCCATGGTGATTGGATAATGGTAGCAAACGTAAACTGCTGATGCCAATATTCATTATGTTGCATTTAGGAAAAATAATTTAATAACAAGAACAATTTACTGAGTCGATTGCAGGTAAGTTTTTAATTTCCCAGGTTACTGAAAATAAATGGTTTGGCTGTCAATCGTCATATTCACAATAAGCAAGACTTTTCTTCCTCTCCAGTTCTAATCCTGTGACACCAGAATCATGGTTTCTCTATGTAATTGAATCATCTGGAGAACTCTCAATTTTCTGATTGTTTATTTGCTTTCTTTTGATTGGATTGGCTTTGAACTTGTGGATATGTTTTTTGTACATTATTAGGTTTGTGCAGATTTGTTTATCTCAAGCCTGGGATAGCTACTAAAGTTTAGATTTTATACATTTTTGAACTCTTTATTTTCACACAGAGAAGTATGATTACTGTAATTAACACTCTTTCATTAATATTGATGGAAGCAACCTGCTATTCATTTGCATTTAAACAATAATAGTGATGTTATAAGTATTAATTAACTTTGCAATTAAAAACAAATAGGAAAGCAAAGAGGTTTTCTTGAGCATAATTATTGCAAATTCAATCTGGGCCATGATTTCACTAAATTCTATAAAATATTCCTGGTTCTGTAAAGTTCAAGGTTTTCTTGAGAGTTTTGCAGCACTAAAATAATGAATATATTTCTATAAAGGATATGGCAATTCATCTAATATCTTAATTAAAGAGGAAATGTTTTTCTGCTTGTAGATTTACATTTTTTTTTGTAAAGCCATTCATGTAACTATATTTAATCTAATTTTCATGCTATTAGGGATATTCCACATAAATGTGTTCATAAAAGATCAAAACTTAGTGACTCTATTGAGGTGCATAAATTTCCTTTGTCCAATGAATTTGAAAGTGTTGACAAAAAATGACAGATTCCTGTAAAAAAGCCATACCATTTAACCTTTTTTTTGTTCATATTATGGCCTGTTTCAGCTGTTGCTGGTATAAATATAAATCTTTTCATTGAATCAGAATTGCTTGTAAATAGTCAGGCAAATAAACTTTAGGCACTGTTTGCATTTATTTACTGTTCTTCCAATGATGTCTATAGTCTAAAACATTCTCAAAGTTGAAACAGTAGGGAAATATGTAGATAAAGGAAGAGTAATAAGTAATAGAAATTCTTTATCTAGAAACATTATAGATTTGGTTGACACAGCTTTCAGAAAGGTATACTTCAATATACAGGTATGCAGTTTAGGAATCCATGTCCTTTTCAAAATATAACAAGGTTTATCAAGAACCTAAATCTTGGATTCCTTCTGTACTTAGGTTTAAATTGATTCACAATCTTCATTAAATGCATAATATTAAACATTTTATTAAAGTATGTAAACTGGGAGCATAGTAACTGTAGGATCTATGTGAAGTTGTGGTGATCTGCCTCTCAAGGTCTTGTAGGGTGACCCACCTTTTTTAATTTTCATGCATGGAATCTAGACCATCTATGCTTGTAATGGGGATGCCACAAAACTTCAGCACACATAAATATTTTTAAATGTTCCCACACTCCTCCTTCCTAACATGAATAATTACTATTCTTTGAAATAAGTTAACACATAGGGCACATATGCTAGGTCTTGTCAAAAACAACCCGAAAACCAAATAGTATTGTCTATTCAGTCAGAAATAATACACTTTATATCTTGGCTGGGTAATCACAGCTTTCTATTACCTAGAAAAGAACTTCAGGAATAATAAGTCAACAGAGATTACAGTTAACGTTTAGAAGAACACTTTTCTTGAAATGAAGGTGTCGCAGCTTTGAAAACTTTCATTGCCATAAAATATTCAAAGGGGCCACCAGAGTGTGGAATGTGCTCAGCAGAAACAGCCTCCCACAGGATGAAATGTCTTTTAGAGGATTACTTACACTAGTTTATGACAAGGTGATGGTTCTATGCTTTCAATGTAAAAAAAAAAAAATTTAAAAAAACCCAAATACAATGCTATTCATTGCATTAGAATTAATTTAAAAGGTGGATCAAGTAGTTGGAGGCAGAAGGTAAGTTTTACGCTGGAGATGTCAGAAGTAATGTAATTAACAAAGGAGAGCACACAGGCTCAAATCCATTGGTGACACACAGAGAGTCTGACACAGCTAGTACCTTAGCCGAGACTCTTCACTGATGTTCAGCAGCCTCCTCGTGAATGTTTAAACATGTTTCTAACAACTTATTAAGAATACATTCATTTAACAAAACCCTTTGGTCTTGCCTTAAGCATATTCTACCTCTCTACTCAAACTAAAGACTGGCCTGTATTAACAATATCTTGGGTTTTGAATGAGAAAACTGCATTTTTTAAAAATGGTCTCGATATACCCTATTTCAGGTGCCTGCATGGTACCTAGTCATCTTCTGTTGCTTGAACCAACAATGAGCAAAAAATAGCACTTCAAAGGCTGACTCACCTCTCGATCCTACATTTGCATTTAGAAGGAGATTTAACATCCTACAAGTTTAGTTCTAGAAGTACTTATTTCTCTTGACGAGTACTCAGAAAATCTGGGCTGAAGGGATCAGAATTAAATGTCTGGGTTTTAGATGACCCAGTTAGGCTTCTGGAAATATTAAATTAACATTCACTCTATTCCCACCGAAGTGTTCGAGCCAGCTATCCCACGGCACTGGGCATTCCAGAAAAAAAATAAACAAGATAATCCCATTAAAGTAGAATCAATTCTTGAATGTTTTTAACAGTATCAGTTTGCTGTGAATTTCAGTAGAGTTCATGCAGTATTTAAGTGTGCATTTTGTAGAGTTTGTGATTTCAGATTCTCACCAGAAATCCCTATTCAAATCAGAAAATACTCACTGAAATTCTGAAAACTACACATACCAGCCTGGGAAGCATGCTGACGTGAGTGAGCACATCAACTGTTCATGTAATCTTTATCTGTTTTATCTCATATTTTGTATTAGAAGTGTTAGAACCATAGCTTTCCTTAAAAATTTGTTTCCCAAAAATGGAGGTAGCTGTGATATATGCCATAGCCTTTTCCCAACTGGTGGAATGATAAGAGCTGTGCAGTGTTTTAACTGAATTATGGCAACCTGTACCAGTTCCAAACACCATTTCTACTGTTCTTGGTGTCTAAATTTCTGACAAAAGAGACAAAACATCTGCGTTGGCTTACAAAACTACTGGTTTGCTCAAGGATAGCAAGTACGGAAAATTATAAACAAGTCATAATTTTTCAAAACAAGCTATAGAAAATTGTCTCCATGCTAAAAAAAGCCCTGTGGGAAGACGCATTTCCTTGGCAAGAATACTAAAATAATTCCAAGAATAACTCCTGTAGACAAGGGGAGTATGTTTATTTGTTAAAGAGATGCAAATTGGTAGGTACAATTTTTGCTGTGCTGTTGACAGATAAAGGGAGAGATGTTTCCAGTCTGAACTTCAAGCTGTGAAACAAGTACACTTTAAGTGCAGACAGATGTTTCATTTTAGTGACTACTTTCTGAGGGTTGCTTCCCAAGTCATTGAGAAAAAAATGAAAAGGAGAAGGAAAAGGAAAAGTACTCTAAAGACTGACAGTGCTCTTGGAAAATGCTGGGAAAACGAGTTCCTCATGGATTCAGTGCATTCTTATATATAGAAAACTGCTTATAGGCTCACACTTTTATTTCAAGGAAAGTACAGACAAGAAAGAACAACTTAATTTACACCATTCTTATATACATTTCTTGCCAGTTGAGGTACATTGAACTAGATTTAATATGGTTTTTTGAATCAATTGTTTTCACTGTAATATAAACTGATATTGGAAGACCAGTCATTGTTTTGGACCCTCATGAACTGTCACATTTTATAGAGCATTTTATTTCTGATATAGCACTTCCTTTTTTCTTTTTTTTTTTTCTTTCTAAAGGTATCAAGTTTTCCAGCAAAATCACACTCTGCAAACTGAGTACTCTAAGTAGGAACTATCGGAGGACTCACTAAAAAACCACTTTATTCTGAATTAAATAGTAGGTAAAATCTGTACATATCATTTTATTGTCTCACTGAAAGTGAGCTTTTGCATACACTAAAAAAAAATCATATATTGAAATGATGAAGGATAAGAACTTTACTGTCCTTCAGTCTCACCTACTGCAACTTCATGATAGGTATTTCATAAAGGCAAATTCATATATGTTAGCAGAAAAGTACCTTCCTTAGAACAGTGAGAAATTATGGACAGAATTGTGCTTGGGAAGAATGTCTGAGAAGTAATTTTTATTTTTATTATTCCAGTTTTGAATTTCAGCTGTCAGTATGCTCTTTGCTTAGTTTTATATGTATCTTGGCACTTATATAGGGCTGCAGATAGTATCAATTTCTGTATGACTGCTAAAATTCATGTGTTTATAGTATCAGAAAAAAAAATTAAATGTTGAAATGAAGGCAAAACTACAGGCCTTCTCACTATTTTGCTACTTAAATATTTAATCAAACTGGTGTTCTTATTTGTTTAGGAACCCTCCAAATAATTCTAAGTGAGAATACAGCTCGTTAAAAACGTTTTTTCAGAAAGGTTTTAGGATATTTCTGACGGTAGAAATTGCATTATTTTTTTTTTTTACCAATCAAAACCTTATTTCTTATGGTAGAAACTACTTTTGTCTTCAGACTGCAAAGTTGGAAGCTTCTAGGTTGAATGCTAATTCTTCCTTTTTCATTATTCACAGACTATTTTTTATCAATTTACTGCTCTTCATAAGAAATGTAGAATTTAGTATATATTTTATATTACACTGCAGAGTTCCTTTAATATTCTTGAATTTGAATCATGGAGTTGTCATAGCTGGAAGGGACCTCTAGAGATCATCTACTCTAACTCCCAGAAAAAAAAAAGGAAACAAAAAGCACAAAGGAATACTACTCATTTTTTTTTTCCACAATACTCTCTGAAACCTCTGAAACCTTAATTAAAACTAGAATTTTTATTTCCATTCATTTGGGTCTGATCCTTTAAAGTAGTCCTTAGAAGTAAATCCATAAGCCAAAGAAGTTTTCCCATTTAATGTGATAAAAAAGACCTTGGCATAACGTCCGAGACGGTTTTTTTGTTTCTATTTTTTGATATCTGGTACTTTGAGGATTTTGTTTCTTTTGGGAAACTCCCAAGTCCACTTTATCTTCTGCGGCTTCAGTTTTCTGAAGAGAGTTAAGCTATGGTTTGCCAGATACTACTATAATATTGTGATTTCTAAAAAATGGATCTATAGGAACAAAGGAACTTCCCTCTACTTTAAGTCATCTGAGTAATAGGATTAATCTACTTGAAATGCACATGGAGTCTCTCAGACAGCCTTTGAAGTCACCAAGAGACATAAAATTATTTACACAGTTAAGAGGTTTGCTAGACTAAAGGCATTGGTTATAGTATAACAGAGAATCAGGACTTTACTGGCATCATATTTAATAACTTTGCCCCACTGGGGACAATGGCAATGTCAACCCTCTCTCGTAAATAAAGTAGGCACAGTTCCACAGAAGGATCATATATACAGGTTGGATATCCAATAAGAAAATCACTACACTCTAAATTGAGACACTGGTATTTATAACTATAAATATAACATGTAAAAGTGCTGTTTATATGAGAAATTTTGGAACTAGCATATTACTTAATACTTTACTTAATACATGTCTTTAATATCTCTGTCACTGATCTCCTTCAGATTAGTCCAGTACCCAATGTAAGCTGCTTGAAATACAGACATAAATGAAAAGCACGTAAAAAATCCCATCCACATATTATTTTTTTTGGTCGGTGCTATTTCTCTATAAAATTTCATGACTTAAGAACAAATCCTATGACATTGAATGTGGTAATTTTAGGTCTCATGGCCCATGAAAGGTAAAATAAAAGAAACTATTTTATCTTTAAAAATTGAGACTGTGATTGAATATTTCTCGTTATAGATACAAAGCTTACACACGTCACCCACAACGGCCAGGCAACCTAACCCCTGCTTTTAGTCACAAAATTTCATTTGATGCTTTTCTTAGCAAAAACAAAACCAAACAATTTCCACTTAAATAGAGTTGTACAAGCAGATGATAAATGGTTCGGGGATTTAAGCCGTTCATGAATAATTCACAAGATTCACTTCCACCTGCCAAATATTTGCATCACATGTTGTCTGTGCGCAGTCACAGAATGTACTCAGAATAGATTCTGTTGCAAAATGCCTGTTGCCTGCCATGACATTATTGTGACGTGCTGCATTGAATTAACCTTGAAGGATGATACTGATGTCCCGGTACAATGGTTTTCAGATTAGACACCTTTTATCAACTAGTTAGATAATATCAATCCTTAAATCCAAGGAGTGGATGGAAGTGAAGGGTAAACACCAAAGTCTTTCCCATGCTTGGCCAGCCATCTGTATTTGGTTTGGCTGGTTCAGCATGTCTTTTTTTTCTTCTCTGCTAATGAATGCAAATTTACTGTGCGATTCTGGATGCAGTAAATTATGCTACGGTGGCTGATGCTGTCAGCGACATGCTGAGTATTGGGTCTGATAACTAAAGAATGACATTTAACAGACTAGCCTATCTGGAACTGAATGGGTTTTGCTGAAAAATGAACACGAAGGCCAACCGAAGGTTCTTGTTATCTCTAAAAAGAAAGTCGGCAGAAAGAGCGGTAAGAGGAGACATGCTGATATCTCTGCATTAGTTGCAGAGATAGTATTGCATGACAGGTTTAATAAACAGTAATCTTTTTTTACATTAAATTCAGTTACCTTGAATACAGGATCACTTTTGGCACTATATGTTTGCCGCTATAGCTTCCATGAATGTAAATATTATTATATTTCCTCTGTGTGTTCTATAGTACAGTACATCATTTACGAGCTCAAACTGTGCCATAATTTTTATTGATATTATGATTGTTAGAAGAAGTAAGAGATATGCTCAAGGTGTACATAAAGGTATTTTAATAGAGAAACTGAATCAGATCTTTAATTCCAAACTCACTGAGATGTCCAATTCTTCTACTGCACCACCTTCACATTTACAAGACCACATTTACAGCTGTGCTCAAAACTTTAAGCAAGAAGCTATTTAGAGTACTAAACACTTGAGTTTTGATATATAAAAGAAGATGTTCACTACTTTTAGATTTTTTGTTTACTTTCTAGTTAACTTAAATTTGACTACTTGATGGATGAAGACAATACAGTGACTAGAAAAACAAAATATGTTTTTGCTCAAAATATTTAACTTTTTTCATATATAGCAAATATATTTTCTGTGTTAATGAAATATTAAAGACTTTTAAACTTGCCCAGAATATATACTAACCAAATTCATTGAAATGGACCAAATGTGACGGCAAGGAAGCACTTCTATGGAAGGTTTTTTGTTTTCTTGCCATGAGAAATTTCTAGCAGTTTGCATTTGCAGAACTGTGCATAACTGATTAATGGAAGAAGAGGCTAAAAACCTTAAAAACCTTAAAAACCTGGGGTTATTATATCACAACTGCATCAGTTTATAAAGAATCATACTTCCCCAGTAATATTGAATCTGTCTTCATACACTAAGATAATTAAAGCTACACAGACTCCAGTTCTGAGGATGAACTATGTTAGCCTCTGGTTAAAACAATGTAAGTTTCAAAGTCTATTAAAAAGTATATAAAAGTCTGTTTTAATTTGTTTATAAAAAGAAATAAATCTCAAAAGAGAAGGAGCCTTTTATAAGAATAATTCTGTGTGGCTTCAAAGTTTCTGATAGCTATGTCTGGGGAAATTAATGTTTTTAAGTTACAATATGCATTTTCAATATTATATTGAAATACAATATTGATTTAATTTAATATTACACTGGAATACAAATATACAATATTATATATATATATTTAGGCATTCACAAGGCAAAATCTAACAGAGAGCTTGGACTGTCACTTGTGTCTTTGGGAAACAGTTAAACTCTTAGGCATAATTTTATAGAGGGGTTAAATTGTAAAACTTACCATTTGCATTCAAATAATGCCTTTTCTAATACCTACATGAAGCCTAAATCTCTTATGGCAAACTTGATGTCATGGAAGAAAAATCTTATTATGTTAGTGGTTGACGATTTCCATTTACCTCTTGTAAAAATTAAGATATTAGAAATAAAGTGATGGGAAATAATTCTCATTTATCTCCTGGCTCTGTTGAAGGTTGCTGTGAAAGGGTGAAGATCTTCCATTATCACTTAAGCCTAGCACACGAATAGGATGAGAGCCTCGTCAGAAATGTAAGTATTATAGGAATGTCACCATGGTTCTAATGTGTTTCCCCTCTGAATGAAAAATCCCCTGGAGTGATTCTGGAGTGATTCTCCCTCTTCTTGAGCTGAATCTTTGGGTATGGCCTTGTATCGTGCCCCTCATATGGGACAACCATGGGGGCTGGGTGCAGAATGGCACCATTGACACCATGCCCACAGATTATGTTCATCCTATGACATTCTGAAACCCACAAATTGTACAAAGTAAAGCTGTGTATCAGGCAGTGGGTCGTGTGGAGTGAAGGAAGTGTGTAAAGTCCCATGGTCTTCAGGAATACTTTAAGATATCTTTATAGGTTAGCTATTTGGATCAATTATGGCCCCTTTCTGCATCTTCCCTCTGATGCGAATATTGATGTGTAGAATATGTGAAACCAGTCAATTTGCTGTTACTCCAACATAACTCTCTCTAGATGCTTTCTTAATATCTAGACATTTTTCTTCCTAAATTCTATGAGCAGGCTTTCTTAGAATATAACTGGAAGAAAAACAAAAAAAGAACAGGGAAAAAAAAGATTAAAAATTTCACAATATGGTTTCCTTTATTTTAAAACACAGAAGAATATGGAGAAAATGTCATAACCATGTATCTAGAGCACTCTTTCACATATGGGAAGTGAAAATAGAGTGCCTTCCTGTGCCTTGTTCAAACAGATTAGCAGACTGGATGCTGACTGGATAAGAAAGTGTGGAAGAGTACAACACGTTTCCCTAGATGGGTAAGTGAGAGCACTTTATACAGTGAAGAATTTGTGAAGGACAGAGAAAGAGTGGGAAGAAGCTGTGTCTCCCAGTAATTCTATAGAGTGTTCATCTAGGAAACAAGATAATTGTCCGTATTTCAGATTGCCCTAGTATCAGTACACATTATTAAATATTCTCTTTAAGCAAATGCATTTCAAATTGGAGAATAAGATAATGCCTATGATTAATTTTGAGTGTTGGGAGTAGGTTTTTAATGTATTGTAAATAATAAAGGGTTCCTTTTCTAATTGAAATTAACACTGCTCATCCCTCCTAGCTAATATTTTCCCTTTAATATGAAAGCTGATAAAACATAGGAATCAGGAAAATGGAGGGCTCAAAAAGATCTCATGAGTTATTTGGTCCAACCCCTGAATTGTTAACTTGGCAGACCTAGATTACTCTTGCTGAATGCTTGTCTAAATTGTTTATTTAAAGACCTAATGAAGTTGTGATTCTACCACTGGGCATGTTCCTTATGAGTGCATATTTAATTTTAGAGTAAGAACATATTTCCTATTTTCTAATCTGTAACTTTTTAGATGTAATTCAAGATAATCATTTATTGTTATATACAGCAGAATGGCTAACACTTCTTCACCATCTTTTTTTATTACAATCTTTTAATTTTTGAAGACTTATATTACTCCTCAAGTATCTTGTTCCTTAGAAAATAAACATTCATTGAATCTTTCTTCAAGGACTATGCTTTCTTAACCTTTGATCAAACCAGTTGTCTTAAAAATTTTGCCTTAGAGTTTCTGTAATTGGTCACTATCCTTCTTAAGTGATCATGATCCAAATGTACATAGAATATCAGACACTGTCTCAGGAAATCTGATAGAGCAGGAAAAAAATTATCTTAGTATCTTACTTAAAAACGTTCCTATTGATATATCCTGGAATGAATTGGCTTTATTTTGCAAGTCACAATAATAATTATTCATTTTACATATGGACGCTTGATTTCTCTTTCTGAATACAGTGCTCTGCATTTCCCTTTATTACAACAAATTTAGTTGATTTTTTCAGCGTTGTTCCAAAGCATAATAAGATTGTTTTGAATTCTTATTCTGTCATCCAGAAGTCTTCCTGATTCTGTCTAACTTGGTGTGACTGCCAAAGTTTCTCAGTGTAGCATTTCACAGTTTAAATTTACAAACATTTTAAATAGAGGTGAGAGTCATACAGCCTCCTGGTTTTGCTATTTGAAATGGTCTCAAAATGTGATAAGGAATCATTTTTTTTAAATCACATCTTGCAGATGGCTTTTCTGTCAGTTCCATACCCACCACAGAGCAATTTATCTCACATTTTTCTAGTTTGCATATGACAATATTGCATGAACTGCCTCTTATTACATGAAATCTATATCATACCTATGGTTGCTCCTTATTCACTAGTTATCCTGTCATAGAAGAAAATTATTTTTCTTTGATACAGTCTTGTTTTTACATATCCACCTTGACTATTTTTTACTTATTATTATACTGTAGTTGATTCCATAATCAACATAGCCAAGACTAATAATTGTTCCTATGTAACTACTTTTTCCTACCTGCAAGGACTTAATATGCCTTGTCTGTTATGATAAAATCTAATACAGATTTTTATCTGCTAAAGGTTATTTTTCAAATTGCAATTTATTTATTCTTTTAAATATAAAAATCTCAGATTTTTTAGTATTTATTATTATGGTATTGTCCATCCTTTGATACATTATTGTTTTTATTCTGGTCTAGTATTTCACTGGAAAAAATATTTTGTGCCTGAAACTTCTAATTCAATTCCGACTTCAGTGTGACAATTAATTTAGCCCACATTTATTTCGGGAGCCTCTCTTTCCATTCATATCCCATTCAGTTACACCTACTCATTTTTCAGAATGTTAAAAAATTCATTACCCTCTGGACTTTAACTGTGCAGGTGTGCTTCAGGACCTTTATAGAGATTATTTTTGGTTTAGATTTAGGATGCCCTGTGAGTTAAGTGCACAAGTATTATTAAAAGAAATATGGAAATGAGAAAAAATAGTCTGGGGTTAAACTGTATAAAATACATATAACTTCAAATATTCCTTAGATTTGATATAGCAGCTATATTTTGCAATTAGTGAAATGGATCTATTTCTGTTTACAGGTGTAAATTTGCACTCTAGTATGATAACATGACTTGATCCCACCAACTATTCAGGCAAAGCTCCCGTCGAGCCCCTGGCACTGCGAGAATCACGTGTGTAATAAATACATTTCCAAAGAAATTTTAGCCATGGGTTGAATCCCTCCCTGAAAAATTTCCAAATGAAGTCTCCAAAACATTTCACGATGCTAGGAGAATTCTAATGAAATAGGGAGGTGTTTAACTTAACATAAATCATAGTTCAGTTCTGTGATATGACTTTCCCCGAAGCTCTGGATGCAGCATTGCGTGTGCTACGAATAGATTAAACTAGTGGTATCTTTGTACAGGCAAAATTAAAGCAGTTCTTCTAACTTAGGGCATACAAATCCATTCAGTATTTCTGACAGTTGTAATGAAAATAAAAGTCAAGTTGTACTCTGTGGTACCTCTATTAATTCAATTTTGGCACTCGAGAAATATGTTTAATCAAACTTTTTAAACTTATGGCTTTATAAATGGCTATTTATTTCTGGCCTTTGATTTGTAATTTATATTACTTTTTTTACCCGCTTCATCATGTACATAATTATACACCTGATTCAAAGATTATGAACAGTTTTGAATAAGTTAACTCTTGCACCCAGCTGAGCTCTTGCTGGTTTTTTTCTTCTATGCTGTTTCCAATACTTGAGTAAACCATCAAGGTTTATCCCCACTTCTCCTTGAAAATTCTTCCTGGAGAATTACTTACTGTGTAGCAAACACAGGCACAGAAAAAGATCTCCATATTGTCTGCTGATCTCAAAGTGTTTGGTTATCTGAGAGAAAGATGCACGGGCTGTGAATTTTAAGTTGTCCTTTGAACACTGAACCCACTTTCAAGTTGAGATTTTTATCTGCTAATTATAGCTGATATACCTCAGCACAAAACAGATGGCAGACACAGAAACATAGCAACTTACAGAAGCAAAGAGAATTTCCTTTGAAATATAATGAATGTTAAGAACAATTAATGAGGGCTGTTGTTCACACACTCAATTAGAGTACAGACTATTATTTAGGAAGGAAAAAAATAAAGATATAGGAAATGCAAACCAAGAGTTAAATAAATCATCATAGCCATCTGATCTTACCTTAAGGTTAAGCAATCAAACATTTTCAGGAATAGCTTAGAAGGTTGTAAAGTTTGATAAAATAGCATAAAAACAAATAAACCCTTTTTTTAAAGAAAAAAAAGTATTAAGTGAAAGAGATTAGCAAGTTTGGGGGTGGCTTTTTGTTGGTTTGGGTTGGGTTTTTTCAGAAAAAAAAATGTACTCTTTGGATGTAGAAAAAAAAGGTGGATAAAATACGACAAGGGATTTTTTGTGTGCATATGGTTGGACTCGGTGATCTCAGAGGTCCTTTCCAGCCATGACAATTCTGTGATTCTGTATACCTGCACTTAGAAATTATAGAGCATTGTATTTTGGAACTCTTGTTAACAGCAAAGTGTGAAGGAACATAATCAAGAGCGACTTCACCTACTGCTATCATTTTTTTGTGTTGCCAGAATGAAAAAAAAGTCAAAGAAAGATGAGAAAATTACCATGAGCTACTGAGTACATGGCTACAAGGACCATGAGTTCTCTTTGTTCTTTAATTTTTAGCTTTAGTACATATTCGAGGTTGTATTTGTCATTGGTAGCATCTTGAAATTTGTTTGAAATATTTGAAATACTTGCAATTGGAAGAGTTTGGTTCAGAAACATTGTTCTAGGTAGTCTTCTGAAATCATATAGATATATATACATGGTAAAGTATTTATTATTTTGAAAATGGCCATGCTGTGAATATTATGACTGCTTTTTGCCTATACCTATGCTTATATTTGTATTGACACATCTCCAACATATAACTTTTAAGTTGTGAATTTTAGGCTCTTCCTATGTTCAGATCAGGCCACTGCAAAGCAACTAGTCTTTTTCTTCTGTCTCCAAAAAATTTCTCTATTTTTCCCTTCTTTCCAAGCATCAGAAAAGACTTGATAAATAAATGAATTTTCTAATTTTATTATGAGGAATTATATAAATTAATTTTATAATTCTGTTTTTTTCTGTTATTGGTTTACCAAACTCAAATACTGGTGAGCACTTAAAGAACACATTACCTTTAATTGCTTGACATTAGTATTGGAAGACATCTTTGGACAAAAAAAAAATAGCACTTTCAACATTGTTCTTCCAGATGTATTATTAGAGTCAGAGCTAGAATCCTATTGAAAAAAAAAAAAAATTCAGCATCATTTATCAATGAATGGATAAGATGATGATATAAATTTTACCTGGAGTATGACTGCATTCAAAGTGCGATGCCAAATGCACGTGTGATTTGTGTGGCTCATAAAGTGGACAGCTTCATTTCTCGGTTGCTAGAGTATCTGAATGACCTTCAGGGTTAGTTCCAGTTAAACTGTTGAAGTAGCCCAGCCTAGATGTATATTACTGTCTAAAAGCTTTAGTAATGTACATCAATCATTTTTGTGAGGAAAGTTAAAATGTACAACAGTACAATTGTAATGGGTCACAAGACTCCGCATTACTGAAGCAAATTTTTAAGGCAGCTGGAGTAGATCATATCCAGCAAAGGGACATCCATGTTAGGAAAAACCAATCAGACAACTGAAATGACTTATAAAAGCTCTGGCTAATAGTAGAAAAGGTAGCTAGATGTTAATCACAATATCTGACCGTTCACGCTAAGTGGAAGAATTTACTTATACTTTCCGCATGACATGTCATGGATCAAAGCCCAGAACATGTTTGATGTGTCTTTCTTTCATGCTTCTTTTGTGGTGTACTGGAGAGCAAGGGACACATCTTAACCCGATTGTGCAAGTGTTCTTTGTTGCTGATAAATGCACCTACAGTAGTGTCCAACCAGATCATACCACATTCCATCTACTGTCATCACAAAACCTTCTGGACAAGGATGTTTTCAATTATCAAAACTTCCCTCAGCCACTCAGACTGAAGCACTATTACCTTGCCTATATGCAGAATATGACAAAAAAGCCCACGAGTTTATGGTTAACATGTTCCTCGTACTAACATCAGGCTCTAAGAGAAATACGAAGTGACAGTGCCAACCTAATTCTGAATCAGGTCTTTGAAGGTGCTGGTATTGTCTTCTATAGCTGGTACCATCTACTGGCGCAAAGGTCATGAATGAGACCTTTCATATCCTGTCTCAATCCTTTCTATTGCTGCACCTCACCAGTATTTGTGAGGTACGTTAAAAAGTAGGGACACAGAACAGGGAAAGGGTTATGGAATAATTCAGGTGGGCCTGTAGTCCACTTTTCTGCTCAAAGCAGGGTCAGCTAAGAGGTCTAACAAGGTTGCTCAGGGCTTTGTCCAGTTGGGTGTTGAAAACTTCCAAGGACAGAGACAGCAAACCTTTAGGGACAACCCATTCCACTTCTCAGTTTATACCCTTTGTCTCATCCTCTCACCATACGCTGCCATGAAGAGAAAGATTTAATCTTCTCGTGAACCTCTTCGTATGTCTTGGAAGGCTACTATTCTCATGGCTAAATAAACCCTATTTCCTGTTCAAAATGTGCTCCAGATCCTCAGCCATTTCAATAGCCCTCTGCTGAACTTTGTCCAGCTGATCAATGTTTTTCATGTATTGGGAGGCCTGAAACTGGGCACAGTATTCTAGAAAATATTGAGTTATGAGGATAATAATTTTAGAAAATGTTGAGTTACGAGGGTAATCACTTCCCTCGATCTACTTGCTATGTCCATGAGATTTATAACTCTGTTATGTTGTCTTGGTTTGAGTCCAATAGAACCAACTTTCTGTTCAGTAATTTTACTTCTTAGCTAAGTTAGTAATTTTTCTTCTAACTCTCTGAAATTAACAGCAGAATCGTGCAGAATACTGTTTGTTCTCAGAGTGATAAGACCTGTATTTATAGTTGATGCCAAGGAATGGCACGCAGAGAGGCTCTCGCTTATACTTATTTCTGTAACAACCAAGGACAGGATGTTGTGGGCCCCATTGGAGGGTTGGAAAACCCAAACTGACCCAAAACTGACCAACAGGGTATTCCATCCCATCTGTCCCATGCTCAGTGTGAAAGCCACGGGATCAAAGGGTCAGTCTTCTTTGCTTTAATGACTGACGTTTATGTGTATCTTAAACAACTAAAACAAGATGCAGATGACCATGGAACTTAATTTATTATAATACAGTTAGCTTAAATGGTAAAAATAGAAGCTGGTTTTTAGGAGCAAAATGGTGTTATTCCTAACAAAAGTTTTCACGGGGCAGGTCTGTCAGAAATAGCAAGAATTCAGAGTATTTATTATTCTCTTCTTAAATCCAATTTTATTTTAATCAGTTTCTTATTGAAGGCATTCTGAGAAAGGACAACATCAAGTATTTTTGGAAGCTCTTTCACAAGCATCTCACCTAACACTGCAAAAGAGCTGTGGCCATATTTATTCCTCAAGGTTAATTGGTGGCTTCTTTGCTTCTTGCCTGTCTCAGCGGTTTTCTTCTCTGAAAGCAAAGGAGATAAAAAGGCTGAGAGGAGACTTTTGAGATTTCACCTGAGAGACAGCAGCAGAGCACTGGCAGACTTTCTTGATTCGGAGAGATTTCTTTTCTTTTCTTTCGTATTTTCACTGGAAAATGAAGACATACGTCTTCTAAACTTGGGCTGGACTGAAATCTTTCTTGTCATCCTTTTATTGGCTGAAGATGAATTTGATAGTTTTGACTTCATTTTAGGCTTGTAAATATGTCATCTCATTATAGTCATGTAAGAGTACGATAACTGGCTTTGTCCTTCTAGAAAGCAAGTCTAACGATATCTTCACAATGTATTGTTTAGTTGTGTCTCTTTTTCAAAAAGATAGTATTTTAATTCATTGCATCTATTGATAAAATATGAAATTATGTTTAAAACTATTCCAAACATTGTATTTTTAGATAAAAGATTTTCACCCTAAAGACTGTATCTTACAGGAGTCCTAGAGACACTAACCAAATCCTTTTTGAGGTTTATTTTCTTTTTTCCTTTTACAAAAAATACTTGATGAATTATATGTACCTAATTAATTCTCCTATTGGATTAAATATTAGGTACTGAGATCAATTACATGCAGTAGCAATACCAAAGGATGTTTTTATATTTGTAAATACGCACTTACTAGCTATGTACCAAAGTTACATAGAAATAAAGACAATTCTTACCAAAGACTCATCTAGTCCAACACACTTTTCCTGCCATTAGCCAGGATCACATACTTACAGAAGTTCAAGGCTTTGGATTGAGGCTTAATGAGATAAACTACTCAGAAGTTGTTGTTTTTTCCCCTACAGAAAATGTTTTTCAAAGGTTGATTTACATGAATAAAAAGTTCTCTAGTCTTCTCATCTTTAACTTTTAATGTGCTTTCTGTGGTTGGTGTTGTAAATATTGTTCAAGAAACATTGGGATGCTTTCCTTTTTTTTCCCTTTTAGGCGTCTAGCATCATTATATCTTGTTGCAATGTGTCCCATAGGTTAATTAGGCATTGTATAAATAAGTGTTTCTATTTATCTTATTTGATTTTGCTGCCAAGCTATGCATATTGTTAGTTAAGCGTGAACATTTAGTTGTTTGTGACCTTTCTTCTTAATTTCTCAAGCAATCTAATCATGTTAGTTGCTCTTCTCTGATCTCCATTCAATTTGTTCCTTTTCCCTCTCTTCCCTTTCTAATCAGGTACCAAGATGCTGAGAAATGCATAAAGTATTCTAGAGGCAGCCTAAGTGGACCTGATAGATGGCGACTAAAACTTTCATGATTGACTACTTGATGCTTAGGCTTATGATGTTAAAAACTGCACTGACCTTGGGTTGTTTTTCCCCCTGAACTGTCACATTTAGAACTGGAGGAGAAATGTCACTTCTCCCAGAAATTTTTCAAAAGTCAAGTGTTTTCTTTTTTAAGAACCGAGGCAAATAGTTAAAACCAAATGAACAAATAATCTCCCTTAGGTTAGTTTAAATCAGTTGAAACAGTTTAAATATTTCATTTTTATGTTTTGCAAATGTTGCAGTTTTAGCTTTCTAAATGACAAGCCAGCTATAATTAACTGTTTTACATAGAAAGCTAACCTTTTTTTTTTTGCATATATAAAAGGTCAAAATAGGATATTTTAATAATTTAGAAAGCAATATGATGTTGAAAATCACTTCTTCCCAGGATAGTCATAGAATCAACAATTTGGCACATCTAAAGAAAAAAATCAATTCAGTGGAAATTTTCTGATTGTCTTTAATTATACTCAAGATTAATTTTTAATTATTGCTCTTTGTTTTAACATTATTATTATCCATTTGTCGTCTTCCTACAGAATACCTAATTTAGATCTTTTTTCAAGTTTTTTTCTTCAAATGCTTCTGTACTTTTTAGCTGCATTTGCATTCTTTCTCATAGCTGCTCACTGCACTTTCAATTGCAAGTTTCATTAATATGCTGTTTACTCTCACTTTCAGGTTTTTAATGAAGATGTTTAACAGGACAAGAGCTGATTCTGACCCCTGTGGCAGTACATGACACTTCATCTTGAGACATTGCTCATGGTTATTCTCTGCATTGCCTCAGCCAATTTTTACCCCCAAATCTTTATGCCTATTTGATCTGAACTAAATGCATAAGATTTCTTCAGATACTGCATTGAAATATTTTACTTAAAAAAAAAGAAAACCCTGTATACTCTGCAGTCTCTATCTCCTTCTACAGTTCTGTAAAAGATAAATCAGCTTAGTCTAGAGCAGGATGAGCTTCAGCAACATATGCTCCTTGTTCCACCATTATTAATGTGCCGCACATAGAGGCAATGTAATTCCATGCACTTTACGTGACCCTGGAAACCAAGAGAAAAATACTGTGTTAAAAGTAATTGCCTAAATTGGATGTGGACAGAAAAGAAGGGCAAAAATCCAAAACCGCAGTGACAGAACTCTTTCTTCAGCCGCTGCTCGGCCACCCTTAGTAGGTGCCTGGCTCTTTGATAGACATTATGTGAAGCCCTTCTTCTGAAATAGGTACAGATCCAGAACTTCTGGTCTGGTGGTTTGTGTGTATTCTTGTTAGACCTTACTAGAATAGTAGGAGTAAGAGTAAGAGTAATAAAGAGGCCAACTCAAGGCCAAGAGTTAGAGTGTAGGGGAACCCAGCTCCTCTGAAAGGCTCAGCTTGGCTGCTGCTCTTAGCACAATCATAGTACCTACAGATCAGGATGAGACTTCTGAGGAGAAAATAGTTACCTTTTTTCATTATATTCTATTTTTAAGTTGAAGGATGTAATTAGAAGATTGTAAAGAACTTTTATTGTTAAATAATGAATGTGCTTTTTAGACTTCTGATTCCTAAAGGTGACTTTGTCAAGGAATGTACGGCAAAGAAGGCTTTAGAAGAAGGATGACAGTCACAAAAAATAAGTGGAGTCCTTAGCACTCCTCTGTCATCTGAGGGCCCTGACCACTAGCTGTATTCTTCTGTTCCCCTTCCTTCATAGGGGACTGTTTTGTACTAGCCAACAGCTTCATATTTAGGGAATCTCTATAAAAAGCAGTAGCTTGGTATATCTCAAGGTACAAGGAGAAATTCAGCAAATGTCTCACTTTTTTAGATTAAAAAAAATGCTATTGTTATTAGGATATGAAGAGGGGAACACAAGCAATCTTTTAATGCAAGAGATGAATTGGCTCAGTCCTGATGAATGATAGGAATTACCTTCAGAAAGGAGCCAGTGGTTATTAAGCTAAGTAGATGAAGGTATAGAAAAGAAATTTATTTGAATTGTATGCTTTACCACAGATTCAACCGTAAAGTTGTTTGTTTTGTTTATTGCCTTTTTTTTTATTTCCAGAACTGGTGAAACACCTGCTTTTAAATGGTTCTTCAGAATTTATCTGTCAGATCCTCATCTGTTGAAAGCCAGCCATAGCTAATTTGTTCCCAGATGGCAAATAGTTTGGGTCTGAAAGCAAACGTATTGAGACCAACAAAACACCTCAAAAGATCAGACTCTTTTTTGATTGATGGTGCTCAACCTTTGATAATGATTCAGAAAACTGTGAGTCAGGAAGCAAAAAACAAGACTGACTCACACTAAATCAGTTCAGTGTCCTTTTCAGAAAGAAGGAAACCAAGGAATTTCTGCTTATAAATTTGATGCAGAATTTCCTTTCTTTTCAGTTTTCAGTTTCTTGTGTTTGTTTTTTTAGTTCGGGGGTGTGGCTTTTTAAAATTTGTTTGTTGTTTTTCCTTAATTTTAGTGTGTTGGGATTACATGGCAAAGTTTTGGTAGCAGAGCGTGGCTTCTGTGAAGAGACACCAGGATCTGCCCCAGTGTTGGACACAGGCAGTTCCAGCCGGCTCCAAGGACCTGCCTCTGGCCAAAGCTGAGCCCATCAGTGATGCTGGTGGCACCTTGATGATAAAATATTTTAAAAAGAATAAAACATGCTGTGAAACAGCAGCTGGAAGAGAGGAGTGAGGATATGTGAGAGAGACAACTATTGCAGACACCAAGGGCAGTGAAGGAGGGGGAGGAGGTGCTCCAGGTGTTGGAGCAGAGATTCCCCTGCAGCCCATGGAGGTCCACTGTGGAGCAAGTATCCACTCTGCAGTCTTTAGAGGACTCCACACCAGAGCAGGTGGATGTCTTGAAGGAAGCTGCAGCCCACAGAGAGCCCATGTTGTAGCAGGCTCCTGGCAGGGCTTGCAGCACTGTGGAGAGGAGCCCACGCTGGAGCAGCTTTTTTGGCAGGACTTGTGACTTCATGGGGGACACATGCAGTTCCTGAAGGACTGTATCTTCTGGGAAGGGCCCATGCTTGAACAGTTCTTGAAGAACTGCTGCCCATGGGACGGACTCACATTGGAGAAGTTCCAAAAAGACAGTCTTTTGTGGATAGGAACCCCACCCTGGAGCAGAGGAAGAGTGTGAAGAGGAAAGAATGGCAGAAACAATGAGTTGTGGACTGACCACAACCCCCAAACCCCTATTCTCCTGTGCCACACAGGGGGAGAGAGGTAGAAAAGTGTGAGTGACATTTAGCCTGAGAAGAAGGGAGGGAAGAGGGGAAGATATTTTTAGATTTGTTCATATTTCTTATTATCCTACTCCATTGGATTGGCAATCAATTAAATTAATTTCTCCAAGTCAAGGCTATTTAGCCCGTGACAGTAAATACTAAGTGCTCTCCCTGTCCTTTTCTCCACTCGTAAGTTTTTTGCTGCGTTTTCTCTCTCTGTCCTGTTGAGGAGAAGGAGTGGTAGAGCAGCTTGGTAGGTGCTAGCGAAGATCAACCCACCACAGCTGGTTAAGGGCTGGTTAAGGGATGAGGAACACAAGTGGTGTTCTCCTCTATCCCACCAGTTGGAGGGATTGATGAAGGGATAAACAGGAAGAGCCAGCAGATTAACTCCTGTCTCCGAGGCTGGTAAAACCGGCAGAAATTAGGTTTCTTTGATCACGGGTTGATCTACAGGACACTAGGCCTGCTGGCAACAGGTGGGTGTTTAACGAAGTACAAGTCAGGTAAGATTGGCATTTTTAAGGTGGGTATTTAGTGGAGTAATTCCTCAGGTGTTTTGGTTTTTTTTTTCTGCAGGATAAATACTCATGGTGGTGCCTCACAGAGCTGTCCCATGACCTGGGTGAGAGCTGTATAAAAGGTGTGAAAGGGTATGACTGGTGCAAAACCACCAGTTACAGGAGAGGCAAGACCAGCAGTGGAACGAGCACCGTGTCACTTCATATCCTTGGCAGGGAGATGACTTTTAACACCCTAGGTAAGTCATGTCATTGCACATGTCATCAAGAGTCATAACAATGTGATATATCTAAGTGACAAATCTCCAAATCTTTACTGAGAATTTAAGGAGGGTGAATACAACTATGCCAGCAGGGAAGGTAGCTGTCATTTGACAAACTGACTTTCCCACCTGAAAAAGACATATGAAATGTATCAGGATGGATGTTAGCAGCAGATAGCTTATAGCTCTCTGAGACAGTTATAAAATGGGACCATAGTATGCTGCAGCCTTCCCTCTTTTTGTCTCTACCCCTCAGAGCAGGGGTCACCTGTCTTTCCCAGATGATACCCCAACCTGCAGGGTAGTGATGGTGCCTTTGGACTGGGCACTGGTGAGGCCTCACCTCCAGGGCTGTGTTCAGTTCTGGGCCCCTCACCACAAGGAGAACGTTGAGGTGCTGGAGTGTGTCCCGAGGAGAGCCACCAAGCTGGTGAGGGGTCTGGAGAACAAGTCCTATGAGGAGAGGCTGAGGGAACTGGGCATGTTTA
>JAOQGH010000023.1:87716753-87767275 GCA_025769975.1 Gallinago jamesoni
TATTAGGAAGAATGACTTTCCTGAGAGGGTGGTCAGGCACTGGAACAGCCTGCCCAGGGAGGTGGTGGAGTCACCATTCCTGGAGGGATTTAAGAAACGTGTAGACATGACACTTCAGGGCATGCTCTAGTGCCCGAGATTGTTGTTTTGGGTTTTGTGTGTGTGTGTGTGTTTGGTTGGACTTGATGATCTCAAAGGTCCTTTCCAAGCATGAAGATTCTGTGATTCTGTATTTTTTTTCCCTCCACTGGAATTTAAACACAGCAGTAACACATTAACAGAAGCTTGCAGAGGCTGACTCTGAGTCAGAATACTCCTGATCTGATGATACATACGTATTTTGTCTTTGTGTGAGGCAAGAACAGCCTGGCTTCCAATAATGTAGGTATTCAAGCAGATAGTGTGTTTCAGAGATGTTTATCTCATTTATCATTCCCATCCCAGCTGGCTGCTGCTCACTCAGCTTCAGCGGATGAGTGCAGTGGCTTTAAGACCATGCTATCTGTGTAAATAAGAGCTCCATGGCATGGATGGCTCAACTTTAGGTAATCGATAATGCTATTGAATAATTTTCTACAATACATGAAATACCTCCTTGAATAGACTAATTACTTCTGCCTTAAGATGTATAGATTGAGCTAGAAAAGCTCTCACAGTCTAAAGAGATTTTTTTCCTGCATACCAGACGTACTTTGAAAAATGGTTTTGTAAAAACTCACTACCCTTATAAAAATATTTCTATCTATATCTTACATATGTATTTCTATGTATATCTTTGCATTTAATTATCTAACAGTGAACACAAAGGATAAAATCTCAAATAAAAAGAGATAAAATGTTTTACCTCTTTTATCCCCATATTTCAATCAACTTGAAATATAATTCTAATGTTTTGCTTACAGAGTAATATTATTCTATAGAGCACAAGCACAGTCAATCCAAAACACTGCTAATGCAATCGTTTGAAAAAGATAAGAGGTGAAGGATGGTTTGTGTCAGTACATCTCCCATGAGACACCTGAGGAAGAGAAAATCTAAATAGAACTGCTTGCTGAAGTAGTTTCAGATAATATTATTACTTGGCTTTTGAATTGCGTCAAGATATTTTTACTCGTTAGGACCTGGTGAGGTCTATAAGGTGTTGTCAGAGTCTGTGGGAAGGAATCATTACCTCTTCCCTGAGGAATATCGATCAAGAGGCTACTTAAACTTATTGGATTTGAGATCAGATGGGTTTATCTGAACATGCTGAGGGAGGTGGCCATTCTCTCTGTAAGGCCTCTGTTTAACCTTTCTGAAGGGTCGCAGTAACTCGGGAAGTTCCTCAAGACTCCAAAATGGAAAATATTCTTCAAGAAGGGCAATAAGAAGGATTAGGGGAATTACAGAAGTAACCTCAGTCTCTGGGAAGATTAATCCCAGAAAAATCCTCCTGTAAGTCATTTCTGAGCCAATGAAGAACATGAAGGTGATTGGGAACAGCCAATATTGATTAACATAGACCAAGTCAAGTCTGAAGTAGCTTCATATGATGAGATGATTGGCTCAGTGGATAAGGGGAGAGCAGTGGATACTCTTTATTTAAGCAAGGCTTTCAGCCTAGTGTTCTTCTATCCAGACTAGTGAGGTATGGACTTAATTTGTATGGTTAAGATAATGGGTTCTTATTTTCCTGCCTCAGGGGCACACAAATCTCTTAGTAACTTCATGGTTTTCATCTGAACTAGGATGCTCTACCTGGTATAAACAAGTTCACAACAGATGTTGTTGCTTCATTAAAGATCTTCTTGCATGCATGGAATTGTATAAAACAGACAAACCTGAGGTCACAAACTGCATGTTTCCTAAATCTTTCACAGTGATATTTCTAGCCGATTATCGCTTTTCAAAGTAGATGTGGACATTTGAAATACTTGACCTTTTACAATACTTGCAGTATTTTTTGGTATTTGGTCTATAAAACAAGAATTTCCTTTCCTAAGAAATGTCTCCAGGCACTTGTTGTTTCAAAGGGGAATGACTGATGCTTATTATCCGTGGATGATATTCCCAAATTTCCCATTGAAACTTCTGTATTCAGGCAAAGATGGTACCTCTGAGAGCAAGACTTTGCATGTGGTGTTACATGATCTCCTGGAGACAGAAAGTATAAAGTCTGAGTGACAAAGAGCTATGAAAAAGAGATACCACAGGGTAAGTTCACAGATGGTATTCTGTCCAAAAGAAAATGAATGGAAAATTTCCCCTTCACAGTTACCACGTATTCTTGCTAAGCTACTGATTCTAGTTATGTTTTAATTCCTGTCACAAATACTGTTGAGGAAGAGTATTTTTAATTCAAATTTCCTATGTGCATAAGGAAACTAAATTATAAACCTGTAACAACGAAACTATAGACTATTCTGCCTAGGAACCTGCTTCGTTTTCTGTAGCATGTGTATATGACAGTTGGAGAGAGTGAACAAGAAGTGTGCTGCGAGGCCACTGCAGTAAAACCTGTTAAGATTCATGGTAATTTTTATATTACTTTGGAATCTTGTTTTTAAATTATACACGGAGCAAAGTGTCATGCTATAATAATTTCCCACGGCCTGAGCTACCCAGAACAAAGAGACTGTCTGGACTTTGTTGTAAACGTAGAGCACGGGAAGAAATGCAGAATCAGAGAATGGTTAGAGTTGGAAGCGACTTTAAAGATCATAGAGTTCCAAGGGGCATCCATAACTTCTTCAGGCAATCTGTTCCAGTGCCTCACCCCCTCCACAGCAAAGAATTTAATCTAAATCTCCCCTCTTTCAGTTTAAAACCATTAGCCCTCATCCTATCACTACACTCCCTCATAAAGTGTCGCTTTGCATCTCTCCTGTGGGCTTCATCTCTCCTGTAGGCCCCTTTAGGTACAGGAAGTACGTTAGAAGGTCTCCCTAGAGCCTTCTCTTCTCCAGACTGAACAACCCCAACTCTCTCAGCCTGTCCTCACAGGAGCGGTGCTCCAGCCCTCTGATCATTTTTGTGGCCCTCTTCTAGACCCATTCCAACAGGTCCATGCCCTTCCCATGTTGAGGACTCCCGAGCTGAAGGCAGTGCTCCAGGTGGGGTCTCACCAGAGCAGAGTAGAGGAGCAGAATCACATCCCTTCACCTACTGGCCACACTTCTTCTGATGCAGACCAGGATATGGTTGGCTTTCTGGGCTGCCAGCGCATATTGTCCCCTCATGTTGAGCTTCTCGTCCACTGACACTCACAAGTCCTTCTCCTCAGGGCTGCTCTCCAGCCATTCTCTGCCTAATCTGTAGTTGTGCCTTGGATTACCAAGCGCAGGACCTTGCAGCTGGCATGGTTGAACTTTATGCAGTTTGCTCTGGCCCACCTCTCCAGTCTGTCCAGGTCCCTCTGGATGACATCCCTTCCCTCCAGCATGTCAACAGTGCCAAACAGCTTGGTGTCGTCAGCAAACTTACTGAGGGTGCACCCTATCCCACCGTTCACGCCTCCAACAAAGAGGTTGAACAGCACTGGTCCCAGTGCTGACCCCTGAGGAACACCACTTATCAATCACTGGCTTCCACTTGGACATTAAGCTATTGACTGGAACCCTTTGAGTGCAGCCATCCAGCCAGTTCCTTAGCCACTGAGTGGTCCATCCATCAAATCCTTGTCTTTCCAATTTTGAGACCAGGATGTCATGTGGGACAGTGTCAAACGCTTTGCATAAGTCCAGGTAGATGATGTCTGTTGCTGATAATAAACCAGTGACCAGAGTCTGTTGCAGTGATGTTGTTGTTAATAAACCAGTGAAGTATGTTGCTTTACATGGATAGTATAGTCATTGTTTCTAAAAGAATCCAGATGAATAGTGTATAATGAAGTAAATTTTTTATTAGCAGTAGAAAGAAAGGCAAAACCTGGTTTGGCTGAGTTTTGGAAGATAAATTCAGATACCCAAAATGAGAAAGCCAGCTACTATGGATCCAAGACAGTTTGTAGTTTTTCAACTTACTTACAAATTTAATTGCAAGGACTTTACAATAAAGTTGTTCTGCAAATAGTATCAACTGAGAAAGCTGGGTGATATATAGGCCTGAGGGATGTTTTCAATTTTAGGACATAGTTTTTCTATTCAATCTAACTTTAGACTGCAGATTGACAACAGGAGTTCACACTTGTAGTTTACATAGTTGGAGCTCGAGACCATGATGATGCATACTGTAAAGGGGGACATTTGCAAATATATCTCTAGACACAGTAATTTATACTCCTTAGGACTTTTATCAATAACATTAATGATCCAATAATCATTGACTAACTGTAGAAGGCCACATCAGATTCGAGAACCATTGACTCAGTAAATTGAAGAATATTTCAGATATATCTGTCTCATGCTCCATGGAAAACAGCACTTGCCAAGATTCATGACCTTACGCATCCTCTTTTGAACCAGGTGCAATTAAAACTGCAAAGTTTCATTTTCTGTATTTTCTTCCAACTTAAAGATTTAACTTTGAGAAGCCTTTTCAGTCTCTTAGGAAGGAAAGCAGAACATTTTCACATCGTCTTAAGTACTGCTTATTAGAGAAAATATTTTTAATTCTGGAAACAAAATACACTCTTTTAATGGAAGAAGTATATTTTTTTAAAGTCACGAACTGTCACTCACTGAGGGAAGGAATACTGTTTTCATATATTCAGAACCTGTCACACAGATGTGAAATATGAGCCTTCTAGCTGACTGACAGGTTGCCTTTAAACAGAAGAGGATTAAGGAGAGATGTGTTCTTTACATGTTTTATTTGGTTTGCTCCTTGAAAAACATCACAAGTGACTATAAAAAGCCTGCAAAATACATTGAACTGATAGAATCATAGAATGGTTTGTGTTGGAAGGGACCTTAAAGATCACCTAGTTCCAACCCCCCCTCCATGGGCAGGGACACCTCCCACTAGAGCAGGTTGCTCAAAACTCATATATTTGACTTCATCGCAAATTGACTTTGTTTACACGATAAGGAATTTATATTTGTACCATTCATACCACCTTGCATTTCTGCAATCCTTTTGAAGACAATATAGTGAAAGTAGAATTGGGCTGGAGCCCTTTCTAGTTGACTACACTGACTCTGCACCACTTCAGGACAGACTTGGAACACTGTTATGTATTCCAGTATAAGTATTGCATAATGGGTATGAAACTGTATTTGAGGTCATTTAAGGAAAGAAAAATAGAATAATGCATGTGTGTGTGTTTTCTTCCCATCGTCAAATGTATAAAACATTGTGTTGGCTGATACCTTCTTGTCGAGAAATTTGCCTGGATTTAAAGACTCGTTAATCTCTTATTTTATTGGAGCCATACTAAGGAATGTGGTATTCATCATGTACTATATATGTCTTCGTTATTGTTATATAGTCACCCCTCTCCCATACAGTGCATACCGAACAACTATTGATATTAAACTTTATATGTCTTCTTATACCTGGCAATTTTCTTCCAAGTTATTTCATTACTGACCCTCTTAGGTCAAAAAAGAATCAGCGTAATACAGTTTGTACTTGAAATTCATGTGTGGTGAAATGCAGTTGTCATTTTGTTATTTTAATTATCCTTCACTGCTGAAAGATTAGAGGAGAAAAATCCATTTCTCTGTTAGTCTAATGCACAAGAATATGCTACTGATTCAGGATCAGATCCAACTCCCTTTAAACTGAGTGTACAACCACTGATTTCAAAAGGGGTTGGATTGACCCAGAATTTGTAACGTGAAACTGGATGTAATAATTTCAAGCTAAAATAAATAGAAATCTTTTCCGTTTAAATCCTATTTAACTTAGATACTTCCCCCCCAACACACACCCCACAGAAATGTGCAGCACTATCACTGCTTCCAAAGGTTTGTATTAATTTAACAGCAAAGACTTTAGATAATGTATTGTTACTAGGCATATATAGGGGGGAAAAAAGGTAAAATAAACCAGTTACATTAAGAGTAGGGATGTTACATGATTTTAATCTTCTCAGATTACGTCAGAATCTGTCAGAAGAGGAGACTCTTCTGACAGTTTCACTCAACATCAAGCTCCATGTCTGTCAGAAGATTTCAGGCAAGATACACCAGAACAGCTCATCGAATGGCTTTAGACCTTAGAAACATCAGAGATGCTGTTAGTGTCAAAATTATAGGATTAAACCTTTATCCTGGTTTCAGCTGGGATAGAGTCAGTTTTCTTTTTAGTAGCTGCTGTGTTTTGGATTTAGTATGAAAATAATGTTAATAACACATATTGCTTCAGTTGTTGCTAAGGGATGTTTACATTAGTCAAGGACTTTTGCAGCTTCCCATAGAAGCTGAGAGGGCGCATAGACAGGATAATCTGGCTAAAGGGATGGTCCATACCATAGACATCAGTAGATAAACGGGGCTTGGCCAGGGGGCAGGAATTCATCATTTCTGCTTGGGATGGGATGGGCAATCGAGCATTGGGTGGTGAGAACTACTTGTGTTGCACCCCTTTAGCTTGTATATTCTTTTACATCATCATAATTATTATCAGCATTACTATTATTATTATTATTATCCTTTTCCATTACTGTTCTATTAAACTGTCTTTACCTTCACCCAGGATGATTTTTTTTGATTCACACCCTCCCTTCCCCATCTTTTCTTCCTCTTCTCCCTCTACTGGGAGTGGGGGGCAATGTGAGCATGATCGCAGTTGCTGGCTGAAGTTAAAATACAACCACCTCCCAGGTGTGATGCAGGAGGATTATGGGTTCCTTTGAATGATTTCTTTTTCCCTTGCCATAAATTCTGGTCTTTATTCTTGGATGAGCGCTCTTCTAAGCCTGTGTAGCTAATGGAGTTTTATTCATTAGAATCAATTTAGTCCCAAAATCCTCAATTTGATTTGTAAAGAAATACTAAAGAGAAAAACTAATCTAAGTAACGTGGTTTCGTGATTTTTTTGGTCAAATTTGTTCCTCCCAGTTTTGTACAGGTCACTAATAAAATATTGAGTCTTTACTCTAGCCATGGAAATTAATCTGAAGGAAAACACACTGCAAATCCAGCCCATTTATATTTTGCTATTAAACTTTGTGAGTTGTAAAAGAGTTACTAGATAATTTATTGTAGAGTGACTAAAACTGGAAGAGGCAATAATCAGAATGAATTATTCATTTGTAAGTTTATGATAAAGCAGCTACATTTCAGCTGCTTTTCTCTACCGAGTTGATCCTGACTTGCTGACTTTATGTATTATCGGTGCTGAATGCTGATATATGGAGATCAGTCGTCTGAAAAATAATGTATCTATCTATTGTGATCAATGGGAATGTCATTGATTATTGTAAACAGAGGATACAATTCCAGACTCTAAATGTTCTGGCAATCAGCTGTACCTCATCACTAGAAAGCAGATTAGCTTAATAGAAAACATGTTAATCGTTCCGCTTTAACTCCCCCATCACTGAAGTGACCAAAAATCTGTATCATGCTGCTAGATAAATGAGAGTAAAATATTGGAACCCTTATTTATTTATTTTTTAGAGAACATACTCATACATTCAGGCACATGCAAATAAATTAAAAAATATATACATACACATGTACATTGGCAATAGTACATGGTAATATCTATTTTGCAGTTAACAGTTTATTTCTCAGTGTATGCTATTTCTTAAAAAATTAAACGTGGTAGGGTTAAGTAGTTAGCAAAAAACCTTAATAGCCAGGTGAATCCCATAGCACAGAGGATAACTGACTGCATGCTCTTCCTTCCTCTGCCCTTACACATTCTATAAATAATATTACGCAGTTGTTCATTTAAACAGCCCTCCCAAACTCAAACATCATCAAGGTTTGGTAAAGATACGGTTGTCTGTCTTGGGAATAAATAGAAACGTGCACTCTGCCAGTATTAAACAGTACATTGCTCAGTTCCTCAAACCCAAATCCACAGAGCTTCTGAAATTAATCAGCCTGAAAGCTAAATGAATCCCTTGGTTTGATTCTTTCCTTGTTGAAGATCTTTGATTTGAGTCATGTCAGATTTTCATTTAGTGGTTTGAAGGACTAAAAGAGGGAGATGCACCAGACAATGGATATCATTCACTGTACTGACAAATTTAATTCCTGAAATAAATGAATAGCTTTTACATTGAACCTTGAAGCACCTGGCTGTATTTTGACTTCATATTGCCCTCCTGATGTTTAACAGTGAAATCTTTCTGTCTTTCTTATGTGGCTCACATTTTTGAAAAAAAAAGAATGACTGTAGCCCTTGTTTATTTTTTTTCTGCTTTTGGTATCTTCTATTAGTTTCATAATGGCTGTTCTAAAAGTGTTTTATTTTGCGTTTGTTAATCAAGCATTGGAATGCAGCACAAGTATCATAAACAAAAAATTAATTACTGAGTACATTTTATCTCCTTTCAGGAGTGGTTTTGTTATGTAAAACGCTCAATTACATTTGCACTTTTTAAAGAATGCTCAGCTATTGTGTAGCAATTCTTTGGTTGTTTAGTGATATAATTTTCTAACAGCTAATAAAGGGACATTCAACGACTGAACCAGACACTCAATTTAGTTAGGTGCATTCCAATTATTTTCACTTTTTCAGCAGGTAGGCAGCTGTGTAGGCTGGTTGTTGCCTTCTGGTTTTGATAGTATTTGTTTAAAACTTCTGTTAGTTTTTTCATTTCCTGGTAGTTCATTGTCTTTTACTTTTTCTCCCCAACTCATCTGTGGTGAGCTTCACTGATGTACGTAAAGCCTGTTAAAATCCAGGCTTAAAAGAGAAAAAAATAATAAAAAGGTTCCTTTTATTAGTCTTTCTGACATGGCTGTTTTTTATCCTTTACTGATTTACATTCAAATACTATTGCTCCTCTAAATATCTTATCCAAATTGGTGTAACAGACTACTCTTATTTAGGTCTTTGCTCTTATTTTTGTAATTTCTCTCTTTTCTTGCTAATAAGGAGCTTGAGACTTCTGATTCCATGGATGTGACAAGTGTTACTGATTTTTTTTCTTTTTTAACCAAGCTCATATTTTTCTATTCTATATTTAAACCATGTACATCAAGAATTTTATTATCTTGTATTTTGACAAGTTTAAGCAGCAAGATACATTACTTTCGAGCTTGATGGTTAAGAAGAAATATGGACAACCTGGATTTCTGATCCATTTTTCTTATTTATCACATATATCATTGCTTAGTATTAGTTTCCGTATAATTCTAGGTGTTTTACAAACACTAATTGAGATGGGCAAGATCTTTATTACTTAAAAGAGCTGTCTGCTATATATAGTAGGTACAAAGGAAAAAAGATACAGATTCCTCACAGACCAAAGAGAGCTGCAAAAAGTCTTGCTTCAGCAAGGAGCCTAACTTTGTATATCGTAAATGCTTAAAATCACTTATCATCCAAAAATCCAGGAAAGATCAGAATCTGTTCTGCTTATACCTAGACACCTTATTGAGGCTCCAAAATTTGCAGGTAGTTTCCTTGTGTAGTGGAGAGAAACAGACACTTCTAGAAGGTTTTCCACAACTAAAATTTTTTTTTTTTGTTTGACTGGATTATATTTTTTTTCATAGCACCACTTCAAATTTAGGGATTAAGTATTGGCTATGGGTGTTCACTCTGGGATGTAGATTCAGGAGTTTTAGATGTATTTTTTTTCTCTTCAAGTAAGTTCCTACTTGGTATCATATTGAGGAATTTCATTGTGGAATTCATTTTAACATGGTGTCTCAACCAATAAAGACTATCTGAGCGTCCTATATGGTATTACTTTGGTTTCAAGTAATTATCTTGAAATGAGAAAACAATTTACACCATAAATAACAATTAATCACCTTATAGCGATAAAGCAATTGTAACATAGCTGTTAACTAATGTATTTGAAAAAGAGGTGGAAGGAAACACTTTATTCCTGCATTCTGAATATTCTCAACTCTTGTTCTGAAGTAAGCATAAACTAAGTGAAAGGGAATCAAATGCAAAAATAATCCAGTGTTAGAATTTAAGTGACAGACATTTAGCTGATAGGAATTGATTCAGCTGCAACATATGCCATGCAACAGGAGAAATCCTGTAATAAACTTTTCATTTTGAATGGCTTTAATTTTGATTTGCTCTCGTTGAACTGAGAAAATCCAGCAATACAGTATAACAGCATGTCTTCTACACAAAAGAAATATCACAAGTATTTTGAAATTCTATCTTAAATATTTTCTAAAAATAACGCATCTCTAAGGCATAAACTTTATAAATTTGTATTATTTTTATATTTCATATTAATACACATAGTATAATTAATCTTTGGATGAGAGAGAAAATAAGATTCTTGATTGACCTCAGACTGGCTTTTGTGCAGACATTTCAGCCTTGCAAAGGACACGTGAAGGTCACTATTCTGACACAGTGCAGTTTTATGTTACTTGAGTACATGATCTTTCCATCAGTAGATACAACTACCCAAAGTAGCACAGCAGTCAGTAACAAGAAATGATATAAAAGCTGTATCAAGTATTCTTATGTTCATATATTATGATATATATTTCAGTGATATGGATAATGTTTTCTGAATGTGGATTACAGCTACACTTCAGCAACATGTGTTCAGACTGCTGTAATATAAGATTTTTAGCACTTGAATTAATCTTTAATATTATAAAAAATGGAAATTATAGATTACTCTTGACCAAAAGGGGTGCACTTCTGTTATACGCAGGACAAAACCGCTGATAAAGACTTCTGTTACATCCATTGTCTTTAAAATCATGTATTTTGTTCTTAAAAATGAATTTTGCAATACCCTGTAGAGTTTCCATATTCTGATATTTCATGAGGGTCAACTGATAAGCATTATTCTTATCACTGTTCTTAACAAATATCGAAAATTTCTGTGACTAAGCGTAACTTCTCTTATTAACAGAAAAAAAAAGAAATGGCTTAAAATACATCTAACTCTTCAGGCTCTTAGAAAAATAATGGAAAAAATATATAAGAATCCAAATTCAAGCAGCTTTTAAAGATTAACTTACATTTTTTTGTCAGATTCTTCTCAGTGGTATACTGTGGTTCCATTTCAGAATAGAGAAAAACAAACAAACAAAACCTTAAAAACCCAGCAGTACAGTAAATTATAAAGCTGATGGCAGCAGTGATTTAAAGGTGGTGTCTGTATTCTCTCTGAGCATGGGGCAGTGAGCTTTCATTTCATATATCTTTTATAGATTGCTTTAGTGACTCCACCACATCAGTACAAACCTTTCAGACAAAGAAAGTCAGAATTATGTATTTGTTCTAAATGTTAAAAACTCCCCTTTATTTTTCATTTAAGAATTTCCATTAAAAGCCCTGGTTTTCAGATGAAAACCTTGAATAGTTTAACACAGTCAATCTTGCTATAGTTTAAATATTTCCAGGATTAGTCATCGCCTTAAAATGTGGGAGTATATTTAGTTTTTCAGGAAGCTGAGAAAAATCCACTTTCCTTTTTCTTTTTTTTTTTTTCAGTTTTATGCCGGATAGTCACATGCTGTTCTGCATGGCAAAAAAAGAGGGATGGAGGAATGAATTCCAGTATTTTTTTAATCTAGACAAACTTAAAAACAAGCTACTCTTTACACCTTTAAGACCCACTAGCCTGCACTACCACCTACACAACAATCTAAGAAACCACTCTGTTTCCAAAAAAAACCCTTGAAACTTTTCCCAAATTAACCTTTCATTTTAAGTTTCTGTTCCTGGTTTTCATTTTCTCCCCTGACTTGCACCTTGCTCAACGTGCACAGCATCAATAACCGGTCGAAAGAAGTGATTGTCCCCCTGTACTCAGCATCGGTGCAGCCTCACCTCGTGTACTCTGTGCAGGTTTGGGTTCCACTACAAAAGAAAGACATAAAAATATGAGAATGTGTCCAAAGAGCTGGTGGAAGGACTAGAGGGCATGACTTATGGAAGTGGCTGAGGATGTTAAGTTTGTTCAGCTTAAAGAGGAGGAGACCAAGGAGTGACCTCATTGCTCTTACAACTTCCTCATAAGGGGGAGCAGAGCTGACCCCTTTTCTTTGGTGTCTGCTGATAGGATATGAGGAACTGGTTTAAAGCTGTCCCAGGGGAAGTTCCCATTGTATACTAGGAAAAAGGTCTTCACTGAGAGGGTGGTCAAGCACTGGAAGAAGTTCCCCAGGGAGATGGTCGTGGCCTCTCCGTGTTGAAGAAGGGTTTGGACACTGTTCCTTGATCTATGGTTTGACTCTTAGGTTACTCTGTGTGGAGTCAGTAGTTGGATTTGATGATCTTTGTGGGTCCTTTCCTACTCAGGATAATCTGTGGTTCTAACTCTGCTTAAACTGAGCCAGAGAAATGTTTTTTTCTAATCTATGTCCAAATATCTTTAGGTGTCCTATTTCCACAGACTGCCTAAATAGCTTTGCTATCTCACCATCAGGAGGCTTTTCTTCATGCCCAGGCTTAATCTTCCTTCCTGCAAATAGGCCTATAATTTCTTGTCTTGTTCATAGTGTAGAAAGTAATTATTTATGTGCACTTTTCCCACAATCTTTCGTATATCTGAATACTGTTATTGTGTGCCTCTGAAAACCTTTGTGTTGTGTCAAATAATACTAGCTTTTTCCAGATTTTGTGGGGCAGATTTTCTAATCTAGACCTTCTGCTCTAACTAATCCATATGCGGGCAGGGTGAAAACAAAGAACTGCATTACAAATATGTCCGTGTTAGTCAACTGAAGAGAAACAGAGATTATTCCATGACCCTGAGGTAAACCAGCAATAGTCTAGATATCCACATTATTTAACTCCCTAAGGGTTCAGCATAGGGTTGCTATGTACAGATGGCCTATTGAGAATGGTTCCTGGTGCCTGCTAGCCCTAAAACTGTGCCTGGGAATTACCTGGGCAAAGACTACTTGGTCTTGCTCAACGGAAGCTAAGGGGTTATGTTGGCAATTCAACATTAGAGGTTATTGAGTTCCAATGATAAGGTCTGTGACCTGCTCAGTTGACAGATCAGTTATTTGTTTTGCTACGCCCCGGGATTATACAACACTTTATTATCATATCATTTCGCCCAGTCGGCTCTATCTCATCCCTTTCTGCCGTGAAGAATGGCAGAATGTGTTGGACCTTGCAAAGCCAAGGACAGGGCTCCCTGTGGGAATTTACAATTGAGAGTCAGCAAAGTCTCTACAGGAGCCCATTGCAGAACCAGCCTGGGATGCTTTAATAAATAAGTCATGGCTATTAAATGTTCAATATTAAATATTCAATAACCTGAATAATGTCAGTTTTATTAACCTCTCGTTCCCTCATAGATACATCCAACGACCCCAAGACCACCAATGATTTGGTGATAAATGTCTGAAGCAGGTTGAGCTGTTAGACAGCAGCATACAAATGACAGACACAGCAACAAAAGCCATGGCTCTTGAAACCTAGACAGACCAGAAAAACTGAACCATCACACACAAGTGAGAAAGCACGTGAGTCTAAAGCAGAACTCTATTCAAGCTATGTGCCACTTTTAGAGCTATTAAATTATCTTTAAGAAGTAATCTCAAATATTTTAAGTTATGTGAGTTTTCATCAGTTAATGTCTGTTACAGTGAAGAAGAATATTTATATTTCTGAAAGTTTTCTACAGATATGTTGTTATTTATTGATTTATTATCTGCAGGTAATAAATTAGTTCTGGGATAAACTACCAATTCAGACAAGTTCATCTCAAGTTTCTATACATTTGTTGCATATTTTCTACTTCACTGAAATTTTACTCTCTTAAGAATACGGCTGGCCATCAATACCAAACATCAGGCTCACCATGTCAACTATAAAATGATAACTGAAAAAGCTGATACTAGACATTCCTATGGGCTCTACTTGTACAGAAACCATGAGCTCTTATGGTTTAGCAGGTAAATCTGAATTTGACAGGGGTCGGGGATCTTTTATTGTATTGTGGAATATTATCTGTCAAAATATGGCCCACGAAAAAGAATACTATCAAGATAGGCTGCTAACCTGAGAAAGTCATTTAAGATATGACACTGAATACCCTCGAAAACCCACTGTTCATCATTTTTTTAATCTTCTGCTACCAAATAAAATGCAGGTGAAAATCTAAGGTTTCTTGCTGGGGATAAAAATAAAAAAAAAATAAACTTGTTTTCATTCCCTTGCAGCAAACACTGGCTAGATAAGATCTCAAAATCCAAGCAGTGCTGTGATGGTGAATATGTACTGATTTCAACAGTCTTTAAACAAAATCAGAATGATAAAAAGGTCCAGAGAAAAGATGATAGACAAGACACCATACCTGTGACAACTTTGAATTGTGGTGCAGAAGATGGATGGATTTTTTTTTCTCCACTGGAATCACATAAACTGAAGACTGCACTGAAATGACTTCATCGGTAATGATATTAAATCTCCAAATATCAAGCATTGTAGGAAGAGTGTTTTATATGTTCTCACCGGTTCCTGATGGAGATACTGGACTCTTGTCCACACTGCCTGTTACAAGAAGTCATAAGCAAAGAGGAAAACGAGGTAAGCATCTGTTCAACTTCCAGGGCATTGGCTTACAGGTGATTAGTAGCCATGAACCATGTCTGATATTAAAAGCCTTTGACAGATTCTCTCTTAACAGCAACCTGGGATATGCTACATATTATTTAACAAACAAAAAAACATTTAATATTAATGAAGCTTCTTTATTATATAAATAAAATAAGATATCTGTTAAAAATCTTTCATTGAATGGTTATGTCTTCTTGCTGAAGGTGATGCTTTAGGTTTGCAGACACAGCAGATCTTCACTGATAGTCACTATTGATTTACTGCAGAAAGTTTCTGTGGATATAAACTACCAACCTCTGATATCTTTGGCACTTGAACTAACGGACAAATAAGGTCTACCCTGTATTTAACATAAAGACTCTCATAGCACCATTTAGAACCTTTGGTAGTTCTCTTTCCTGTTTTGTTCTGCCTTTCATAAAAATAGACAAAATCTGTATTTGGAGATTTGTCACAGACTTAAAATATGAATAGAATATGTATTTTTAACAGATGATAGAGCTGCGTTCAAAACACTTTCCTCCCCTATTACTCATTTTCCTAAGCCTGATAACCCATTCCATTATTATCAACACTACCAAGTCCCTTAATTCAAAACCAAAACATGTTTCAACACACTGGAAAATATGATTTAACAGGAAATAAAAAATACTTTGCATTACTGGGTGAACGAATTGTATCTTTTAACACTTCCTTTTACCTCCTTATTATCTCCAACAAGGAATAATAGTCATTGTACAGATTAACTTGGGTGTGGTTGTAAAGGTAAAGTATATGTAATTTGGTATAACTATACCATTGCCTGGATTTATTGGCAAGCCTGATTAAGAAGTATAATGTTCTTCTCATGTACGTTGTAGCTTCTCTGATATGCACTATCGTTAACAGATAAAATGTCTAAAGACACTTAACTCTGATTTAATTTACTACTTTGCAAAGTTTATTTACTAATGACGTGCAACTGGAGATCATGCTGTTTTTCCATTTACATTGGATCACAGTGAACACTGGAGAGATTATTATTAAATTAATTATTATTAAATATTAGACTAAAAATAACGAATTTTATCGCATTATTCTCATAGCATTCAATACACTTTATTTCAGCTGTGTAATAAATATCTGACTCATGGGGACTTTAACAAATACCTTCAGATTTATACAGATTTATATATTTGCATTTTTCTGCAATATAGGTAACCTGTAAAACAACTTGTAGAACAAGTGTAAAAAGTCTACAGTGAAATATTGCAAAAAAAAAGCAATACTGCAGTCAATAATACTATGATTAAATTAATTATTTTATAATTGAGATGAGGTGGATTGAGAGCTGGCTGTGTGACAGAACTCAGAGGGTTGTAATTAGAGGGTCAAGTTGGAGGCCTGTAACCAGCGGAGTCCCCCAGGGGTCAATACTTGGTCCAGTCTCCTTCAACATATTCATCAATGACCTGGACAAAGAGATGGGGTGGGCCCTCAGCACGTTGGCTGATGATACCAAACTGGGAGTGCTGGCCGACACTCCAGAGGGCTTTTGGATTTTGGAAGCTCACAACTTAACTGCAATATGTCCTTCCTCCCGTTGTTGCAACATATAGGTTCATGTGTGGATTGGGAAGCTCAATCAACGGACAAGGAATTGGTCAGCCTGCATTTAAATTAGGGGTAGAACAATAGTGATCTGTTTTGCTGTGGGAAGTTCAGATATGAAACATGAGAAACCATGGCACTAGTAAAATTAATTTTGGTTTTATCTTTTTTAATAATACCTGCATTGTGACTGGAGATTAATTTTCGTCCATTATTCATCAAATATGAAGAGTTTGGTTGTGGCTGTAAGGATCATAGTAATACCCCATCAGTGTGTTTCCCTACTTATCTCAAAAGATGATTCTCAGGATGATTGGATCCTCAATGCCTGTGGTAGCTACAATTTCCTGAATGAGATGTAGTTGCATTGTTAGAAACTGTCAGGGTCAAAACTAGTCTTGTAAAAGCTTCTTAGTCCTTTTCTAATGTTCGTTTATTTATATGGAAAACATATTACTACAGAAAAGTTGATAAAGAATCAACCTCAAAAATAATAAAAAACCAAAACACAAGATTTTTTTTTCTATTGCCTCGACTTCTCAGTCCTGTCTTCTCTGCATGGATTAGTATTAGGAGAAAATACTATAGAGAAGCAATCAAGTCTTATTTTTTTTAATATTCAAGGAAGCCTTCTGAATTTCCTTCTGACTTGCTGCTTCTGATGAGATAATCTTGGATATTTTGGATGTCAAAACAGACACATTCTAAAGCTGTGCAAGGTAAAAAAAAAACCAACCAAGCCATGTTTTTCAAACTGTATTTCTTTATAGCTGTAGTCTTATGTGGGGGGGAAAAAAAGAGAGAGAAAAGTTTGCCAATCAGCTACACGCACTCCATCTATGCAGATGGTGATTGTGAAGGATCTGAAGAGACCTTTGATCCTAATTCTTTCTTTTGAATGGGAATTCGTGAAAGCACTTCATTGCATTTAAATTCTAAAGACATAAGTAACTTGATTGATTTACTCCCTGATTCTAAACTGAGCACTTCTCAAGCACTTTGCTGAATTGGGTCCTAACAGCACAGCAAATCACTAATGTCAGCACCGATGCTGGTACCACAATTGAGAATAAAGACAATTCAAAAGAAGAATCACATAGTATTTACGATCGAAAGTATGTTGCTCATCGCAACTCAGTTCTCTTGGTAGATTCATAAGCTGAAATAGAATGATACTGTATTTCTCTTTTATAGGTCCTTCAGACATTAAGGAAAAGTCAGGGAGGAAAAATTATTTTTACTGAATAGACTGCTGCTGATTCTACAGCAAAATACTCTTTTCTACTGACGGTTAAATTAAAAAAAATATTTCAAAAGTTCTTCACATAATTCTTTTTAGGCTACAATTGTCTCATAAAACTGCAAATAGTAAAAAGTCATCATAACAGACTTAAATAAACCATTAAAGTATCAGAGAAGGAAAAAATAATTAGGGTTAACTTTTGTTATACCCTAACCAAACCTCCTTACTTGTACAACATGAATTCATTAGGTACTTGAGCTACTAAAACAAATCAAGAAATAAAAAACCTCACCAGCAACCCCAAACCAAAAAAACCCCAGAAACATACGATACGGGTAGCTTGAAGACAGCAAACTAAAAGGTTTGTATCAACACATAAAAATGCTACACACATGTGCAACACACAGAAATGTAAAATAAACAGATATAAGATCATATGTTTTATCAGGTAATAACGTATTTGGACTGGTCATATGAAAAATATTCCACCCTGAGATCCATCAGTAATACTTCCTTTCTTACCAAAACCATATCTTCTAAACCAAAAGATCCTGTTATTGTGTGACAACTGTAAATTCAAAGTTCATATTAGATATTCAAATTTCAATATATTTCATATTTAGCCAAGGGAGTGCTGTTTTCCCTCCATATGTTCAAAGACAGAATGACACACAGCATAAGAACATGTGAAAGAATCCTTAAAACAATATAAAAGTTTTCCATGGCAACAACATCTAAAAGGTGATGCAACTAGTCCTGCAGAGATGGTGCCTGAGGACATCCATTTTAAGATTGTAACATGCTGAACACTCATCATTAGACGGAAACACGGCTCCTTGTAAAGTCCAATGTCAGGCAAATTTAGGAACTAGCCCAGGGGGTCACTAGCTGGGATGAATGGATAAATCCCACTTAAGAATTTGAGAAATTAATTTCTTCATACTTTCCCCAGAAAGTACAGTTTTAAAAGATACATTCACCAATGGTGGAAGACTTTTCTCCTTCTCACAGTTGTCTAAGCAGAAAAAGCAAGTGTTTTCTCATCTTTCAGAAAGGTTGGAATCATATAAGTAAACTGGAGCCCTAGAATTTTGCAGTAGTATATCTAGAATTGACACTCAGAACTGTTGCCCTAAAAATGGTTAGTCTTTACATCAATAACAATCTTGCAAAGTGATAATTTTTTTTTAAATTAAATTTTTTATTTCTTGAATTTTAATATTGCAAAATAAAACTCAAAGCTAGTTCCTGTAGGAAGTTCTTAGGTTTTTTGGTGGCAGCCGGAAAGAATTTTGTGCTGGAGCTGTAGTGGGTATTTTCACTGAGAGAAGAGACGAAGCCAATGAAGAGGAATAGCTTCTTCAGGGAGATGCAGAACATGTAAATACAGTATCCTTTTGGAAGAGCTTCTCTCTTTCTATCAATTATGCAGATTTTATATAAAGAGTAATATGAACATATTTTCAAGGTTTTGCAATAGGTGTGTTCTCTCCCCTTTACCCTTATTCAAAATAGATTAATATCATCATTGCTTGATTACTGCAGCTATGCATACATGTGAAGTATCTGAATAAACCAGGAACCTATCTTGCCAATAAAAAGGTCTTTTTGATTAGCAAGTAAAGTTTATATAGTTGACAAAACACCAATGACATTTCATAGTGTTGGTTTGTAAAATCTGATGGAGTGTTTTAACAGTTTTGCTACTTAACAAAATAACATATTGTCCATTTTAGGAGAGGACATCTTTGTTATTAACTTGTGAAGTTTATTTTGTTTTGCCTTGAGCCACTTCTGGAAGATTCATATAATCCTGCTGACCTCTAGACATTCAAAGGGTCATGATTTGAAAGGTATTCTCATGCAGAGCTACTTCAGTGAGTTTCTGGTATTTGTCTTGACTTTTTGAAAGTGCCAAACCAAACTTCACCTAAAGGTGCCACAGCTTCTGCAGGAGAACAAGACCTGAATAAGAATAAATTACCTTTTTCTCCCTGAAATAAATGGCCTTTTTCTCAGCATGCATATCAGCTCTGGCTTAAAAAGATAAGGGGTCACAGTAGGAAGAATTTACTACCTCCTTCTACTCTTTTTAGAGTACAAGGTGGTGTACCTGTATCAGCAGCAGTCCAGTGCCGTCCACCAGTCCAGTTCCTCTTTGATGTGATATCCTGAGTTGGACTCTGAAAGTATTATTTGCCAAAAGAAAGAATTTGGAAGATGTGCCAGAAAGCTAATCTCGTACACATAGCTAGAATGCCAGACCTCAATCACTCCTTAAAGAAGAAACCAGTTCACTTTAACAAGGTTGAACTATCTCTTTGTCATTACCTTATATGTGGTAAATGAAAACGTGGGACAGTAACAAAGTGAGAAGTTGATCACCACATTCTGGCTCAAGAACAAGTCAGCGTTAAAAAGCATCCATATGATGCCCTAAACTCAGAGCAGATGTCCCTTTATGATGTAGACCTCTGAACCAGACCTGAACTTATTGCTCTAATTGGTCACGTCAGTCATCCTTGTGAACCTAGAGGGAATGCTTTTTGGATAAGTTATTGTTCAATAATTACCCCCTTTTACACCTTTTGCTTTAGTCAGCTGGTGACATCTGAAGATATTAGTTGTTCCCTATGACAGGTTTTGACAAAGAAATTATGCTGGAGATTTTCTATTTGTTTATAATAGATTAAAAATAATTAAAAAAAGAGAAAAAGAAAAAGAGAATAGCTTTTCTCCGAGCTATGTGCTTTTTGAAGAAAAAAATATATGGGATTTCATAATTTCAAAATGCACCTGACTAACTGAGGCCTTCTTTTTGCCAGCACGGCTGTGTTCCCATCTGGTACTCAACAAAGAAGCCTTTTTTGTTAACATTTTCTGCATTAATAAATAAACTAACAAGTAACTTCCTGTTTTCCTAAAGTTAAAGATACTTAAAGAAAAAATAGTTTATCTTCAAGCTCTTATAGAAATTTCTAAGCATTTCTTCATTACTCTGTTTTGCCACACTCTTTGCCCATTTCAAGCCTTGCTTATGGATTATTTCATGAAACAAACAAACAAAAAAACCCAACAAAACCCAGTCACTTATTATTTTAGAAAAAGGTGACAGGGAAGAAATTCAAGGAGTGCTGCAAATGCCCCTTGAGCATTCCCAGTGCTGGAAGACATGGAGTTAGTTTGTCAGTCAGTGTCTTTTTAGACCCCAAACGTCCCCTCTTCTGCCTTCTTTCCTGCAGCTTTATATGGTTGGCCATGACGCCGTGTGGTATGGCATATCCCTTTGGCTGGTTGGGGCCAGCTGTCCCTCTGTGTCCCCTCACAACTCTTTGTCCTCCCCAGCCTGCTCACTGGTGGCGTGGGGACCAGAAAAGGCTCTGATGCTGGGTGAGCCCTGCTCAGCGATGACGAAAACATTACTGTATTATAAACACCATTTTCAGCACAAATCCAAAACACAGCCCCATAGTAGGTGGCTCAGTCGGTAGAGCATGGGACTCTTAACCCCAGGGTCGTGGGTTCAAGCCCCACATTGGGCACCAATAAATCATGTTTTCAGCCAAAATCACTGCAACCGGACTGACAGATGGCTCTTCCCCTCTCCCAGAAAAAAAGAGAGGGGAGGAAGAGATAAGGAGATACAGCAGTTTAGAATGAACTAAGCTACTTTAATGAAGAATTAATATGAAATAAATTGTCTCATAAAACTGCAAATAGTAAAAAGTCATCATAACAGACTTAAATAAACCATTAAAGTATCAGAGAAGGAAAAAATAATTAGGGTTAACTTTTGTTATACCCTAACCAAACCTCCTTACTTGTACAACATTATGAATTCATTAGGTACTTGAGCTACTAAAAAACAAATCAAGAAATAAAAAACCTCACCAGCAACCCCAAACCAAAAAAATCCAGAAACAGTTAGCTTGAAGACAGCAAACTAAATGGTTCGATAAACACATAAAAATGCTACACACATGTGCAACACACAGAAATGTAAAATAAACAGATATAGGATCACGTGTTTGTCAGGTAATAATGTATTTGGACTGGTCATATGAAAAATATTCCACCCTGAGATCCATCAGTAATACTTCCTTTCTTACCAAAACCATATCTTCTAAACCAAAAGATCCTGTTATTGTGTGACAACTGTAAATTCAAAGTTCATACTATTTTATATTAAAATAAAAAAAAAAAGAAGAAAATAATGAAATAGATACGATATATACAAAACCGTATCAAGCTCCCAGGATGACAGTCCTGTCACCAGCAGGCACTGGGGGAGTCCCAGACTGGACTCAGTGTCGGATGGGAACTGGGTTCCAGCTCTGGAGTCAGGAACACATGGATGGGGATCAAAGGCAGATGGACAGACAGGGTCCTCTTTGGACATCGGCCATCGCAGGAAGAGAGGCTGACCCTTTGATCCCTCAGCCTTTACACTGAGCATAGGGCAGAAGGGATGGAATACCCCAGTTGGTCAGGTTTGGGTCACCTCTCCTGTCCCCTCCTCCCCACAGGTGGGACCCCTCTACGCTTTGCTGTTTCCGACCCTCTAAGGGACAAATAATGAAAATTGGCTGCCCTTGGTTGTTGTAGCAATAAGTAGAAGCAAGAACCTCTCTGCTCACCATCCCATGACATGGAGCACAAACATTGGCCTTATCATCCTGAGAACAAGCAGTTTTCTCCACAACATGCTGTTAAATTGAGAGAGAGGAGGCCTAACTAAACTGTAAAATTACCGAACACAGAACTGGTTCGGTTTTCCCTCAAACCGGGACATTACTACGAAGAAAATTAACTATATCCCAGCCAGTTACAGGGGTCCTGCACCACTTTATTACTGAGACAGAACCTCCTGCACTGACTCCAGAGAGCTAGCTGAATCTTTCTAACCTACCCAGAACACTGTACTACACCTCCACAATTCTGGTGGAGCAGAGACATAATTATAGACGTCGAGATCTGGGTATAACGTTTAAAGAGGCACATGTCAGTAAAAAAAGCCTATCTTTAAAAATTAATCAATTTAAAGCAAAGCCAAACCTGCTAAGTGGACAATATCCCTTTAAGTGGAAACAGCAGCAGTATCCAAACACAACTATTTCATTCCAAAAGTAATAAACCTTAGGAATAAGTTGTCAGGTAAGCCCACTGAAGCACATACTATAAATGAATTTAAGAGACAGCTAGAAGTTTTTATAGAGCTAGAGGGGAAATTAAAGACAATGACAAAGCAGGAGGCCTAGGCTGAACTAACACATATAAAAGACAAGTTTTCTGGTTCTTATCTCCAGCATTTCTTTATGTTCATTACAGAGTGTGTCTGATACTTGTTATTTATGTTAGAGAAGGGCAGAAAAAATGAAGTTGTTTCAAGTACATTATCCCAAAGGTCCCAGAAACTTCACCTTCGTTTTACTTACGGATAGGAAAAGCACAAAAAAAAAAAAAAAAAGGAAGTAAAAGTTGAGACCTCAGCTTTGCCTAATTTGACATGCTGTGAAGCTAACAGTGCACCAAGAACCACTGGTAGGTCACAGGGGAGGAAACACAGGCAAGATGGCTGGTCTTACCTCCTTTGGACTGCGCCAACGCTCCTATTTTGTGCATTGGTTTTGTTCTGCTGCATTGCCAGGGAACTCAAAGGGCACTGGTCCCTCTTCACACTGGGTCGGCTCCAGCTGCAACTGAGGTCTTTTATGGATTCACCTGTGAGCTGGATAACTTGGAGCATGTGGTCCACCCTTAACAAGGGGGGAGGGGGGGGAAGCAAAAAAAAGCAGTGCAGCGGGTTGAAATGCTTCCAACAGAATTAAGATTTTTACTTTTTTAAGTGTTGTTGTCAATACTTTTATTTGTCTTAGCAGCTGGGCATTGTTTTTCCTATTTTTTAGTGAAAATATGTATGAGGAATTGTCAAAGTATTTCATTTACCAGAACCAATTATGAAAAAGGTACAGGAGTTTATGCAGTTTTAATTTAAATATTGGTTTGTTTGTGTAAGGTTTGTTTTCTACACTGAAAATGTCTAAAAATATTTCCAATCAGCATTTGTGTTTCCATTGTGAGGTGAAATGAAAAGAGAGCTTAGAATCATAGAATCATAGGATTGCCTGGGTTGGAAGGGACATTTCAGATCATCGGGTCCAACCATCAACCTAACACTGGCAAAACCCACCACTAAACCATCTCTCCAAGCACTGTTTCTACTCGTCTTTTAAATACCACCAGGGATGGTGACTCCACTTCCCTGGGCAGCCTGCTCAGATGCTTAATAACCCTTACACTGTTAAAATCTTTCCTAATATTCAGTCTAAATCTCTCCTGGTGCAACTTGAGGCCATTTCCTCTTGTCCTATTGCCTGTGACCTGGGAGAAGAGAAAGACTTAGTTGGGAGAAGAGGTTCCTTTGTGCTCAGGGGATGGACCCCTGGAGCCCTCATCCACTGCAGACGCTGGGCTACATCTTCAGAAGGTACATAATTGTATTCACCAACATCTGCACTGCAAGGAAGAACTTTAAGGCTCTACCATCCTTATTGCCATTGATGGTACTGGGTGGTTTTGGTGCAGGTCAGGGCAGTCCCCAGCCCTCTGTACAGGGGAATACAGGGAAACAACTCACTTGTTGTCTTTGAGTGGTGGTACCACCCAGATGATCAAAGAGAAACCACTGCTCCACTGAGGATGTCACAGGGGTGACGAGGAGGGGAGTGATGACCTTTGCTTTGGAGAAGAGATGACAGAGCCCAGACCTCGGTTACCCTTCTGGGATACAAGGGAACCCGAGGGTGGCTGAGGCAGCCTGTGGACAACCTGCCTGGCATCACCCAAGAAGTCAGCTGTGGAGTCAGGAGCTGAAGCCTGCTTCTCTGGGTGTAGCCCAGGTGCTCACAGACTCTTGCAGGTGCGTAGGAGAGAGCTCATCCTGGGAAAGAGAGACCAGAGGACTTTAGATGGGAGAAGAGCCACGTCCTGCCAGCTTGGGGCAAAGCAGCTGCTCCACCAGCTGTGAAAGCTAATCGTTCTCAGCTGCTCATGTCTCAAGCTACTCTAACAGAAAGACCTTTTCTTAACCGACACTTTCAGGAGTTAGAATATAAAAAATAATTCCATTCTCTTCATGTTTTGCTGTTGAAACTCAACACCTACAATGATTTTGAGGGTTTGGAATTTGTATATCCACACAAGTGACTTCTAGTGAAATGACTCACCTGTATATAGATATGGAAAATCCTGAGCACATCATTCTTAATACTTTCAACATGGTCTGTCTCAAGCTTGCTACCGACGAAGTACACCCATAAAGATCAGAATTTATGCCTATAGGTATTTGCTTATATTTATTGTAGCTCATAAATTATATACAGCAGTAAATAGTCTTGGAAAAATATACAAATCCTCTATACACTATTTCTCTGTATGAAATTACTAGTATATCTGATGGATTGATTTTCTTGGACACTCTCCTGGTCACTGAAGCGACGCATTCTATTAGACACGCAAAACAAATGAACTGATAACAGCAAGAAAACTAAAAAGAAAGGAAAACCTGAGGTCTTATTTTATCATCCAGATTCACTAGATCTGCCTTCCTCTCTGTGGTCAAAAGCACACGGTGGAAGAGCTGTAATAGCCGTTTATAGCTGGATGTTACACATCTCTGATCCCCACGGGGCTGCCTGATGGCTGTCTAACAGTATTCTAATGATGCAGTGTGATGCTGAAACTCAGGGTGGCTGGAGATAGTGGGAAAAGGATCCAAAATGTCCAGCGGTGATTGGCGTAATCATGGCTCCTCCAAGAAATATCCTTTGCAGGTAGTAAATCCAGTGACAAGAAATGATGAGATCAGCCATTGAAGTCCGTGTAATCCAGTTGCTGTACAGAGTGTCTGCATTTCCAGTCCTGGGAAAGATCACCCCAACAAAATGACAAGGAAGGGAGTAAAAAATAGAGAAGAGGATTTTCTAAAATCTCCCCTTTTTTGCTCCATTGGCTTTAATAATCCACTCCCCCAAAGATTTTTATCAGGGGGTAGTGTGTAGGTGGAAAAAATAGCTTTCCAAAGGACCTTTGTGCTCTGTCTCCAGCACAGCAGCATTTGAATTTTCATTTCATATGCAGAAAAAAAAAGAAGAAACCAAAAAAAAACCAAAAAAACCAAAAACCCTTAGAACACCTTCATCTGGAGAAAAGCAATTTAGCAGTGACATGATCAAAGGGACCCACCACGAGGGTGGTACTTATTTCATGGACCTCTGGCCATCTGACACTTGAATGTCCGGCCCCAGTCTCTTCCCCAGTCTGCAGAGAAACAGACTGGAGGGATGATTCACTCCACCTGCTCCAGGGTCTGGGACAGGGACAATAAATCTCTGTCGGCAGGGGCTTTTCTATTACCATTTGTGAGGGAGAGACCCCAAAGACTTCTCTGCAGGTTCTAGAGCGTTAACCAGTCCCGTAATCCCAAAGGCGTGAATTGCGTCGGAAGTCTAGTTTTATCAGGAAAAATTAGATTAGATTATTTTCACCCTGAATTATCACTTTCCACCTGGAAAAAGACCCAGAAGAAATGTCTTTGAAAAAGAAGCCTTAGGTTCCTCAATCCTGCTGGTATTTTTTTTTTAAAAGTAAATCCTAAATATTAATATAAAAACAGAGAAAAGGTGCTGGGGTTGAGTCCACCAGAATTTTTAAAGGAACGTTGAAGCAATCTATATGTATATATGTCTGCACTCTCTTTCACTCAGCTGGAATCAAATACTTCATGATTCTCAGTGCAAGGAGATCCCAAACCCTTACTGGGAGTAACTCAAACCAAGGCAAGAGCCATTGTTCTGAAAGGTCACGAAGAAGTTTACTGTTATCTCAGAGAGGTGTCATGATTCCCTCCATGAAGCTGGTTGAAAATGACTCTTGCCACTTGTATGTGTCTTCCTTTCTGCTTCATGTCTGGCCACAGTATTTTAATGAGTAAGTCAAGCCAGAAATGTAATGAGGCAATAAAAACCTCACACCTACCGACAGCCACCGGGAAGTTACAGAAGGTACTGAAAGCAAGACCATATTATATTCACTTACCAAAACTACTTTAAAAGAAAATTATTATTACACTATTTCCTTTTTGCCTAAGGAATAAGAGGGATGAGATGTTGCTCTGTAACAATCTGCACTTTCGGGTTGGTTTAAAAAAAGCTTTTTAAATGGAATACATTGTGTAAATATTTTAAATTTTTTTTGTGCTGAAAATACCTTAGATTTTTGTAGCTTGTATGGCTTTAAATGTGCTTTTCAGTTAAATTCAGTCTTCAAGGGCAATATTTGGAGCACCGGTTTGGATATCTGTATTTTTTCTTTGCTTAATCTTCCCTCAAAGACCCTGTACACAAATTCTTCATTATAGAGACTCTGATGTGGAATTATACACCAGTCAGGTAAATTCGATTTGCAGCAGATTATCAATTATATAATTTGATTTGCAGCAGGTTATCAATTATATACTTTATTTCTTGCAATGCCTCCCTATCTTTCCAAAACGTCTTAGTTTTGGGAGGTTTTTTTGGGTGATTTGGGCTGTCTTTTGGCACTCGGGTGTGTAACTGCTGGGTTACATTCAGGTGCACGTACCCAGACAAAGCCAGCCTGGTCTTGGGAATCTCATGGGAGAGTCCACATCTTGCTGAGAGAGAAGCCTGTAGGAAAGATTATGAGGCATTTGAAGCTTCATTGTTGTTCTCAGCTGGCTGAAAAATTCATCCCAAGACGTGTATTTGCTGAACGTAGCCCTTTATTCTGTGACCAAATGGAAATCTGTATACGTTTGTTTCTCAGGGCTGCTCCGCTACTTATTGCAAATACATTCCAGCTTTAGGATTTTTTATGAACTTTAGCAGAATATTCAGTCACCAGTATAATATTTGCAATTAACTAGTTAATATTTGGTTGGTCTCTGAACAAATGTAATTCTTGCACTCTTAAATTTTCATGCTAAAGGGTCTGTAATATTTAAGCTTGCCTCCTTCTCACAACAGGGACATTCTTTACCCAGAGCAGAGACTTTTTCTTTTTAAAGAGCAAACTGGAGTGACTATATGACTTTTACAACAACTACTATCAAAAGAGTGTATTTTAACACCTTCTACAACTGATAGTTATTGGCAAATTTTCATTTCTTTTAACAGTAGTATTCCTTTTTAATGAAGGCTCTGACAGCTTCATCCACATTGAACATTCTCATCCGTTTCAGCAGTGTCTGTCTTTCCAGTGAATTAATTCTCAGATTTAAAATTAGAACTATGCATTTTTGATATAGCAATTCAAAAACAAATTAGAAGTTATAAGACAACCATTGAAAAATTTTTAAAATTAATTTTAAAAAAAAGAAAAAAAGAAAAAGAAACAAAGTCCAAAAGCTGTACCCTGAGACCCTCTTATCAACTTCATGTCTAAGTTTAGAGACAAATTTTCATTATCACACCAGTATCTAAGGGAACTAAGCAGTGCCATGGCTATGTTGTACGAAGTGCTACACAAGTACAAAGAGAGAAATTCTAGAAAAACTGGCAGTCTAAGAGATGCCTGACTTCAAAAAAATAAAAGTACATTTTCTTACCTGATTCCAAAGTTTCTCATAAAGCATGAAATGAAATTTTCTGCCTGTGGAAAAAAAAAAAGCTATCTAATGAAAGCCAGTAAAAAATGTTGCTAATTTGCTGTAACACACTGCATCTTTATTAGTCTAATGCCGTGACTATAAGCCTTCCTTCCAACCCATCTTCAACAGTAAAATTTCTATTACAGTTAATAAAGTTATGAATCACAGCTCATTTCTTCTGACTTAAGCGCTAGAGAAAGATGACCACCTGTAAAATATATATAAGGTTGCTGTAACCCCATTTGTACAGCTGTCATTTCAGACTCCGAGGGAATAAAAGGTATTTTAGCAAAAAAGTATTAACTCTTCACAGCCTTTTAGCACAACCTTTACACCCCAGAAAGTGAAAACTGATATCCTTGAAAGTTTTCTTGGGATAAACTCTATTTATCTTTGAGGTGTTATAAAAAAAAAAAAAAGTTTAACTAACTTCTAGTGTTCTAGCTGGTGAGCTTATTATAATTTTGAGCATAAGCTGGGTCTCGGAGGCCTGCAAAAAGGAATAATCTACAAGATATTTGTCTTACAGAACTTCAACAATTGAGCATTGTAACTTGTTTCACTGCTTCCACGTGGTGACAACTGCTTTTAATGGTAACAACTATTTTGTCTGCTTCCTTAATTCTGAAATGTTATGTAAGATTTTCTTCATATGGAAGTAATTCGCTTTGTACAGAGTAATTAAAGTCACAAAAAAAAAAAATCCAATTTTTGATTTTTGTTTTCTGTCTCATTTGAACTTCTGATGTGTTTTTATAAATTATTACAGTGAAAATCAATGCTGTTTTCTAAAATCATATCTGATATAGATTTTACAACGCTAAAAAATAAGTAACTGTAAAAGGAGGCAATGTTAACAACAACAACAAAACCCAAACCCTTCCACCCACCTTCCCTCAAGAATATGAATTCTAGACAAAGTAAAAGCACACAGGATTAAGGGATAAAATGTATTTCTTAAACACACTGACCACAAGATTTGTTTAATGAGTCTAAGCACTTCAGGTTGTCTCAGCCCAAACCCACATTTTTCTAAACCACTAGATTTAAAGGTAGATGATTGGGGCCCTGCCCTTTTCTCCGTGTTGAATAGAAAGTTTCCAATTAGTTACCGAGAGACTATATTCCGTATCTGATAGTAAAAACAATTTAATAGTAGAATTAAACCTACAATGTTGATATGTAGTAAAGGCTTTGGATCAAGAATAGCATGGGCAAACGCAGTGTGTCTTGCTCATATCTTCATTGTTTCATCATTAATAATCTTGAAAGTGCCTTGCCTTTTCCTTTTTTTTTTTTTTTTTTCCTGCAAAAGACCTATTTAAGGTATGTTAGTAGAGTTTATGGCCCATTTATTACCTGCTCTGTCTGCTAAGACTGCCACGGGCATGAATATTCTGATGTGGGCAACTTCACAGCAGGAACTGGAATTCCAAATAATTCCATGTCTGCTGCTGAAGAGGTCAACGCACGGCGTTAATGATCTGCAAAAAGGCCCTATAGACCTTGAGCAGTTCCTGAAACCAGCCATCCTAAAAGGTAGAGCTTTTGAAATCAGATGAATATTTTTGATCTTATGAATAAAAAGGACAAATAGGTATCATCTTGCATACAGATACGTAATTTTCACTCTTTACTTTGTCTCCTGACAAGATTTATTAGTGTGGAAATTACTTTCATTATATTAGTGATGTCATATGTATAATTCTGGAGCATATGAATGTTATACGTCAAACAAGGAACATTCACAGAAGTTGGAAATATATTGCAGAGATTGGTACTGAAGCAATAGAATGTAAACTTTATGTGCTTTCCTGAAAAAAGCTAACCATAAATAGATACTCAAGTCTGCCATTTATTCAGTCATGCAGTAATTATAACATTGGTTTTAGAAGTTAGGACTTAGTTTGTCAAAACAGCCTACATTTCCATTTACTTCTTGTTCCTATACACTCTGTCTCCTTCCAGCCCTGGTACCACAGCTGGCTGCAGTTCTGCAAAGTGAAGACAAAACTAGAAGAAGTTGTTGTGTGAAATATGTCCTGCACATGAACATAAAGCAGATGGACACTGTAACACCGTTATACTTCAAGAAGTTCCTCATACTACTCCGTCATCACTTCCTCAGCAGATCACTTTTCTTCAGCAAAGGAAAAGCCTTTTTAGGGATAGAAATGTAATTTTGTCCTTAGTCTAAGTATTCAGACTGTTGGTATTTATTTCTATTATTGCTACTATTCTGTTTCTATACTTTCTGTGTAAAGTATAGACAAGACGATACTGTGGATCTCTCACAAAGACAAGTACTTTTTAACCATAGAGACTTAAAGACTAAATTAAACATAGCACGTGCACTCCATGCCATTAAAACTATACAAGATAAAGTGTGAAGAGATAACCCGAATGGCAAAATAGTCATTCAAACGTGTCTTGTTAAAATTAATGATTTTGTATTAAAAAGCACCGACACGTTACCTGTTCACTTGGCATTTCTGGGGAGCACAGTAGAGACTGTTTTTTTGGAAGTATGGGGGGTGTGATGGAACAGACAGTATGACTTCCAAGTGGCCTCTGAGTGGTTTCCTTGTATCACAGGAGAATGTCATGCCAGGCTGCACTAGAGCTGTTTCAATTTTTTTTTTCGTGTTCTTTTACAAATTTGGATCAAAGTGCAGAGGTCAATAGCCACTCTGGAATCTTTTGACTTGAGGACACAGTAACATTTTCCTCTGCTGTGAGGGATCGGTCTTAACCTTTCGGTAACAGAGAGACAAGGACAAACTGGTTCAAATTCCACCTCTGAGTTAAAGACACGTAAACGGATAGATTGGCCTTTGTGCTTAGTGGCTATGAAGGAAAGGGATCCATTGCCATAGAACCAGAGAATCACAGAATCATTCAGGTTGGAAAAGACCCTTGGGATCATCGAGTCCAACCATCAGTATTAACTCCAAAACCATCAATTTGTGGCTTTTTCCTCTCACTCCCTCCTGCCTCCTCCCGTCATTGGTGCAGCAGCAAACAAACCATGGGCTCTCAAGGAATCAGCGTTCGGCCTTTTCCCAATTATGAAATTATTGCTTCCACACAGTTTTGCTCTGGGGAATATATTTTGTCCTTAATAACGAAGCTTGTTTGTTCTATAGATTGGAAATGAGATTGTTGTTACAGATTTATGACACCGTTAGCTAGTCACGTTGTTAACACTAACAGCATCTTTAAAAGCATAATGAGTATCTTTGCACCTTTCTCTAATAAAGCCCGGGAGATAATTGATATTTTTTCTGTCCCTAATTTAAATACATTTGATTCTAATTCACCCTTGGGAGTGCAGAGGGTGGGTATGTGGTGGATAAGTAACCTTAGCACGGTGTGTTGCCAAAATGGTTTCTGGGGAAGGAAGATCTCTAAAATACAGTGTTCTCCTGGTGTTTGGCTACATGTTTGAGGGACCACGTTCTTTTCAGCAGCCACTCTCAGAGCTTGCAAACATTGCCTCTCCAACCTGCATCAGAGACATGGTCTGTAGGCTATCGTAGGAAAATCTCTGCACTAAAGCTGTCCTCCTAAGCATGCAAGCTGAAAAATTACCCAAAAGAATTACTATTATAACCATTAAAAGCAGTTAAACTTTTTTCTTTTTCCAGGCGTGTAAAAGCATTACATCATCAAGGCCCACAAAGGGAAACGGGAGCTTTATTTTCCCAGAAACTCCAGGAGAAGGCAGCAAAAAGAAAGAATCCTTCTATCCAAGCACGTCATGACAGTGCAGCTGCAACAAAAATGTTTATTTAGAAAGGTATTGCACTGTTCATAATAAAGTTAGGTTGCTATCATGCTTGAACAATTCCTCAGTTTTAGATAATTCTTACTAGTATGCCTTCCATGGTGCTTGGAGAACAGCACAATTCCTTTTTTAGGAATAGCTTCATTATTTGGAATAACTCAATATATTTTTTTTTTTTTGCTGTTGTTAAAAAATAAAATTCTCATTCATCTGGAAAAGAATACTATTTTTTTTTTTTTTACATAATATGTCTATTTCTTCCTGCATGTGAGATGTGACTTTTACTTAACAGCTTTTGGGGAACCCGTTTTGTCTCCCTGGTTTCTTACTCCTCTTTCCCTGGTGGCTACAATAAGCAGCTTTCAGTTGTCAAAAATGCTTCATATCAATGAGAATCTCCCTTTCATTATCAGCTTCCAATTCGTGGGCACTACATTCGGGGGATGTTATGCAGCTCCAGTCCCATCACTCACACACAGAGGATAAAATGTCTTCTCCTGAATGATCTGCTTAGACTGAGTGGGAACCCTTTTAAGTAACAAATCTTAAATTGTTATTGTTGTATGGTGCTAATGAAATCTGTAAGCTGCGTGAGACTATCTTACTTTCATAGCAAGTGCAAGTACATGAGGAAGTGACTGTTTATTAAAATCAACTGGAATTTATGGGGTTTCACCAGTTCCCATTTTATTTTCTGTAATGCTTGTAATGACTTTTCCCTTGCAATCTGTTTTCCGAAGCAGAGATTTTTTAAAAAAAAAACAGGTCAAAGCCTAAACTAAAGTGTGCCTCCTGCCCCATATCCTCTATCTCTCTCCGCTCAAACTGGGATAAAATCGAAACTGCCAACTCCCAAGCCTTTAACTGACCTTTCTGGTTTTTTGTCCGTGTTTGTCCTTTTGACTCCTAGACCCTGCTAATGGTGCTCCGTGCTGTGCACCAGCCATTCCCTCTGGAGATGACCTTGCCATCTCCATTTTGTAAGCACGTCCCTGTATGTCTGCTGTACTGGGCTCGCTAGGAAGGGTTACTGGTGCTGAAGCACCCGAGCTGCCTCTTTTAAGTGAAATGCACACCAATTCAATGAAGTATCAATGGGGCCATGTTACTGCTTTGCTTTTTGAGTCTTAAGCTGCAAATTCCATTTCCATCCCATCAACTCATTTGCTTTTTGGAACACTGTTAGCTCGCTAACTGCATTATACAAATAATACGAACACTCTTTACAAAGAATTCTACAATTTATCACTGTTTTACACTTCATTAAACAGAAAAATGAAACAAATTATATTTGAGACAGAATATGGTTTTAATACTGAATTTTTTATATAGTCGTTTAAAGTGTTCTACACATCTGCCAAAGATGTTAAGTAGCTCATTATAATTTTCCCCCTACAAGATATGATAATGTGGTGATAAAATGTGTCTTCAGAATCATATTGAGAAAGTAGTCCACAATAAACATAGAAGTTGAAAGGTTTGAGCTTACCAGACGATGTTTCTTTTCTTCTTCCTTGATGGCATGAGAGAACCATGAGGTTGGGATGCTGGTTTTGCTTTTTCTTTGTTGTTTTATCTTTTCTCAGGGTCATAAATCTTGCACTTAAAATTGTCGATTGCTTTCTGGCACCTGGCTGAACACTCTAATGATTGCCAGATTTTGTGTCACAGGGTTTTTAGTGACACCTATCTCTTCCTCTTTTTTACCCTATGTAGATAATACTCATTTATAATTAAAGGTCTCTAGAGAAGCTTCACATCTCATTTCTTTTTCCAGACTAGTAGCTTCTGAGTTTTCATGTTAGTAGCTAGTTCTGTCTGAATAATTTTCATAGTTGATAAGAAACCTAACCCTGTGTAAATTTAATTCATTAACTAAATATAAATGATTATTAATTCTATGATGGTAGCTCAAAAAAACCCAAACAACAACAACAGTAAAAAAAAACCCAAACAAAAACAAGGAAGAAAATCCTTCAGGAAAATAAATAGTAACTAGATGAAGAAAGTTCACTGGGAAAAAATTGTACATCTCTTGTAACGTGAACAGGCATAAAACTAGCAGTATGATTTTGGAACATTAATCATATTTATATATACATATGTGTTTTAGCATGTGTTTCTAGCAGTGCTTGGACAGGACTTGGACAAGAAATTAAATACCAGATTTTCAAAATGATATTTCAGAAGACATTATTATTCTCCTAACATTAAAAGCACCTTTGCACATATTGACTTTTGTATTTCCTGCACATGGTGATGGTGTGGAGAGAAGCTTCCAGAGAAGCAGTTGGCAGAGGGGCTGTATAAACTCTGCTAGGGAGACAAACACTGAAAATGTTCCCTTTCAGATTTTTTTCCCCAATAAAAGGTGACCGTCAGGGAATTCTTATAGTCAGATGGTCCCTGAACAATGTAGATGACTGGCAAAATTATTTCTCTGATATTACTGATCTTTAGTAAAATATGTAATAAATAAAATTAAGAATGAGAGGGAAACAAAATTAATCGTATACAGTAAAATAAAACCTTAAGTGGCAAGAAAGGAAAGGACAACTATAGGCCCTGGTAAGTAACAACTGTGTCAATACAGAAATATTTTCCTCTATGCTCATAAAGCACCAATGACTTTGTTTTACATGATAAAGCGTGATTTTATCTGTAGCTTTGCTATCCTCTCCATTAACTAATGTATTTTAGAGCAACTGAAAACTAGGGGTTGTTTGGCATCAGTCTGCCAGGAACACGTTTTTCTCTAAAATAAAGATGCTTTATGAAGTAATAGTGATTTGGAAAGTAGCTTATTAAAAAATTAAGTTAACAAAGGAATATAAGAACAATATTAGATGGGTTACTGTAAACCACAATGAATATAATAACAAGGCCAGGTGAGCTCTGGAGGTTGAGGTCCCTCTCTGAATCTAACCCTACCATCGTCTGCCCAGTTCATCTTAGGAAACCTCACCCAGACGTTTTAACATCACTTTCTTCTACAAAGCGAAGCTCCTGTGGCCAGATGAATAATCCCTTTCAAAATAGCTGATTGTCTTTGAAAACAAGCAAGCAAACAAAAATCAGACTGTTTATAATCATTTCTGCTGTTCAAGTATTAAGATTTGTGGGTGATCTGTAACAGCAGCACAGCAACGTTGTGCTTCCACTTAATGGCCTCCTCTTAATACCTATGAATGTCACTTCAACCATAATCTGACTCAGCATTTGGAAAGAATTCTGATTTTATAAAACAAATAAAAAACTTCTTGTTTTCAGTCTTCTATGTACTAAATTTAGCCTGTGTTCTCTTCTTCACTTACTGCCACTGCTACCAATTGTGACAGCACAAAGAACTGAAGTACAAAAGCTAATGGTAAGATCAAAATTCCTACAAAGACTCTTAAAGGTGCACCATCATGCTCTGAATAAGCTTGGGTGATAGGCTAATAATCAGAAATACTGGACTGGCAACTCTGTGCATAATGTAATGTGACTTAGGATTGCTTTTTCCAAACTGACTTTTCCCTTTCTGAGATTTTAGGGTGTAATAACCTATGATCAACAAAATTAAAAACTGATTTGCATGAGGCATTACCATTATAATTATTAAATGTAGTAATTTAATAAATAAGGATTGAATTTCACATTTTAAAATATAAAAAAAAAAGATATATAGACCTTTTTGATTAATCTGATTTTAATGCGTGCTCAGATGAAGCACAGAATATTCCATGAGAGCCTCATTAATCTTAATAGATTGCTGATTATGCAGGCGGCAATCATTAGATGGACTTACCTGACCTATTTCACTGTCTGCCATTGGCTGCTAGAAGATTGTCCTCTCTTCCATTAATGTCCATGGCCATCATTCCCACGACTGTGGTGTGGCAACACCAGGTCCTCAGTTAACCAGCACAAAGAGCAAGGACTGCAATTTACAGAACTGCAAACCAAGATTTCCAAAGCAGTTCCCTGTAGCCTCCCAGCCTGACGTTTGATTCTAGAGAAAGCTCTCTGTGTTCCCAGGTTTGTAAAACTTAAGGTACTCATTTCAGTACTCACGCGTAGCATTTTAAGGGAAGCCTAAGAAATTGAGTTCCGAATATCTAAGTTCTTTTCAGTACAACTTTAGTAATCCATCAACCTGATAGAAAAAACCGGCTCAAATCCTGTCACAAGGCAGATAAATATGAATTTGTTGCATTAACTTCTTTTTTCTTCATCCTTTTGTGGCTAAATGCTGTTTTCCCCAAGTGCTGTCCCCCCTTAGCAGCTCAGGGAACGGAGATCAAGTGAACTCCCTAGCCCTACAAATGAGTCGTGGTGGCTTTTGCTGGGTGCTTTCTTCTACTTGCTAGATGAAAATGCAGTGCACAGCCCCGTGGCAGACAAAACTCCAGGGAGCTGTCAAACAGAGCATCACTTGCTTCCAGCTCTTTCCCTTCCTTCTCAGATGCTGGGAGTGGAACAACTATGCACATTTTCACTCCCTCAGAACCACAGAATTCAAACCTTGTGAAATACAACAAGGGCAAGTGTAGGGTGCCATGCACCAGCACAGGTTGGGGGCTTACCTGCTGGAGAGCAGCTCTGAGGAGAAAGACATAGGAGTCCTGGTGGACAATAGGATGACCATGAGATGGCAATGGGTCCTTGTGGCCAAGAAGGTCCAATGGCATCCTGGGGTGCATCAGGAAGAGTGTGGCCAGCAGGTCGAGAGTGAAGCCAGCAGTCTTCTCTGCCCTGGTGAGGCCCCATCTGGAGTCCTGTGTCCAGTTCTGGGCTCCCCAGTTCAAGAAGGATAGGGATCTGCCGGAGAGGGGACAGAAAAGAGATACAAAGATGATTAGGGGACTACAACATCTCTCTTATGAGGAAAGGCTAAGGGGCTTGGGTTTTTTTAGTCTGGAGAAAAGACGACTGATCAATGCTTATAAATACTTCAAGGGTGGGTGTCAAGAAGATGGGTCCAGTCCTTTTTCAGTGGTGCCCAGGGACAGGACAAGAGGTAATGGGTACAAACCTGAACATAAGAAGTTCCATCTAAACATGAGGAGGAACTTCTTTCCTGTGAGGGTGGCAGAGCCCTGGCAGAGGCTGCCCAGAGAGGTGGTGGAGTCTCCTTCTCTGGAGACATTCAAACCCTGCCTGGACACGTTCCTGTGGGACCTGCTCTGGGTGGACTCTAGAGCCCAGGCAGTGAGGCATGGATACTCTTTACTGAGTTGAATAGGCTCTGTCTGCAAGGGTGGTGCTTGGAGAAGTTCCTTTGCCATTGCTGAAGGAAGAGAATAGAGCCAGGAAGAGAACACCTCTGTCTCTTAAACCAGTTTTTTTGCTCCCCCTCCATTAGTTTCCCTACTAAGTGTGCCATTTGTTCTATTTTTGTCTAGTGACTCCCCTCCTGCGCTGCTCTGCAAACTTAAGATGAAACTCTCAGGTCTTGTATTAACATCAGGTTTGTTTAGCTAGCCAATTAATTGTATGTTTTGATATTCAAGACATAGCAGCTCCTTTAAAATTGCAATTAATGTGAACTGCATACTGTATGCTATCTTTTAGATCGAGGTGGTTTTATATGCCCAGTTTTGGAGTTTTTTGCAGCTGCTCTGCTCTTGTCTTATTATGTGACATGTGAAAACACGTGGCTCTGGACAATGCTTTGAGAGCACCACAATAATTTCACGTTTTTATGAAACATTTCACAACAACAATTGACATGCACGTGAGTCTATAACTGATATATGAGTGTGAACTGTACTCCAAAGAGCTTTGCTAATGAAACCTGTGAAATGCATAAAATAATAGACACACAAAGAACAGAAACAGGAAGATCTCTTTAGATAGTTTACTGGCACCTTAAAGAAAACACCCACTTTATTAGCAGAACTCAACAGACATGAAAAGTGGAACCAGGTAATCCACTTCCCATTTCATGATGACATAAAACAAATCATAGAATCATTTGGAAAACACTTTTAAGATCTTTGAGTTAATTCTTCTAACCTTCTTTCCTATAATACTATGATTCCTTTGTGATTTTCCAACTAAAAAAACTTCATTTTAAACACATTTGAATATTCATCAGAAAGGTGTTTTTAAGTAAAGAGTAGGTTTCAGGAGTAGAATGAATTTTGAGAAAATGTAATAAAAAATTGTTCAGAGATTTATGATTGCAAAATAATAAAACTCCGTAAGAAATCAAAACACCTCAACCACTTCTTTATTTTAACCTTTCAGAGGATTCTGGGACTATCCAGTGAGCTACTTTAACTGATCATTTCCAGAGTTCATTTTGTATATAACAGAGTACAGGATGGAAAAGTATAAAAGTATTATCACTAGCCATTAGTCACAATTCATATTCAGAAGTCTCATGTGAAATTTGCAAATCATCTCAGGTCCATTTTAGAGTGTTTGAAGCTATTTCCCCATGCGTCATTAACCATTAATTGAATACTGGGTTGCTCACTTAATAGGACTACTATTTATAACTCATTTAGTAGTTAGAGAAGTTTAGAGGTGAAATTTTCATCCTATAGTCATCACTAGTAATTGTGCATTGGTGTCATCACTGTTGGAAGGTCACTTGGAAGCTTCTACAGTAGTATTAATAGCAGTGTAATGGATAAATACTAAATGTTCATTTTCAATTTTTTTTTTACAGCAGCTTACTTATTTAATTCATTCAAGAATCCTGGGTATATCTCATTTTGGACATACTGACTTAATTTCACTTATATATACATTTTCAGTTTTTTCAAATAATTCCTTACTTATCTACAGTGATAAAGTTTTGCTACAATATCCCTTAAAATTATTTTACTTCAGATTAACAGGGGTTTTAAATCATTAATGATTACATCACTGCATTCTTACATGGAAGAAATAATTTTTTATTAAAAGCAACCATTTCTGTTTATTCTTTTAAAATTATAATAGAAATTATGAAAACTAGTGTGGATTCCATCCCCCCACCCCCCGACTCGCCTCCAGCTTCTTTAGAGAACATATTCCTCAGGAAGAAGAATCATAGCATCATTTAGGTTGGAAACAATCTTTAAGATTATTGGGGCCAAAAACCAATAAAAAACCCCCAACCAACCCGTTTATTTAATTTGTGCATCTTATCTGCATTTTCTGCCTTGCTAGTCTATAAAATTAATTACTGTTAGAAACACTCAAACTTTATCCGATAACTTGTAGGAAATAAAATGTTAAAATAGTCCACAGTCACCAAATAAATTCTTTCATTTGCTAATATTATAAAAATGTATACCTTAGTATACATAGTTTTGTGCAGTTAAAATCAATATACGCAAATACCTGACTAGGGGTGGGGAGTAGACAAGATGAAGCCAGACTCTTGGTGGTGGTGTCCAATAAAAAGGCAAGAAGCAATAAGCACAGACTAAAATATGGGAAATTCTATTTAAATTTTTTACTGTGAAGGTTGTCAAACAGTGGCACAGGCTGTGTTGTCCACAGAGGTTGTGGTGTTTGCATCCTTGGAAAAGTTCAGATCCTGACTGGACTTGGAGCTGAGCAACTTGCTCTGGCTGCCCTCCTTGAGCACGGGGTTGGACATCTCCATAGCTCCCTTAAACCTCAATTATTCTGTGGTTCTGTGAAATTTACACAAATGAATTTGAAGGACGAGTAGTATTAACTTTAAAAAATATTTTATATTGAGAGAATTTGTAGCCAACCTAAAACTTAAAATTTTATTCTCTTTTGTGCCCTGTGAATGTTAGGTTTATTATATTGCTCTGTAAAATTGCTTTTACTAACATAAGTACCCAAATTTTGTTTTCTTAATTTAAAGGGTAAGAAAATTCATGATAATAAAATATTAACTTGATGAATAATTCAGAGCGGAAAGAAGTGGTAGGAGTCATAAAGTCCCACTTTGAACTATAGCTTTGTGGCTGAACAACGTGACCTTCCACATTCAGAACCATGACTTGTGTTTAATCTGTAGTCCTCTAGGATATTAATTTGGCCAGTACTCCATGCTAGGGAACCGTTTCATAATCTTAAAGGGTAGTAACTGTAAAACTTCCATTACTAGTGAGACAGAATTTTATGCACAATTCAGTATGCTGAAATCTTCTTTATGGACCAGGAATGGCAATTATATTTTTACTGGCGAAATATTTGGAGACTTTTGTCTACATATTAGAGACATTGGGCCTAGCTGATAAATTTATGTAAAATGGCTAAATTTATGTAATTAAATCAGTCCTTGACAAGTCACCAGGTAGGTCACAAGGCAGTAGAGGATGAAGCAGAAGCTTTGCAGCTTATTCAGGGTCAGAGGCCCCACTGACCCAGGATCTTCTCCACGTTGCTCTCCCCAGACCCTGAAGGAGAAGAAAGTGAAAATTACTGCTTTTATTCACGTGAGAAACAGCTGTGTAGAACTCTAGTTTCTAAGACCCGTGGAAAAATTCTAGCCTCCACCAGGATGAGCTGTACGTGAGCGCACAAAAGGTTAGTTTAGGTCTTTTAGCCCAGTTTCTACAGCTCATTTTGTCTATACTTAGTAATTGTTAGCACTCAGTAATTAATTTGTTAGGAGGGTGGCTAGTCCTTTCACTCAAATTTGGGGAAGGAAGTACTGAGACAGAAAATCACTTAGGTTCACCCAGTGAATAAAGCATCATGAACGACGACTTAAAAAAATAAAAATGATGGAGTAATAGGAAATTTAATTAGTTGCCTTTCAGAAAAAAACAGTTATAAGATAGGAAATGAGTCCAATTCCTAGAATAGAGAGATGAGTCAAACTCTGGAATTAGTTGTTTTTATTAGCTGTATAGTTAGCTTAAACTGATTCAGCTTAAGTGCTAAACTTTCAACCACATAAATTCAAGAGAGATAAATCTTCAAGATTCTTATTGACAAGTTGGATGGCCATGACACCTTCATGTCTACTATGGAGATAATTTATAAGGGGTTTGGTTTGTTTTGTGGGTGTTTTTTTTGTTTTGTTTGGGATCTTTTATATGTTTTTTAAGTTGAATGACCGGGCAGGGAAAAACAATTTGCTATTGTTAGAGTCCCAGATGTCCTCTTTTTAATGAGGGCTCAGAAGGTCCGAAATCAAAGATGATTTAGTCAACATTAGAGAACTAAAGCTACAACTCTTAAGAATAAACTATTGTATATGCACCAACCCAAATTTATCTAAAATAAAAAGTACTTTGTCTCTATTAAAAAATGTTTTGCAAAATATAGGAATAAATAATAATTTTTTTAATATTAATTTATTATTTTAATATGTACATTTTTATTCTGTAATGTCATCTAAAAAATTTCAAAAAACTTAAAAACTTCGGTGCACATAGAGCATGAATAAGATAATAAATTGACTAATAAGCCTACTTAGGAGTGAGTGATTTTCTGCTTTGATATGTCAGCTATGAGCTAAACATTCTGATTCAGAAAAGAAACCATACATATGGCTTTCAGCTTAGAATTTAAACAATATCTCATGCTTCTCAGAGTTAATATCTGGGATTATTTTTCGATGTCACTTCTTTCCTATTCTTCCAAAGGACATTGTACCTACTCTTTGCTTTACATATCTGTATTTGGAACCCAAAAAGAAAATATCAAAAAGTAAAATACTTCTATGAATCACCAGAACTAGAAAGACCATATTGAGGCTTTTGATGGAGTTCTGGAGCAGATGCCTCAATTGAATGACTCACCACTTCTTCCTTAACCCCAAATATAGTATTGCAGGAGAAAGGAGGACTAAAAGGAGGTGAAGGATTAGGAAAAAAAAAAAGAAAGAAAGAAAAAAAAGAAAAAAAGAATAAATCAAGCAGACATTCTGTCTTTCTTTCTTCTAGAATTCTAAGTGGGAATAAGCACTACTGTTCTATGTTCCTTCTCTTATCCTGAATTTTCCATTCATTGAAATAATTAGGTTATCAGTAAATTAGCCTAGTTATTTTTTCATTTTGTGTTTGATCAATTAGCAGGTACCATGTATTTCTACATATTTTGACAGCATCCAGAACAATACGGTCAAGTAATATTTGACCCCTATACCTAATGCTACAATAAATAATAATAACAACAACAACAACAATAACAATAAATCAAACAGAACCACAAAATGTGGTTATTTATGTGCTATGTGTTATTTTCTGGATGTGTGTGATATCTATCCATCTTCTGCTGCTGGCACAATATGATCTATGTCTTCTGTGATTTTACAGCAAATTACTTCAGCTATTTGTGTGTTGTTAACACCACAGTGGGTCTTTTCTCAAATCTGTATAGTTACATACCATGGGTATGGATAATTCAGAGTAAATTCCTGTTTGGGAAGTTAATTTGTCTGTTAACAGCTATCAGTCTTTAGTATCATTCATGAATGGTATTTTAGTCACTTCTGAGCGCAGTTACCCTAAAACTGCACAGAAAAGGGGTTCTGTAATACAAAACAGACTTTACCATTACAAATAAGAAAAAGCACACAGCTTGTTCCACTCCTACACTAGCATTCCCAGTCCCTCTACATCTGCAGATTCCTATAGGTATTCTAAAAGTAGAGAATACTGTGGATAGTCCTGAAGAGAAGAAAAAAAAAAAAAAAAAATCCAAATATGGCACTCTTTTTTTCCAGACAGACAATATCCATTTCAGCATTTATGAAGAACATTTTCAATGAAGGCATAAATCTTCACAGTAGCTATTGATCCCCTGGAAGTATCTGCTGCAAATGAAACTCTGACTTCTAGAAGTCATAAGACACAATGCAGACTGATGAAATCTGGGTCTCTTAGCCTAAACAATTATGCTTAAGGAAATGCAGAATAGACTCATAAAAAAATCTTCTATTTGAATGTCACCAATTCTTTGACTTGATCTTGTGAAAACAATGTGATCTATTTGTACGTGTAATCGTGTCTCATTTTACTCGATATTTCTTCTCTTTTCAAAACCTCAAAGCCTCCAAGTTCTTTTATAAAGTATTCCAACGGATTGCTTGATTTCACTTCAATTTTCGTATCTGCAGCATTTGTTCAAATTGTACATGAACCTAAAAGTTACTAAGGACTTTGATTAGGTAGAACTTTTAGATTAAGGAAAGCCTCATTCCTACAGATAAATATCTATGCTCCTAAAAAGCACTCTTGCAAAAAAACCCCCCACTCATTATTGCTTGTAAGCATATTCCCAACTGAATATGTTTCCTATCTAAACTGTTCACAGACTGAGGATTCAAAGACAATCTGAATGGAACACAAGAAAACTTTTTTTTTTTTTTTTTTTTTGTGACAATGGTAACACAATTGCAGTTCTGTTGACTGAAAAGGATGGTATTGTACTACTGCAGAAGCAGGGCTCTATATTTTTTGATAGACACTATAAAAGCTTACATTACTCTGTTCCAATTGGAACCATTTAGGCAACCTGTTACTGCTAGATCAAACTATTTTTCACTAAAAAACTAAGCCCTGTATCTCCCTGGATAGTATTATTGAAGGCAATAAAATGTACTATTGTAAGATCAACGAGGGTTTAGATGACTATATTCTCATAAGCTAAAGAAGACAATCAGTATGATAATTAGAGCATGTTAATTACTCTCCACTAGCAACAAAAAATGCAAATGATATACAGCAGGAAATTAACAGCAGTTACTGCTCAATATTGCATGACTTTTCCATTAAGCGTAATATGAGAACTTGTTGAATTATAGAAAATGAGAATAATGAAGCTGGAATATTAAGGAAGTTTAGGTTTCCAGTCTGGCTGTAGAGGGAATCATTAGAAAGAGTCCTGAGGATGTGATACTGCCCACCCAGGTCAGGCTTACTTGTGTAGTGCATTGGGGATATTCTTTATGCATTATTTTATTTTCACTAGGTGGAACAAGACTCGGTATTCTCACTCAGCTGGAAGCAGTACAGCAACCTTTTCTGAATAATGGATCTGCTGCAAAATAGCTAACACAATTTCATCCCTTTCTTTGAAAAAACAAAGATTGAAGTCGGGTATAATGGGGATTTTCTCAGAACAAACGAGCAAACAAACCAAAAAGAGCTAATAATTTTCTGAGCCCTGGAAAGGTTTAAAACTGAAGACCAAAGTCTTTTACAGCCTGAGGACTGAAACCAGCACAAGAAAAAGAGCCTTAGGAGAAGTGTATGACTGAGTTCTAAAGTCTATTCTGAGGAGAAAAACAATCTTATCAAAATAGTGACACACCTGCTACTACAAGCTACCAATGAGCAACACATAAAGAAATATTAAATTCTATTCAGTTAGGTATTTGAGGGGTTTTTTTTAAACATGAGAGACATTCCTTCATATTCCAGGAGAGACATTCCAGCATATTCCAGGTGTGCTTCACAAAGCATTGAATCAGTTCATAATTTGCCAGTGACTTTAACAAGCCTTTGATTATGATCACTGACATATGAACTTGGGCTCCAGTAGTCTGATATAAAATATATCCATGACTAGCACAATGGTAAGAAAAACTGGCATTTTGCAAAAAGCTTAAAATACGAACGCTTAAGCACAGATCCTAATAAACACTTAGAAAGTATTTCTTCTAATTTGACAACAAAACCCACAGTTTGAGTTTTCATTGCACTGGAGTATAGTTTTTTAAAAAAAATGTAGAAAGAAGAACTAATTGCATCCCTGGTATAGACTGAGGAGAATAAAGTTGTGTCTGTGCTTGATAATGGTGTAATACCTGAAGGATTAATTGGGACGTTCTATGTGTTGGTTGATGGAAGCAGTTACATGGAAAAGATCCTTCTTAACTGCCAGTTTATACTTTAATCATGTTCATGTCTAGATAAAAATTCAGATTATCCAGAATCCACAGACTGCTCTATTTTGATAATAAGCAGAAGTCTTGCTCTGGAACAGCTCATCTTCTCAAAATCATTAATCAAAAAGCCATTCTTTTCCTCTTTGTTTTCTCATTTCGGTGTTACTTTGCATCCAGAAATAGCATTGCATTATTAGCAATATTTGAATCTTGTTTGACATTCCATAACTGAAATTATTCAATCATGGAATTATTGGCACAATTCAAAAGACTTGGAGCTGAATATAAGCTGTTGCTGACTACACAACAGCAATCCTGGTTGTTTTGTAACATCATTGCATTCCAGGTAGGTAGTTCTTCCTTAAAAAACATTATTGCAACTACTCAAAAAGATTCTTTTCCACTATATCTACACTATAAGTACAGTGTCATTAATTCTTCGACACTGTATCCACCGACAATTCACTCATCCGTATTGAAACCATATAGATTGAGCTTTAGAGGTAGGCTCTCCATCCACATTAATCGGAGTGTGCTGGTAATTGATTTACTGGGTACAGACGCAGCACACAGATTTTGGCAAATCCAACATGCCCCATACGAAGCACTTCTCTTTAAATAAGTTCACTTATTTACTTTGACTACTCTTCGAAAAAAATGATATGGATAACATTCAAATGCCTTAAGCAGACATTTATTTTGTAATTGAAAATTCTATTTAGTAAGATAAAAATAAAACCCTATTAGATCTTGTATGACAAACACATCCACCTTACTTGAAGCATGACCCTTGTTGATTATAGACTAGGAATACTGTAGAATGAAAATTGTTAAAAAGAAAATCACATATGGAAATGCTTTGTTACTTTGTAGGGACCCCCCCCACATGCTAATAAGAGAAATGACAGAGAAATAGAGGCATTTTGAAATTACAAATTACCAAATAGGAATGAAATAGCACTTTCCATCTAGGCTACTCCTGAAACAAACATTCTTCTATTGTGAAGACAAAATTTCTTTATACCTATCAAACCCATGCAGCTGAAAAAAAAAAATAAAAGAGAGTATAAGAAATTGTTTTAGTCTAACAATGAATACAAATGAAACACTTAAAGAAGACTACTCTTTTTTATCTCAGTGAGAAACTATCTTTCCATAGATCATTTGGCTTCAATTGTATTGAATACTGATGTTTCATCTACAGCAGAGTTCTCTAGAAGTTCAGATACAACTTAAACTCTTAGTTTCTATTTATTTGAAAACTCTGTGCAACAGAAGTTCTCTACTTTCATCTTTTCTTTTCAGAGATGCATACCTGAGTATACTTCCGAACTACCATTACATTGCAAAACATTACAATGACAGAAAATCCGGTGACAATGAAGAAATGGGGAGTTGTTTTCTGTGTGTCTGTACAGCAATCATCGTTAAAGATTTTAGAAGACATGAAATCATTCAATATCACAGTAGCTGTGTAAAAAAATCAAGTGTAATGTTCTTACAGTTGTCAAGAATGTACGCCTCATTCTTCCACAATACACTACTCGTTAATTGCAGTCTGGGGACCCAGCTATATATAAAGATACTGATTTTCAGATTGAACTAACACTTCAGGAATATCCATCCGTTCCACTGTGGTTTCTTCTATGAGCTGCAGTCCTCTCAGGAAAATACCCTCCAGCATGGCTTCTCCATGGGTCATGGAGACAGTCCTTTGTCCCATCATGGGCTCCTCCATGGGCTGTAGAGAATATCTGTTCTGTCATAGAGTTCCTGCTTCTCCTGACGTTGGTATTTCCTCCGTTTCACACTTCTTATTCACTCTTCCTCTCTGTCCAGCATTGTCTGCCCTTCCTTCCTTGAAAGCACTTCCAAACACATAAAGTACAAGGAGATGATTAGGAGCAGTTGGCACAGATTTACAAAGGGGAAACAGTGCTTGAACAGTCTGATGGGTGCCTATAATGAGGTTGCTTTCTTGGTAGAGGAGGGGAGATATCTCCTTCTCTGGAGATATTAAAAATCTTCCTGGATGTGTTCCTGTCCAGCCTGCTCTAGGTGAACTTACTCTTGCAGGGGAGTTGGACTAGGTGATCTCCAAAGGTCCCTTCCAACCCCTTCCATTCTGTGACTCTATATGACTTAATGTAAACAGGCCAAAAGTAGGGAAAAGAGCCACGGTCTGACCAAACCTATAAATTTGTCTTTATTTCACTTAATGTACCAGTGAAGAATAAACAGACTCAGCTCAGGATGTATTCATGTAGACATTCGTATAAACCTATCTCAGCATATCACCTCTATTCTGGAGCCAGACCCATTCCCCTTATTTTTAGAAAGAACAGAGAATGAGTTGTGAACTTGGGCTAGGAAGATTGCTCTTGAGATGATGAAATTTATGAAATACAACTGTAGATGATACTGTTTAAAAGTGCTTCCTTCTTCTTTGTGACTCGGTATTACATGTTACTCTCCAAACCTTATTATCAGCAATAATTGACCACAATGTATGTGTGTGGAACAAATAATTTATTATTAGCCTAATTAAAATCGTAACGACTCAGTGAAAATACAAGAGTTATTAGTAGTCCAGTCACGGAAATACGGTGAAAATTTGTAGTACAGTTGCTACTCCAATTAACTGGGAGCTGCCCTTTTTCTCCAAGGTTATGCTTAACCTTCACACGTCCCTCTGGAGAGAAGGTCAACAGTGTCAGTCCTCAAACAGGGAGATGGAGGAGACACATGGGGTTGCCACCATCCTACCCTCTTCACTGGGAGGGGCATGACGGTGGGGGCAACCTTCCCCTCCAGCTTTGGCTGTGCTTGGGGTTATTTTTATAAATTTTCTTATCTGTCCTGCGCCCTTCTCCTGGGCAGCCATCTCCAGCCCCTCCAGCCCTATGCACACAATGTTTTCTCAGGCAGGGACTGCAGGAGGATGGTGGGGTGTCACCCTCTCCCCGGCAGGGCCACCCCAGAGCTGAAGCTGGAGCAGAAGAGGCAGCAGCCCCAGTGCAGGGGTGAAACCAGTGAGATCCAGCTCAGGCCATGGAGAGGCTGAGGCCTCTCAGCACAGCCAGGCCTTCCCCTGCTGAGTCCAGAAATAATATTTACTGGCCTACAAAAAAAATACATGGGAGTTCAACCACGTTAAATGTCATGGGTTAAACGTGTACATATGTCTACATACAGCTAAACCCTTGTTTTTCTGTCACCTGGAACCTATGTAACGATTCACAGCTATGATGGTCTCACAGAAAACAAACAATGGGATTGACTCTAAATAAATAGTTTTTCTTTTCCTTTACACTTCAGTCCAAACTCTTATTTAATAACTCAAAGCCAAAATTCATGTCTTTAACCAACAGCTGATTAAAGGGTAGAATATTCTTTACTCTTGCTTTCGTCGCATATAGTCTAATAGCTCTTTATTTCCAATGATTATGCCACTTAAAGTGATTTGTGCAAAAGAAATTAGTACTGCAAACAACTTTAGTTTCCCCTAGCTGAACAAACCAGATTTGGCCACAAAACTGGAATAGTAGAATTAAGTCACTTGCTTGGAATGTTTTTGATAACAATGACATGAGTCAAAAAGACGTGTCTCCTTTTAGAAGTCTGTCGATGCAGTATAAACATTATTCCAGTACATCCTGTCATTGCTTCAAATAGGAGTTTATTGTAGAGATCATTAGGTCTTTGCTCTGCATATAAAAGTTCAGAAAATATGTTTGATTAGTCTAAAACCTAGTGAAAGTATGTGGAAATTTATATGAATGACCAAAAGACATATAAAAACCAAGACTCAGAAACAGAGATTTATTAAACCCATACACTGCAAAGCCTGAAAAGTGTGCTGGGCAGTTAATATGCTTGGGAAAGTCATAAAAAAATAGACAGAAGGAATGGAATAGTAAAATGATATGGTATGGGAACTGGAGCTGTTTAAAGGCTTGGGAATGGCGTAAAGCATAACTGATTAATATATTTTCTCTCATCCTCAAAATTATGAGTGGTAGGAAATTCCCATTTAGATAGGAGTTCCCTTTCTACTTGAGAGGGCTCAAAGACGTCTGTGGGAAGCTATAGGTCAATCAAACAAGATACTCTTTTGAACAACTTTATAGTTGATAAGAAAAATCTGCTCCGCTTAAATTTAAAACAAAGATTTATATTTATATTTGAGTTCTCTTAACCTTCAGATGTGTCTGGAGATAGTTTTATCATAGGCTTCTCATTTCTAGTTTTTAAATATTAGCCAATTAGATATGGACAAGCCTGTATGACCAACTGGAGTGTGTCCAAGGGTACTAGATGAGCTGGCTGATGTTACTGAGGGGCCAACCTTAAGAATTTTCAGAAGTTAATGGAAATTGGGGAAGTTTTCTGATGACTAGAAAAAGGCAAATATCACATCCATTTTCAAGAAGGAGGACCCAGGAAAAGGTCTCACCTTCAATATTATGGAGCAAATCCTATCAGAAGCTATTTCTAAACACATGAAAGACAATAAGGTAACTGGAAGCAGCAGATTGTCTGCAAAATTCTTATCCTCTCTGTATGCTCTTTGCAGTCCAGACAAAAAACTACAATTAAAATAACAAAACCAAAACATACAGGAAGTCAAAAATAAAAAATTACTTGAAATGTCTGTGTCAATTGCTTTTGTAAGGTTGGAAAATGTGTGAATAGAAGGACTTTTGAGTGCCAGACAGAGTAACTGAATGTGCTGTCATTTTAGCAAAATCTTTGCTCTTAATAATTCATGTATATTGATTTCACTGCCAGCGTTTAAAGCTCAAATAGAGGCCAGAAAACAATAAAACCTGAGTTTTGAAAGGTGTGGGATGCAGATATTTAATGAGGCTCATACAAAATTATATAGGATATTTTATCACCAGCATGAGAATAAGTTAAAACCAAAAATATCTTACTCCTCTGTGAATTAATATTCTGGTTTTGCCCATCAATAATTCATCTAGTTCTTTTGGCTACTACACAGTGTGAGCTCCGTGTCCTAGATCTGAACAAAGTAGAATTTCTGCCCTAATTTTGACAAAGAGTTATATCATTTCTAGACCAAAAAATCTTTAGACACGTATAGAAGCTATAACTGGGAGGATTCCCGTTCCATTTTTTAATTTTATTTTGCTTTGTTTTACAAAGCACTGATGTCTGAGGTATGTTGCATTCTGACACTGTAACTGCAAGGAAGTGTTGCAATAATACCTGAAAAAACACTTATCTATAAGGCAGATCAAATATACCATTATTTCATGTAGTTTGGGTTCTGATTGCATCCCTTGCTCTCAGGGAATTGGATGGCTGATGGTGTCACCTGCTCAGACCTTAGGGGAGGAGAATCAAAACCAAGTCCTAGCATAAATTGATCATCCATAGCAGAAGAATCCAGCGAAAAGATACACCATGTTGTCTGAACACTGAGCACATCAGCATGGAACTCCCCAGCAACGGAGCACCAATGTGTTGGTTGATGGGGCAGAACAGGCACACAAGTTGGGACTGAACCATTGCAGTTAGGTGAGTTAATAGGCCACGTGCTCCTTGAAATTAGGGAGTAAGCCTGAAAGAAAGTCTAATGTTTATTTCCCTTTTTCAGTCAGTTAACAGCTTTCAGATATGAGGTATATCATTGGAAGGACTTTTTCTTGTCTTTTAACCTAAACTCCTTGTCAGAAAATTTAATCCAGATTCATAGAATCATAGAATGGAATCATAGAGTTGGAAGGAACCTTAAAGACCATCCAGTTCCAACCCCCTGCCCTGGGCAGGGACACCTCCCACCAGACCAGGTTGC
>JAOQGH010000023.1:87785495-87809056 GCA_025769975.1 Gallinago jamesoni
GTCCCTGCCCAGGGTAGGGGGGTTGGAACTGGATGATCTTTAAGGTCCCTTCCAACCCAAATGATTCTATGATTCTATGATTCCATGAAATATGATTGGGGTTTGTGTCTGTCATACGAACACAGAGTGAAAAGATTGTCTCCATCTCCAAGGTCCTACAAATAACAGATGAAGACTGAACTACAAAAATTCAAGCCAACAAGGCTTCCTACTCCCACAGCACTGCATCAAAACTCTGTGTAGAATTCAGATCCAAGCTCTGTTTCAGACATACAGCTTTTAAATTCTGAAGCTGAATAAGCAAAGGGACGTGTTAAAAAGCAACTAATTTTCTCCATGGCCTTTACTCTTAAATTAAATTTTATAAATTGGATGTTATAAGATGCATCAGTATTCAATCTTTTCAGAGAAATATGATCACACTTCATTACATTCAGAGGACTCAACTCTCTCCACAGCTAAGGGCAATCAAAATCCACTTAATAAAGACTACATTCACATACATTTAGCTAAAATATAGCAAAAATTCATGAGTCATGTTGAATTATGGTACCATACTATTTCTAATATTTTAAATGAAAGGTCACTGCCAAAACACATGTAAAATTAGCACCTTCACCTCCACATTGCCAGCAAGGATTGTTATCCAGGACACACTTTGAACAAGCACGCAGAAGATAAGTTAAATCTTGCATAATTTTAAATTACAGTTCCATTTTGACCACACAGAAAATTCTTGTTGTGCTATCTCAAATAAATTTGGAGACTACAAGAAATTAAGGGGTTTAGGAAAGAAATGTGAACTCTGATGTTTGGGGTCACCTAACTCTGAATAGCACAGCGCTACAGAAGCTTAAATGATTTATGATTGGCAAATATTGGTAGAACAGAAAGTTTTCTCACTTCGCATTAGGAAAACAGAGAAGCAGGAGCTAAGAAATAGAATGAGGAAAAATGTGTCACCATAGAGTTTTGTGGAAAATTCTCTATTGAAAACTGATAAAAAAAACCCTTCATGAAGCATGTTTTGTGTTACAAAATCCATTTAATTAAAATGAAGCATTTGGTAAAATCTATTAAATATATTTTCTATTAAATACATATGCCATTCTGTAGCATATATTTTGCAAAGTATGCATCCTAATTATGTAAACATGGTATGTAAGTGTGGAACTATATTATATAAAGTCATATCGTTGCATTATGAAAGAATTAATCTGAGAGTAGATTATTTTATGTAATGTTTTTATTAGACATTTTTAAAATGCTTTGTTTGAAGGCGAGGAAGTAATTTCCTAAGAGTCTAAAATATCCTGACATCTAACCTGAAACATCTGAGACTGCCTGCAGACCCTTTGTATCAAATGAGTGCTGCAGAGATGCTATAAATGAACTGAAAATCTACACCTTATGAGCCCCAAACTAGAGTTAATAATTGAACCTACTTGCAGCTCACATGTGGGAAAGGGTAGGAAATGATTATGTCTCTATAATGAGCGTGTGTTCAATAGTAGTAATTTGCTAAGACCTTATATAACATAAAAATAGTTATCAGTAATATAAGATCAAAACTCAGAACTCTCAAAAACCAGAAACACAGTAGCTAAAACCTCATTTATAATTAGCAGGTAAAAGAAATTACCTATTAGTATAGATAAAGAAAAAAACAACTGCTAAAGCAGTTCAGGTCTCCACTGTGGATTTATCAAAGTCATTAATCTCCGCTAAAAAATCTTTCTGATGGAGCTGTCAGTCCTAAACCTGGAACGAAAGAGGAGGTCTGTTATTTCAAGTCCCTGAAGAAAGACAAAATCTGAACAAACCAACGTGATCAACAAGTATTTGGAGGAGAACACAAAGAAATGCATAAACAATAACTTACTGAGAAATGAGGGAGCTCCTGAAAACACTTTATTTTCAAGAGCACACAAAGAGTACACATCTTGAAGCTAGTTGGAAATCGGATAGAAATCCAACTCCTACTGGTGTAGAAATTCACGTCCTTAAGCCTAGAACTTTCCTTTGTTTTAAGACATCTGAATGCAAAAATATTTCAGAAGAAGCTAAGAGTCCTCATAGAATTTAGTTTTAGAGATGCTTCCTGAATACCTAGCATGGTTTGTAAATTTAAAACCTCATACTATCATCCTCCCAGGTTGCTCTTCCCTGCAGAGTTGCTAGCTGGACTGCGTTTGCTTTGATGAATAATGTTTTTTGTATCTGGATAAGAAGGAAAGTGCATTCATTATGGGAGTCCTTTGCCACGTTTCATCCCCTTAATCCAGCTGAAAATTTCATCTAACTGGAGAATGAAAACCACAGACCATGGACAGGAGGCAATCAAATGGCTATTGTTTGAGGCGTCCTGTCATCTTAGTAAAACTTAAATATTTTCAATCTAAATATTTCAGGGGTTTGAATGTTCAGTTCCCAATCAATATGAAATACCTGGAAAGCAGCCATGGCAAAGAAATCACCAGTGCCTTAACCTTCTGCCTAACTTTATTTATGTGTTTACCCACAAACTTGTGTGCTCTCTAGATTTATGTACGTACAGCTGTAATCCCTTGGCCCACAACGTATGTACCCACAGCTGGTTTACTGATCGTGGAAACAGTGAAAACCAGCTCTATTTCCCAGACTGCATTTTGTATTTATTGCTTGGAATGAGAATTCCCTCACCAGACACCAGTTAATGAAAAGTTAATGTCCTTAAACCAGTCATTTATGTTTCCGTAACGGAGAAAGACAGGCTGTTGTAATGGAGAACTGTCCTCTGCATGCACTGGCCCTCTGTCCGAACTAGAGAAAGAATTTAGACAACTACTTCTAATTTCTCTCTTTCTTTCCTTTATTTTTTTAATTTATTAAAAAAAAATAATGTTTTTATTCAAATGTTTCTATCAGCATCTCAAGTGCTGGTAGAAATTCTAGTTCATTAGCCATGATCAGAAATACTCTGAATGAAAACAAATCTGTGTTCTGCCAAAGCCAACGGTAAAAGTATGATTTTTTTTTTAAGTGAGAGGGCTTTTTCTGGAGTGCAAATATTCCTATTCCCTCAAAGCCGTGACAATATCTCTCCCGGTACCCTATTTGATAAGTGAGAATTTGTCTGAGTAAGAAATTCAAGTAATTAAGTAAAATCAGCAGAGGTTTTGATGACATTAAAGAATCTAAGAGGTGTAGGTGGTGTTACCATAGCAAAATCCACTTTCTGCGATCTCGTTTCCTAGCTCCCTTGAGCACCTCTCATATCTTTTAAAGGAATTGCTGATTCTTCTTACTGTTTTCCTAGCTGTGCGTTATTATGTGCATTTGTAAGAATAAAAAAAGGTTTTGTGATTGGGAGCCCATTAGTTTCTCCTTTTAAACCACATCTGAAGCCAGAATCTGTGGGTGTTTTCCCTTTGCTTTTCATGACAATTCATCTGGTTCCTCTAAATGTTAGGATGGTGTCATAAACACCGGATTATGACTTCAGGCAGAGAATAAGCAATGGCAGCAGATGGACTCCTGAAAAACAAAGATCCTGTTTTCATGCAAATGCTCCTCGTAGTAAAGAACAATGGAAGATAAATATTGAAAAATATATGATATAGAAACAGAATGGCTTGTAAACAGAACGCTTTCAGAGTCAGCTGCTGTTTAAGCAAACTAGAATAGAGTGGCTCTAGAGACACATTACATGATTCAGCCTAATTACTGGCTTGTTCAAGTAAGTGCATTTTATCTGATTCTAATCTGAACCCATCAATTCAGCTGGATGGTACAACGCTATGCTTGGAATTTTTGGAAAAAGCACTGTACAGAAAACGGGCAACATATCTTCACAATTTTATGCAATATTAGGTGATATGACAGAAAAATGAAATACAGAAGGTATTTTCAGCACAAATAATGTGATGAAAACAGTTTGGAGACACTGTAAAAATATATTATCTTTGTTTTAAATTAAAAAAAAATATCCCCAAACACAAAATTTTACTTTGTTACGCTTGTAATTATTTTTATTAATTACCTTGGAGCACTTCCAGAGGTGATCTTTGGTTATTCACAATGTTACTAGAAAACAAAAGTCTTTTGATTATAAGACGTAATTGTGCACATACACTATTTGTAAAGTGTTTCTTTCCTAGAAAACGTGCTAACCACAAAGCTGTGCAAAACAATGATATGAGGGATATTAATCAATTGTCACTCAGTCCTTTTTTAAGTGGGATGAAGAGAATATCAAGGAAGAAAATATCAAAATTAATTATGGCAGAGGGAGGGAAGAACACGAACAATTCTAATCTAATGTATAGCTCTAAGAGTTGGAGAGAGAAGTCTAGCATCTTATTTTCCTTGTGAGTGCTTTTTTTGTGTAGTGCTTTTTTTGTGTAGCACATATACATGAACTTGGAGACAAGAACAGGAGTTAACTTAAAATGGCTTAAATCATCTTACCTATTGCTTCTCTTTCCACCCCAAAATAATTTGAATTATTTTCTCCACCAGAAAGGTAACATTTTCAAAAGGAAGGATAAAAAATAGATGCCTCAATACGGTATGGCCTCTAGTTAGAGGTTCATAAGAAATTTGAAGATATTAAATTGTGCCCCCTTGGGCTGAATAAAGAACTTTGGATAGAGTAGACTGTGTCAGGAAAACTGTGGATTTCCTGTCCCATTCCTGTGTCTGGAACGTTCCAGTGGCTCAGCTGATAGCTTTCCACCATGACTTCCAGCTCCCCGCTTGCCACCCGTCCTGTTGTGCATTGGCACAGGGACACTTCAGCTGTACTGCTGACTGTCTCACTTTCTTGGTGGCACCTTTTTGGAGGATTGGGGGAGATTCCTGGCTAATTTGGAAGGTGGGCTCATCCACCCCGTGGCTTGTGAGTACACCAAGCGTTACAGCTTTGGAATCCACCCCTCAAATTTGTTAGTTTTTAAAGAGAAAATCACTAAGTCAGCCAATCTCCCAGTGAAAGTTCCCCTTCCTCTTCTACATTTGTGGATCAAACTAGGATTCCAGACTCAGGTTGGTGAATTGGTTTGGCATTATGTTGTGGGGCTTTTTTAATACCAGTGAGTCTTGAGGCAAAAAGCATTAGTAGATAATAGTGGCTTTCTGCTTCTGCTTCTTTATATGAACTGAAGAGGATCACATTCCCTTCTCATGCCTTTCCCTCGCTTCTCCATGCCTTTGTCTGTTCTCTCTATGATTTCAGAGAAAAACTGGAACTAAATTTTTACACAGCCCTACAAGACTCTGTTCTCAGTGGAATCTTCGATAGTGCTTCCAGAAAAAAAATACTTCAAATGGGTAAAATGGGTTATACTCTTCTATGGCATAAGATAGAAAATTTTTAACAAAGATCTGTCACTCCTACCTTGTCTTTTTTTTTTTTAAAGTGTAGATCATTGATTGAATACAAAAAGTACAGAAAAAGACCTAGTTTAAAATGGATATATCTGTTCATTGCACTGTACAATAACTGGTTATTTTTGATTTATCTATTTGCTATCTATATCACATTAATTCCTTCCTCTTGATGAGAAAGGGGTATATAGTGATAATATTTATATAATAGCAATTCTGTACGATTTGGTTACTTCCTTACAAACTCCTTCATTCCCACAGGCCTTTATCGATCTTCTTTCAATCAATTGACAACTTTCTTACAGGAAAACACAAACAGTTGACATACTAATGAGAATTCTCGACCCCTTTCAATTGAATACTTGACCAGCCAGTGTGAACACTCACCAAACCTATAACTTCATCACTAGCAGTAGCTACAATCAATAAAGAGGTTAACTTCTAAAGCTGCTTGGAAGATGGAGACAAGGAGACCTCTTAGGAGATACAAAGAGCTAGAAACGCCCGTTCCACATGCAGACGGGAAGGCTGGTGGTTACACAGACTACTAGAATTACAGAATTTTTCCTGCAAAGCTACGCTTTCCGATGTATAAATCAGAGGGAGTGACAGTTGCAAAAATAAAATTAAAATTGTACTTGCTACAGAATATTTCTTTCACCCTGAAAGCTGAATTTCTTATAACTCTGATGGCACAAGATATGAGCATGAATACTGGGTTTGAACTAGTGAACATCAGATCTCATCCATCTTCGTGACATATTCAAATATTTCTTACAGACATTTCTTTCCTCTTTCACATTTCACATTTCAGTTTCTTTCTTTCTAAGGTTATTACAAAGGCTAAAGCGCAAAAATAATATGGAATTTCTGTCAGTAGATGTACGTAGTAGGAACTAAATCCGTAAATGCAGAACAATGTTGAAGAAGGAGAGAAAACAAATTTCTTGAATGTATAACAGAAAAAAAAACATCAATGCAGACCCCTTAGGCTTATTTTTCTCCCTTTTTTTCTCTGGAATGCAGAGAAATATTGAAATGTGTATATGGATTGCTTCAAAAAAGAGATCATGACTATTCTTTTAAATAAATTTGCAGCAATTTGTTTGGTGCCATTATGTAGAAAAACATTTTCCTATGCAATGATGGATGTCTAATGCATTCTTTGCTGCTGCAGTGTTTGGCTTTTGTGGAATGACAGTTGTGACAACAAATAAAGTATTTCCCATATGAATTGATATTTGGATATTAATTCAATTTAACCTAAACCTTCTTTTTCAGTTGTGTATTAGAGGGAAAAAAAAGTATAAAATATTAACTTTGAATGTCTCCAGTATTAAAAACCAGATGAGAATCTGAAATGAATGTCAGCAGTACTGTGTATGTTAAAAATTATGTTTGCCACTATGACACATGAAATGAAGAAAGGAAGGAGAATTTAACACTCAGAATTGACTAATTTAAGCATCTAAATGCTGTTGCTAGCTAATTATAAATTAGCTTAAAGAAAATAACTGTAATGTGGATGTCTCTCTAGATCTAAGAATTCCTCCCAGCTGAAATTAGTGCATCCTAAACTGAATGTCTCCTGTCCTTTTGCTTCTCACTCATTCCTTTTTTTGCTCTCTTATATTCAATACATTTGACCTGTTCATCTTTAAGTCATTCTTTTCATAACAATTTTGACCATTTCTTGAAATCCTTTTCACTATGTATTTTCTTTATTGAATGCATCCACACTGTCTTCTACTATGTGAATTCTCTTGTTGGAATGCTCTATGAGAAGAATTTACTTTCCCTTTTTCTTTTTTTCCCCTTTTCCTTTTCTTTCTTTTTTCCCCTTTTAAAAATAGGGGTTATGATTCCTCTTTTTCAGTCAGTGCAAATTTCACCAGACTGCCAACTTCACAACTTCTCAAACATCATGGCTTTTCTCAAATATGAATTTCCTTTTTCCAGATTAAGAAAGGGTAAGGACATTCATGTATGACAATTCTGTTTTAAATTATTATTTTCATAGTTTTTAATTATTATTTTCATAATTTTTTAATTATTATTTTCATAATGCTCAGTAGTATGCATTGCACACTGATTCTTTGATCCCTGTGCAGAAGGGGGTGTAATACACATTTGCTGGCATAATTTACAAGATGCTGATTTCTCTGGTAAACGTTTTCATCATTTGTTGAAAGCTTCTCATATATTAGATCGAATGATTATTAGTAAGTACTTTAAAATTTATATAGGCTTAATTATACATTCTTGGATATGGGAATACAGTTACGTTCTCTCACTTTGCGGTCATATAAGTGAGCATCCAATTTATAAGATAATTGACCGTTCTGTCCATTTAAAAATATGATTTCTATCACACTTTACGTTTTATTTTTGTTGAGTCGGTCATACTCTGACTGCTTCTGGAAAGGAAAAAAATCAGTTGTGTTGTTATTAGTTATGGTATTTAGTCAGGGTGTTTCTTTATTGCCTCCAGAGTAGTTGGTGTGTGTGGTTACGTATAGAAAAAAAGAGAGTGTGAGTAAAGTGACTGGTTAGCATCTCATGCTCTGTTTTTCTCACAAATCTACTGGTATTTCCCCATGTTTGCAAACAGTAGGCTATTACTTCTGTTTGCATTTGAATATCATCCTACATCTTCAAATGCTTAAATTATTTTTTTTTTTTACACATTTTTCAGTTCAGTGATAACTGCTCTTCTGGGTGACACTCGATGTTTGCCTGGCTCAGTACCCTGGCTCTGCTGGGTGCTGGTGGAAGGTGCTCAGAGAAGTGCAATATGACAGGGCAATCATACAGAGATCTTTCTTACAGGGTACCTTAGCATTTTTAAGTATCAGGAGACTAAGAACTTAACTATGTCAGGTTTTGCCAGTTTTCAGTTGTCTGTGTTGGAGGTTTATTCCTTTAGTTACTTCTTGAAGCCTCTAAGCTTTCAGCTTCACAAGCATTCTGCAGGAAGGAGTTCCATAGTGTTGCTGTCTTATTTAAAACCAACCAACCAACATAATTTTCTTTTCTCTATATGAACCTACTTAATTACCTACTTTCAGATGACTTTGACTTCTCAACTTCTGATGTTCTGGACTATATAGAATAATTGCACTTTATCAGCTGCATTCATGACTGAATTTAGTATTTAGTCTCCATCTCTCATATTCTCCTTCAACTACATCATTCCTGAGCTGAAGAATTCTTGGCTATTTAATTTGTCCTCGTAAGAGACCTGTTGAATACTGCTAATTGGCTTTTTGTTGGCATTCTTTCTACTTTTATAGGTCCTGCTTTGTCCTTTTCTGAAGGAGATCAGAGCTGAATGTAGCATTCAAGATACAAGGACAACAAATATTAATATATTAAATGTTATTAAGCACTAATATTTTCATAAAATCAATTATTTCATGTATAGTAATAGGTAACTTTGAGCTCATCATACTGTAGATGCAGTTGGCTTGGGTTTTTCTCCCTCATGATCAGTCTTTTCTGTGTATCAGTTTTGTATATTTTCCTCTTGCCAAGGACCGTGCAGTAATTTATTCCCAATAAATGGTGAAAAAAGTAGCGCTGCAATAATGAAAATAAATATAGCTAATGGAGTGGAAAAAATCTGAGTCTCTCAGTAAAATCAGTGAGCTTTTTTCTTATGTGAACCACCTGGAAAAGAAAAAAGTATTATCATAAAGCTATGATAAGGTTTATCTTTCCTTCCTTAACATTTTAATCCTTAGCAAACATCAGTGATAGACAAGGTTTAGTTGGAATTTTGAATACAGTTTGCATTTCACACAGTGGGACATTTCAAATAGCAAATGATTATGGGCTTCTGCTCTGTTTTTCACTAACTCTTTAATTACATATATTTAAATCTCTACAGCATTTTGCTCACACCTGCTTCACTTCTCAGACATTATCTATTTGAGACTAAATTTCTTCAATGATTCATACCTCTAAATATTGCACATGTGATCTTTCTTCAAATATGCAGCTTTTTGAAATTTTTTTCCTAAACCAACCTCAATCTCCCAGTTTTAATGCAAGCCCAAGTGAAATATATTGATTTCCCCTGAACTGCACTTTCGCGTTTCGTTTTCTGCTAAAAATGAAATTAATACCAGAGCTGATGGGAATATCCAGGAACAAAAAGCATGACAGAAAGGACTTCATAACCTCTTGCAGACTAAAAACATCAATTTGGGGACTGATTTATGCACACTGGGCACTGAAAACCTGCAACATTCCCCAGGCCCAGTAAGGGGTAGCATCTTTTGGTTCTGCTGCATCTGTCCCAGTGTTTCAAAGCAGCCACTGTTTCTGGAGAGCAGGTGTCCATCATCAATCACAAAGCAGGATGGAAAGCTGTCGCTTTCAAGTCCTGCTGTAAAAAGTAGCACAAATAAATATTTGAAACGGAAAAGGAAAGGAAATAGAGCATTGCCAATGAGCTGGGATTTCCCTATTGTGAATTGCCACAAAGCTGCAGATTGAACAGGGCCACACCTTGAGAATTTGTCCTTCTTCAGAAGATGTCACAACCCCTGCCACTGGTGTCATTTTATAGAAGCTTATGACCTGTGCCAAGAAAGCAAGATCTTTTATTGTACGAAAAGAACCTGTGATTCATTTAATTCCTGCACCTAAACATGAGATGCCATTTCAACCATTTCAAGTTATAAATGATGTGTACATTTTAAAATGCATTGGAAGTACCTGCTACTTCACTTTGGGGCCATTTTTCAGGTTCTACTATAAGAGATTTGTTTTCATAAAGGAATAAATCTTTCCTTTTTCCTACTGTAACATCTGTAGGAACTTTTCTCTGGTGAGGATGGCTGTGTATATAGTTGAAGGAACAGAATTTACCATAAGATTTAACCTTCCATTCCTTCCAAGGTTAAACCTTCCATTCCTTCTAAACCCATTAAGCTTACAAAGGTGGTTTTTTTTGGAACAGAAGGGGCCAAACAGTATGTTTTAGAGTAGACAGAACAACTAACGTATTATCCTGATATATCACTATGAACATTTTTTCTACTCAGAATTAAAGAGAAGAATGACAAGGTAAAGGCAACATAAAATAGATTCATCACACTGAAACAAGACAGAATTTTAATGAAAGTTGTATTACAATTGTGAATCAACTTGGAACAGGAACACTGTATGCAGTGCTTGGATGAAAAATGAGCTACAAATAAGGGAATTCTCAGAAAATGTGTAAGACAATACAGAGAATCAAAGGGGATACAAATAAAACCTGAAAATTGAGCAGAAATGTACTTTAATACAATGAAATTATTTCTACATTTTTATTTTGATGACTAATACTTTTGCTTTGAAGAGTTCTTGCGTTGCTAGCTGCTGAAGCAAGTATTTTTAATCATTTCAAGCTAGCATTTTTATAACAGGTAAATGAATTTATTTTTATGGGGTGAGAACTGACCCAAATCTTGGTGTGTCCTTGAACACCAGGAAAAACTTTCTAAAGAAATTCAGTAGTTTATTTTTATCTTTAACCCTTGTATATGGTGAGAATTTTCTGACTTTTGCTAGTATAAGGAAAACACACAGTGAAATAAATAAGAAAGGTATGTGTCATGGTTTTGGTTTAAAGTTGTCATTAAAATTCTGCATACTTACATGTTGGGGTTTTTTTGTGTGTAAACCAAATTTATAGGTGTTTTAGAGCTCACCATACTATAGACACAGGATACTCTGTAAAACAGAATAGTTATGAATAAGTACAAATGAATTAATTCAAAATCTAAATAAATAAACATTTTATTAAAAGTCAGTAATTTTCAACCTAACACATACTGCACGTTTTAAAATTAAATTCCTATCTGATACCTGCTGATACTCAGCTAGTCGCTAATCCAAACTCTTAACATCAATGAAAATTCAGTTGAGTTACAACTCAAGGCTTCTGTGATTATAAAAGTTACTTTCTAGAGTCTTTTGAGTTTTAGACTGGCTAGGAGAAAATGAAGGTGTAATGGCATAAACAGACAAGGGCTGTGGATTTCAGTTTCTGTCTATTAGTTTTAAATGGGGCTCTTAAAGAACAATTCTACTCATTTTTGTAGAATGAAACTGTAGTAGTTCAGGAGGAGGAAATAGCTCCTTTTCCTTTCCTTTCAGTGCAGCATCACCATGCATATAAAGTTGCTTTTAGTAATACTGTTTATATTAAATAATATTTTCAAAAATGGGAATTTTCAAACTTCAGTTAATAGAAGTCACAATTATGCAAAAAAATATTCTTCTATGTTATGAAAAATACATTTTTAGTCATTATTTGGTTTTCAGAATTCAAGCTAAATCTATTAATATATGAAGAAATAAATTTCAGTAGTTAATTGAATCATATATATTTATTTGATAATGAAATTTATCAGAAAGGAGATTACAACATTTATAAAATCTTCAGCTTCACTGTGAGCTTTAATATGAATATATATTGTTGGCTTGAACTTGTGCCTCAAACAACTTCACTGATATAGCTATCCTAGTAAAAAAACCTCTACAAGAACATACCAGGAACTTTCTCAGCAGACAACAGAGTTAGCAGAGAATTATTTAATTACAGCATAGGAAATCACAAGCTGTAGCTTGTTGGTCACGTGGATGAATTTGTGCTTTTGTTTCAGTATCAGGATTTCAGACTTTTTGCAGCAGAAATAGTTCTCAAAACTTGAAAGAAAGAGAGCACTTCTAACTAACTGAGTATAAAATGCAAAAGTTACCAGGGGCATATAACATGCATCTCCATGTAGTTTTATGTGAAGGGAATGGGAACGAGACCTTTTTAAAGGTTAGTCTCTTTCTCTCAGGCAGGTTAGATTTTAAGTACCCATCTATTTCTCATTTTTACTCCTCTCTCTACACTAGCCCAAGGCTAAGACTCCAGTTGGCTTCCAGGTTCTAAGATGAGCCCCATCTTTGTTTCACCTTTAAACTAGTTGTCCTCACTTTTTACAGCTTAAAAATCTTTCACTAAGAGAATGTGAAGATGCTTGGTGATGAATGAGATATTACCAAATTTTTAGAGGCCCAAAAATCCCCAGAAGAATTGATTTGAGGTTACAGCTGCCTTGACAGATTGAACTGATTCATAAACTGAGATTGGGCTTTAAATTACCTTCAGAAATGGAAATAAAGCCTTCCCTGATTTTTCTCTTGAAAAATCTCTTTCTTTCCTGACTGCATTGCTGATTAAAATATCTTTAAACAAATATGACAATGTTCTTTCAAAAATGCTATTTTAAGTAGACATAAGCCTCCTCTCACAATCAATCCGTGTCATCCCACTGACATAAAAGGCAACGAAAATCCTAACCTCTAACCAAAATTCCATTTTTTGTATTTGACCAATATCTAAACTTTATATATGAATTTGAATCACCTCCTCTTTTCATAACTCTAATTCTGATACTGTCACTTTGTGATGTCATGATGGGGAAGCAGACTTCTAGTGGCACTCTTCTACCGAAAATTAGCCTAGTGTTTAAATTCATCATAAATTAAATATTCATATAATTAGGGAAGCATATAGAAATTTATCAAGACTATACATGCTCCATCTAAAAGAAGAAATGTGAATTATATTGTACATATTATATCTATACACACATAAACAGTCCATATACATACATTTATATATATGCACTCAAAAGACCAAACACACCCTTTGTTAAGCAAAACATCATTCTAAACTACGTGGTTCAGCACCTTACCAAGATGAATTCAACCCAGCACACACCTCTGCAGTTAGTGGCACATCACAAAGTAATTGGTCGTTATATCTGGCTGCCTTTGGCTGCTGTGTCTGACTATGGGGTAGCCATTTATAGCTGCACTGATTAAAGCAGTCTTTTCCAGGGAACAGACTAAGGCATAAATTCTTGGTTTGGGATATGAGAAAATATTCAGACACCAATCCCTCAAAATAACACTACTTAAAACAACATCCAGAGTTAATAATTCCTGAACTTAAGATAAAATACATTGCGGAGTGTAGCACAGATGAAATGAATTAAAATTGCTATCAGAGAGAAGCAATGCCTATGAGATTTCATATTTATTATTGTACTTAGGTATTTCTGTAAATTGCAATTTCTTATGATGGAGTATTTCTCGTATCAGTGTTTCCAGAACATTAAATACAATTACTGTTTAGTTTTGATTGGTAGTGCTCATGTAACATTTAGATCGTTTACTTAAATGATAAATTATCTTGGCTGCTCGTGGTGAATCCCAGCTGTCCTCTCCTTTTTCGTATTCAGCCAAATATCTAATCCAGAGATGTTCCTGCCACTTGTTACAGAGTTTCTTGGAGATGGCCTGGCCTGGTACTGTGTCAGTTTTAACAGGTCTAATTTCATAGCTCCTTTTTTCATTGTGACCATAAAGCCTTTTAGATTTCCCTTGCTTCACCAAGAAAATTTATCCCAGGCTGTGGAATATGACCTTCGAGTTCTTTCATGCATACACCAGCAAAGGATTCATTCAGCCTCTTGGCAACGTGAACCTCATTTGTCACTAACATTTCACTATTGTCCTTTCTGACTCCTTGTCCACCTTCCAGCCGATATTGCAATTGGAACATTTTAATCCATTCTTTTTTTTTTAGTGTTCATACTGTTAGCATTAAGAAACCTAGTTTGCTTTCTCATTCTTCTTTTTTCTGCAGACTTGTCTCAAAGGAATTTTTCCTCCAACATTTTCAGACCACCTATTTCCTTGCACTGTTTTATTTTTCATATCAGGTCAAAAAAAAACGTATTTATGTAATGCGTCTGCTTCTTAGACAACTGCTCTGTATGATTTCTACCCCTTGCCTGTTTTCCTTTCTTCTTTCTTCCAATTCCTCCCATTTACCAAGACCACATGGATTTTCTGAACAAACAGAATGAAGTGTCCAATCATATTCTAGACTATTTTGTCATCTTAGTATGGCTGGTTTTCTCCTCCTTTCTATCCCTGTAGCTTCTCAGAGTACTCCTGAGGACTTTAAATGGTAAGCCTTACATTTCTACCTTTTTTCCAAGAATGGCATTCTCATGAATCTGAAGTCAAAGTGAGTTTTGTCATTAGCTTCAATGGAGAGAGTTGTTCAGTGCTATTAATTCTTCGTAGAGGTTCATTTGCTAAGGACTGTATTCCTTGAAACACAGTGACTCCGAACACCGGGTGCCTCTTGCCTATGTATGTTGATAGCAACGGAGGGACTTTTCCTATGTAAGTGGGAGATGCCAGCTTCTTGGCCAAGGAATCTGATAGACAAGCATGGTAAGATCAAATAAAATGAGGAGATGCCTCAAAGTAGTTACTGGAGAGCATTGATGACAACTTCTCTTTCCAAGCAGTAGAGGAGAGGTGTTCTGATGGGCTTCATACTCACCAACAAGAATAGGTGAGGATTTGAATATCAGTGAGCCTTTTCTACAGTGACTGTGAGGTGGTCTAGTTCAGGATCCTGAGGGCAGGGAGGAGGGTAAAAACCAAGCTTACAGCCATGGACTTCAAGACGGCAGACTTTGACCTCTTCAAAGATCTGCTTGGAAGAGTCACAAGGGATAAGACACTAGAAGGAAGGGTGGTCCCAAGGTTAATATTCAAGGATGATCTCCTCCAAGTTCAGGAGAATTCCATCCTAAGAAATATGAAGTCAGACAAAAATGCCAGGAGGGCTGTGTGTATGAAAAAAAAGCTTTTAGCCAAGCTCAAAAACATAAAGAAGACATAGAGAAGGTGAAAGAAAGGACAAATAAGCTGAGGGGAATAGCAAAACTTTGTCCAAGCAGCCACGGGATGAAGTTAGGAAAGCTAAATCCCATACATAATTGAATATGGCCAGGGATGTCAAAGATAACAAGAAGGGCTTCTACAAGTAACTAGGTGACAAAAGGAAGACAAGGGAAAATGTGGGCCCATTTCTCAATGAGATGGGGGACCTGGTTACACATGCCTAGGTAGGCTGGAGAAATAGACCTCTTTTTACCTAAGCATAAGAAGAACGACTACCTCAGAACTGCCATTCTCTAGATCTATACCATGCAACACAATTAAACCCTTATTTGCAGTGTCTGCTTCTTCTTGGGTTCTATATTTCAGCTTGCCAATTCAAAACTGTATAAACCCTTCAGTATTAATCCAGGAATAATTTCTGTTTCCCTAATAAAGTTTGATAGCACTTCCCAAATCTGTTTTCCTCACTATTTATACTTTCAGATACAATCACTTATCAGCTGTGCCATTCCATTTTCTATAATTTTGGCCATACAGTGAGGTGTTGCTGAATGGCTAGAATGTGCTGATTTTGGGCTGCCACAGTCTGCCGTCCTTGATTACTTGCCCAACTAAGATAAACTGATAGAATTGTTGCAATTATACTTTTACAGGGACTTTCAGTGGCAGGAAGGGAGTAATTTCTGTTAGCAACAATTTTTGTTAGCAACACAGTCCAACTAAAGTACATTAAAAAATACTTTACTTGGGAGAATTGGCACGATTTGTGCTTTCCTAGAAGTTTGAGGAGAATAGGCATAGGCATACCAAAACCAATACAGCCTCTCAATAAATATCTTAAAGGAAATGTAGAATATATTTAGCATTATGAGGAGATCAAGTTATTTCCATAGCTCCCACACGCTACAATTTAGATATGAGAGTAACAAAGGGCTAACAGTGATTAGAGATGTCAGGAATACACAAGTTTAACCCTCCTCTTCAAAGGTAGGGTTTTTTTTTTTCAGGGCTGGGGAGAGCGAAAGGGAGAGAAAAAAATATTGAATCCCAGTCTAGGCAAGAGGTAATGGTTTAAGGGCATTCAACTGATACGCTGAGATTAGAGAGAAGTCACTAGTCTGAATAAAACAGAATAGAGAAAACACTGATCTATCCCTCAGGGCTGGGTTTGCTGTGTAGAGGGCTTGCATTCCTTCTCTGGTTTTGCCTATAAATTCCATGCTTACTATACAAAAGTCTGCAAATGAGCTTTATTTTTTATTAATATTTTGTAAATGGTATTCAAAAAAGAGTATCTGCAAATCTGATTTCTGAACCAACTATCTTATAAGAAAGCAAAAGGAAGTATCCATTTGTAACTTAATAGGACATGAGATCAAACGACATGTTACCAAGATAATTGAACTGCAGTGACTTGTGGGACTTTTTGAAGAATTTGCAAATGCCATGAGAGTGTGTCAAACAGGATAAAGACAATCTAACTGACATCATTAGTTCAGAGGAGTAATCCACAGCAGCCATACCTATATGGAATATTTGTTTCAAAGTTGGACACATATGCATAAAACGACGTTGTGCTAGAAACAATGGTAACAGAACAATGTTAGCAATAAATGGAACAGAGAGAAGATAAAGTTTCCACTAGAAAACCATGTGAGTTAATAGGTTTGTAAATCCTTCATTAAGAAAAAGTGGTTTAGAGAATCAAGGGACCAGGCAGAATGAGGAAGATATGATAGTTTTCAACATAGTGAAAGGCTAAAAGGAAACAATCCCTTCACTCTTTACGTTTATTAAACTTCTTCTTAGCTTAAGACAAACACTAAAAGATGGAATAAATCAGTTTCCTACTCTACGTATCACAGAGCAAAACGAGAATGTTATCTAAAAGATAGAAATACTGAGACATTCAATTGCATACAGACTCAAGAGAAGATATTCTAAGTCATGAGCCTACACGTGTGATATTTAACTAGAAACTACCTTTTGGATTCTATAAATGGCACTAAGATTTATGCAGTTATTTATGGTTACTGTGGCAAAACCAAAGGAGAAAATAAGGAGTTTTTTTCGAAGTGATTGGAGAAAAAAACCAACCACCTGAACTGAAGATAAACAACTGTGTGGTATGCGATGGAAGGACTAAAATTAGGTTTGGGGAGGAGTTAACACACCAAAGTGAGGAAGATAGTCAAAGTAAGACTGATGGCATTACTTGCTTGCTTTCTGAAAGAAATAAAAAGGTAATGAGTTTCTTCTGTATGGAAAAAACAAGTAGGGGTAGTTGCATTGCATCTGAGTGAATCTTAAAGCCAGGGAAACTATTCTACAGAGCTGTTAAATAGAGAAGAGCTTACATTTTTAATAAGCATTTGCAAAAGCTAAAATGAATTCCAACTTACAATGGAAGTAGGCAAAAACTGAATCCAAATATGCTTAATGAAGAAGGAATTTTTTGGTTTTAATTCTTACTTATAATTCTTTTTTGTTAGTGAAATGTATATAACCTGAAATTGACTCCAAAACACTAGCATTATCAAAAAAGGATTAGCAAATGAGAAGAGATTACTTATTTTCAGCACTATTCTTGATTTACCCACGAAAGAGTTGGGGATTAAAAAAGCATAGTGGAGTGAAGCATCGATCTAAACATTGTATGTGTCAGTGAAATAAGAGAGATCTCTTGGGTTTTAGGTTTGATGTGAACTATGATTGCCAGATCTACTCCACAATGTGAAACAAGGAGAAAGTAATTAAGGTTTTATCCCAGAGTTGTGAATGGTATGGGTTCATTAAAGAAGTAATTTTTAAAGAAGGTAAGATTGCAATTGCTGAGAAAAATGTATGAAACAATATACAGTGGTCATTGGCAGATTAGTCACATGAGAAAGATCATTTGGGTGCATTAATGGAAAACAATGGTTTCTTAATGAAAAAAAAAAAACTTTCTTGTATCTAGTTACTGAAAAAAATAATTACATAGCACCTCTTGTCTCCCATTTTCAGTTCCTTGAAATAGCTGGAATACAAACTGATGTCTTTCTTGACTGTTAAATCCATTTTTCTTAAGCATGACAAAATAATGATGTAGTGATGTGTGCTCATTGGACAGAAGCTATTGGGCTCAAATTTCAATCATTAATAAACTCCCATATCTTTAATTAAAAAGCTGGTTAAACAGAAAATCAATACAATAATAATAATAAAAGTATGGAAATAAATTGTAACATTAGGATTCCTTTAGTCAATGCAATTAAGCTACAGAATGGCTTTAACAAAACAAAATGAGGTTTTTACGATTGAACCCTAGGCCGAATACTGGCATCACTTACTGTAATAAACACGTTTGAGGAAGAGCAGGGTGTTCAGAGCACATCTGCAGCAGTAAAGAGAGCAGAGCCAGGCTCTGGATTGCTCCTGTCTGCTGGACTCCAGTTCTGAGAGTGGTCCTGGTCCTGGGCTAGGTCACCTGGCACCCTCTAAGGCAAACCTTGGGGATGATGGGAATGGTGGGAATGATGTCTGCATGGGAACAAAAGCAAACAGGCGTTTTGGATATGGAACGAGTACGCTGGTTATGAGGCAGAGAGAGAATTTCCCATATGATTTCCTTTAAGAAATTTCCCTTAAAACCTTTTTTCCCCATTTCTGTGAACCCACGTACGGCAGAGCCTGTATAATGCTGTATTATAGTACTGTATTATAGATTACTGTATTAAGATTATATTAATAATAATGTATTAAAATCCATTATGTATATCACTGCGTAATAGTGAACCCATTGTCCTTTGACAGGGTGAGGTCATTAAGGAAGAAATGGGAAAAACCTTCATCACATGAAGGACAAAGACGTCTCACTGACAGCTATATAGAAACCTATATGAGTTTAAAGTAAAAGGATTTTATATTAGCTTTATTTCCGGTTCAATGCATATTTGGGTTTTTTTTTGTTTCTTTTTTTCTGAATGGATAAGCATTCAGTAATTCTTTTAATAACCACTATAGCATTCAAAACTGCCTTCAATAAAACTTCAATAATAAGGTCAAATGAGCTATTGTGATTATCACATTTGCCATTCTGTTAAACACAGGACAGAGTTTTATGCAGATCTGGGCATAACATTCCACAAAAAGCTCCAAAGGAGAACAGTTTTCTCTGGTGAACACACAGACAACAGCTTTTAGATATTTCTGCACAGCTGGTAGGTAATTTTATTTTGTTTACAGTGCTCACTTAGGCTCATAATATTGTAATCTGTTTCTTCAAAATTCTTGCTGTGTCTGTTCAGTCAATCTTTTGTTTAACCATCCCCCTGAAACTGTGTGCTACCAAGAAAGCAGGTAGCTGGCAATCACATTAAAGGTGGTGGCTGCTTTAAAATAAATGCAATAAATTCCCGTAATGCTGCTTAGCCTTTCTCCTTCCTCTCCCACCTCTGCCCCCAGGCTGAGCACATCGTCCACCTACTTATCCAAAATGGCTAAATGACTCCAGTTTACAATTCTTCTCCAATACAGGATTTTTTTCTTGTTTCTCCAGCACTTACTCACACCTCACATTATTCTCTTCCACTGTTTTATGTTTTTTCTTTACATGAGCCAAATATATTTATCTGCCTTGCCATTATACCAAGCCAATGTACTGTGGCTGTAAAATTATCTTTATCTTTAATGTGTAATTTCTTTTGCAGTCAAGTGGAATAATTAGTTCCTTTTCTTCAACAGATGAAGCTTGTCTCATCTTCCCTGCTTTAAAATGGAGCTCTTTCTAGCTGAAAATGCATTCTTGACTGATGTAAGGAGCCTTGGTTGTTCTGCAGCTCTGCAGGAACTCATAATATCAAGATTCCTCACCTCACTGAATACAAGGGATTTATTCTTTTTTCCCGTCAATGGTATTTTAGAGATCTTAAAAATTAATACATTCTAACTGCCTATCAGTAGAAACTTGGAATATTCATAGAATGGTTTCAGCTGGGAATGTTATGAGCATAAGCTCTGGTTTAGCTCAGTTGCTACTGATTCCTACCATTCCTTCCTTCTTCACAAGATTTAAATGATGGTGCTTGCAGTGTTAACACTGTCATTTATACATATAATTCCGTTTAAATGTTACTCCTATTACTGGTATAAAATACTGGAGAATTTCATTAAAAGTGAAGAATGCGGTTTTACATTCAGTGTAAGGGTTGTTGTTGAAAATCTTTGTTAATTTGAATTAATTATCATGCCAGAACTGTTACTGAAATAAAAAGTCCCACTTAAACAAGTACAGATTTGGTGAATTTTATCTGAATCTGATCTGCATCTACTTTTTTTTTTTCAGGAAAGGAAGAACGTGTTTCAGCTTTACTGTAACCGAATTAAATTTAGGCTCTGCAAATAGATAAAGTTGTAACAATTGTCTGAATTTCAAAGTTATCAGGCTGCTGGCATATGCTGTATGCGGATGAAAAACTTGATCAGGACAAATTCTAACCAGTGAAGAAAATTCTAGTACTACGTCAGCAATGACTTCTGCACAATGTTGTGAAATTGAGTAAAGGTATAAGAGCAAAGGTGGAACCGGATAAACTGGATATAGCTTCAGTATATGCCAATCATGAAAAAAGATTAATTCTGAGCTGGAACAGGCCTTTCCTTCCTTCCCCCTGCTCCCACCTCCCCCCACCATTCTTGCACCCACTGGTAACATTGGGCAATCGGCAGGCAAGCTGAAAATAAGGAAAAGAATATAAAAAGAATATAAAAGCCAAATTTGGTAGAGGAAAAAATAACCGCAAACCAGACAACAACATAAAACCAAAAAACCAAGCACAAAACCCTCATGAAGCAAACCTCAGAATGAAGTAAACTCAACTGAAGAAAAATTAAGGATATGACCTTCAGTTTATCTTTGATTAGTTCAACTATTAAATTAAATATTACAAGAAATCTCACTCGAAGAAAAACTTCAAATCGTTTTTCTGAACTAGAAGAACATAATTTTTATAATCACCGTGAGCTGCGAATGGTATTGACTGCGTTTTGAAATGTTCCAAAATCAACTATATTCACAGCAAACATATTTAATATTTACTCAGATTACATTACCAGTTCTGTAATTACAGTATCAATTTATCACCAAATAAATGGGATGCAATGGGAGATATTAATTAAAAGCTATCTCTTAATTGTATGCTAAAAAGTGTAAAAGAGACACTCCTTTCCCAAAGGCAGACGGAAGATTGTATTTACAATTCAGTTATGGACAGATGCCCAGATTTTAGCTTATCTATCATTTGCTACACGCTGAGTTTGGTGCATACAAGCTGCCATCACTAATAGTTTGGGACAGAGCCATGAAATTTCAAGTAGTGAATATTTCAGGTCAGAGCACGATCTCGTTAGCGTCATCTGAAATGCATCCACCCTTCCTCGGCTTAATGCAGCCTCCTGGTGACCAATTCAACCGCAACATTGATTTATTTCTATTTGCTCTTTTTTGGTGTATGCTAAAAGTACTTTTTTTTTTTTTTTTTGCCTATGCTGGAGAAACATGGATTATTATTTTTTTTTGGTCTAAAATCCTTTAATTTCTAGTATGTTTGTAATTTAATTTTCAGTATGATTATTTACACATACTATCCAAGCTAAACACCTGTTGTTTGCCGTATGCAATTACACAGATGGCAGAAAAAAAAAATAGCTTTCATTTCAAATAACACACCATGTTCATTAAAAAAAAAAAAAAAAGTGTTCTACATTCAGCAGCAAATCTTTTGAAATAAGTTAAAGCACGTCTTGAATGTGTTCAGTGCTTGAGATTCACCTTGAGTTCTGTGTTCAGTCCTGAGCCCCTCACCACAGGAAGGACACTGAGGTGTAGTAGATCTCAAAGTCCAGAGAGCAACGATAAGAAACTCCATGGCTTATTTCCATTTGTAGTGCTCATAGAATCATAGAATAGTTGGAGTTGGAAGTGACCTGCAAAGGCCATCTAGTCCACCCCCCTGCAAGGAGCAGGGACATCTTCAACTAGATCAGGTTGCTCAGAGCCCCGTCCAACCTGACCTTGAATTCTTCCAGGGATGGGGCATCTACCACCTCTCTGGGCAACCTGTGCCAGTGTTTCACCACCCTCATCGTAAAAAATTTCTTCTTTATATCCAGTGTAACATCTAGTGTTAATTAATAGATTTTAAAATATATTTAATCAGCATTGAAAGAATATTATTACAAAAATAATTAGCGTGTAGGTAGTGTGATAGAACGGTAACAAATACCCAGATACTCTACTAAGATATTTACATTGACAATAAAAGTTATGTTCCTAAGCATGGATGACTTGTTCTGGATGAAGCTAAATTTTCATCCTCTCGTGGTCTGGTCAATGATTAAATACTACCAGGAGTGCCTGAGGAACCATTAGAAATTAATAAAGCCTTTTGCCTTTCCTTGCACACACACACACAAGACATACTGACCTGTCGTCTTACTTTGAGTCATCGCCTGAATATTTTAGACCTCCTGTCAAAGTAATAAGGCTGTTTGTTTAGGTTTAGGAAGCCTTTGGCCTTTTGTGGTGGGTCAGCCTTGACCAACAGCCGAATTTCCAGCTAGCCGCCCATTCTCTCTACTCCTTCCGTGGGACAGGATGGGGAGAAGGTAGGACAGGAACAAGAGAGTGTGTGGGCTGAAATAAAAACAGGGAGATCACTAACCAATTGCTGTGGTAGGAAACACAACCTGACTTCTCCTCACACTTTTCCCTGCTCCACCATGGTTTCCTCCAGGGGTTGCATGGGAAGCTCTGCTCTGGGCCTGGAGCACCTCCTCCTCCTCCTCCTCCTCCTTCTGTGGCTTGGGTGTTTGCTGAGTAGTTTATCACGTTTTTTCCTCACTCCTCTCCACTGAGCAGTATTTTGCCCTTTCTTAGACGTGCCTCCCCTGAGTTACCCCCACCGTGGCTGTGGGGCTCAGCCTTGCCTGGTGGTGGGTCGGTCAGAGCCACCTGGAACCAGATGGAAGCCTCTGTGTCCAGCTCAGGGCTTGAAACACAAGCTAGAAACACTAGCTAGAAACACAAAATATGTAAAAATAATATCAATGCATAACTTCTACATAATATATATCACAATAAAAAATGAAGCATCAGATAATTAAAGTGAGTTCTGTATCATCACTTTATAGCTTGTTGTAAAAAAAGCATGATGATAAAAAATAGCAGATGATATAAGCAAGCAGTGGCAGAAGAAGATCTGGTCTTCTTTGCAACGCAGAGTGGTGTGTTCTATGCAATAATTCAAAATGAGTATTTAAGATTATTCTCCGTTGAATCATCCTACTTCATGGAATCACGGAATCACAGAATTGTCAGAGTTGGAAGGGACCTTCTAGAGATCCTCCAGCCCAACTCCCCTGCCAAAGCAGGGCTGCCCAGAGCACATCACTCA
>JAOQGH010000023.1:87809262-87828056 GCA_025769975.1 Gallinago jamesoni
CAGGGCTCTGCCACCCTCACCCCAAAGAAGTTCTTCCTCAGATTTGAATGGAACTTCCCATGTTCCAGCTTGTGCCCATCTCCCCTCATCCTGTCACCAGGACCTGCTTAATGACCTTCACTCCAAGTCTGAGTGAGTTGAGTGAGTACAGTACAGCATTTTAAAACCTTTCAAAAGATTCCACAATTGAAAAGAAAGCAGTTAATTTCTCATTAATGCTATTCTGGAGCATTATACACTGAATTTCAATTTATAAATTGAACTAAATCCCTTTCTCATCGTAAGTTCAAGTGCTGCGCGCGATGATTTCTTCACTAAAAAGCTGGCTGGAATTTACATGTTCCTCTAAAACGTTTTATTAGACCCATTAAAATAATAAGACCTGATAAATTCAGAGTAAGATTACAGTCTGATCATTGATAACCTCCTTCTGGACTTCACAACTTGAAGCTATTAAGGTGTCATAACCACCGACCGTGCTCCAACGTTCCCCTGGAAGATGCCAGGGGAAACTAAATCAGGAGCTGTTAATTTTTCATCGTCATGCCTGGCTGCTGTCAAAACAATCCCTCCATAAAACGGGGTGTTCCAGGTGGGTGGCCACCAGGAACAGGCAGTCTCACAGGCCCTCTAAAGCAAGAACTTAGAGCATTCAATTAAGACAGTTTTTCACTGTGTTTTATAGCACTTTTGTGAATGGATTGTAACTGTGCTGTCAGTGAAGTTTCTTTATATTGCATTAATTACTTACCCTAAAGTTGAAAATGCTGTGAATTTATTGGTTTTTTTTGGAAATGCTAGCACCTATTTTATTTTCCATATTTGTCAACATTGCTGGGATTGGCAGGAAAACAGAAATCCGAAATACTTAGCAACTCTTTGGCAAAGGCAACTCAAGGCTTTTTTGGAAAAGAGACATTTGGAGAGAAGAGGTTCTTCGCTTCAAGAAACACTGCAGACAGAGTTATATTGTCATAGAAAGGCACTGTATCAGATATCATCTACAACTTTTCATTATCAAAGAGCTCCATATTTTATATAACCTTATTGCTGTAAAAGAATTACTTAGTAGTGCTTACCTGTTTCTCACCAAACAAGGCAGGCACAAGAAGGTAAACTGCATTGCCTTTTTCTCTTCTTTATTCAAAGTATAAGTAGAGTGAAAGGAAAAAAATAGGCTAGAAAGTAACGGTTTCTGTTGGCTTTGCACAAGAAGTGTAGCAGAAATAGCAAAACTCTAATCCCTTAGTAACAAAAAAGCACTCATACAAACAGACATGTCAAAATGCTTCAAATAGGGATGACAAACATGGTATTCTATTTTTTTTTTTTAAATTTGCTTAGAAAAAATAACGCAAACAAAAAAAAAAATATTTTTTGTGTAGGCAGGTAAACAAGAAAGGTAAGAGGAAAGACCATAAACTCATAAAACCACCTAGAAGTCTTTGTGACAGTTAGGATCAGAATACCACAACATGGTAAATGCTAATATAGATTTCTAAACACTATAGAGCCTCTCAAAAAATTTTCTCTTCCTCAGCCTGAGAAGTAGTTGATGACAGCTGAGTTAATTTTTTTTCTTCATCTAGTCTGTAACCTTGAAGGCAAACATATTTTTCTCTTTAATTTTATAACCATATAACCATCCAAAGAATCATTAAAATCTACACATAAAACTCACAAAAATATTAACATAAAAGACTGACTTAAAAGGTTAATGAATTACTTTCCTGACAATGGAAATCTTAAATCTCTGAGCTTGTAAGAATTTGCATCAAGACATTATGTGGAATGCAGTTTAAGGAACTAGAGAAATGTACAAAATCCACAAAATCAGTCAAAGTCTCAGGTTTTGCTCCTACATTGACTGTTCCAGAAGAAAGCTTAATGACCATTAAAAAACGTTTAAGGAAACCAGTTCTTCAAATACAGTACTATAAAGCAAAACAAAGTCAAACTTTTGGTGTCTCTTTGCTGAAAACGGTCTTGCAATTTAAAGAAAAATAATTACTTGATTATTGGTTTAGTATAAAAGCTTCTGATGTATACTAAAACAAATGCTCATCTTGTAAGTGTTAAAATAAGAATGTAACCATTGATTTAGAAATAGAACAAATCAAAACTTTAGACATTTATTTGGCCAGATAAATGTAGGTAGATATTTTTTTCCCTTTGATGGAAGGATTAATTAAATTTTAGTGCACTGGTTTTCAAACTTGTTTGCATTAGCTTTTAATAAGCCCACCTCCCCCCTTCTTGTCCTCTACTTACAAGGAATATAGTTTATTTCCTTTCTCTTCTTCCCCTCCCTCTCCGCCATGTACATGTTATCAATCTATCCACACAAGGTAATTTTTATGGGTTTTTTTTTCCTCCAGTGTGTAGATTTTCTACCCAGTGTTAATATCAGACATATAGAAAAATTAAATGTACTAGACAATTCAAAAACGGCCACACATGATATATGAATTAAACCATTTAATTTGAAAATATCTCTGAATAGATGTGTTTTTCCATATATTCTGTAACCACCTTGAAATATCTTTTGCTTGAGGACAAGTGGTTTTTGACAAGCTTGACTTTCTCAAGATAAAGGCTGCTGTAGAGATCAAGCCACCACATACACTTATTCTGAACCAAAACTCATTTTCTGCTCACCTTTCTCTTGAAAACTACCTACCTAAGTGCGTGTAAAAATACTCATACTGTTTCAAGCTGGTTTGCTCCAATTTTTTTTTTGATATGGAAGCAATATCAACAAAGAAGTCAAGCCACCAGAAAATGAGACCCAACAGCTAATAAGCCCAATTATCTCCCTACTTTTGGTTGCAGCAGTTTGTGAATACAGTGTGGAATTCTGTAATGATTCATACTATACAGAAATCGTGTTTATAATAACTACCTACACCTTATCTGCTGCCAGAGGAATATTTGATTGGCATGTGGAACTTCTAGTACCAGAACTGAACAAGAAAAGTTAGTGAACTTAGGTGACAAATTCATAAATCAACGTACCATTGATTTATGGTGCCATGAAACCATGTCATGGGAGACAGAATCAGGGAAGTAAATGTGAGAAAACTCATGGGTTGAGATAAGGACAGTTGAATAAGTAAAGCAAGAGCTGTGCATGCAAGCAAAGCAAAACAAGAAATTAATTCACTGCTTCCCATGGGCAGGCAGGTGTTTGGCCATCTCCAGGAAAGCAGGGACCCATCACGTGTAATGGTTACTGGGGAAGACTAACTCTGAATGTCCCCCCCTTCCTTCTCCTTCCTCCAGCTTTACATAGTGATCAAATTAAAGAAAACATTGCTCGATCATATGGGATTTTGCAGTTATAAATACAGTTAGGACTACAAGGTTATTCAGTGGCAGAAACCAGTAATAGAAAATGAGTGTGGTAATTAGGAACAGGTTGTTGAGAAGCTTGATGGCCTTCTCCTCGCTGCAGCTCGTGTGTTTTGTGGTGCATACAGCTGAGGTTGATAAGGATCTGTAAAGGTTTCTGTAGTGTGGGTGTTCCAGACCAACTAGTGTACTAGAATAAACAACAGCTCTGCCTGGGCACCCAAATTTACTACTTGGGGGTGAAACAGAAAATAATGGGAAATCGAGCTTATGGATTTAGAGAGACAAGAGGTGATTACAAAGAGAGCTACCTCACTGACTAGACCCACTTGAACACAATATATAGACAACAAGTTTAGATACAAAACGCACAATTTAAAATAGCACAGAGGTGATTATGATACATTTGACAAAAATTATAAGTGTTTAAACTGAATAACATTTTAAAAAAAATATCTCTGCCTAGCCACTCAAAAGCCTGAGATGTAAAGCGTCCCTATTTTAGACACTTGAGGCACCATACAGCCAAATGAAGGTTTTTGAAAAAAGCCCACACAAATTTACCAAAGCCAAATCAGGCCTGACTAACCTGATCGTTTTCTACAACAAAATAACATCTTCTGTTTAGCAGGTGAACTGTTAAAAACAAAGATCCTGTTCTTATACAAGTAGGTTTAGAATTAAAAAAGAGAACGGAAAAAAATGTTTTGCACTGTGTAGTTCAGAGAGTGATTTTCAATATTTTTTGTAAACTTTAATAAGCCATGCAACAACCTTATGAGTAATGCACAATTATGACCATTAGAAAAGAATAACAGCTTAATGTGAGATCTTTGGTTTTGAAAAAAAAGGTGTGTTAACAGATATGGGACTGCTGTTTCTATTTATGGAACATGTATTACATAAATACAGTAATACAAAATCTCTTAATTCATTTACAGTAGGATTTGAGCCTGACCTGACAAAACCCACGGTACAACAGCCTCTGAAGATCAGCTACTGATATTCAGAGAGATGTCTGACACAGAAGGAATCTGACTGCCCTAAATTTCATTCCTTTAGACTCTGCAACAGAATCTATGAAACCAGAACAGGCACCAACATTCCCTGTAGTACCTGCAGGGATTGAAGCATCTCGTTAGGGGATCCACAGCACACAGCATCGCCTAAACAAGGAAGAGCTGAGGGAATAAGTGCGTCTTAAATCCCAGACTCAGTGTGTTCATTTAAGTTACATTTCTGAAATCTGTTCCCACTGGATGGCAAGCACAACACCAACTCTATCACCAGACAAGCAGCTGTGTCTAATTGTCAGAAGCTGGAAAGGTATAACTTCCCAAAGTTTGCATTTTTCCCTACCCACAAATACATATTCAAGAATCTCAGGATCATGAAAAAAGCATTGCTACGGAGACGTGTAAGAGGATTTCCATATAGAGCCTTGAGCACCAAGGTTGTAATTTCTTTTTCTTTCTCTAAGAATGGCATTAGACATGCAACCTACATTTCTAAAGTGATCTGAGAGTATCTCCAGGGAGGGAAAAATAAAACCAAGAGAGAAAAGAGACAAAAAGAGTCCAGAGGAATAACAGGGAGAGAGGGGAAATGAAAGTAGAGCCCATCCCTCTGATCATCCTCGTGGCCCTCCTCTGCACCCGTTCCAACAGGTCCATGTCCTTCCTGTGCTGAGGACTCCAGAGCTGGACACAGAGCTCCAGGTGGGGTCTCATGGGTGCAGAGCAGAGGGGTAGAATCACCTCCCGAGACCTGCTGGCCACACTTCTCCTGATGCAGCCCAGGACACTGCCAATGGAAGACCTCTGAAGCTAGAATTCTCAGCCATCCAACTGCTTTGCTTGGCCTACAGTCACAAAATTTTCCTTCCAGAGCTTAGCTTGGTACTCTGATACGTCATCTCTTCAGGCTGAATGAGAGTGAACTTGAAGTTTTCTCACAAGAAGTCTGCAGCGGCCAATTTATTCTTAATTTGTCTTATGAAGCAACGAGGGGAAAAAGTGTAGTTATGACATACTGTCTGACAGGAACAAAAGAGGGCAAAGAGAAAGAAGCGACTGTAGAGGTCAATTAGAATAACCTTTTTCTGATTAATTTAGGCATTTAGCGATACAAATGTTTATGGTATACTTAAACGCAGATGGGTTTGCATAAGCATCAGTCTCAATTCTTCATTTCCATCCACTAATATATAGTCCAATCATTATTATTATTTACTCTTTATAATCATGTCTCTTAACCACTTGAAGAGCGCTAACACTTTGTGGGAGAAATACCTTAATGTGACAAAATATGCCTTTAGGTCTCCTTTCTTTAACAGGAATCTGTTCAAATAGCTGCTGCTTCATTAGTGTTGCCTTTGGTAGGTGCTGTCATAGCATTTCTGTTTTTTAGTTGGAAGTGCCCAGGAATGCACTTTAGTCAAGTCAACAAAAAAGAAGACCGTGTTCACCTTGACTTTTCTGCCATCGTGCTGCTTCAGTCATAAAACTAAATTTAATTTAAATTAAACTGCCCTCAATTAGAGTAAATGGGGAAGTAAACAATGCTATTGTAAAACAGAATATCCATTACACTAAAAAAAAAAAAATTGTAGATGACCTAGTTTGTACCAGAATGTGGAATAACTGCCAAAGCTGCATAAGGAATTAGATATCTTTTCATTTGCTCAATTTTGCAATTCAGAATGTGCAAGTTTTATCTAAATGAACTTGGCAGAGAGGCTTCATCTAGAAAAAAATGCAGTTAACCCACTTCCCCTTCCCCAAAATTACACATCTAACTTCTTCCCGGGACAAACAAGAATAATCTGGGACAGAAATGGTAGAAAATAAGATAACAATGAATTTTCAAATTTTATAGATTCACAATTACAATTGTTAAGCCCCACAGAGAGTTGTAATTCCACATTAGGTTCATGTCACCAAGTTACTTGCTTTTTTTGAGTTCTTCAAATTCTTGTCATTACAAAATCTGTGCTTCTCATTTATTGGTATGGTCCACACTGACATTTACAACCTTTCTTTCCCTAAATAGCAGTTTAAAAGGTTTAAATTATTTAGCATTTTCTTGTTAACACTTCTGTCTGGCAAGTCTAGAAGACAATTGATGGAGTCAAAATTTGACAGTCGCCTTAGCTATGGGAGTAGAGACACTTTATCATACTTTTCCCAAAAGAATCAATTACCGATGACACTTTTTCTTTCAGAAAAATATAAAAAGCCACCTCAAATGCCAGCAACATTTTAAGAGAAAAGTCTAGATTATTGCCTGTCCCTGTCATCCTCCCTTTACATTTAATGAGAGAACTTCTAATCCATCAGGAGCGGAAAGAACATGGTGTTTATCACTAATAGGTGCTGATACTTTTATACGTCAAACATCCCAGCCATGTTAATCTTTTACAATACTGCTGACAACTGTTCAAAATTTAACATCAGAGCAAGTGTCTGAAAGCATTAAAAAGGGTAAAAGATTTAAAATGACATTTGCCTTGTTGGTGAAATACAAATTTTGTCTGTTAATCAATAATTTTTTTTGTATGAAATGATTTCTCATCTAAGTCCTTATCAAAGCTGGCTTAACTATGTTATGACAGAGTTATTCAGCAATGGAGTAAGTATTTCGGGGTGAAATCCTTGATTCACTGAAATACACAGCAACAAGTAGCAATAACTAAACATTACATTCTATTATAACTTTGTAAATGACCATACTCTATGTTATTGAAGACTTCAGAAAAGCACATTAGATTTTTTCCAACAGTTATTAAATACATATCAATGTTATTAAGAAAGTAATAAAATATTAATTAATCTTTCTCTTAATGCTTAGCATCTTCACGCTTATACTTCTTTTACAGTTTTATTAGTTTTTATACAGCTAGTGCAGATGTTTGTTGGATCAAAATATTGCACAGCAAAACAACTGTTAAAGCATACTAAGTGAACACAGTGCTAGTGCTGAAAGGAATCAGAAATCGTTATTGATCTGGAATTTTTAATAAATTGTAGAGCAATACATATATTTTTGAAGTTAATTGTCCCAGTTTGATACTGACACAGAAACAATTTTATTTTCAGTATTTTTACTTTTCAGCTAAGCCTCTTCTGACTAACTCTCTGAAATTGACAGCATATTTTTTAGAGAGTGTCTGTTTTTAGCAGATAAGGTCTGATGTTTATAGTGAATATCAAGGAATAATGTGCAGAGAGGCTCCTGCTTGTACTTATTACTGTAACAACCAAGGTCAGCTAACTTCGTTATATGTCAGAAACAGGAAAGGGTAGAGGGGTCACACCTCCAGGAAGGAGCTGAGAGGACACAGAACTGACAACAGGGTATTCCGACCCATCTGCATCATGATCACTATGAAAACTGAAGGATCCACCCCTTTCTTCAATGGCTGATGTCCAAGGAGGTCTCTTGTCTGTCCATCTGCCTTTCATAGAATCATAGAAAGGAAGGTACCTTGAAGATTCCAATGCCCCTGCCATGGGCAGGGACACCTACCACTAGACGAGGTTCCTAAAACCCCCATCCAGCCTGGCCTTGAACACTTCCAGTGATAGAGCATCCACAACTTCTCTGGGCAATCTGTTCCAGTGTCTCACCACCCTCACCGTAAAGAATTTCTTCCTAAGATCTTATCTAAATCTCCCTACTAGCTACATTTCACTGGTACTGTTAATAAGGATGTTGGAAGAGGAAGAACAGAAGATGGGAGAGGATGGTATGATGAAAATTTCTGGTAAAATTAGAGAGAAGCATTCCAGACAGGGTTTTGATTAAGTTGTTTCATTTCAGCTACATAAAAATAATTATTACAATGAATTAAGTTACTTGACTTTAAGCTCACATCTCCTAAAAATTTATAAAAGTAAAAAAAGTCATAAATGCAGAAGGAATTATCAATAGTCTGATTTTAAGGCTCAGATCTCATGTCCATCTAATACCTAATTATTTCCTTTGTCAATGGGGTTGGGGTTTTTAAGACACTGTTGGTATCCTCACCTTTTCCTTGACAGGAAACATCCTGAAAGCATCAGGAAGGTTAAAGAGAGATTATCCAAAGCAATGCTATTATTTCATCGCCACCAGCTCTATATCCCCTTGCCAGCCAGGTGTAAATGAGTAAAAAAAAAGAATTGTTTTGCTCAAGAACCTCCTTTTCTTGCTGAAACTTCCTGCCTAGAACACCAGAGGAATAAATACTCTTTTGGTTATTTGTGTTCACTACGAACAAACTATGACTACAGCAGTGTCCAGAAGAGTTATGAATTCAGTCCTACACATTTGGTTTTGAAAATAGCGATGAGTTCAAAAATATCCACTCAAATGCCTCTGTCAACATTTATTTTTAGCAGTTTTGTGCAATTTCATTAAGTTACAAATTAACTCCATAGTATTAATGCCATACAAACCCCTTTGGATTGTATCATATCAAGTCTGACATTGAAAGCACATCAATCAGCTTTCATGCCTGAGTCTCAGAAATGAAGTGACACTTCTGAATGGCACTTCAGCTATATTCCTTCGTATTTTGATAATAAAGTGAGATCTTATTAGTGGGAGATTCAAGATGGTATAAACAAGTTGTTCAGCTCAATATACCATATGCTATAGCTGCTGATTATGTTCTTGTTGACATTTTATGCATGTGGGAATATTATCCTCTCAAATTTATTATGCTTCTGTTCACATGTGCTGTGTTAATTGGCATGTGACACTCTAAAAATCTGTTCCCAGGCAATATTCATAAATAGTTCTGTTTCATATGAACAAATACATTCAGTGGGCCTGACTTTTAAAAGAATATAACAATATATTTCTTTTCTTCCCCATTGTTGTATTTTAAAAATCGTTAGTTTGAATTTGTTTCATCTTTCCTTAAATCATGATTGTTCCAGTTCATTGTGATACGTCACGTGTAATGATTTATTGTCTAAAAGCATGTTTTAAGTACATAACGTTTAAATTTTACTGGGTTATTTGCAATTAATATGTGCAAAATAGCCAAATACTCCAAAACACCTTATTCCATTTAGCATTATTGACTAAAATCATAAAATAGTAAAGGACAAGATAGGGTGTGAATACTGTGTTCTGCAGAACCAGTGAGATTTCATGTATTTCAAAGACATCTCAATTACAGCACTCCAAGTGCAGACTGCAGAAAAGGAGTAGGATATATCTGAAGATCCTAGGATGAAAGCAATAACAGCTCTGTCATCACCAAAGACAGTAAGAGGTTTGTCATCAGCTCCATTCAGAGAAGTATTGAGTGAAGAGTTCAGGGTGCATCTCATCTAAATACGGCATCAAGAGGCTTCCAAGCTGGAGCCTAATCATGTTCGAATGCTTCTACAGTTAATGCACATGGACAGACCTCTCTGAAAGACAGCCCAGATCTCAGGTGGGTTGAATCACCTTGTTAGACAGCACCATGTTTTCTCCATTTTGGAAGTCAAAGACAACTCCTCTTTTTTAGTCCTAGGGCAAGCATTTAATATAAGGGGTTTTTTTTTTCATTCTCTTCATCGCTAACTGTAGCATTTGAGCAATATCTTTGTGTGTTTTTCTTGGTCAAAACCACAAATAAGGACATAGCTGCAATCTCCTACCACGTTTGTTTCCAGCTCTATTCACATATCTGTTCTTTGCCTACTGTTTCTCTAGTGTTAACATGACATTTTCCGTTTCACATTGTGGGGAAAGCTGGTATTTGGTTGCTTTTCCTTGCTCGCTGCAAGTTCTTGCTGCATTTTATGATCAAAAGCATTATTTTTGTCTCCCATACTATAAGAATAGAAACAGCTGAAACAGAAAAGTCATTACTATATGTCAAATACAGAATCTTGCTGCTACTAGGCAAGCATCTTGGTTCCATCTAATAAGTGTACTTCTTCCATCTGTGTTAGAAATATGAATTAATCAGACGTTTCCTTCAGGAAGCTATAAATGTTGTCAGCTCCAGCTGCTATTTATATCTGTGGTAGACAGGGTGGACTTACATTCTCTCAAGGAAGATCAAATACTTCCAGAGAACCTGGTCGCAGCCTTTTCATCTCTGTCTTCTTTACAGCTGATTAATAACATTTGGCTTGTAATGTCCACACACTATATACAAATCATTTTGATATTGGGCACCTGGAAAACCTTCTATAGTTTTAACAGCGTGCTTCAAGTTGCATAATTTCATTCTGCAATAGCACAAATTATCCTGCAGAAGGCCACTCAGATACAGGGAAGAACAAATATGGACATAAATATGAAAAGCAGGAGACTGACTGGAATACTGTTTATAACTAAAGAATAGAAAACACCTCTGCAGGATGCTATGGTTCCCAGAAGTAAACATGAGTTCAAAAAGTGATGAGGCAAGTTTAGGAACTATAAATCTGTTAACTGGTATTAAACTTTAAGATTATAATCTGTGAGCTCAAAAAATCTCTAAAGAAAAAGCTGGTATAAACAGAAAGAGCACATTAAAAAAAAATCCACTACTAGGCACTTGTGATGTGCATACAATCTTCCTCTACTTGTACTGACCACTGCCAGATTCAAGTTTGTAAGGGTAAATAGGCTTTTGATCACTTTATAGGATGTGATATTTTTGTCTTATATTTTTATCACACTCTCCTAGACTTCTATCCAACTGGAAAAAAATAGTTCTATTTGTTTATGACAAAACAGAATTAATATAGGCATGAAGACACATCTTATTAAGATTTAATAACATAGACTTATTGGTTTTTAGTCTTGGTACCACCTCTGCAACAAACTATCAAAATGCTTTTGAATTACACGTAGTGTGGACAGAGATAGCCCTACATTCTACTAAAGTAAGACTTTCAAGCAGTTAGTTTTTATGAGATAAAAACTATGGTAGTCTCAGGAGAAAGGCCACTGAAGTGTATTCTTGTCATTCCAGGTGGCAGGTCATGTGGGTAGGACATTCACACCAGTGGGGCTTTAAAATAATAAAGTGTTTTGTTTCAACTGCAGTTGATTGACTTTTGAAGATACTGAAAACAATGAGGTGTACAGTGAAGAAAGAACTATGAAGAGTCATTGCCTTAAGAATATTAATACTTAAAGTAGGGAAGCAAATGTTCATTCCTTACAAAAATTGATGAAAACTCAGAGTATCTATAAATAAACATCACAAACCTTTAGAGATGACTGTGTGCAGAATGAAAATGTTACCACATTTTGGTAAAAATTTGAAATGTTATCAAATGGGAGAAAAAAATATTAATATTGACACAAACTGCAAAACCTGTGGTTTGCTCTCCAGACCACTGCAATCCATTTCCCTCATTGAATGATGAGGAGGAATTTAATGGATTATTTGATAATTAACATTGTTGGATCCCTTTAAAATGGATGTGTTTTATTCTATTACATGTATGTTAGTACTTGTTGATATGAGCCATATTAGTTAAGAAAATTCAATTACTGTGAAGAATTGATGAACAATAAATATTAAATGTGTTTGGAAATGACTAAATTAATGCTTCACTTGACTAGTGTTCAGTTGCAAATGTGTATTGAATAGGATAAACAGATTAAATTCTAACCTGCTAATACTTGTGTGTATTAACAAGAGAATTATTATTAAGAGAATTAACAAGAAATGATGTGAATAAAGGTGATCATAGCACAATATAATTTTTTCCGCCTTCCAGGTAGTCTTCTATAATGGTAAGCATGGTGCATTGTCTTGTCCTCATCTCTTTGAATAAAGTACAATGCTTATTATTACAACTGGGCTGCAGCTTTATCCTTTCTTTTGCTTTCTGGTTTTTTTTTTTTAAATGCTAGCCAAAACAAGAACACAATAAAGATGAAAATTCCTTATAAAAAAACCAACCTTAAAATAATTTCTGACCCAAATCTTCAGTTACCAAGATGTTCAACAAATAATTTGGATTTCAACTTCTACTTCATACAAAAGTATACATTTTTAAAGTGGTAAACCAATGAGCTCTGCCACACCATGCAGTGGTTTGCTTTTAAAAATGTCTAACAGTGCTTCTGGTAAAGATTTCACTTTCAAATATTTAATTTCTGATAAATCTACAGATACTCCTTGGAGTTTTTCTAATCAGCTCTGTTGTTGGGGTAGTCCTGGGTTGCAATTGTTCAGTCTTAGAGGACAGTTTCAGGGAATTATTCTGAAGTAGTTAGGAAAGCAACTTGGAACTAGTGTCTTTTAAATGAGTGGGAAACCCAAATGAAGCAGTGGTTAAAGTCTATTTATATTCTCTTCCCTGCCCTCCTCCTATCCCCCACGCTCCCGGCTTCGTCCCAGAATGCACACAATTTTGAGGACAAAAGACCAAGTTCTAAATAACACTAGACATTTCTTTTGCATAAGTGAAGCTACACACAGAGGAATTTCAAGAAACTGTGAGTTCCATCTCTTGAATTTTTTGGGGTAGATTTGCTCAACAGTCTGAAACCTGCTGAGTGATCCATGGACCTTGGAAGATCCTTGGAATATCCAGCATATCCTGGAACCTTCTTCCAGAGGCAGGCAGATGGATATGTTGGATTCAGGTGAGAACAGGAGCTTGGTTTAGATGCTGGGACAGAACATGTACCTGGCACTGAGACAACTCAACACATCAGGGTGTGCAGCTGCCCACAAGTATTGATTTTGCTCGTATGTATTAATGGCATCGTTAACCTTAATAAAAATTGAGTACTCTTTTAGAGGAATGTGGGGTGAGTTCAGATCACTTTTGTAAAAATAACACATTTCTAAGGATGTAGATTACTTTCCTCAATGTCATAAGAATATTGTATATAGGAACCATGTGCATAATTTTTTTGGTGATACAATACCTATATGCGATGTTCTACATAAAACTTTATACCAAATTTTCATTGTGTCAGGAGCTTTATAAGCTCTATAGACAATTCATTCCTACAGTCAAAATAAGTCATTAAAAGTGGCTTTATTTCATATTGAAAACAAGGAGCAATAGGTAGATGAAGACAGCTAGAGAATGTTATGGTTTTGTAAACCTAAAATACACCTAATTACTACAGTTGTGATGGACAATTTGGATTATTTTTTTATTTCCTTGATGTGAAATCTTAGCTTTATTGAATTAAATTGAATAATTTATATTAAGTTTAGGTATAAGGAAAAGTGGCTCAGCATTCATTTTAGATGCTAATGTAGGCACAAATAACTGGACAGAAAATAAAACTGTTTTAGGATTTTAGAGATCATCAGTTCTATGAACACTATTTCACATTTCTTAATCTCTCAGAAATATATAGTTAATCTGTATGTCATGTATTTGTCTATTTATTTTTTATATCAGAACTTTACTGTCATTGTGAAAACTTATTACTAACTGATAATTTTGACTGTGATTCTACACTATAGTTAATTTTCAATTTCAAGTGCAACAAATTAATATTCATATCCAAATGCTCACACAACGAACAGAATTTCTACAGGCCAAAAGCTTATCCACTGACCCGTGTTCTTCTCCTTCTCAGAAAATGCAGTCTTTTAATAACATATTTAGTGCAATCAATACTGACAGAGACAATGTGCAAATAATTACTTAGTAAGAGAGTGTTATAATTTGAAGGCAGCATGTGTTTGTAAACTGTTCCATACCTCCTACCTCCATGTGCCATCCAAACAATCCTCATCCCAGCAAGGTTACAATAAGAAATATGTAATTTGATAGGAGTTGAGTTTTTCAGGTGCTTTCTTCTAAAAATGCCTAATTGCAAGCGTTTTCTCTGTCAGTTCAGATGCTCCCCTATGTCTCTGTTGTGATTCAACTCAATCTTTAAAATCTGTTAAAAATATTTTGATGTATAAATGCACTGAAATAGTTGCTAACATGCTTACAGTAACCCATTCTAAATATTTAGATGCTGGCTTGTGGCAATATTTCACTTGTTATATGCTGTAGTTTATTTTCAGGCACAGTCATTCAATGAATCCCAAGGGACATTTGTAACTTAACTTTATGTTAACAGTTGTACTGATTTTCTTATTCTTCCTGATAGAAATTTGGGGTGCAATGATTCTGGAATCAGTGTTTCTTACACTTTGTCATCACATCCAAAACAAGAATCCACCATTGTCTGCATTTATAAAATGAGTGTAATAATCAGAAGAAGCTTTCAGAGATAGATGAACCAGGTGTCTGACAAGATGGATCCCTGTCATTGCTGTTGATATCAATTACAATTTGCATGTACAATCACTCAGGCCCTAATTCAACACGCTTCTTCAACAGGTGCCTAATTTTAAATACTACACACAGTGGTCTTCTGTGGGATAATTCAAGTGCTTACATGTAGGCACCTGCTGAAGTGCTTTACTGAACTAGATGCTTAGTATGTCTGCTGTAGAAGGGGAAAGATATATGAAGCTGGAGGAAAGAGGGAACAGTAAGAAAAGAAAATATTTTAGTTATATGTATATTGCCACTCTGTTGCTAAAACCCTATTCCCAAGGGTCTCAAGGAGGATGTATCACTGCTTAGTTTGCAACACGTTACCCTGAGCGTCCTTTGCCTGCAGATTCCAGCTATTCCCGTGCAGATTGGAAGGTTTTTCTGCTAGCAGTATTCAATATTTATATGTGCTCTATGTCTTCCATAACAACAATTTAAGGACCTCGTTGTTTGTCAATCCTATCATATAAGACACACCTTTCTAAATACTGAAATTGCTATTTAGCTCCAAAGTCTCCAAAGGAAAGAGACTTTATGAAAACAAAGCAGAGAACGCATTCTGTTTTAATACACTCATCACCTATGGTTTGCCTGATTAGTACTATGCTGCCTGATTGTACACACATAAATAAAAGGCTGTGATTAAAGAAATACTGATCTTGAATGGAGTTCAGCAGAACATCTTTTAAAAAGCCTGATAATTAAAATTCATAGCTCAGTTGAATGTTAGGGGAGGAAAACAAATCAACTCATTAGAAATGTTTGTTTCATAATTTTAGAGTTTATACCTTAGTCCCTCCTTCCTCAGGACAGACGATCTCTCTTTCTTGTCATACAGGAATGTAATAACATTATCACTTTTCCCAGGTTGCTGGTCTGCAGCTACTTCTTAACTTTTTACTTAAAGCATCAAACTACTGAGCACAATCAAGTTAAACACAGAAAAATGGTTCTTGGTAGTTTGTGAGATTACAATTTCTGTTTAAGAACTAAACAAAAGCTTTGTTCCTGAAAGCTTATTTCCAGTTTTATCAGTTTGTCAGCTGCTACCTCTCCCTACAAACTTTCTCTCAGAGCAAAATGATGAGGTATTTTAACTTAGGAGGTGACTCCCATAGTAAATTCAAGACAGGAAATAGTCAGTGTCTTGAAACATGTGCCCAGAGCAACCATCCTCTGCACAGAATGAGCCAAGTAATCCTATTTCTTTCAATTTGATTGCAAAATAAAGATAAACGGGGAATGAGTAAATATATTGTGCAGTCAGCATCACAGAAAGAATTAGGAAAAGGTCTACTGATCCAAGATCAAGATCCCTGGCAAAGGAATCTCAGGACATTTCCTCTACACATTAAGAAAGACACAGTAATCGTGTCACTAATGGTGTGCAGCTGGCTTCACCACTAGAGATTGTCTTCCAGGCTACCCAAGCACTGTTTGCAAATGAAATACCCTTTGGAAAAGTAATTTGCTTTCATATTGTTGTTTTATCAGCAAAATAAGTACAGAAGAGGGGACTTACTTCATCTTACCTTACTGATGAGTGGTGACTGAGGCAGGGGTCGGTTCCTTTTAACACTGCAGGGCCATGTTCTGTCCCAGGATCTGACCATGTCCGAGCAGTCCCTCCTCTGCTTCTTCTATTAGAAAACAGTAAGCATTGGTTATTTTTATCCTTTTTTATCTTTTTTTTTGAGAAATTTCCATAGCTAGATAGCATCGTTAGATTTTGTACTCCTGAAAGGCAAAAGTTATTAGTGACTGAAATATTTAGTCACAGAGGTATCCGACTGATGACCATTAATTAGTCCCATTTCAGCCCGTCCCTGGATGCTGTTCCTGCTCTAGCAATCCTGTAGGACGCCAGTCTCCAGCTCGATCCATGGATTATTTTCCAAGGAAATATTTCTCTTTAAATGTTCCTTTTTAAAAAATAATATAAGTACATTAAGGTATTGGAGTGCCTATTTAATTTCAGATACCTTGAGAGTCTGCACACAGGAGGCAGTATCACCTTTCCCTTCATCTGTTTTCCTTACACGGCCTTGACTTCATGCCATCAGCCAGATGCCATCTGGCTTCCCAGGACACTGGTTCATGCACCATTTCTACCAATGTGAGGAATTCTCAAAAGCCATATTTAACACACGAGTAATAGATACGTATGCTCAAGATGCATGACCTTTTGGGGTCATCAGCTTGTATGTAGCGGTGAAAAGGAACTGGATTCCTTTGTACCCAACCTCCAACCCAGCCATCTAATGTAGATGAGAGACCACAATACAACATTTCTTGTTAGACTGAGTAGAAATTGTTTCTTTTTAAGAAAGCCTATTTCTTCCATCCTATTAGTTACCCTTTTTTTTTTTATTACCTTTTGTTGTGGATTGAAATATTGATGACCTATCTAGGGTAGGGTCAGTTATGAAAGAGGTGATGCAGAATTAAATAGCAGTGAATGAAAAATGGACACTTCATTCCCGCTGACGAGCGGTGCTGGCCTGCAGGATTTCTCTGCTCAGGAGCTGAGCCCGGGCTGTGCAGGTGCTTTTCATTCCTGGTGAAGACTAATGGAAATTCACTCTCTTCCTCACACAGCTCCTAACAGTCAAATAGACCTGAAGGTTTCATCAAACCAGGACATGCTATTGTACATTTCCAGACAGTGGTTAAACCATTTATAATCTGAATTTTAAAAAGATATTAATTTTTAATAAAGTAATTTGTAGTGAGGAATGCTATATTTTGTAGTGCTATGAGTGTCCTTTTAATGTACTCATGTGAGATATGCAGTGATTTTTTATTTACAGATAGATGGGACTGGAAAACCATCTGAAGATATGTAGCATCCTTGACCACAAAAAGGACAATCTTTAGTGTACCTGACAGCATTTGAAAACTTGTTCTTAAAGACCCCTGTTATGGAGCTCTCTGTTGTGGATATGACTTGGCTCATTCTGTGCAGAATTTGGCTAAATTTGATTTAAATTTAATGAAGCTAAATTACACATAAAAACTGGGAAATGCCAATGCAGAAATATACTGAAAGTCAGAGCTGATGTCATGTGTCAGGTAAAAACTTCACTATGAGCTTGGTCCACATTGTTAATGAAGTTTCACAACACAGAGCAGAAAAATGTCAGGATTTTTTATCCCACTGTGAGTCATAATTTGCACTTGCTGAAATGCTGGGCTTGGATTCAGCTTCTCTTGACAGTAACTGTCTAAAAACCAGGTGCTCAAACACTTTCCAATGTCTCCAGAAAGATCTTAAAGGGGAATTCAGCCCACCTACCTCATACATCTCAGGTGCGGTGAATTGCCCTCTGTGTCTTACCTTTTCTCTTCATTATTTATGAAGAAACACATGTAACTGTCCTAAGCTAGGCATCCAGCTTGTGATTAAGGAATGCAATTAAGAAATGGTGAATCCCACTGTTGACTACCAAGAAAAGCTAAAATGGTTTGCTAGAGAGAATTTAAGAAATACTGGTTTCCTAATATAGTAAACTGTATGAAATGTTTTTTTTTTTTAAGTTTATAACTACGAATTTAAGTTCCCCCTAGCAAACCTTCTAACCCATCTGTCTGTTAAACAGGCAAAACTTATGCCACCACATAGAGAGGCAGCTTCCAATGAAAGCACCTGCTAATCATTACTTCTAACTGTCAGATTAAAAGTAGTTGACACTCAAGTGCAAACTACAGCAGGTTTCCCTTCTGAGATTCATCCAGAGTGTGATCTTTTTTCCCTTAATCTGCTTATCATTTTTCAACCCTTTGAAAAAAAATATTTGGATATTGGATTAGAGGAAAAGGATTGTTAACAACAGGTTCCACAGTTACTGTTTTCCAAAATTAAGCTTTAATCAAGGGCTGCGTAGGCTGAGCAGGTGGGATTTTTTTTCTGGCATTGGAGATCCTGGCTGATATGGTACTAGAACAGAGCTGTCCTGCCAGTGTTTTCACTGATCTTTCTACTGGCTTTTGTAACAAGGAGAGTGGCAGAGATGGCAAGAGCAGCCAGTCATATGATTCATCCCACCACGTTTCTGTGATGGCAACATCATTGTAGCTTTCATGCCACACAATGGCTTCCAGCTCCTCCTCTTTGTTGCCCATACTACGTGCGTTTGTGTAAAGGCACTTTAGCTGGGCTAGTTTTCCTGCCACTTTTATGGGGGAGCGAGGCCCAGCACCTCCCTGACC
>JAOQGH010000023.1:87839355-87861404 GCA_025769975.1 Gallinago jamesoni
TGGAACAGCCTGCCCAGGGAGGTGGTGGAGTCACCATCCCTGGAGGGGTTTAAGAAACGTGTAGACGTGGCTCTTCAGGGCACGCTCTAGTGCCTGAGATTGGTGAGTTTTTTTCTGTCTATGGGTGTGTGTGGTGTGTGTGGTTTTTGGTCTTGGTTGGTTTGGGTTTTTTTTTTGGGAGGGGTGGAGGGTTGGACTCAAAGATCTCAAACGTCCCTTCCAACCATGAATATTCTGTGATTCTGTGATTCATAAGCAACCTGATATATTTCTTATTAACTTCATTGTTATCCCCACATAATTTAATGGGTGGCAGATTTAGCCCTGAGTTCTCAGTGAAAAGTTTATATAAACGCAGTTTACACACAGTCTGTTCCTTCAGAACTATTGTGCTTCAATTTTGAGTGTAAACTTTACTTTCAGTTAAAAAACGTTTTCTGAATCATAGTTGGAAACCTAGCCACAAACTACCGTGGCAGATTTTTCATCTCTAGAAAGACATAAAAGGAATAAGAATCAGGACACAAAAATAATTTCCTGATTTAAACAAAACAAAAATAAAAAACCCACACAAAAAAAAAACCCTAACCAACAAACAACAAAGCTTCTAAGTTTCATACAGGGATTGAGAACAGTGACAAAGCAACTGAAAATTTAATAAGATTTTGCAAGGAAGTTTAAATGAGCAATAAAAGCATTACTGGTGAGAGATGTTTACCAAATTCCTAAATTCCTCACCTTCCTATAGTTCAGTTCTGCACGGCAGCTAGAAGCCAGGCTCAGTGTTGCTGTCCTGCTCTTTTCCCCAGCCGGGGTGCTCTTTCCACGTGGTCTCCTTAACAGTTTCCAGTAACGTGAGAATGAACTCTGCAGATCGTACACACTCAAGGAAATCAATCTTTGGAGGAGCTTTCGCCAGACTCTTTCTACATGACTTTCTACTCACAGGAACTCCCACGACACATGCTGTGACAACCGCCTTCCTTCTTTCAGAAAATGCTTTTGTAGTAAAGCGAGGGGAAAAAAAAAAAGATTTTTCAGGGAGTAATTAATTTGGAAGATGTTTAGTTAGCATTTAGTTACCAGGTCCAGGGAATTTCTGACCAGAGGAAGTGAGAGAGACTTATTCTTTCATTGGTAATTAATTAATGTAGTAGGAACAGCATCCAGTCACTATTTCATATCAGTCAGACCTTTAACACTGCAGGTATTTTACCCTACTCAACAGGCTATTCAATATATTGAACAGCCTCTGAGGATTTCTGTAATATACTTCAGAGCATCATGAAGACAAATGAACTATAGCGGAACCAGCTCAGGTAGAAGAGGACACGATTTAGTTACTTTAATGTGATTCTGTGTTGGGCTAAATATCCACACCTCAGTTAAAGTATAAAGTTAGTTAACCTAACACCATCCTCATTTGCCTTTCCTGTTTTCTTGTGCAAATGTTACATTAAAAAATGCCTTCTGTGTTCCAGATGTGGTGTGACTGTTTCTCTGTACATTAACATATGTATTTGGATGGAATCACATGGAACTACATTCTATAAAGTAGTTGAATTAAGAAAGGCAGAAGCCATGTATCTATATCCTATAACACTTGTAGATCTGTAACTAATTTGTGAAGAAAAATACTCATAACATCCTTTTTTTTTCAGTTATTGCGGAATCTAGATTCATGTAAGTGGGAAATTAATCCCCTTTATGATTCATGCAGCTGTTTTGTGTTCGGGTATTGGACCTAGAGAAAGATTCATTACACAAATTCTTGGAGTTCAGTAATACAATTATATATTGTAGTACAAATCAATTAAATGTAGGTCTAACTGAAATGGCTACGAAGAGAAGACTGTTAGAGAACCTGAAACAGAGAAAGAATAAAAGCAATGCAATTTTAATGGCAAACAAAATCTATCTGAGGAAAAATAACCCAGGCACTTTGTATTATGAGTGTTAACAAAAAAGTTATTTTAATATAAAAACTTATTTTAATGTTAAGCTTGAAAATATATCCCCAAACACAAAAGATCAACTCAAAAAGTGCTTCTACTAGTTATTTGAAATTGCTGAACAATTCTTCCTGAAAACATTCAGAAAGACATAGCTGTGCAGAAAAAAAAAAAAAAAAACACAAAAAACAAGCCCAAAGTGAAGCAAAACAAATGCAATTTGCTACCGTGAAACATTAAGATAAAGAAAACAAAACCACAAAACCAGAAACAATTACAAGAATTGAAAAAAAAAGCAAAAAGTCCATAAACACAACAGCATTCAATGTGAAAGGGAAAGACTCGACACAAAGAGAAACAAAGAAAGCAATTTCTGCATTGGCTGTGCTTCAGTGAAATTCATGCCCTGAGATGTAAATAAATGATTGAAACCAAGAAAAAATTTAAATGAATGAAACTGTAGTAAAAAATCTCAACATTAAATTGCTCAACAAATTCCAATTAACCTAAATAGTGTATTTCATAATGCCTTTGGTTCTAAGAGAAAATGGAGACAAAATTGGGAAATTGTGTGCATTGTCAGACCTCCGAATTCCCATTTTGCTAGTTCATCTCTTGTCAGTGTTTACATCCCTGACCAGTCTAAGATACAGAAGAGTCATTCTTTTTTGACACTATTCATTCGGTTTGATTTTGCTTTCCATAAAATAAGAAAATTGCTAAAATGGTTTTGCATTGAGGTTTGAAAACTTGTTAGCTGTTATAATTTGAGGCATTCTATAAGATTCTCCTGAAGCTTGTCCAAAAAAAGACAACACAAGTTGGTGAAGGGTTTAGAGAACAAATCCTATGAGAAGCAGCTGAGAGAACTGGGGTTGTTAAGCCTGGAGAAGAGGAGGCTGAGGGGAGACCTTCTCGCTTTCTACAGCTCCCTGGAAGGAGGGGGTAGTGAGGTGGGGGTCGGTCCATATTAATGGATACCATGTCATAGATGTTCAAATACTCTAAAGTAATAAAGTGATCTGTAATCTTAAGTGCCCTGCAAACCAAAATTTTCATGTATAAAGTGCAAAATCTAAAGATATAACAATTTAATAAATTACTGAATTCAATTCAAAGTTAATTGAAAAAAAGAAACCACAATGTAAAAGAACCTTTTAAACTAGATCAAAGTCTCCACAAAAAGCCTAAAACTTCCACCAAAGCTTATGAAAGAACTATTTTAAATAGAGGTAGCATATCACTTTAAGGTTTACAATAATGGAATTTAATGGTGTTTTGCACAAATTTTGGTTGCAACTAGGTATGTTGATGGGAGACAGCTAAAATAAAGAAAAATAATAAGATAAAAATGAACAGATGTGTCGATGTAGGCTACTCTGTATGAAGTGCCAGTTATTGTTCCTAGACAGTTTATTTGCCAAAAAGACCCTACAAATGTAGGATATTTTTGATCACCACATCAGTACTGTAGTAAAGTGGTGAGGCTGAGGTGAGGCCCATCCAGGAGGCAAGGCTGGAGGCTGGCCTTCTAAGGGGTGGTAATGTTCTTGGGATCCTGGTAGGCATATACCAGAAGGCACAAGAATACAAAGGTAAAATGACATGTTGTTCCACATGGAAGCTACCTTAAATTAAAGACAAATAGATGTTCATGTTCATTAGGTGCTCAAAAGCATCTCTGTGCTGTTCTTGTAAATTTCCTCACAGATGATTAGTATTGCCTAATCCAGGAAACACTGTTAAATCCATCTCTTCAAGACATTCTCTTTCCTAACAAAAGTCTCTGTCAAGCCATCTTAATCATGATTTCTATAATATTTTTTTGAACTGATGTAACTCCTACTCTGAGTCCAGAAAAAATATCTTTACTGACCATTTGAAACTTAAACTCAAGTAATCTTTTGACCGGTATTTTACCTTATTGTCTATTCCATCTTGTACATTTTACATCACCAAAATCCCACATGGAGGAGGAAGAAAGGAGAAATACATGGGTGAGCATACAAAGGATAGAAAAAAAATATAGAAATGGCAAAGTATTAAGACTACAAGGAAGAATAAAGATGATATTCATCTGTCCATAAATTCATCTGTCCATCTATCATCTCTCATTCCTCTCTTTCCCATATAAGAAAAAAACCAATAGTTGGAGGGGAACAAACAAGGTTATTAAGCAAGGTCATCCTCTCATACAAAATCAAGTGTGTACTGTTTACCCGTCTCTTTAGATTTTCACTGAATCACAGAATCCCATGGTGTTGGAAGGGACTGCTGGAGATCATCTAATCCAACTGCCCTACCAAAGAGGGTCCACCTAGAGCAGGAGCTTGTCCAGGTGGGTTTGGAATGTCTCCAGAGAAGGAGACTCCACCACCTCTCTGGGCAGCCTCTGCCAGGGCTCTGCCACCCTCACAGGAAAGAAGTTCCTCCTCGTGTTTAGGTGGAACTTCTTACATTTGAGTTTGTGCCCATTTTCTCTTTTGGAGGAAATTTTGGAGTTGAGCGTGCTCCGTTCTCCTTTCTTAGCCATCCATTGCAACTTGCCTTTTGAAACTATCTAGGGTTTAGAATACATCCACCTGCTAACTACCTACTGTAAAAAATTATTAGAGGACAAAATGCTAATATGTATCACTCAGGAAGCTGAAATTTTTACTGTTCTTCAGAACTTAGGCTTTTCTTTTGATGGGCAGATTTTGCTGAAAGGAAATTGTATTAATTTCATAAGAGCAGCATCAACTATTTCATAACGTTCATTCAGCTTTTAAGGCTGCAGCGAAATAACGGCGTATTCCCACAAATGATCCTGAGTTAGGTCTGAAATTATAGGGTAGGAAATGAAGTACTGTATTTGCAGATTGAATTAGGTTTCAGCTTTTAAGGAGAGGTCATTTGTGGCTATAGTGATGTACCAGGCTTGCGCAGATATATAATTTAAAATATAACGTTGTCAGACTGGATACATTAAAACTACTTTTTCACAGTATCAAAAATTCAATTTCCTAGCTCTCTTGGTAATCTAAAGCATTTATGAAGACACTTTTAAATTTGGATCTGGAAGAGTTTGTCCAAAATATGACCCAATAATAACTTCTAAATCATTACGATTCACAGAGTTGGAAATGGACAACTTCAGACTGAGTGTCATTGTTGCTGTTCTGCTCTCCTTCATCACTGCAATAAACTTCAGGGGCATATTGACCTGTATTTCTTAACCATATCGGGCCTCAAGATTGAGTGCTGGTTTTCTTAAGGAAGAAATGGAACCATTGTGTAATTTAAAAAAAAAAAAAATTAACAGAAGAAAGCATTCCAAAGAATGTTTACTATTTAAAAGCATGCTGTTAGAATGTTAACAGATTGACTTACTGACCTAATTTTTAACCAAAGAAATATGCGAAAGAAAAAAATGAAGGAAAAAAATGTTCAACAATCTGTGATATTTTTTCTTTCCAAACAGTTATGAGAACAATTTGTAAAGAACTGACTGTAAGTTATAATAGTATGTGTGCCCTTAATTTTCTTTTAGAAGTTTCTTTGTTAGCAAACAACATGCAGTGAATTAATCTTTCAAAAAATGGGTTTTTTTAAATAATTTTTTATATGCATTTTGTATTTTATATATATATATACATGTTTATTGCAAATGAGTTAGTTATTTACAATCTAGATAGTTCATAAACAGTAGGAGTTGTTATAATTTTAGAGTGGGCAGGGGAGTTGAAACTAGACAGTCTACAAAGCTCCCTTCCAAACCAAACCTCTCTCTGGTTTTATGGTTCAGATGAAATTACCTCATTCCCAGTAATTTGTCCATACCAAAAACTGGGATGGGTGAATGTGTTTTCAAGGTTTGGTTACTGAGATTTTTCTCTACAGTGTTAGCAAACTGATTTATCCTAATATCCTGCATAGTTTCAGAAAGAAGTAAAAAGGATTGATTCTGTCTTTATGAAAGCAGAACAGAGGCTTTTTCTCCCCCCATCCTCCACCAGACACTCACCTCTAATGACTTAAAAATTGAGGATGTTCCTTCTGCAATGGAAAATATTTGGGGGCAGCTGCTCATGGACTTCTTAGAGCAACCAAACTGTAGGTAGCTGAAGCAGAAGGAGACTTTGATTTCTATCATCAACCGTATACAAGAAACAAACCCCCACTGAGCCGTGCCATAACCTGCAGTCTTTGAAACTCAATAAACTTTGGTTTATGGGTGTTTTCACTGCGTCAGCTCTCCCATGTGTTTTTTTTGTAACATCATTGTGTGTTTAGTGAAAACTTAGTGCATAGTTACAGACACAGGCTTGCAGTGCAGAAGCAAGAGGTTTCACACATATAGAAAACCTTCTTTAATTTATGTCTTTCTGCTTAGCCTTGATACATTATTGATATATGTTATGCATTTATTTCTAATTACATTTTTATCTTTCTAGGAACGCAATGAAAGGTGCAAGTTCCGGAATTTTCATGAAGTTCTACTCCTCCACTTTTTACTTTTCTACAGTCAGTCCTGGTGTCTAGAACAACATTGAGTGGATGCAGGAATTTCTTTAGATTTAGCCTTGTCTTTAAAGCTCATATTTATGTGGCTGAAAATAATATCCTTTTATTCTTTGACGTAAATTAGATTCGTGTAGTCATGCCTTTTATTTTTTCTTTTTTTTTTGTGAGCTCTTGCTGTCCTGAATTTGTGTATAATCCTCCTGCGTGCTACACCTGGAAGCCTTTTTATACTAATAATCTCATTAAACATGCATTAAAAATCGTTGTCTCTCCTGAATTCTTTACTGTTAATATACTTCTAAAATGTGGTGTCCTGCTGGGCCATCAGCAACACTTTCATCATACATTTTCTAGATATCCTTGAAAATCGCACCTCAAATAGAGGAGAAAATTAACCATACAATATCTCATTATATGCTGTTGTAATTCGAGTGAAAAATATTATTCTTTAATTTTGATAAAAAAACATTTGAAATGCACCTTCCTAACAGTTTTTAACCCGATAACAATCTTTCTTCATCGTTTTTACAAATTGACTTTCCACCCAGAGAAGTATACTTTATTGCAGAGGCGGTTATTGATAATCCATATGACTTGGCAAGGCGTGACCCGTACAATTATACTCCCTTTGCCTCCTGGAGCAGGATGGCTGCATACAAACTAGGCACTGGAAACGACCCTTGTTGGTGACTTTGCTCCTTGGACCACACTCAGGCATTGTCTTGGGGATTATTAGTTGTCTTCAGTCGAAAGCCTTCCCAACAGCGACCCAATGCCCAACCACGCACCAGTGGCCAGGTCCGTGCCCTGATGTTGTTCGTAGGTGGACAGTTTGGATACAGACACTGACTTTTCACGTAATATTTTGTTAAGTAGTGAGAGCACTGAAGAATAAAAGGGGCAAGCAATATTGTAATAGAATGAAGGGAACAAGATGGCTGAAGGCTTAAACTGGACAACGAGAAAAATTGAGACACTAACTACTGTTCTAGAAAATAAACTTCAGAAGAGAGAAAAAATGACTATTTTTGACGTAGAACTAGTGAAGCAAAAAATAATGGCTCGTGATATATTAGTCAAACTGGATTATTTAATAATTGCCTATGGCTTTAAGCTTTACAAATTGACAAACCTATGAGTAAATTAAACACTTGATAAATTCATGGCAAACTCTCATTTCAACATACAGACATGTACTTTGCAAGCTGCAGTTTTCTCAAGATTGACCCTATTATTTTTTTTTTAGGCTTTTTCAGAGACAGATGATTTTTAACATTTTGAAATAGGTTCTTTTGCCATTTTTATTTACTAATACATCTAAATGTGTAGTTCAGCTGATGCTGAGGAATCAACCCAAAGGCATGAACTGCCCGTGGTGAAGGTTAGCCAACAATTTGCATTCCGTTGACACTTTGTAAGCAAAACGCTAACCTTCTAATGCTTTTCTGTAGTGTTCGTTATTTTTCAAAACTTTCTGGATGTGATGTGTACATGACAATAAACCAAATTTTCTGATGATGATACATCCCAAAGGTACCTTTGGTACCTTTTAAAAGATGCATGTGTGCGTGTGTAAAATAATGCTGATGATCTAGCAGTGTATGACAGAACATCCATTTGCAAAACACCTAGTGAATTCGCTTAGATTACCTAATTTTTCCTTCTATCTTCTGATTCCTTTATGGCTGGAAAATTATAATGATGAATAATAATTTCCTTTTGTTCTCTATGTCTCCCCTGCTCCCCTTTCTTCGTGCATAATCAGGACGCAGCACTTCTAACAAAGCGCTAGACACAATCGGAGTGAATTATTTCTAATTTTTTCGTACTTACTCTATTCTGCAGAGAAAGCAGATGGCTGGTAGTTACGGTCCTATGGTCTGCTTTTGGCTGTTCATTGGTGCAGGAGGAGGGAGGAAAGGACCAGCAGCCAGGATCCCTCCAGCAAAAAAGTGCTTCCAGGAGGGTGAGTCACAGCACCTGAGGGAGAGGAGCAGAGTGCTCATCATCTCTCTCATTTATTACCTGGGAGAGGCTGATGGCAGATGGAGTGAGAGAACATAGCTCTCCTGGAGGGCTAGATAAGGTAGCAAGACCATTGATTGCTAAGTACAAAAGCACAATAAAGACACGGGTGGAAAAAACGCCTGGAATCAAAATAAGGAAATGCATAAAACAACAACAATAGCAACAAGAACAATCCACCAGCCATCACAGACCTGTGTAGCTTCAACACTTCTGCTCTTTTGTCTCATAATAGCACGGTGTGCCATTTCTAGCCTTACAAGCAAAATGTTTATGAAATATATTTTGTGAGTTTAACTCTCTATTGTCTTTAAATTAAGATACATTACCACCTCCTCCTCCACAACTTTAACGTTGCCCTCCCATTAGATTCCAGGGTGTTAGAGAAAAACAGGTGTTCAACAATCTGTGGCATATGGAGTTTCTCTTCTTTGGCTTTAATTTACTTCTGTTTCCTTCCCTGTAAACTGCATTGTGATATACATTACGTGGTTTCCCTTTGAAAAAACATAGAATAGTTATGAAAAAAGTTTCTTTTTCTTTTTTTCTTTCTCCTTTTCTTTTTCTCTTTCTCTTTCTTTTTCTTTTTTCTTTTTTTTCCTTTTCCTTTACTTCCCCCATTTTCAATGTCATTTTTCTTTTTTTTTTTTAAACCCTTGAAATGTTAACACTGCAATAGATTATTTGCCACAGCCACAGAAAAATAGGAAGACGAAGTGCTTCTGTGGAGGCTATGAGACTCTAGAAGGGATAACATTTTCCTTCAGAATCAGGAAATTTGGAGTAACAAATATTGGACTGAAATAGGTTTTGTCCCTTGAGCTCATCAGCTCAAAAGGCTTTATCCAGTGCTTACACTGTGTGTGTGAATATCCTTTCATAGCTCCTTCTTTATCTTGGGAAAAAAAAAAGTATGCATGCAGGGGAAAATGCACGTTTTGGGAAACACCTAGAACAAGGACAACATTCATTAATTTGTTGAAAACAATATTTCATCCCCTGTTGATGCTTTTTCCCCAGTAACAGAGTAAAACTGGTAGACAAAGTATGCAGCGTACTCAGGGAGGGAGGAGCAAAATGCATTGCAATTGGAGAGGAATGTTCCAATTTCACTTTCTGTGGATGCTAAGCAAACCTATGGAAGAACGTTGCATGTTTCCACAAACTATGAAAGAAAGGAACTAATTAAGGATTCAACCAATATTCCATTTGTTGGCCTGTTTTTCAGCACCTCTCTCATTGTTTTGGGACCAAATACAACCTATCCTGTCTGGCCTGCAAGTTCTTTTACCTCGTTTGAAACTACAAAAGATGAATATTTTGAAAGTTTAAAGCAAATAAGCCAAGCTCCTTTCAGCTTGTAAATGTAACATGTTTCTGCTTTACTTTACACATTCGTTATGTTAATTCTTTGAAGTTATTTTGGGAGGCATGTGTTAGCAACCTTCACCAGAGCATACTGAGTTTCACGTGTGCGTGCATGTGTGTTTGTGCATATTGCTCAGGGAAAATAAAAAAGAAGGTGTATATGGTTTATAATAAATGTGTTCCTGTTTGGCACACTGATTTTTTTCTCATAGCTTTGTGGAATTTGCTACTCAACCATAGAGAGATTGGTGATTTTTAACAACCAAATATTCTTCCTACCCCAGCCTCCCCAAAGTGTCTCGCTATAATATTTCACTGTAGCTGGAAGGAAGGATACTCTATTAATTCTGATTTTAGGTGGTATGCCCCTTTCTTCTTTGGCACTGTTGCTGACACCAGATTGGTGGAATGATAAGCTAAATCAGCACTAATGAGTTAAAGGTGTCTGTGTTTACTCTCTGGTGTTGGAGCCATCGTTATTAAACTCACACCCCACTACTGGGAAACCCCATCAAAACTGTCTGGTGTCAACGGTTTCTGTGCAATATTAACCCCTCAAAGGATGCCCAGGCACTGTCTGGGGAGTGCTAGTTGGCTGTCCTCCAGGGCCTTGGGATGGTCCCTGGCCTGGTTAAATAAACCAGAATCGGTGTAACCTGGATATAACCCCCCTCCCAGGGGTTCAGTTGGCTGTGTTACAAGGCCTGGTTTTGAGAGACAACAGCTGGGCAGCCTTGACTTTGATTTCTGAGAAAACTACTTAAGATGTGGGAAGGAGCCGTGAGAAATGCGTAAACCACGGCCGTTCAAGGTAAGAAAAGGAAAATTTCGGACAAAGACTGTTGAGAGTGGATAGTTGTCGGCTCAAGGGTTCAGGAGGGAAATCACTAGCATGAAAAGATTTTAAATCCTAAGGACAAAACCAGGGAATTGGAAAAGAGCAACTCAGCAGAAGTAAAGGAGCAATGCGGTTCAAAAAGTAACAGCATTTACTCCTCTGCTTGATGAGTGCCTGGCCAACAAAGATTCATTAGTGACCTATCATGGGTGGTGGGCATATTAATGCTCCACCTGGTAGCTTGTTAATCCCCACTGTCTGTCATATGTGTCAGTCAATAAATGATTGTTTTGGTCTTTAAAATTGCATACACCTTACTTGTAAAGCCTTCTGATTCACCGTAATATTTGTCAAAACAAAACAACTCAGAAAGGAAAAGTTGTGAGAATACATAAAAATACAAATAATCAGCTTGATGATATTCACTTAAAAAACAATCTCTTTCTTTCTAACAACTTTTTTTGTCCTATTACAAAAAGTAGTGAATAAAATAAAGCATTCATCCTATATCCTATATATTATATTATAATCCTATTATTATCATCCTATATCTTATATCCTATATATTATAAATCCTATTTCATAATGCAGTTTTAATGAATTAAACTCTATGGCCCTGTTTTTGTAGAGAACCCGATGACTATCTGAGAGTAAAGGATTGATTCACTGCAAGATTAGGATTATATTTGAATAGCATTAGTTGGGCTGCAGCAAGAGGAAAAATATACTCTATTAACCGGTCCTCAGTTAGGGTTTCTCTTTTTAATTCAGTGTTAGGAGACATCTGAAAATTAGCTGTACTATACCTTCCTGTGGCGTTGAGAATGGCATTGAGAATTCAGATTTTACAGAGTTGGCTAAAAATTGTGTTACTTGCACCAGCAGCTCCTTCTGCAGGACTGACAATAACGGCACCAGTTTGATGCATGATTGCAATTCCTTTGTTTAATCACAGTACAAGGGAGACAGAAACAGAGCTGGGGTTACAAACTGACCATTACACTTCGTTAGCTCAGAGCTTTGGTCTCTAACCCACACATACCCTCAACTATTTATCGTTTTCCCTTTCTAACGCTTCTCTCTGAAGTTCGGAAAATATAACAAGGTAAAACTACCTAAAAGAATTGAAGTAGATGGTTTAGATACTGAGGAAGTTTTTGCTGTATCATAAATTTTACAGCATAAAGCTTTTTATTTATTTATACATGCCTAGAGTTCCTAGTAATATACATGTCAAAAGAACCAGGAACAAATTGGAAAAGCAACCAAGGACCTCTGGGCTCTATAGAGGCAGAGAGCAGGAATAAGATTCCTATATAAATAAATTAATATTTTATTGGCATATTTTATATAACTGTCAGTACATTTATTTTAATATATTGCTAACTAGGTCTGTTTGTGAATGTGTTAATGTGAGACTTTAATACATTTTTCGCACACAAGAACTCCTCTAAATGTACAGCTTTCCCTTTTAAAGAAACAATCAACCTTGTTGTTTCTTAATAAATAATAAATAAATAAATAAATAATAAAATTCAGTATTACACCCAACCTGTTGTGGGGTTCAATAAAAATAAACCAGATTACTAGAACTTAGAATGGTGTCATAAACAGTTATCAATTTAGGTCCTTTTTTTGATCGTTGGATTACTCTTCATTAGCCATTTTTTTCAGGCTGTCTTTTAACACTTTCATTTTACAATGCATCAGTTCTTGTGTGTGATTCAAACTATATTACTGTAGTTCAATTGATAGTTTCATCAAATGGAAGAAAAAAGAATCTGCCAGAGAATAGTGAGATTTTTCCCATTAATCACTTCTGCTGAATTCAAGTTTTTTATCAAACACTCCTGTTGTGTATTAATTGCAATCACTGCCAGACGTGGTATGTATTGAGCTCCTGAAGAAGGCAAATATTGTCACACAGGAATGTTTTTGAAACTGGAGTCCTTGTAGACAGCAAAATCTCAGAAATAACCTCTTATCATGTTTCCAAAAAAAACATGGCAAGGTTTTAGCCAGAACCATGTGATATCTGCTCGTTTCTGCTCCGTGGAGTTTGATGATTGGCCTGTACAGTTCTGGAAGGTGAGTAATAAATGTATTTATCACTGAGATAATACTAACAGATTGATCAGTGTTCCAAGCTCAGTATGTCCTCCCTGAGGCTTCATCATCACCTGAACAATATTAATTTACGAGCCGCTGCCAGATGTCTGTCTTGATCATTTAAAGTTAGACAAGATTGGACCTAAAGCTCAGATTGTCATACGTCTTGGGCATTACTAAGGCACTTCTGAATTTATAAAAATTGTCATTTAGTCACTGGTGAAATCAGCCACAACCAAAGTTTTTTGGGTACCTTAATTGCTACTTGTTGATTGGTGTAGTCTGAAAAATTCCAGTCGACTTCCAATGATGTGCTTTGGCTCTAACTCAACGCCGAAGCCACGTGTTCCTACAGCACAAGGTCCTCATAAGGCAAGGAACCTTTAGTTTTGTGTCTCAGCTGTACGTGCACTGACTGGTTTTAAGAAATTACATTTCTTCAAGAAGTCTTCAACCTCTAAATATCAAACAGTAATTTTTTAGTGGTGTAAATAATAGCATATATTTGATTACTCTTATTTAAACAAAATCAATAAAAGTAATAATAAAAAAATGATAATAATGTTCTTGTTAAGGTTTGTTCTTCTGTCTGGGAATGTTGTCAGGTAAGAGCAGACCTTTGTACAGTAGAGTGTTCCTGAGGTCTTTGTATCTGAAAGTGCTTTGTTGTGCCAGATTACAGAGTTTATTTCTCGTTCCTCTTTCGTTATGGTGAGAAATCGTGCCATTAAAATATTTATATTTAGAGTTAACAGCTCACTAAACAAGTACCATCAATACATTTCACTTTGATGCTTTTTATGATAATACACTGTAATTGGATTCAGCAGTAAATCCAAACACAGCTCTGAGGCATTGATTTTCCAAACGGTTCTGTCAAAATTATGCAGTATGAAATGAAGAAGCAGCTTGATGAGGCGTATCAGAAAATGATTTTAAAATATGATTATTGAGGAGAAGGTATCAATAAGTAGATAGTTTTTTATTAAGACAATCCTAGCAGGGACATTTAAGGAATTGATGTAATTTTCTATACTGACCTTTTGTAAATGTACATTGACACACAGAGACAGTGTAGTTCATTTGTTGGGACTGACAGGCAAAAATCTTTTCAGTGATGTCAGAGGTGTTGAATAATGGTTCAAATGGAAAGCAATTTAAAGAAAAAAAAAAAAACAAAAAACCAAAACCCCCACCAAAAGCCCCAACAACACTAAAAAATCCACTTTGCAATTTTTTTACATAATTTTTGCAAACAGGTGAGCACTTTTTGGATGGGGGAACACAATTTTATGATGATTTATGCATATGCTATACATAGTACATGGTTTGTTAATGTCATTAAATGATTTTATAACCTCTGTGCATGTATGTCACTAGCATGCACATGTGTGACCTGCACATAAAATACATACTACACACGAACAGCTCCTTGTTCTCACGCAGTTCAAGCAAATTGAATCTCTTACATATATCTAGAGAAAGTCTTCACCTGGGAAAGAAAGGAGGGGAAAAAGTTTAATATAGGAATAATTCCCACTTTTTTTTTTGGTGAAGAGAGAATCATTTTCCAGCTTAAAACATAAATCTAATGCAATTCTCCTACAAGCAATTTAGTTTCCGAGGAAGGAACCTGGTGACTATTCAATGTAGGGCATAGAACAGGAAAATTAAGTTTGTGGCAAACAGTAGAGTAGGATCTTCATACAAATGAGCATAAAGGCATGACCAGTCGGTGGTACTGACTGTATGGGTTATACCATGCTCAGACCTTTTAAAAATCAATATGCATTGAGTTGCTGTGGAATAAGTTGTTCACTTGTCCACAAAGTAAAAAAAAAAAAAAGCCCAAGTTTTTCTTTCTACTTCCAACTGGCCCTTGCCTAAGTTACACTCTGAATCCTTTCCTAAGATTTATTTTAGCCATCACTGGGTTTGCATGTATTTTAGTAAATGCACAATATTGTTGAACTATTTTTCAAAACTAAGAGAATATGACCATCTCATTTTTGTATGTCATCTCATTTCTTACTTTTCCTTAAATTCCATAAAAACCTGTCATTCGCTAGATGAAAAGAAATCAATTTATCACTGCAAATCAAGTTCTGCTCAGGCTTCTGTTACATTCTTAGTATTTTGAGAAGATACTTTTTTCAGACCTAAGACAACGGTCTGAAATGGTTTTAGTCAAAATGTTGCTAAATCCGACTTGTGAATGATATTAATAATTATTATTGTAAGCATAAGACTAATTAAAATTATGGAAATAAAAAAAATTCAAACTTCATAGTAGATTTATTCTTCTCCTTATTATTACTTTGTAGGAACCTACGCTAAATGGATTCAGATGAATATATCTTAAATGAGCTTTAGTCGTAGATTATATAATGATAACAGTAAAAAAGGAAATACCTGTCATACGGAATTTTAGCAAAGATGACTTTTTTATACTTAAACCTCTGGTTAAGAATGTTTCCATTGCTACACCGAAAAATTAAAAATAAAAACGGGTTATCATTCCAGAATCAAATCACAATTTCTACCTGAAATTAAATGTGGCCACTTTTAATTAGAAGAGACTGTTTCTGTAGTGAATTTTGAATTTATATTGAAACTTCAAAGTTTTCAAGAAATGTCTAAGGTTGAGTTTTGTAACTTGAAGGTTTCCATAATTAAATCAACAAGAATAAAGGCTAAGATAACATCAAAAATAAGTATAGACAATCATGTCCACATTTTTATATATTTCTCCTTATTTACCACCAAAAATCATTAATGTTCTTATGAGAAAAAAAATAGAGACAAATGTAAATTATCTGAAAGTCAGAAGTTTAGGACGTGCCTGGGTAAGATAAAAATACATTTTCTTTTTAATACTGTTAATGAAACCTTTCTTTTTATTTTTAATTTAATGAGAAACAGCAAAATGCCTTTTAAAGAGAAGATATCAATGAAAGACATAGTATTTCCTAAGAGTTTGCATATTGAAGGTAAGAGTTTTATTTGTGGATTTGTGTTTGCCAAAAAAGACAAAGGCTTGTACTAAGGACTGTGATTACAGCCCAAAAAGGAGAGATGGTGGTAAGTGGATTGTTTAAAATTCAAGGGGGGGGTTTGGAGGGTTACCAGCAGGTGACTTACCCAAGAAGCTCCAACCCAGCCTGTGGGCTGGTGCTGATGTCTTGAAAGAGAATTAGGGCACAGCTCGGAAGGATGAGATAGATGAAGGCGGTGATGATGATGCATAGCAGCAGGAAACCGAAGATATGAGGTCTTAATGGGCTTCAATTTTAGAGTTATTTTACACTCTGGAGAAATGGTTGAGATTCTCTTATACCATCCAGCGAAACAAGCTTTTAAAGCACTCTATGTTCAAAACAATTCCCAGAGAAGTGGTAGTTCTAAATAAATTAGGCTGAAGGAGAAAAGAAGTACTAGTTTTTAAAGTCTCAGGGAATAAATGAATTTTATCCAGAGATCAGAAAGCAAGTTGAAGCTAGGAGGGGATTTTCTATGAAACATCTGCCTGGAATTATGCTGAAACTTGTGTGACAGATTTCTAGTTGTTTATCTGAATCTTCCCTTAACTGGTTAAAAAAAACAACCAACCAAAAAACCTGCTGAAAGCACCATATACAACCATTCCACAGAGAAAATTTCACCTTTGTACAATGGATTTTGAAAAATATCAGGAATATATTAATCTTGCTAAACAGGAAGTTTATCTTTTTTTTTTTTTTTTTTTAATACTATACTCTAGAAAGCCCATCAAGCCTGAGCTACTCGCTCAATTTGGTTAAAGGTTGCTTTAAAGGCTGCATACAGTCAATCCTGGACCCAGAGCCCCATTTTACCTAGATTTGGCTAAATCCAGGTTTTAACAGAAAATTGTTCTGTGTGGTTTTTTCCAGTAGGTCATTCTATTAATAACTCACATTCTATTTGAGCTACACACATTTTTGAATACGCAGACAAGAGAAAGTCATCAGGTTACAGTAACGGGAGGCTTATAACCCCTATGTATTTATCAAATAAAAGCAGCAGAATTTGTACCCTGTTTTGAAGAATTACTCCAATTTAAAACCAAACCCACAGCGCTAACCCTATACGAAGTACGTTCAGTTTAAGACGGGTGGGTTGAGTGGATTTATTTTTCTGTTTTGTTTCCAAAAGCAACTTTTTGCCCCGGTTTTCTACGGGCGATTTCATTTTAGTCAGGCAGTTGCTGGTGCCTGAGGTTTGTTCTAAGATTTGTCAGATCTTTCAGTTTGTACATTCCAGTCCCACCAGCTGCGCTATTGTTTCAACACTGCGGGAAGAATATAAATAAACACCTGTAAATCACCCTTTCTCCCATCTTCTTTCTCTCTCCGTCTGTGAAAAGCTTTCTCTTTCACTTGCAACTCTTCGGTTGTCCCCTTTATCTACACCAACAGACGCATCTTTCTGATGATGAGAGATTTTAAGCTATTGTAAATTTAATTAAGGGGAAGAGCTAGAGTGCCACATCAGGCAAGGCAATCTCTTTCTGTCATTGCTGAGCGGGCTCAGAGTGTGTGCTCACAGGGCTACTAAGATTTGCAGAACTTATATATTTGTACCAATGAACACCTGATGGATATTAAATACTACCAATTATGAAAACTTTTCTTTTATTTTTCTATGAAAATAGCTCCCCACGAGGGATAAATCAGTGAAAATAGGGAGGTGTGGTGCGTTGTGGGCTTTTTTCCTTCAGTCTTAATATGGTCTGTTTTGTTCTAGGTCTTCACTTTTAGCAATTCAAACAGTTCAGCATACAAAAAAAAAAAAAGTGATTTCAGTTTTTTCTCAGTGAGGAAGTACTTTTAATAACTTTACTAGCGCTCAGTACTTTTATGGAGGAACAAATCTGAGTAATGGAAGTGCCTGTAGTCCATCAGAGAAATGCATAACAATCTGAAAATCAGGCAAATCCATATAGGGGCAAACTTTTAATTGAGTTGCTAATTCAGCATTTGCTCAATTCTGGGCAATTATATATCTTTTGAAACTTCTAATTTATGAATGGAAGTCCTTTTTTGGAAGGGCTTCAGTTACGTATAAGTCAGTGAGTTTAATGCAGGACTAAAGGCATCCAATTCTACACTTTATGTTAGTCAGAAAGTCAAATTAGGTAGCCCAATTATGTCTTCTAAGAATTAAACACTCATTGACAATATAAGTCTATTTATCATCGCATTAAATCAGATGTTTAGCACTACTGCTGAAGAGTTAGTTTCTTCAAAAAAAAAAAAAAAAGTTGCCAAATTCTGCTCTGTGGTGTAGTGGCAAACTTGGTGTAGCTGAAAAAATAATTGGCACCAAAGCCACAGTAAACACCTGGTTTTCAAGAATTTCGGATAGCATAGGAAAAACTGCTAGTTGATGAGGGCAAGGAGAGCTGTTGCTTAACAAAATAGTAAACTAATGGCTATAAACATTATGATAATGGATTCTCTAGAAGCGAGGTGAAAGAGCCAGAATACAGAGAGAAAGAAAGAAACAGAGAGAAAAATGAGCTGGATTACAGTGAATCTTAAAAATAAGCTTTCCTGTAATTGGGAGAAAATTTAAGTATTCCATCTTGACCATCAGGCTATCTTATCCAGCTTTTCATTATTCAGACAAAGTACTGTTACCAAAATGAATTCATCAATGTAACAGAGATAAATGATCCATCATGGAACAGACAGAGCTATCTTCCCATTCTTTTGAAGAAAATTGTCTCTTTGTACTATTATATCAGTGACAAAGGAGTCTGGACTTTATAAGCATTTCTTTCCATTTAGTCTGCCTTAAATATTAATGATGCAATGATTTAACCTCTCTCTACTAGGTTCAAGAAAGAGTTTAAAAGTGCTAATAAGGAATAGGTCTGTTTCAAGCAAAAAATAATCAAATTACTCTAAAGATATGGCTAATTCTCACCGCTTAGAAAGAATTAATAATGTTAAATTAAAAGGAGGTGGGTTGAACATTCTGACCCTCTGCTCCACTCTGGGGAGACCCCACCTGGAGCACTGTGTCCAGCTCTGGAGCCCTCAGCACAGGGAAGACATGGACCTGTTGGACCAAGTCTAGAGGAGGACTCCACAGATGATCAGAGGGATGGAGCACCTCTCTCCTATGAGGACAGGCTGAGAGAGCTGGGGTTGTTCAGCCTGGAGAAGGCTCTGGGAAGACTTTGTAGCAGCCTCTCAGGGCTTAAAGGGAGCCTACAAGAAAGGGACAAACTTTTTTGCAGGGCCTATTGCAATAGGGCAAGGGGTAATGGTTTTAAACCAAAGAGAATAGATTTAGACCACATATAAGGAAGCATTTTCTTTTAATATGAGGGTGGTGAAACACTGGCACAGGTTGCCTGGAGAGGTGGTAGATGCCCCATCCCTGGAACGATGAGAGGTCAGGGCTCTGAGCAACCTGATCGAGCTGAAGATGTCCCTGCTCATTGCAGAGGGGTTGGACTAGATGTCCTTTAGAGGTCCCTTTCAAACCAAACTATTCTATGATTTTATGAAAAGAAACTGAAAAACGCTGAGACTACTTCTAATCTGCCTAATTGTTTCAAGACAAATTGCATTAGATTATGATATTTCTCAAAGTATAGTCTAGACATTTAACTAAATTTTAATCACAGACCATAGGATCCCTAATAGCCCTATAAATCTCTGGAGAACACAAATATTTTCAAAAATAAATAAAAACCCAACAAAAATAAACTAAAGGTAAAAGAAAGACGTATAGGGCCCATATTGCCAGCTTGTATCTAACAGTGGTGAAAAAGAAAACCTGAATTCTTAAGCTGAAATTCTATTTAACTTAAATATTTTGGATTAAGAATTATCATATTTCAAAATATCAGAGTTAAAGACCTGCAGGCTTTTGTACATTATTTCTCTCCCCCTTGCCTCTGACCTTAAAACTGCATTTACAACAGAAAACTAAAGCATATTAGCATTTTAAACGAAGTAGACAGTTTCAAATGGCAAACGGTAAAGACAGTTCCATGATTACTTTGCAAGCCAGAATCAGAAGTACTGGCAGACAAATCTCCTGAGTTACTCAGCTCCAAGACTCTACATAAGGAATTAATTTGGTTTCCTTTCAATAAGATTAAGTATGAATGGCAGATTGAATCTGTATTGTCCTTAGGTATTAACTGAGGACAAGTTGAAAACAAATAGATATATATGTATTTATAGAAGATGAATGAGCCCATGAAAGCCAGAGGATTCTTTGTTCAGCAGGTGGTATAACCAATAATGTATCTCCATCACATTTCCAGGATTGTATCTAAACATGTATTTTCCCTTTGATATTTGTACTGTCCAAAAATCTTGTCTTATACAAGTTATTAAAAGTTTGCCTGATGGCAAACACCATGTAACAGAGGCACAGCCCTTGATTAAAGACGGGCCAGAATGAAAATCTGTAGGACAGTTTTACCAACTGATGGAAAGTGTAAAAAAAGTGCTTTGCTATTATTACCTGATGTTTGATTGTTGAGGGAAATGTAGGGATGGATTTAAAGTGAAACTGCTCAACAGCTGGTTAAGCATGAAGACCTTCACTTAGTGAGTTCCCCTTAAGCCACACCATGAGATGAAACAGAAGAGGCATCGTGTCTCCTGCTCCTTTGACATTAACATCTCTGGAAAAGAAAAAAAAAAAAAAAAGCACTGGAAATACACTGTTCTAAGAGCAATAAACAAAATATGTTTGGGAGAACTGCTCAGCATAGGTCTATGTTTAGCCACATCATCAAATCCAGAGATTACTACAGGATTTAATTAAGTAGAATTCAACAGACTCAGAAAAGGCACTACTGTATAATGAATGAACAAACTATGAGGCAGCAGGGTTGTTTTTTTTTTTTGTAGAAGGAAAACTGCTATTATTACAGCACCCAGAATTGCCAGTATGAGCTGTCCTGGGCACTATTCCAATAGCAACATTAGTAGATGTTTGAGTCAAATTTTTAAAAGGTTCCCTTAAAATGTACGTAGGTCAGAATCCAGGGGTGACAGACAAAATATCTAATAAATTTCTCTGTCTTTTCAGAAATGAAAGGGAATTTCTAAAGAAGCCAATTAAAGAAAGAGATTGGTGGTGCACTGAAGTATTTTCTTAGGGGCAAGGAATAGATTTATGTATTAATTGTGTCTATGCTGCAAAGAACATGTCTCACAATTACTAAGAGAAGCTTTCAATTAGTCTTTCAGCTCAGTAAGATTTCTCCTGTTAACAAATGATGTCTCCCTCTTATTTAAGAAATTAGACTGTGCCCCAGCTTTGTCTACTTTAGTGTATAAAATTCTTCTTTAAACATCTCAATAAAACACTGACATATAAGATAACATGTAAGCGGTGATATATTATCAAGCTAAAAGGAGTGACTCAGTTAAGAGGGGGCCTTGACCCCAATGATCAAAACTAAGAACATTTTTCTAAAAGAAAAAAAGGGAGAGAAATGTAAGGAAAAAATTCTGAGGGCTAAGTAAAAACTAAATACTTATTTGGAAAATTAGGCCAGAAACATCAATATTGTGTCTGTGAATACTTGAGAACTCAGAAATGAATCACTTACAAGGATGTGAAGAGATAATTAGTCGTTAATCAGCTTTGCATGAACAATTTCACTAACATCAATTTATTTGTTGTGTAGTCAGAGACAGAGAGTATGGTCAGATTCCTATTTCTTGTTTTTACTGTTTTTCTTTTTTTTTTTTTTTTTATTTGGGATTTTGGATTGTAGAAATCAGTAAGCTTCTTGGAGCAGTGTCCAGATTTAATATTCAGTGAGCATTTATTTAATATTTGCAAATCATACTGAAGTATCTGTAAAGTTATGTACACAAATTAAGGGTTACTTTTGAAAACATAAGCATGTATTCAGTTTAAAGCTACATTTTCTATACTAATGAGCCTTTCCAGATGCAGGTAATGACATCTGATGCTGAAGGGAATTTACTGATCACTGTGGGAATCAAAAATGAATTATTTTTATTTCAAACACAGAATCCTACAAATAGATCTAGATACAAAGGAAAAATGAGCTGTGATTTGTTTTCCCAGGCAGGTACAATAATCACCTGGGGATTTAAAAACCCAAACCTCAAAACCGAACAACCACAAATCAATTCATTTAATGACAAATTTCACTGAATTTCACTGAATTTTTTTTTGGAGTTGGAAGGGACCATAGAGATCATCTAGTCCAACTCCCCTGC
>JAOQGH010000023.1:87861504-87889006 GCA_025769975.1 Gallinago jamesoni
TCGTCGGCCTTTGTAGCTACAGAGCCCTCACCCAGCGCAGTCTTACCTGCTCTGGAGCCGGTCTCTGCCGCAATGATAAATAAAACATTTGTATAAAGTATCTAGCAATGTAGCCATATCTGCCAATTTTATAATTTAATCATAACATTTCATTACGGAACAATACCCCAAATCTCACCTTTAAATATTTACAGGATGGCATTAGTTCCTGCTATGCAGTGAAGAAAGGATAGAAAAGAACCTTCTGTCCAATAAAACAATTCAATAACGATAGGGCTGTGAATTGAATTTGTCCTTATATTCTTAATTTTTTTTTTTTGGAACAGGGTGGCTGAGGAAAGATCAGGAAGACAGATGAAAACATTCGGGAAGCTGGCCCCATAAAGTTGTAGGTTATCAACAAACAAGTTGCCAGCTACTGATCCCAAACACAGTGGTATCAGTGAAACCTCATTATTTTAATGTGTATTGGTTTAGATCTATTAAGAAAAAACAGAGAAAGGAATAATTCTTGAACCATCTACCAGCTGGCACCCTTCAACTGTATTAATAGGATCAGAATCATCGGTCAGGGAAGTAGTTTGCAATGAATAATCCTTCTAGACTTACATCTTAGTGTCTCATAGATGTGTACTGCCGACCGAGAATTAGTTCCACAGTGCACATAGTACTAGGTAAGGGTAAGATATAATCATAATGTATCAGGCAAAGGCAAAGTACAGACAGAAACATTAACTATTCCTGATATTACTAAGAGTAATTTTCATGCAATGACTAGGAGTGGAATAATGTAACAAACACAAATATTATTTAAATATATTTGTGTGTTATTCTGTATAGTCTTATTCTGTGTATTTAAGTAGCTGAAATGGATAAGCCTGACATTTATTTCACTTTCTTTTGTTTCTTAATACAAGACGGACATCTTTTCCTCTTTCTTTAATGCTAAAGGTGAGAAAAAAAGTCTTCTGTCATCCCATGTGGAAAAATGAGATATTGTATAGATGGTTTATCGTATCAACTGATAGCATACTAAAGGAAAAGTATTTCATATGAATGTGCAGTTGGCATTTAATGTGCAATTTTAACCTTTTGACTGGAGATATCAACTTTGGTCTTCAGGTTACATCAGTCCGACACAATAAAGGATAAAATAAGAAAAAGGACTTTACTGTTCTTAATACTGTGACCTACCTTTACCAGTAAACAAATGCGTACTCCTTTCTTGAGTGTCGTACAGATAAGGGCAGCAACGTGCATAGGGTGAGAGTTCTCTCCCACACTCTGGGAGCTGGAAATCGTGAGACTGAACTCACTTGTCTCATTTTTCAGGCTATTATTCTAATAGACATATGGGATTAAAAATCCAGCAGACCCCTCGTTTAAGCACTCTTTTCTACAGGTTATCTTTTCTCATTGCTTCATCCGTTAACTCTCAAAAAAAAAACCAAAAAACCAAACCAAAACAAAAAAAAAACTACCAAAAAAACATTGTTTACCTTCTTAATAGCTTATTAAAACTAACATCAGCATCAAGCACACATAGTTATAGCTGTGTTATATCTCCATTTCAGAATTTCTTTCTGGAAACACGTATCTTCCAAACTGAAACCTCCTTTTCTGACATCTCTAAGTAGATGTTTTGCCATCACATCAGGTCTGACACAACTGAACAGAGATGCTGTTCCTTCTCTCAAGCATGTTTCCCTGTTTTTCTCCTCACTGTTGGGAACTGTAAGTGGTGTCACCAAAACTCCTAACTACCTATTCAATTTGAACCTCGGTGTTAATTTTCATACCCAGGTTATCTAGGTTTATGTAAGGAACTCAGATATTTTTTTCTCCATGAAAATAGGAAGAAGCAGGCTCTACAGTGCATGAATTCTGAAAAAAAAAAAAAAGTAATCTAGCTGGGCACTGTTTAACATCAGACTTTATAATATCATTTTTTTCCATCCCTTAACAAATGCAAGCTGAACCTGTTGTTATTTAATCAGACTTTTCTTTTGAAATCAGCACCTGTTTTGATAATGTCACCTTCCCCTTTGCATTCCTGACTCACCACTTTCTGTCACATCCAACAAATTGCTTCTCTTCTCTCTCAAGGTCCTCCAACACTTATCTTCCCCTCACAAACCCACACTCTTTAAATACATTGACCTTTAAGATGTCACCTCTTGCCTCCCATCCCTTAGTGATGCCAGCTTCCATCATCCACCTGTTAAATTTTCAAGAAATTGTGTTGGTGCTTTCTCTTCTGCAGCACCTGGCGCTGAAAAAGGCCTCACCCTGAGTTCTTTGCCATACCTCATTTTACAATGTGTTCTGTGACCCTTATCCCTCCTCCACACAGAGAACAAGACAAACCAAACCAAACCAAACACCAAGTAGACACCATTTAGACACATGGTGCATTGGGACCACTTACTACCCCACTAAATGAGGCAGTTTGAGTGTTTACCTGCAACCTCCCATCTGTCTGTTTGTATACATCTATAATTTCTTTTTTTCTTAGATAATAAACTCTTTGGGGCAGGGGCTAACTTTTGTTTTTACTTTAGTTCAGCAATTGTGATTCTGGTTGTAGGAAGGAGAAAGCCATAGGCTCTGCCGTGGCAGTAGAGGTTTTCAGGTTGTGCCGTGACCCGAGCAGTTTCCAGCTTGCTTTAACAATTTGCTGGTGGTTTAGAGACTTTTCCTTCCCCCGCTTTACCTTCAGCTCTGGGGACACCATGGTTACGCTTAAAACCTGGTGAGGTTCAAAAGTGATCGTCCCATATACATAGAGCTACGAAATTATGGCTAATCCAACTAATATTTTACTGGTTGAGAAGTCCAAATTGCCCCATTAAAACAGAAAAGCCTCAAGAATTCTACAGTTCACATTTTTATACAAAACCACCTGCCCACCCTTTCTGGAGACCACCCCTTTCCCAGTGTGGGTCTCAGGCTGCTGTGGTCCCCAGTAAGGTCCAGCCCAGGAGAGTGATGAGGGGGTGGCAGGGAGAGTCCTCAGGGAGAGTCCTTCACCCCAAGGAAGGATTGTCCTGCCCATGGTCGGGATTTCTCCCTCCTTTCCTTTGTCTGGACCCCCTTTTGGGGTGGAAGTAGAAGTGGAAGTAGTAGCAGTAGCGGTAACCATCTTATTATATGCTAATAAATACTCATACCCTAACAGCAGACTTTGGCCTCCATTCATGACATTCACAGCTTAGTGTGAATTCACAAAGCCCTGTAGAGTTTGTAGGACTATTCAGGATGAAAAAAAAAAATCCCGTCAATGCTAAAATAAACAAACAGCTGTTATCTTAATCCTTTATTTGAAAAGAATAACATAAAAGGAACCTTTCTGAATAAAATCAGAAGTGTTGAAAAATGTGGTTCTTGAGTTGCCTTTTTTTTTGTTGTTCTAGAGTTTGTTATCCTGCTTAAACCAGGATGAAAATACATCTAAATTTTAAAGTAATTCAGGTCGTCTTTATAGAACGTAACTTTTTACAGCCCTGTACTTCACAGCATGATATTAATCACTCCAATGAATGTGCATATAATTACAGGATTTTCACACTTTGAATTCAAGCCCTTCAAAATTAAACCTCTGCATGTCTAAAAAATACCCCAAAATAGCATTTTATAAATAACTTTTTTTTGAGAGAAATTGAAATTAAAGTGCACAAAATAACAAGGAAGTACAGTAAGAAATATAATATATATTATAAAATGCTTAAAGCAATTTGAAAGATTTGAATTCAGTAAAGCTTTGTAGCTTTGCTTTTGTACTCTAGAAATACGTCACAGTGAAAAATTCCATTTTTATATCATGTTCCCATTGCCTGGGCTATGCCCTTTTTGTCTATGATGGCAGGATAAAATAGACAAAAAGTAGATTTTGATGGGTTTTGATTTTGGTTTTTATTTTGGTATGTAGAAGATATATTTTTATCTTCCCAGTATGTATCCTATTTTTTTATCTATAATATGTCTAAAGTAATAAAACTTTCTTAAGCAAATATATTAAAACTGGTCTGAATTTTTCAGGCTGCTGAACTGATGTCAGCCTTGCATAAGCTTCTCATTCTATAGGCATTCACCAATACATCTGAGACCAAATGTAATGAGTAAAGCCAACAATAGTCTATGGAGTTTCACAAGTGGAATGTTCTTTTGATTGATTTCTCGTATTTTCTTCTTTTTATGCACTCTGTATTTTCAATCAGTCGCTACTGAGTGTGAACAGCTTTATCATGAAGATTGGCCAGTTCAACATACAACGCTTCCAGTCTAGATTGTTGCTCAACGTGTTGGAAAACAGAGACACAAAACTAACAATATGAACTAAGAGTACTTTAATACATAAAAGATTTCTGAGGATAAGGGAAAGCCTGGTGTATAAAGATTATTAATAAAGAGTATTATTACTTCATTTAAAGAAAGATGATCTGAATTATTTTAAAAGTTGGATGTATTTTTATCCTGCTTTAAGCAGGAGGAAAATACATATGCTTCCTATTTATCTGTTGATGTTCCCTAGATTTAATGGTGCACATCTTCACTTGACACCCAAGCAAGTGTGAGCATGCATTCTGACAGTTAGGAATGCGTAACAGCTGTTCTATAAAATTATATAAAATTCAGAGTGTCGCCATTCAAGAAGGAGAATTGCTGGAAAAACAATCACTTAGCCAATTCAAACCGAAGGTATCTCTTCAGAGAAGAGATCTCTGAAGAAGCTCTACATATACAGGAATGCAAAGAGGAAGGTGACAATTACAAATCACTTCTGCCAAGTCTTAAGCTTCAGGGTTTTGCATTTCACTGCTTGTTTCTCAGTCATGTAAGTTCTGATGGGTTCAACTGCTAATGCAGAAAGAATGAAGTTAGTTCAAAGGGCTTTCACCTCAATTTTAAGTTTATTGGGTTAATATATGTTGTGTATACCTCTGAAATTCTGTCTATAACTTCTTGTATTCTGACTGTTCTCAGCATAATAAATAACTGGGTGGATAGTTATAACCTGAAACTGAAATCCTATACAGACATTTAAGGGTTATTCACACCTGTTTTCAGAAGGAAGATCGAAAACATGACAAACTGTGTCATTGTTTTCAAGGTAACAGGCTTTGTGTGTTTGTGAACATAAATGTTATGTATCTTTTAAAATGGAATTAATTGTTTCAGCTCTAAGAGTGGATTGCAGAAGACTGAGCATATTAAAAAAATCACTAACCATCATTACAGTAGGCGTGTGTCTTTGACAGAAAACTGCTTCAGTGCCTGAACAAAACTGCTGTCAGCCGCTGTTTTTAAGATAAGAACAAATATTTTACTAAAGTTAAAAAAGTTCAGAGTAGTATGACATCAACAATATTAAATAAATTATTTTTTTGACTGAAACTGCTCAAACATATGCTATGTAGTTTATATTAAATCAAAGGTTTCAATAAATGTTTTTTTAAGATACCCGGTCCGGATTTGTACATTATATAATGTAGTAGAATTTCTATTTAACCTGTAAAGCAGTAAAGAATGTTGATCTATTAAGTCTTTGAAAATTAAATTTTAAAAAGCTTCTCTTTTCTCTTTTCCTGCCTTTAGGCATAATTCTTACACAAAACCTGGCTTACACAATATCTTCTTCAGTAATAATTTAATTGCATGGTGCTGTGAAGAGGCTGCATATGATTATGGCTTCGCCGCTTGCACAAAATATACTATCATACATTTATTAATATACTGTGAAGTAGTATGATAAATAATTTAATCTGTATTTCTCCAACAAAGGAGCAGACTGTATTCAATGATACAATATGCTGTTCCTCATGTGTGCTTGTTTACTCATCATTGGGATAGCTTTCCCAGACCTTAGCATCATGTATGTAAGGATTACAAAAGTTAGAACAGAGGCATTTTTTCCATAATCCATGTTAAGACTCCTATACTGTAGCTATGTACTCTTTTTAAAATCTGAATGATTAAATATATCACTGTAAAGATATTCATTTGCATATCTTGAAACAATGATTGCTAGTTCTGAATTTTTTACTTTGAAGACCCAAAAGACCCACTTTAAATGTTCTCTCATTTCAGTTTTTTACATACCACATCAAAAAGGATCCATGCACATTAACTTGAATAATCAGAAAAGACTGGGTGATTTTATATATATATATATATATTTACTAATATAGTATAAAATATATACACCAGAAGAAGAAATACAGGCTGGAGAAATGGGCTGACAGGAACATAATGAAGTTCAAAAAAGGGAATTGCAAAGTCCTGCACCTGGGAAACAGCCCTAGATACCAGTATGTACTGGAGGTTGCACAGCTGGAAAGGCAGAAAAAGACCTTGGGATCCTGGTGGACACCACGTGGAACATGAGCCACCCATGTGCCCTTTTGTCAAATGCAGCTCATGGTTTGCTTTTCTGTATTAGGAGAAACATGCCAGAAGGTCAAGGGAGGTGATCCTTACCCTGTTAGTGGTGTACTGGTGAAGCCACACCTGACGTACCGTGTCCAGTTCTATGCTCCTCAGTACCAGACTGCAGGAGACAGCCCAGTGAAGGACCACAAAGATGATTAAGAATCTGGAGCATGTCTTCTATGATGAAAGGCTGAGACAGCTGGTAGCGCTCATCTGGAGAAGGCTCAAGGGACAATATCACCAATGTGTACAAATACTTGAAGGGAGTGTGTGAAGATGACAGATCCAGGCTCTATCAGTGGTGCCCAGTGAGAGGACAAGAGACAATGGGCACAAACTGAAACATGGGAGATGCCATCTGAACATCGGGAAATGCTTTTTCACTGAGGGTAGCTGACAACTGGCACAAGTTGCCCGGGGAGGATGTGGAGTCTTCATCCTGGAAGACATTCAAGAGCTATCAGGATATGATCCTGTTCAAGTTACTCTAGGTGACATTGCTTGAGCAGGGTGTTTGACTCGGACGACATCCAGAAGCCCTTCCCAACATCAACCATTCTGTGAGCCTGTGCACCAAATATAACGCATAATGCTCAGCTCTTTGCTTGTATCCAGATTCCTTCTCCTCTGGAACGTGTAGATAGAAGTCTACGCTTCTTGAGATTACGACACCATTTAATGGGATCATAACACTGCATTTGACCAACAATCATAAGATTCATCATCAACACTAAGCAACAAAAAATATAATAAAGGTGGACACAAAAAAATACATCTTTTTCCATCGCTTTACTATCTGAAAGAGCTATTCCCTATTCTGTAGGGACATTGGTGATTATACTTTATAACATCTCTAATCTTGTTCCATCTCTGAATAGATTAAATATTGAAAAATAGTTGCACCAAAATCAGCTTTTGCTTAACTTTAGAAATAGCAGTCCCATCGCTTCCAAAACGACACCATTTTGTGAGAATAAATATATTTTTTATTACTTTGATGATGATAAATGATTTTTACCACTGCTGAGCTATAGATAACAAAGGGACAGTATCATCAGATGTTAACACTTCATGTAAAATATGGAAGCACTTCCAGCTTATCAAGCTAAATATAAGCTGAAATTACTCATATAATGTATGTGAATAAAATTACTCCCAATCAAAATGAACTGCCCACATAAAAAGCCCAAATCAACAATACAAAAGATGAAACTAAAAATAGTGATAATAATATCCTATTTCTCTGTAGAGCAGAGATATTTAGTACAGTAAACAGCTAAATATGAACAAGCTTTCAAAAGGACAGTGTTTGAATCTAATATTCCTCTCCAGGCAATCTGAATTTTATCACTGGAAGTTTGGAAGAAATTATGCCACACTCAGCAAAAGCTTTTATCTGAAACTCTTCCATTTCCTCCTATTCTAAATAAATGTTTCATGGTAGTAATGCTTAAACATTTAATTTTGTATTGTGAAATGTGTCTTTTGCTATTTTCTTTTAGTGGTATGACTCTTAATACTAATATTGGAAGAAAAACCGAAGCTGTGAAACAAGACTCAGAATATTGGGGATTGGTCAATTTTTTGAGGGAAGTTTCTTATCTTATATTTTGAATTTTGTCAAGTAAGGTGTGAGGTATCCTGTTTCTCTCCAACATAAGCCAGTCCTCTTTCCCTAAATTTTAGCTTTCCTTATTAAACTCGTTTTGCCTTCAATCAGACCAATAGTAAACATTATACTAACTGTGATGAACCAAGCATTACTCCAAAAGTTTTTTGTAGATAGTGCATGATATAATGTATGGATATAACATCCTTAATCAGTGTACAGGTTTATTTTCTGTAAATAAATATATATATTTATATATATGCATGCAATATATGTATTTTATATACATAAAAATATTTTAATAGATTAACTTTGTGTATATATGCACAACCCACACAAATAAGAAGTTTCCCAAAACAAAATAAAACTAGATGATTAGGAATTTTAAGTACTGATACATTAAGAAGAGAGAAAAAAAAAAAAAGGAAGGAGAGAGGGAATAGAACTATATCCCTAATCCAGATCAAAGATTAAAATCAGAGAAAGGAAAAATAGAAAGTGAAAAAAAAATTCTAGCCTCTTCTCAGAGGCTGTGATTTCCGAAAGAGCTTTACTCCTGAGCAAAGCCAAATTAATTACTGGTTTGACAAGGAGGATGGTGGAAGAGTAGAGCAAGGGGCTCTTTAGTCTCGGTGAGGGAGAGTGTGACGGAGCAGGACCCCCAAGGCCGTTGGCAGCAGGACAGACACACGGACTCACCCCCTCCTTGCCAAGCCGGTGGCCCGACTGCCAGCACGGGGCTGCCCTCCAGCTTCCTCCTCTCAAAGTGGGATGTGATTGTGTGGCTCCCTGCCTGGGGAGGGGTATGTTCACTGTCCTTTTTCACCACAAGCAGAGAGTGAAAGTGACAAGACCGTTCCAGGAAGGCAGCCAAGAAGATGTCAGTGTATTTTTTTCCCCCGAGATGGGCATAGAAGTGATGGTAATGATGATGATGATGATGATTTTTGTTGCATCTCTGAAAATTTTCCCATGGACGTTTCTTTCATAAAGAGGCATTTTTCTCTTTTAGAAAACATGTCAGTGGAAAAATTCTTAGGATGAATCTAAGTATTTTGGGTTCTGGAGTAGAGAGACAGTGTGTTGTTCCCTACATGAATTAAATATTAAAGAAATTACTGCAAGTCCTTTGGGTTTTGAAGAACTGAGACCTCATCCTGATGTTTTGATTGGTTGGGGGGTTTTTGTTGTTTTTCTTTTTTGTTTTGTTTTGTTTTTTAAAGAGGAATAATTGATATTTTGCAGTCCTCATTATACCTGGGAACTAAATTGCATGATTGAGAGACACTCAGAATGTAAATACAAATCAGTATCACAGGCATCCTAGATTGCAGTTCTATAATATATAATAATATATAATATATCCAGCACCTTAGTCTTTCCTGAAAATACCCTTTATGCTATCCAAGAGATCTCTCATAAAAGGGATCATTGCTTTTCCAGCTTTTTAGCCTTTTGGTCCACTTTAAATTCTGTGGACAGAAGCTATTCCCTGAGAAAGAAAGCACAAGTGGACTCCTTGTTTTCCAGATTTCTATAAAGCCAACATGAAAATAGATGGAAAATGGACCTTTGTGGTTTTCAGCAGACAAAAGCAACTGAACAACACACCAGTTAGCTCCCTTTGAGTGGTGATTTTTTTCATCTTCTTTTCCTTTGGCATTTAACTGACTTCAGAATTTGCCTTCTCTTATGCTTCTTTGAACTTAAGCTAGTAGTAATTTATCACTATTTTTTTTTAATGTATAGCTTGTATTGTAGTTTTATTATATACTTGAAGCACACCTCAGCTGGTTGTCTCAAGGTCATTCCAAGCAACATGTTCTATACTGGGTGTATATATATATATATAGTGTCTGTATTCTTTCATTTTAGTTTTATTTGCCTTAACTGTTACTAGTTGTTAATTTTTAGTTTTCTCCTGCTGGTTACTAAAGTGCTAAAACTAGAAATTACAATTGCAGGACTATGTCATTTGTCTTCATTCTGTGTGTTCTACATATTCTCAGGGCACTCAACCATCCCGTTATGTACTAGGCATTAAATTATTCGGCAGTGTGTATTTATGCATTTGTAAGGTATTTCCTTGCCTCTTTGTTCTCTGATTAGTGTTAATACAATATTTTCTAGAAATACGTTTTGATTGATTTGCAATCTTTTATTTTCAAAGATTGATGTTTTGCTTTTAAAGACCTTTTTCCTGTTTTAACAGACTTTCTTAAGTCTTCTCCTACTTAGGTGTATTTTGGTGCAGAATGTCCCTTTGCTAACATACAGAATGATGTTGACTATAAACATTAAAGAAAAAATACTCACAAGTACCACATTCAGTAAAGTTCTGTTAATGCTATGTATCTGCATCCAGTCACAGCCTCAAAAAGTTTAATCACATTTCCATTTATTAATATACATCCCAGGACATAAAATTTGTTGTGGTAGACGTACCAGTTAATGATGTTTAAAATAATTGCCTGCTAATTTTCATAAAGCATCCGGTTTCCCTTATTAGCTCAGACCTGCTTCAGCTTCTGAAGAGAATGCCACCAGCACGTTCCCACACATAAGCTGAAACCTTACAAAATAATGCAGGAATAACAGCCACAGATTCCATTTTGGCAGGCAATGAGATGAGACAGGTACCCCAGTGGCCCACCAAAGGGGAGAGGTAGCTTTACAGAAATCAACATTTTCCTCCCCTCTAATAAAAAGACAATCAAGTAAGAACAGTTGCATGGAAATGTTTCAATGCTTTGTTTCAGGCTGCAACATTTTCAGGGGAATAAAACTCACAAAACACTCGAGAGGCATAGAAAGGGTAAAACCTAATCTCCCCTTTGGATCAGATATAACAGAATTTGGAATATGGTTCCTCCTCTTACAGATCGCCCATGATCACCATACTGAGGATCTAGTTTATATAGAAGGGAATATATGCAGGAGAAGAATCTGACATTTGAAAAGAGTCTGCTGCTGTAATTTGGTGATCAAGAAGCTTGCCTGATACGTGGGACGGAGCCTGTGGGAGCCTAATCTGCCATAAACAAGCAGACCAGTTACTCCCACACCAAAGTTAAATGTTCTAGCCAGTGGGTTATTGCCTGGGCATTGGGTAGGCTGAGGTGGTATCTATCACAGCCTTCTCACACCTTCCCCAAAAGTGCCCTTTTGATTCTACATCAGAACAATAACAAATTCTTCTGAAAGTGCACATTTTCCCTTTTCTTTTATGAAACTGAAAAATTGTTTTCTGGTCTGCACTATAAAAATAATAAAATTCCCAGATCCCTTACTGGGTTTGTCAATCATGGAACAGAGTGAAAAACGACCTGGGTTACTACAGTTTATTTCAGGGAAAACTGCTAAGAAGTACAAGTAGAAATAGAGAATCAGTTCTCCTGCCTGTGTTTTCATCTGCAGGCAAAAAAAAAATAAATCTTAATTGAGTGGGCATTCATTTATAAGTGAGTATATAGATATATATATAATGAATAAAAACAAACCACAAGAGAATTTGTTGTTTGAATATTATTTCACATGGGAGGTATTTAGATAAACTAACAATGGGTGTCATTAAAACCTCTAGTTTTTCCTAGCTCAATCAAATAATTGATTTAGCTTAACACAGTGTTAATCGTACCTGTGAGTTTTGACCATTGACATTAAACAGTATCATGCTTTAATCAGAAATAACTATGTCAATATTAACAAACAGCATAGCACAGTACCCGTAGGGTGAGACACTTATTTCAGACACCCCCGCTACATGTTAGACGTTGTCGTTCGAGGTGTCTTCTAGACCAGCTTCATTCGAGATGGAAACCCGTTTACACACACAGCAAGAACAGCACAGTGAACCAAAGCGCACCCGCAAGGACTACGGAGAGATTAACTCCAGAAGTTCACCTACCCTAGGTAAAGAAAAAATATACCTGCACTCAAGATAAGTAAAGACGACGATATGACTTAGGGGCTGAGTTAAAGGTTTCCTCACACCCAGTGAAATCTTGTCTTTAGCGAAGCTGAAGGGCAAATCTGTCACTGACATGAGCAGACTCAAGATTTTCTCCTCAGTTTCAGGAATCCCTGAACTCCTGAGGGAATGAAAATCCAGCAGTATCTGGTGAGAGGAACACTCACGCAGCAAAAGTGATGCCAAAGGAAAATAAGATTTTTTTCTCTACTTCTCTCAGTTGGAAGAGGACATGGATTTTAAAAACAAACAAACAAACCAACCCAAACACCAAAACTATGAACAGTATGGTTTCAAAGTGAATCTCTCCATCATCCCATTTACCATGTATCAGTTCACATTGCAGAGCAGTTCCAGAGCTCAAGTCAGATGAAGCTGTAATGAAAGTGTCTGAGACTAAACTGACTGAAGAATTCCAGTTATTAGTTAGTATTTAGTTATTAATTATTTGGTCATAAGAAGATGCTAGCTGGTAAACTGGTCTACCCAGAGCCGAAGAAATTAAATGAAAGTCAAGGCACTAAGATCAGTCTTACAATCTGTAACTTTGAAAGAGAATGAGTAATGGAGACATTCATCATTTAACAGGGAAAACAAACAAACAAATTCTCTCTTTCTTCTTTAACTGGAAAGATTTAAATATCATTCTCATAAAAGCTCTTTGGCGAAGACAGCTAAACTTTTCAAATAATGAAAATCAAGCAGTGGCAACCACTCAACTGGAAAATAAGAATTGTTTTCACCTCTATTAAATGAACAGGTTTATTTTTTGTAACCATCTCTTTAGGGGCACTAGTTAGGAAAACTTGAAGTCAGGGCTGCCATTCAGATGCACCTAGACAGGCTGGAGACAACAGGAATGTCCCAAAACTCAGCAAGGACGAGCGTCAAATCCTGAACCTGGGCAGGAGGCAAGGGGACAGGCTGGGGTGGGCAAAAAACTGAGTGTGAGCCAGCACTTGGGACAACATAACCAACGGCTTCCAGGGCTGTATCAGCAGGCACACAACCAGCAGGCTGAGGAATAAGATGTCCTCCTCTGCTCAGCACTTGTTAGACCTCATCCAGAATGTTGTTTTGGCCATTCCTGCTCCTACACCAAATATTACACTCTGTGAAGACACTGAGAGAGCTGCGTTCAGCCATAGCTTTGAGGTGAATCTCATAGGAATCCACCAGTGCCTACAGGAGGGTCATTTAGAAGATGGAGCCTGTCTTTACACACAGTGGCAATGAGTATAAATTGGAAAAAAAAAACCACAAGGAGTTTCAGACTGGACATAGGGAAGAACTTTCTCATCCTGCAGACACTCCATTAGTGGTGCCAGTTGCCCAGAGAGGTTGTGCAGTCTCTGTCCTTTGAGGTATTGAAGGCTAAAGAGGATGAAGCCCCGAGCAATCTGGTCTGACCCACAACTGACAGCTTCGGGCAGGAAGATGGATTCCAGATGTCCTAAGGTTACTTCAAACCTAAATTATTCCATGATTCTAAGTTTCTGCATTTTTTAAGTCATTTAATTTAGAAGTAATTGTATATCCATCTTTTTATTTAAGGGACAGCATAGAAATCTTGTATAGAGGTAAAGACACTAAGTGTACTTCCTATTTCTTAAGAAGTATAGAACTGATCAGAAAGCTAGATCTCTTGGGGAATAGTCTGTGACATGGGATGCTGCCAATGGAGTCTTGATAAAGGAAAAAGTGACCAAACAAACCAAGTCCAGTGGCAAATCATCATTAAAAAAATTAAATTCTTTTCTGTGTAATATCCGTTCTACCAACATCTTACCCATATTGTGGTATAAAGCCAAAAAGTCACAATCTGGCAGCTCTTCTTTACTGTTCCCCAGTAAATGTATGCTGGGCCATTTCAACCATCTGCCGCGTGGTGCTTTCTGACGGGAAGAACAGTGGCCAGTTGTTGACATCTGTGTTGGAACGTCATTTAGGGGCACACCAGCTACCAGGGGGAGGGAAGGAACAGCAGCAGCAGGAGCAAATCCACTTGGGGTTGGCAGGAGATGGGAACTGAGTGTGAGGAGAAAGGGCAGGCACAAATGGCATTTGTTTTGCATTCAGCAGTTCTACCAAACAGTGAACTGAAACGCGAGTGTCTAAACCTATCTGACTCCTTAGCTTTCTAGTCGAGCATCTTTCAATTACTCGTGGGGCTTTCTGGAAGTAACCAAACCAAATCAAACCTCACCAATTCATATAGTTCTGTTTCATCTCCAAATTCATGACATGAATGAAATATTTTACTTCCTGCACGATTTCACCGATTCTGAGGTTACACAGAATGAAATGCATACATATATATATATATATAGTCAAGTATTAGAAGCCTAATGCCAGCCTGGCATTTCCTACGTAGACAACAGTGAATGAGGAATGATTATGAGGCACCCAAAGAGATGGCCAGCCAGCTATGCGGCTACAGGAACTGATTTCTTCTTGTATCTTAAAACTCCAATGAGAAAGAAATGAGTAAATACCAAGGAGAAAAGATTGTCATGCCCTGGTTAGTGAAAACAAGTGAAAGAACAATATGAAAAGAGGTGGGAAAGTAGAGAAAAGATATAAAAAAAAAAATTGAGTCAGAAGTTATTAGTGTTCTCTCTATAGCGGTTGATCGTATTCACACTTGGTCACTTTCAGTTTAAGATCTATTAAACTGTAGGCAAACAAGTGTACAAAACATGCTTGTAACCTCTACGTGATGAAAGATCTAGTGAAATACACATTATCAACTGAGAAAAAGGCCAAGTAATCACTAGGGAGGCTAGAGTTGTACTTTGAAACAGAGAATACTTTCCTAGATAGATGGTTCCCAGTTAACAAAAATGCATTTATATAATAAATATCCTTTATTCTAATTAATTCTAAATTATATTTAATTTTGAAATCTGCTGGAGTTTCAGGACAAATATTAAACAGATCTGGACTCCTTCAATGACCAAAGCAAAGGTTAGATATAAAAGTTTGTACTAGCAGCTCAACAGAAGGAAAACAGTAAATGAGGTGAATTGTCATGCCTTGAACATACTAAGAGATTGGGCTACTGCATGGCTGTCCTTAATGAGGTGTTCGACAAATCTCCAAACTGGACATCTTACCAAATGGCCAAGTTCCTGAACACATCCTACACTGTGGTCAAAAAAGTAACAGAATGGTTTTTCTTTTAAATTGTACAGGCCAAGAGGAACTAGTAGCAGAAAAGGCAGTGGCAAGTTGGATGAAGCTCCATTAGTCTAGTAAAAAACGTTTCATTAGGACTCAATATGTGCACCTGGAAATCCATGAGCTTCTTAATGATGTTGAATTTGGTAGTTTGAATTTGTTTGTTTGATGTTGAATTTGTAGGAGTTGCTCTATTGCTATGAACATAAGAGTGACAATTCTGGTTTTATATCCAGTCTTAAAGGAAGTTGAAAACTGAGTAACTGAATATGCATCTCATCGTTTGGTCTATGTCAACATTCTGGGCCATACGGTAAGTAGCTCATTATTGGTCAAACCCAGAAAATTTTAATTTGTGCAGATGTTATTAAGTCGGAAAGAAACCTTCAATATCCTGTATGCCTCCTCATAACATTCATGAGATTAATTTTGCCATTAGAAAATGGTGATGCAGAAAGAAACAGCCCAGATGGATTTCTCAAGAGCAACATATCTCAAATCAATTTAGAGGGTTTTCTCTCTCTCTCTTTTTTTTTTTTTAAACAAACCCACTTTCTTACTTCATGGGAACAAATAGATAAATTAACTTTAGCCTGTCACTGCATCAGTAACGATTTTGGTATAGCCTTCTATGTCATTAGAAAAATAATGAATCAAATCTGAATAAACCAATCAATGTGGGCATTACTGGTTGAAAAACATATATTTAAAGGGTATATATCAATGACTTGATGTCAGCGTACAGCTCCTGTAATTGCTGTTCCTTGGGATTTTGCTCAGTATTTTTTTTAATGACTTTAGGTGGCTGAATAGGGAGTAGTTAAAAAAAAACCTGTGGCAGTTTCTAGAAAGTGAAGGGACTCTTTGGGAAAATTCAACATGATTTTAATAACTTGGAGAAACTATATGAAATTATCAAGCTCATCAAATGCAAAGTATTTGGAGGAGAAAGCAAAACCAGAAAGGAATAAGTGTGTAGGCAGCACTTGGTGGAAAAGAACCAGGATTTCTAATAGAGTTTAACACATTATCCAGATTATCAAAACTTAACTTTTATTTGAGATGAATGAAAATGAACAGAATTTGAAGTAGCTTTTGCACTCCACTAGAACAGGAAAATCTCCAAGAATACTAAGGAGTCCTATAAGGCCTCCAAATGAATACTTTAACAGCTGAGTTAAAGACACTTTGGGACAAATTAGAGAACACAGAGAAGAAAGCAACAAAACATATCAGTTTGCTTATCAAATTCATAAGAAAAGTTGAAGATAAGACTCAGAAGGAACCCTGTGATCTCCTAGTTCAAAAGACATGTTGCTATGAAAAAAGTAATGAGCGCCTTTCTTTTTTTTTGATGTCTATGATAATGAAAATTCCTTAAAGTTTTGTAGCACATTGGAGGTTACAGAAGCACTTGGCTTGATCAGCCAGAGGCACTGTTATTCATACAGCACTGAAACACAGCAAGAACCATGTGGCCAAATGAGGTAGCATTTTAATATCACCATAAAGTAGAAGCAATCCTGAAAATCCCAGCAAGCACGAGGAATGAAAACTAAATAAAAGCAAATGGGGGGAATGAAAACAGCTGTCTGGGATGAATGTGGTAAAGATTTCAACTGAAAAAATTAAGTCTTTGTGTCACCCAAGACCTTACAAAGACTGACTGAGGGATGGAGAAACAAATACCAAAAAAAGCAGAAAAGCAATTCTGAGCCTTATCATCAAGAAGCAACACCCAGAGTTGAGAAACAATAAGAAAACTTGGACTCTTTGCGAAGACATGCCAGATACATTCAAATCTAACTTCAACATAGTTCCACTTACTTGCAGTAGACACCAAATAGTTGATAATGAAGTCCCACGTTAGGCCACAGTGGTTGTCATGCTTTGAAGTGGAAGAGTTATTCATCCTTCCTGCAGGGATTTTATTGTTTACCTCATTTGACAACCTTGCAGCCCAGCTGCAAGTGAGTAAGGGTGAGTAAGGGTATGCACCTGATGAATTGATGAGCAGCAGCAGCCCTCAATTGATTCAAAACACCTGTTTAGGTGCAAAACAAGAAAAAAAAATATCCTAAATTTCAGCAATTAAAATATATACATTGAAATGCAATGAGGAAAAACCTCTTCTTCTGATAAACTCAAAAAGTTATATTCTACCGAGCAAAACAGTTTTTGTCTTCTCACTGGTGTTTTTTACAACGCAGTTAACGAGCTTGTGGAAAGGTTAATGTGCTATAATGATGGACTGACAGCCAGGCTTATAATGCTGAATTGTGTAAATTATGGAGAATATTATTTGGGTTAACAAAATACAACAATAGTGTAATCCTAAATGTTGGATTCACATGCATGAATTGTATTTATACGAGGTTGTGCTGGTGTGTTAGGGTTTTGTTATTTATTAAAGCTTTTGATTAAATACAGCCTAAGATTCTGTTCAACACAATACCGGTGAGCCAGCCGTGCTATACAGACCTCCAAGAAAGGAGCCTGTTTGGTGGGAAAACATCAATCTTTGGGGGTTTAGGGAGAGAAAACTTTCCTGAAATCCCCTTTTATAGAATGTAACACCTTTTTTTTTTTTGCTTTTCCTGTGAAGCTTATGAAATATGACCCTTTAGTTTACTAATGTTGCTCTTTCTAGGATTGGTCATTTTAATAAATGTCTGGTAATTAAAGTGTTAAAGGAAGGAGTTAGAACATTACCCAGCCTATGTTGGGATTCAATTTGCCTGGCTTGGATTCTTAACAGGGAATTGTTGAATTCAGAACTAATCACTGCCTGCTCCCATTTCATTCAGTGGAGAAAGATAGATGCATCCAGGAGAGATTCTTCTTGGCTCAAGATGACTGCCTAAACTTAGTGAGATGGATTGCCCTTTGCAGGTGTCTATTTATCTTCACTAAGCTACAAAAAGAGCCTAGGATGATTATCTTAGCCTAAGATAACTAATTGTTTGATGTCTAAACTTAGGTAAGACAAATCCTACCCGTAATACCTTTTTTATTTGTTTGCTTTACAGTTTGGTGTAAACATTTTCATACAAATGAGCAAAAGAAAAACCACTGTGAGCTGTGGCATAACACAAATTCTGCTGAAGGCACTAAGAATCTTACAGCTACTGCCTGTGAGATTTGGATCAGACAAATAATTTCCTCCTCTGATGGAGTCTCTGGAGAATTTTCATTAACCTAATCGTATATGGAGGTTGTGAGGTGGAGACATTTCCCTCCTCATATCCATCTTTTGCTTTATGTACATGCCAAATATAGACTCTAGAGAGGAGATTTAGCTGCCTGAAAACCTGTGGACTAAGCTCATCATCCAGGCTGATTCAGCATCAATGGAGAGAGATGCTCATGCCCAGGGTGGCCCCTCTTAGATGACAACCGTGGGGGTGATTTGCCTTCTGGAGGTGCCCGCCTTATTACCCAACAGAAGCATGGGCAAACAGTTTAGCTTCACAGATAGATAAATGGAAAAGGCAGCCTGTATCTCACTGCTATAAAATTAAATATTATGTTACGGTGCAAACTGAAGCAGGACTTCAAGCTGAAATTGAAGTGGCTGTGGGTGAACTTTAAAAGAAGAAAAAATTCTGATAGTTGTAAAATATCTTTTTCTCCCAAGAAGAAAATAATCTATTTTTTCTGGAATTTTCACTATCTGAATAATTTAGGACTTTTTTTTATTACTAAATCATTTGTGAGTTCTGATTTCTATAAAGAAGTTAATCATTAAGCAATATAGCAACACAAATATGCAAATTGCTGACTATGGAAATGTTCTGAAACACCTCAGTTCAGTCACTTTGTTCAGACTACATCCTCGTGATTATTCACCTAACTTTCAGAGCATTTTCTTTTTTGTTTTAGTACTTGATATGAATAAAAGAAGAAGTAGTGGGACAATATTCTCAACTGAACACTTTAATCACACCAGCTGAGTGGCTGCTTGGCTTTCTAATTAATTGTGAAAATTATTCTTGGTCTAGTCAATCAACAACAGTAACAAACCCCTCTTAAAACTGAATTAAAAGAAATCTTTATTTGCAAAAAGCCAAAGTAACACCGGTCAAAAAATGAGCAGGTTTATTCTAGTTTCATAATAAACTTGGTCACATATTCTGTTGATGGAAGCACGTATAGCATGAGCTGTTGCTCTGACACATGATTACTTAGCAACCATCACATAATAGAAATTCTCACACTGCTGCTGCTCACACTTTGGATGTACAAAATGCTGTATTTACACAATTAGATATATCCTATTTTATATTGCAAAGGTAAAGTAGCATTTTCTCTTGTCCCTGACAGTAGTTTTATGTGAAGGTACTGGGGCTCATAGTTTCTACTGGTAGAACTGGTTAGAATTGGTGCCTTGGACTTGTCAGCTTCCAGTACTGAAGAAGTCTATCAAGATTTCTTGGCCACAGTTTGCCAAAGCTCACCCTTTTCTCATCTCCCCAGCCTTTCCGTTTGATTCTTTTTAACCCATTTTCCTACAAGTGCTGTGTGTTTGCCTAGCTGGTGGTCTGGCTCTGCACCTCAAATAACCGCTGCCCAACTGGGCAATATCAATCACATTCTTGGTCAAATTTGGCAGACTCTTAGTCTTCAAAAAGATATTAAGCTTCTGTAGTTTTCGTGAAAGATGACAGCCAAATAAAGAATATGCTCCCAGTTAAGCTGTTCTTGAGAGAAAAGTCGCAGTATGAAAACAACCTTTATTTGGTGTCACAAAAAAATTCTGGTTAACTGAAGGAATCATTATTTCCAGTTACCACAAAAATATGAGAAATTTAGTTTTATCTAGTGCTGTCTTCATAGTAAACACTGTCATATTTAAAGAAGGGCAGCCAAACTGGCTAACCAATTTTAGGGAAGGGTCACTGCCTACATCGGCCAGTCTGCCTTGTGCTCATTAGCACATTGTGCTGTTGGATATAACTTGGAGTACCAGAGATCATCCAAGCGTGCAGAACCTAGCGGCAAGCAAACTTGCAGCAAGGCTGAACCACCTCTTTTAGCAGGTAGTATTTGAAAAGTTCCTTTTCCGCCACTTTACGTCCAGTATTGTTGTAAACGTGATGGATTTTAACATATTTATAATCAGGATTAGACAAAGAAAATATTAAAAATAATGGCTAAACCAAAATATAAACAGCAGCAGACTGAAATCCGCCGTTCTCGTCTGGTGAGCTGGGTCAGGAACAATATTTTTTACTATTTTACTATGTCTAAGTATAATTTCCATTTAAGAAAATCCCTTAAATTCAAGTGTAAAATCACTGGTGTTGTTATGCTATTTGAATGATAACATGGCTGTGACACTCTCAAAATTCTACTGTTGATCTAGAATCCCAGTACAATGCCTTGACTGTCAACTCAGCCCTCTTCTCTGCAGATAAGTTTGTCCTCTCAGTACTCTTCCTGTTTGCCAAACTGTATTTATTCTTACATTGCCAAATATTTTCTTGAAGAGTAACTCCATAAGAGATGAGAACGCTCCTGAGCTTGTTTCTGCTGTATTTCTTCCACTCAGTTTAGGTTTTCTGATGGGAAGTGGCTTTCGGAGTCAGCTACTCTGTGAATTGGTGGGAATGACACAGTTTAAAGATTACAAGACTGTTTGTATGATTAATACAAACATGATTTCGTGCCAAGTCACGGTCCTTTCACTGTCTTTTGCTGTGGAGTAGAAGCTGAACAGCTAAGACATTCAGAGTGGCTTATAATACCTTATACATGACTTTTGTCAGCTTTACTGCAGTATGTGCTGTAAATCCTTTGGAATAGTCATGGTCTACTAGGCCAATAATCTCATTTATGAAATGCTTTTAAATATGTACTTACACGATGGCATAATAGCTCCAAAGAAGCAATTATGAGCAAGGAAGTCAATAACCCATGTTTAAAAAATCCAGAAATCGTTGCATTCTTCTCAGTTAACTCAGATCCTGTGTATCTATAAAGTAACTAATTTTGTTCTCATCTACCCATCATTTTAAAATATCTGTCATTGAATTAGTATCACAGATTATTGCATTCAAGGTGTCTCGACCCAGCTGCAGCTGAAGGTAATGAAAATACCCCCATTAAGTCTTATCAAAATTCACCAAAATCTGAACAGCATATATTTCTGAAAAAAAATCCCAAAATATAAACCAAAGACAATCAGAAGAAGAAATTTTTAGAATTTTTTTACTCCATTTTTCACTTTAGCCCAAAGAAAGTTGGAGAACAGAAGAGGCCTTTCATTACTTAAAGGGAAAAACTTTTAAGAAAGACGGGGACAAACTTTTACCAGGAAATGTTGCATTAGGACAAGGAGTAAAGGTTTTAAACTAAAAGAAGGGAAATTCAGACTAACTATATGAAAAAATTTTTTTCAAATAGGGTGGTGAGACACTGGAACAGGTTGCCCAGCAAGGTGGTAGATGCCTCATCCCTGGAATTATTCAAGATCAGGTTGGGTGGGGCTTTGAGCAATCTGATCTAGTGGAAGATGTCCCTGCTTGTTGCAGGGGGGTGGACCAGATGACCTTTAAAGGTCTCTTCTAACCAAAACTATTTTATGATACTCTGATTCTCTAATTTTTTGGTATTTTTTAAAGAAAAAAATCCTGTAGCTTTGCATCTGTCTCATATTTAAAACATGTGGAATGACAATCAAAAACGTATCATAGATACAACCAACAGAGAAAAACAAAAGATCTTCTCGTGTGGTTCAGAGTGAGGTAGGCCCATTTGCAGTTGAGCATGCCTTTGCTTTTTTAATTAGAAACCAAGAATATCCATTCATCTTCATAACGCAGAGCAGTTTACAATTATTTCTGAGCATTTTATTTTATCTAACATAAATTTCCATTTTCATCAGCTCATGAAACTGAGAATTAGTATCCAGAGCGGATGCAGACCTCACCCACAGCTTTCTTACATCATTACGTTTTCTATTTATAGTATCATACCCTGGGAAATGCATTCTGTACCCATGTTGTCTTACTGGTACGTCTAGATTCCTGAGCACTTTTTTTTTTTTCTTTTTTTTTTTTTTTTTCCCCCCTCCACATAAACTATCATTTGTAACCATTTTCACACTTGGCGGTTTTGTATACCCTGGGTTTTTTTGTTGTGTTTTTTTTTCTTTTTTTTTTTTTCTGAAAGTCTCCATTCAGGCTGAGGCTGGCTGCTGGCCAGAACCCAACTAATTCTCATTCTCTGAAAAATCCTTCCCCTCGCATACAGGCGTGTGAGTACTAGGTGACAGATCTGAATGTGGTCACCGCAGCAGACGCGCTCCCTCCCTGCCTCCCCGTTGTCGCCGGCACCGAGCTTTACCCGACACCAGCACCGCCTGGCAAAAATGGCTTAAATGATGGGTTTTAGTAAATCGGTGAAGCCTTAAGTTTGCGTACGCAGAAATTAACCCGGCCGAAAAGGCAGCTTTTCAGGAAATCCAGTCGTACTCGAGCTGCTGAAAGCGAGTGTCTTGTACCCAGGGGTGAGAAGCAGAAGGCAGGGGGAGTGAGGGAACTCTTACTCATCACGGTATTGATTTGAAGCCCACCGATGATGCACATCATTGGCTTGGCTTGGCCAACGGATCAACCCTGACCTCCTACCTCCCGTCTCACAGCTGCTCAGCTTCACTTTCTCAGTGCTCACTGGACTGAAAGAACGCTTTGGAGCTCCTGCTTGGTTTCCACAGCCCTCCTATGGCAGCACAATGTCCACTGCTGTTTCCCTTTCACTGAAGTGCATCTTTCATTTTTCCCCCTGTTCTCGCCTGCCCTCTCGTCTACACAGGCTTCATTATAATTTCTTTTTTTTTTTTTTTTTTCTGCAGAAATTTCTCTCTGGCAGCATCGATGCAAACAGTCCTCCAACGATTCTGCAGGCTGCGTATCTAAATCAAAACATATGAAATCACCCAGAAGTAAGGAGAGGACTGAAATCTTACTGGAGAATCTTGAAAGCATTTCTCTTCTCCCTTCCCCCTCTTCCCACTCTCCTTGTTGTTTTTTTTTCCAAAAAAAATTAAATCATTCCTCAAATAGATTCCATCATACATTATGTAGATGTGAAACATTTTTTATTCCGGTAAATGAGGCTGAATCAAAAGACTGCCTTGTAAACAGAAGTTTAAATAGATTGCAGTTGGCATCCCTTCCCCCTCCTCTCCTCTTCCCTCCTTCCCCCCCCCCCCCAAAACTTTCAGTGCCTTTAACATACTTGTGAAAATTAGGTTCTTCAATAGCTTTTTTTTTTCTCTTTTCCTTGAAATGGTAGATGCTCCATCTAGTGGACTAATTGAGCACTGTTGAAACTTATCACAGGTGGAATCCCTTTAAGAAGAGTCAAGAAAAAACTATCCTTCTTGTAACAAAAAAGAAGAAAGAAGGGGAAAAAAAAAAGAAATAGCCAGCTTTAAATTTCTAGAGAACACATAGAAGTTTGAGCAATAATTATAAGCATTATAATGCATCCTGAGATTTTATTCTCTTCACAAGAAATACAGCTATTGAGATAGTCTATTGTTGCCATGGTAATATGTCATAAATTTCTGTCAACTACCTAAAATAGCTGCAGATCACAAGGTAATCAGGTTTGGGTTGGTTTTTTGTTGTCTTGTGTTTTTTTTCTTTTCCATGGGATTTATAGCTTTTAAAATTTCAACAGGAAAAAAAAAATCTATCATTGATTTGTAATTTGTAAACACCTTTGCTGAAATTTTATGAACAAACCAATGCTTTTTATATTTTTCTCACAGTGAAAGGTTTAGCATATTGTTTAAATACCTTAAAATGTGCATAAGTTTCTACCTTGATCAATAGATATTTATTTCTTCTAGTTTATACTCTGAACATTAACATGATGATGAGCCTGGAGGAGTGTGCTGTGGGGTTTTGACGTGTCTGTGGGTCTGTCTCATTACTCCTGTTACTGTTTATAACATTCTTTTCAGCATGGCCAAGCACTCAATGCCCTCACAAAAGAAAAATACCATACTAAATTTAAAAAATGCTAGAGCAAAGGCTGTCTCCAAATCCAGAAAGCGCTATTTGTCTACAGGAAAGAACAATTAAGGGAAAGTCTGTGAATTCACCTCCAAAATCACCTGCTCACAAAGGTGTTCTGCTCAACAATGTGACGGAAAGCTGCCATCCGTGGCAGAAAGCTCAGACACGTAAGACAATGTGTGTTTGACACGATGTCACGAAATTAGGGAATGCAGGATTTGTATCACTAAAAAGGCAGCAGCACGTTATTATTCTTTGGGAAAGCATTGACATTTTATAGAAACATCCCCACGAACAAGCGGACTTGAAACCCTTTGTAAATTCTTGGGGGTGAGGTTTCAGATTGAAAAACTGATTTCTTTTTTTTTTCTTTTTACCTCTTTCTCCTCACCCCATCTTCCCCTGCAGTTTAACCTATCTGTGTCTGTATTTTGCTTTTTCTGCAACAAATCGAGTCAAAGACGTTTATTTCCTGTGCAGGGTCGATGTATGATTACAAACAGCATGACCATGTCTTTTTCATTCACATTCAGCTTTGATACACGTGCGTGAAAACCAGGCGGTGAAACCACAGCTTATCAGAAACTCGTGCTGCCTTTTTGTGCTGTGATGTAGTCTAAAATACCTAATATCATTAACATTCTGCTCCAGCCTCACGTACATAATGCTGCAGACTCTATAGCTACCGAAGCCAAAGATATAAACAGGCTTTAGTGTCCTGGGGAAAAAAAAAAAAAAAAAAAAAAAAAAAAGACCACATTTGGGAGTTGACAACCCTATTCATTGATATAGTCAGCTTTGTTAGCTGAGCGTGAGAGGAGACTTGGGGAACAGAAAAGACTATATTCAACATTCGGGAGCCGGGGCACTTCTTACAAATCACTCAGAAAATACATATTTTGCCTATAGATGAGTCAACTGAAGGGAATTTTAATATAAACATTGCCAAATTTCTAAGAGTAGAATAAAGGGACATGTCTGGAAAAAAAAAATGCTGCTAAAAAAAAAGAAAGCAAAAATATAAAATTTAGGAAAATGATTTTTATATTCCTTTCCCCCTTTTCTTTCCACCACAACATTGCTTTTTTTAAAAAACTTTTTTAGATCTCTAGAAGAAAAATCCAGAATTTTCACTGGAATACATAGGAGGAAATAGCACACAAAGTCTTACTTTAAGTTTTCTTGTTTTCGTGCTTGCAAAACATTCAAGCAATAAACAGCGACTAGAGATTCACAGAATGTGACAAAAGAAAGAGAACAATTTAGTTGCGGTCAATTAACTCCAGACTGGAAACAGTTCAGCAATTGAAACTTCAAACTATATGTCAAAAAATATAGATCCCCATACATGGATGTAACTCGAACACACCCCAAATGGGTTTGAGAAGAAAAAAAGTTCAGACCGTTTGATTCAGCCTAGGTTTGCTTCTAAAATATAGATCATGAAGCACTATTTCCTGAATGCTGATATGAAATTATTGTGTCCTGACTTGTACATAATGTTTTAAAAATATACAACAGGTATAAGAAAAGCCAAGCTTCTTCCTGCTATGCAAGTTGCTTTTCAGACTAACAGTGGAAAAGATAATGAAAATGGGAAAGGGTGTTTATAAAATGAATTTATCAAATTTAATATTCTAATATGTGGTAATCTGCATACCTTACAGAAAATTATATCTAGGTACTCTCATTTAGCTAATACCAAAATATCTCCTTTTCATCATTTTATGATTGAAAACGATGTGTTATCAAATTAAACAGGCTGACCAAGACTTCTCTGATGTCAGGAACCCTGAAGCTTTTCCCCTTTGCCCGGCTGTCCACTGGTGTGAACGTTGGAGGTAGGTGGGAGCTGAACACTCTTGTAGTGAAAAATCAAGTAATAACATCAATACATGGAGGGTTTTTAAAAAAAAAAAGCAATTTTGCTTAAGCTGTGAGGATATGTTAAAAGAATGACTAATGACTTCCAATCACAAGTTATTTACCAAATAAGATGGTATCGTAGTAATTTTCATTATTTTTATCTCAAGGATTTCATTTTATAACATTCTTTTAAGCTCCCTGTTCTATTTTCAGGTGTATCTGAATGGATCTGAGAGCCTGCCCAGGTCAGCTTCCAAATGGAACCAGTAATTCTCTACAGAAAGAAGAAACTTGCAGAAATAGTTCTTTGGAAAAAGTCATCACAGGTACTATCACAGATTTAGTGGTTAAGTGTCTTTCATAACAGTTCTTCCACATGAGAACAGCAATTTTTTTCTGTGAAACCAAGTTCCAGTTTCTTTTTTGTTTTTCTTTTTTTGTTTGTTTTTTTTCCTTTGTTGTTTTTGTATTAAGTGTATTCAGTTGTCATAATAAATTTCAATGATACGGTACTCTTACCAAATGCAATAGAATATATCATAACATAATTTAGCTTCTTGGAAATCTTCGGAATCATACTTCTACTTCCTATCACTGAAGAGTTCAACAGTCCTTTGTCATCAGTTTAGAAAGCCAAACTCTTAATTTTCATAAGATTGAGACCACAAAAAGACTATTCCAAGAAAAACCTATCTGCCCTAAGGAAAAAGGTTAGAATACAAAACATAACTTCTAAACTTGAGTTATTTTCCCCCGAGGAAATTTTCCTCTGATTTCCATTGATGCTACAGTAATTTCTTCTCTATGGAAAGGAATTTCTTCTCTGCGTAGCTATAAAACTTCTTGAAAACGGCCCAAGGCTTTTCCTTAAGGTTGTTTCTCTCAAAACAACTCTAACTGTGGAGTCAAGAGGGGAGGCAAGTGGGACGAAAGGGAAAAAGAACTTCACTGAGAGGTTCAAATCAATAATTCATTTGGACTTCACTCACAGGTCCAATACTCCACCACTGCAGGTTCTGTGTGCACAGTGGTGAACACGCTATTGCAATTTAAAAACCATTCACAGAATACACTATTGCAACCTACCAGTGATCCCAAAAAGTAAAACACAAACCACAAGTGCACTAGGTATTAACAGCTTAAGAGTGCACTAATCATGATCTTAATAGCATGCCATATACCATAAGTATTTTCTTAATCACTTACCTTCTCTCTCAGGTAAGGTCATTCAGTCCCTGGGAAGTTGCCCTGTGCAGGGTCCTGGACAAGGAGGGGAATGAATCTCCTACAGACCAGCTCTATCGCTGGAAGATTCCCCATTTTTCTCCCCAAACCTTACAGTTTATATTTCCTGATTCGGTGGGGGTGCAGGATTATGCCTGAGTGCGTTACACTGTCTGGAATATTTACCTCTGGTGG
>JAOQGH010000023.1:87889106-87911938 GCA_025769975.1 Gallinago jamesoni
TGTGATGGCTCCTAAATTTCTGTTGCTAATTTTGTGATGTCTAGCACTCAAAGTCATGGGAATAGTGGTGGGATGGGACTCGGGGCATTTTTTTTTGTTGTTGTTAAGGCTCCGCTTGGTTTTGGTTCTTCTTGTGAAGCAATCTTGAGACAACCCTGTTTTTTCAGCTCCCCCCAAGTTATCTCTGCAGAGAGAAGGTGAGGGGCAGAGGAAGCTGAGTTGGATGACACCTCCCTCCATCCCACCTATTGTCCTCTGAAACCCGTTTGGCTGGGTGCTCCCATACAGCAAGTCTCACCACACCCGTAACAAGAACTTTAGGTGCCTGATAACTTCAGTTTTGAAAACAAAGTTACCTCAAAATTAATTGAGGTAATTAATTCCCCTTAATTCCTTCCTTGGGTACTCTTGGACTCTCATTTATGAAAAGAAATAGCTTATCTCGAGTTGGCTGATTCACCATTTCCCACTTACAGCTCTGGCGCCATGGGGCATGGGTAGCTGAATTTTGACTTGGCATCTGAACTGTCCTGCAAAATAGCATTTAAAAATGAGCTGTCACTGACTTCATACTTTACCATATAGAATTTGCAAGCTACGGTGTTTCCATAGGTCATTCCAAACATTTAGTAATTTGGGGGGTCTGACTGTAAAAGACTCAGGATATCAGTTTCGTTGACTAAAATGCCACCCCAGATCAATGTGTTAATTGGTAAAGCAGTATAACGATGTATGAAGGCAAACTAACCTTTTCATCTCCTCCATGTCATTGTGACAATAGCTTATTTCATCCAGAGTCTGGTACTGTGATATCCTTAAAAAAGAAAAAGTTCACTATAATTGAAAAAATAGCAATATATTGGAGAATTTTAAAGATAAAAAGTGAAGATAAAAATATTCAAGTAAAGGCTGTTGAAAATGACATTACTATTGATTAACTAAAATGAATGGCAGATATCAATTAAATCCATTATTAGGAAAATGTCAGTCTGACTGAATTTCCGTCTTTAAACTGCATCTCAGCACAACTTATAATCAGGATGCAGTAATAAGGGAGAAGACAAATCAATCAATCAACTGATTTAAATATTGGGGGGAAAAAAAGAAAAGAGTCAAACTAATAAAATGAGATATTTAATTGTTTATTTCCTGGGTGAGTAATGGAAGCCACAAAAAGGATTTCTGTACTGCTCCCTCAGACTTTCTCCATTAAATCAGAGCAGAGATTTATTTAACCCAATATTATGTTTCCTGTCATGTACTCTGCCTTTATTTTGGCCAAGCAGGAATCTTATTCACCTTGTTCCAGAACCACAATATTTCCTCCCGGGTGTGTCAGCTATCAGAAAAAAATGAAAGTGTAATTTTTAGTAGGTATGAATTATTTCTGCCACAAGGAGGGGGGGAGATTTCCCTTAAGTCAGTAAAGGCTTTGATATTGTTTTTAAACAGAAACCTTCCTGAAATTATTTATCATTAAGATTTTAACAGGCTAGGAATAATAACCGTGACCATTTTCTTCATCTTTGTCTCCTTAGAATACCTAAATATTTTAGAAGAAGGCTTAAATAAAATTTTCCTGAGAAAACAGACATACTTATGGCATAAATGACCTGTTTGGTAGATGTTTTATCTCTAACTGATGGATATTCATTTGTGACATATAGTAAATACCTCATAGTTGCACATAAAAAGGATAAAAGCTCGGCTCTACTGAAATCACTACTTCAATGAGCCTGGAATTTTCCCCTCATCCCCTCAACATGCTGTCAGTCTTCTTAACCATATAATCAGATTTTTTTCCATAGCTGGTATCAGGAGAACAACCTTCTTAAGAGGTTGCTATCGATCCAAAAAGGTAACCTGCAGCAGATTTCCTAAGAATTATACCTGAAGGTAATTCTTGTTCCTGATGGTTTCTTGTTCATGTTGGTTTCTGGTAACCAGCTTGTGTTGTTGGTAATTGTAACCGCCTGTTCTTTAGGTTACAGCTTTGTAAAATACTGTGTGCTGTGACACGGGGGGAAAAAGCAAAAAAATATACCATTTTCTTGAGAAATTTCTTGAGAAATTCTAGTAGAAAATTTATTCCACAAGTTTGGTTTGGTTTTATGTTTTGATTTGTTTTCTGCTTTAGCATATTTCTAGGCTACCTAGTCTATTTTCCAAACATGAAAACTTGCATACTCACAATACTCACTCTATGCATATGAATGGGTTGTAATCCTTCCTAAATGGCTGTACCTGTAGCAGTAATCTGTCAGAAGAAGAACTGTTTATTTTTCAGTCCCAGATACCCAAATACTTGGCACGGCATGAATCATTAAAACTAATGGATTCCTGAAATATTGCCAGGCTCTTCCTTTCCCTGTTTAGGGCTTGTTTCTGCTCACAGTGATTTCAGCTGGACTTTTGCCATTAACTTCAAAGTAGAAGTAGGTCCTTAGAATTACCTCGTTTTTCCTGAAGTTTCCATAGCAGATCACTTTGCTAATTGAACCGTGTCATCTTTTTATCTTTGTGTTGTCCATTTCTTCAAGTTTAATTATTGAACCAGATTGTTGAATTCTGTGTTTATGTTCATGATGATTTTTTTATGGTTTGGTGTGGGTTTTTTTTCCTCTCTTAATTTAATGGTTAATTCAGCGTTGTATTCTCTTTAGTGTCACAGCTTTCTTGTCAAAATAGCTCAGGTACATCAAACATTTAGCTTCTTTTACTGCCTCAAATTTGTGTCTGTGCACTATCACCCATAGGTGATAGCTCTTACCACACATAAATGTTTCTACAGCTGAGGAAATTTCAAATGTTTACTGAATGGACCATGGCTAAAATTGTTTTGCAACGCTAAAGGATGGTCTAATGTGGTTCTTGGCCATTTTTTCATGTATTCACCCAGGACACTTATAGATTCTTGACATGTCAAGTGAGCAACATTCTGATGCTTGAGCAGAACAATGTAGAGTCAGTAATTTGGCCAACAGAGGCGGCAAACTGCTCTGCAATGACAACCCCTGTTCTGTGGTTGCAGCACAGAATCACGTCACTTCCTCAGAATATAGTTTTAGTAGGTTTTCCTGCAGCAAAATATGCAGTCTAGAAAACATGTGACTTCCATTTTAATTACATTACCATGTTAATGGTACCCAAAATCCGAACAATATGGTATCATTACCTTAACTTCGTAAAGGATCATAGAATTTTAGAGCAGAATCAATTTAATTTTATCATTCAGGTTCCTTAATGAGCATTAAATGGGGGTGAAAAAGATTGTAAGATAAACTTTGAATTAGGCTCTCCTCTATTTGGTTTTCAGAAAAAACTCTCAAACGATATCAGATTTATCACTTTCATTGCACTTCTGAAGCAACATTACTTGGCATTTTGGACCCAAGCACCTTGTCCTTGGACATAATTACAATCTATGACCCTTCTAGGCTATTTGTGATTGCTTTTATGAACAAATCATTAATGACCCTGTAGTTTATATATGGCTATACTGATGCTACCATTTCAGGACATTACACCATTAAGAGAAAAGAACACGTGTTCAAAAATTAAAAAAATAAAAGATGAAAAAGCTGACAAAGTTTCTTACGTAAGAGAACAATGAATGGTGAAAAATGAAACAAAATAATGGTTGTGGCATTGAAAAAAATGCTTGTCACTGTCATTTAAGTAATCTTACTGTATTTATCACCACAATATGAGCAGAAAAAAATGCATATTATGGCCTTGACTGGTTTAGCTCCATCCTATGTTGCTTTTCATATGAAACACATAACCAGCTTTTGGTTTTAACTTTTTTATTAAATGTTGTAGATCAATAGGTTGTTATCTCTTTTGGAGTTTTCAAATGTGTGCAGTTTGTTCATGTCGTCTATAATCGCTCAATCACATTGCCTTCTGATTCACAAAATGAAGGACTGCATCTTTTGCTTTATAGTTTTTCCTACTTAACTTTTCAAAAAACATTGAATGAAGAGGTATTAGCTGTCTCACTTCTATTCTATTCACCATGAACAAGTTATTGCTCACAAACTTCTTTAACAAGCAAATTCAATGGCAAGTATCAACTGACTTCAGGGATCTAGAATGAAGAATTTCAACACAAAAGGTGGAGTTTGTGTTAATGCTTCATCTTTCAATGGGAACAGAGTTAGGTTGTTTTTCTTCTCAAAATCAGAGTAATAAGATTTAAACACATACTACATTGTATATGGGAGAGATCCACGATGTGACCTTGAAGACTGAGGGTTATATTTCTTGGTGACATTCTGACTGACACGCTGTCGGTCTCAGGAGAAATAAAAAGGTTTTTACCCTATAATAAAGTTAGAACTCTGAAGAAAATGTCATTCTTCTTTGGAATATGTTGTAAGGATCCCCCTCTCCTTGCGGCTAGGAACAAGAAGAGTATTTTTAAACAAGTTGTATATCTCAAATGAAACAAGACTTGTTGTCTCTTGAATGAAGGAAAAAGCAACTGTTAGGCTTAGGGGAAAAGACAGAAAAATTTGAATTAATTATTAAAAAAATCTCAATGTGAAAAACATTGCTGGTTTTGTATAGTTTAAACACACCACAGAGCATCGTCTTGGACAAACTTCTAACGAGAGGTTCTCAAAAGAAGCAAAAGGTTTATGTTTTCACAGCAGCCCACTTATCAGACTACAATAGAAACTTTTGAGATCTGTGTTGCCAGTACAGACATGCTTTAAAGTCTGCCTTGGTTAAGTTTTTTAATTTCTTGTAGTACAGTCCAATGGAGTCTTGGCTTTCACCAGGACTTGGCTCATTGTTCAGGTCCAAGATTTCCTCTGGTCCAGGCTTCAGGCAATGCTCAGGGATCCCAGACTTCCTACACTTGATGGGTTAACCCTGGATGGACACATAGTGCTTCTTTTCAATTAGTACAGGCAAAAGTTTAAGGAGTAGCATACTTTGTTTGCATTCCCCAGTGTAAAATATATCTAAAAATTCAGAACCAAGTTATATTACGATGCAGATGATAAACAATGCTATAGAAACATATATATGATTTAAGACAAGTATTTTCATAGTTCAAAATAAGAAAATCAATTTACAAACCTGAGACATCTTGTTAAGATTGAAATAGCTATTATCATCTGCAACTGGATACCGTGTAGTACTGATTTAGTTTTCTCTTGATGAGTTCTATTTTAGTTTGTCAAGCCTGTAGTGATAAAGAAGATAGGGAATGACAATGGTCAGTATCATCATATGTAAATTTTTAGGCATCAAAGTATGGGGGTGGAATTCAAAGTGCTAAATTAAATTCTTGTGATTCAAAACAATGAACATGTTGAATCAAGAGAAGGGGAGCTGCTTAAATCAGCCAGTAGTAACACTGAATATGAGATTACAGTTCAGTACCTGAAACTGATTCCTGGTTCTTCTTGATTTAATACCAGCTGTTACGGACAGCTGTGTCACATTCTTTTGTTTAAAAAGCAGATAATGAAAAAGACATAGTGTTCTTCCTACATGCCTTATGTTTTGCAGGCTAGTAGTGAGAATGTATTTTCAATTACTTTCTTAGCCTTTTACTAAGAAATTGGCCTTCTTCCACAGTTTGAAAAGACCTACTTATGAATGTTCAAAAGTAAAAGAAATTATAAAATATATTAAATAAATGAAGGAAATTACATTGAAATAATGAAGAAGAGAAGGAAAGAAGGCATAAATTGCACCACTTTACTTTCTTTAAATGTCCTTGGGATCAATAAACTCATTTGTGATCTTCCTGAAAAGCTAGGGCTTCACTTCTTACAAAGAAATCATGAAAGTTCCGTGTCAATACAGATAAGAGCTTCTTATCATTTTTATCCCTTGTGAAACTTGTGCCCATTAAGAGCAAGAGAAAAATGTCTGCGTAAATTAAACCCACTTTTCTGTAAATTATGCAGGATAGCTGGATAACACATTGCCAGTACCTTGTCTTCTCCATGCAGCTTTCAAGAAAAACAGAAAATAAAATCAAACAAGAAAAAAATAAAAACCCAGCCGAATCGTTCCAACTGGATATTTATAAATATAATTTAAATTAAACTTTGCTGCCAACAAAATTGATAACATTATTTGAAAGAGATTAAATTCTTTTCTCCCCCATCCTTTGATGATATTCCTGGGGAATCCATTCCCAAGGTTGAAGAAGCAGAGTGGAACAGGCCTGTTTTTTCCAGGTCTTTATTCCTACAAGTGGCTGAGACTATTTTTGTATTTTAACAGGAGCAAAGAAGGAGAGAATGAATTGACCAGTAGGCTTATCTTGGCTGTCCCTGTTATATTTGCTATATTTCTCCCTGTTTGTAGTGTGGTTATAGTTGAAACTGATATTTCCTAATATTTTGACTCTGCCTACTTTCCAGTCTGTGCAGTGAGGCTGGAATTTATTTACAGGTTTTTTTCTTTTTTATATACCTCATATCACCAGAGAGATTCATTTTCACATCAAAAAAGTGAGGAAAAAAAATTAAAATACAAGTTATTTGTTTATGAGTAATTTGTCACTTTTCATAGCTAGCACTGACTAGAAGCAACAAGCTGCCACAGCAAAGATGGTTCCTAGGAAACATCTGATTTACTGTACTCATCTGGAGGAAGGAACCAAGGTTGTATCTGCAGAGATTGAGGTAACCTTCAAACATTCTCATGCTTCAGCTGGTGGCCAGGTAGGCAGAGGGACTACAAAGTAATTTGAAGCCAGCGATGCCAGGCTAAAGATGGCAAAATCTGAATACAAAATGTCATTTAGCTCTACAAACCAATAACAATGGTTGTTACGGGCCATAGTAGAACACATTTCTTTTAATAATAATTTTTTTTAATAAAAAAAAATAATAAAATTGTCTTGCAAATTCTGATCAATATTACTGTTAATTTGTCTGTAGGACTTACTCAAATGTAATTTTGAATATCAGATGACTAGTTAATATATAATTAAGAAAGACTGTACTAATATCTGCTATGAATGAGTTGTGAAGAGTTATAAAAGCCCTAACACATTAAATAAACAAATAAGCAAATATTTTTCACATACAAGTTAAAAAAAAAAAAGGTATTAAATACAATTAAGGTGGAGAAGTTGGGAAAGAATTGGTATTCAGCACTTGTATATAGTTTTCCAAATCTACTCTTTAACCACTATTTACCCCCATGAAAAAGAGGTGGAATAGTTCCCACCTAGGGGATAATTTAAGAATTCAGTGAAAGAAAACCATATTCAAAAGCAGAAGTGTGATTCATCTGCTCACCTGTTGTGGACACCCACTTAAAATAAAGTGAATCATCCCCTTGAAATGTCATATCTCTCCGCTGATTGTAAAGGGAGTCTAGATACAGTGCATCTCACTGAACTGCAGGCATTCCCAGTCCTGGGATCCATATACAGACTAGTCATCCCAACGGAGTCTGTACCTCACTGCAGAGTCACTGGAAGTGTAGCTTTATGATGAAATAATCTAAAAATAAATAAATAAATAAATAAATAAATATTTTTATATATATATAGGTCTACTTCCGAACAAGATTTGAGTCCTTTTCTTTCATTGGCTCTAAAGGGAGCCTACAGTAATTAACTCAGATGTAGACACTTACACAGGACAAACCACAGCCAAGAATCCTCACCTATTAGCATTTTGTCCCTCCATTTGTGCGATGTCAACGATCACACAAGGTGCAAGAAACCAGAAAATTAGGCTATGACGTTACCACAGAGCCAAGGAATTTGGTAATGGATGATGTGTGATGTCATTCTATTTGCATAAGCAAATACCTGTCCAAGTGCATCGACAAAAAAAAGGTGTCTTCAGTTGTCTTCAAAGATCATTCCACTTTCTATTAGATGAAGGAGTTGAGAAAAAAATCTTGCAATGAGATCGCTACAGAGATAAAATGACAGAGGAAATTCTAGCCTAGCAACAGCCAAAATGATACATAATCAGTTCAAAAAAATATGTAATAAAGCCTGCTGGTCACTGATATATCTTGAGGCAAAGGGGGTTGTTTTCATGCTGAAAATTGCAATCTGTATAGATCTTTTATAGGTAATCAATTTTCTTCATTTTATTTTTTCATTAGCTATTTCTTCATGGACTTTTTTTTTTAGAGATTGTTTTATGGAAATATTTTAATCCTTAGCCAATAAGAATCTATGAAGAAAGTAGATTAACCCACATTTTTGCATGCACACAGTTAATTACACAGGCATGAATGCCCTATTGAAGGGAATTGTATGGATTCTTTTTTGGTAATGGCTGTTACAAGTATCTGGTGTTTTGCTGCACAATGGAACAAAGGGACTTTGATACCTTCAGGAGCTCTGTCCTGCACGATGAGATTGTCTAGAGGGGCAGGGAAAGCATTCTGTACGATGTGCCTCACAGCCTGTTTCCTCCCATCATTTAATAGCAGGATTGCATACAAACACTCACCCTGCCAGGATGGAGTTGTGATATTCTTGTGATTCCTTTATTTTGTCTGAGTGATGGATCAGGTATTTTTGGTTGATGGTTATTTTTTTTTTTTTCTCTTCAAACTAACTGTCATTTTTTTTGTTAAATGTTAATCCTGAAGAGAAATTTGAATGTTGAAAACTACACACAAAATACACAAATTCCTTCTTACAAATCCTTCTTTACATTATTTTCTGCATGTTCAAGCTTTCCCATGTTCCACTGTAATAAAGAAACAAGAATAATAATTTGTCCTATGAATATTAACAGGCATTCCTCTTATTTTAACATAATTTTTATGGAACATCTATTCAACTGAAACCATGAAAAATGTGAAAGCTTGTAGTATTGATAAAAACAAATAAATAAGAATATGCATTAATATGATCGAAACTATCTGAATGGCATTTATTTTCAATTTAAAATTGTGCATTAAAAATGTCTTGTAGTAAAGGTTTCCGTATGGACACTTCATGGAAACCTTGATTATATCGAGGATTAGTTTTAAGTGCTTATTGGTTTGTTTATATATATTAAATGGGTTATTCTACTGTTGTGTTTGGCTTTAATGCTCTGAAAATTCACCATTCATAACAATTAAAGCCATCTTACCCATAGAACCACATATTCAACGTATGGAGGAGTACAGAAAAGCAATATTAAGGTTGAGAAGTCAACAGTTAAAGTTTGGCAATACCAAAATTAAGGCTAGTGGTTTAACTGCAAATTCTCATGCACGCACACACATAATGATATTGTGTTTAATTATAAGGTGAACTTTGGGGGGGAAGGGAAGGGAAGGGACGGGAAGGGAAGGGAAGGGAAGGGAAGGGAAGGGAAGGGAAGGGAAGGGAAGGGAAGGGAAGGGAAGGGAAGGTCAGATAAAGCACCTCTTTTTCTGTAGTTAAAAGATGTAACTTTATTAACTACAGATCTATATTCCTAGACTCAAGACAGGTCTCTGAATTTTCAAGTCAATTTCTTCCTCCCCAGTTTCTTTTTTCAGTCACTCCAAAGTCTTCCAACATCTCGGAGGAATTAAGTGCCTGTCTAAATGACACAATGAAGTTTGTGTAGAAATAGATGGGTTAATTTGGGACAAGGAGATTTCAGATGATGTCTAAGCAGAGTAATCCTACCTGATCCCAATATAGCGTGGCTAACGCAGGACATTAGCACTAGTTAAGTCATTTGTATCATACAAAATTACCTTTAATATCTTACTGAATTAAGCCATTGAACAAAAAATAATTAATGGGGTAACAGGTCCATTTTCAAGTAAAAAAAAAAAAAAGACCTTAAGGGAAAGAAATGTTGCTTAATGACTGAATAATAAGTTTTCAACAACTGAATAACTAATATCCCTGAAAATATTTTTTAAGAATGAATTTCTGTAAGAGGATAAACGTATTAATCTGTATCAATCTGCAAAGAAGTCAGGGTAAGAAAAGGTTTACTATTATTTAGTGCTTGTGTGAGTAGCAGTTTTCCAGAAACCCACCTGTTGTACAGAAACTCTTAACATGCAGAGGGGCTTTTAGAAGGCAAAAAATTTAGGTAACTTTTACCTCGCTGTTCTGGCCCAGCTAATAAAATGAATTAAACAAAAAACAACACAAAACCAAAACTAAAACCAAACAAAACAAAACAAAAAAAACACCACACACAAAAAAAAATCCCCAAATCACAGACCCCTACACTTTCCTTCACATGGAGTTTTCTGAAGAATTGAGTTTTGAGTGTTTATCTGTCAAGAAAGTCTCAGACTTCGTGGAGTTGAACATCTCACAGTTTGTCATGTTGGAATCTGGGGATTAGTCATTCCTTTCACATAACATCCAATGCTGAAGCACTTACACAGCCTTGAGGACTTGAATCTACCTGACATCTCCATTTGAAGCATTTAAAGTGGGTGCAAGAGCATGTTACTCATTATTCTACAATCTGAGTCGTTAATTTATACATGTTAAGTGGAATCTATTTATCAGAAATATGTTTTCCCTCCCTTTAAATCAGATTCATTCCACAATAATCCAAGAATTAGGGTGTACACTTTACAGAACCTGTGAGCAGAAATCACATCAAAACCAACTTAAATGTATGACATCCCTGTCTGTGTGAGAATCTCACACCTTGAACTTGTAGCTTATGGTAAAATGAGAGTGGCCTCAGCAAAGCCGTGTTAAATTGCTAAATGTGCACTCACAGAGTTTGTGTTCTAAAAATTTTTGTGTTCTGAGCTTCAATCAATACAGTTTCCTGATGACAGCAGATTGCTATTTAATTAAGAAAGTCCGCAGAGCATCTCAGTACAATTTGCAGAATGCTGATCTCGGTTCCAGCGTTCCATTCACTCAACAAAATGTGACAGCCATCAATGAGTAAGAAATCATACGCTACCTTCATGATATCACAATATCTTCCGTTCTTAAAAGAAAAAGATAAAAGACAGCAAGTAGTTCCCTCCCAATTGGGAAATACTACCTAGCTCGGATCAGAAGTCACAGTACACAAGGTACAAATCAATAGACTCAATTCCCCCATGCCCTGCAGCTTACCACCATGATTTTCTAGAGCCCTGTTTCTTCCCAGCCTTTCTTTAGGGTTGGTTTTGATCATCTCTCTCTCTTTCCACCTACGCTATAATATAAGCAGTATTTGCTTAGTGGTTTATCGGAGATGCCCGGTTTCTATCTTGAGGCTTCCTTCCACAGCAAAGGATACTACAGAACTCATCTAATGTCTACCCTGACAAACTGCAGCTAACCCTTATGAGCAATAGGTCAGGTCCCACATCAGTAGAGCTATCTAGAAAGAATCTGGAATGGACTGCCTTCAAAAGTAGCTTTTTTTCTTACTTTGAAGCAATACACAAACTGCAGCCTCTCCATCCATAGCCTCTAACAGTGGTTTTGTGACAGTTGAGATCTCCTTGAATGATTAATATCTTTTAGAAAAGATGTACTGGAAGCACAAAGAAACACCAATTTCATCTCCTCAGTTAGAAATAACAGAAAACATCAAACACAGTATTTTAACAAATACCATCACCAACAAAACTTTGAAACACTTTTCACTATGAACCAGGGAATACTACCACAAACAAATTACTAATTGACAGCTACAAAGCAAAAACAGGACTTGCAGCTCACCTCCACTGTACAAATTATTTTTATAACTAATTTCATTAAATCAAGAAGGAAAAAAAATATAAATACAAACCCCAAAATAATAATGCATTAGTTAATATGTTTACATTAGAAGATCAAAAGATAAGAAATTAGCAGTACAGCTGACACTTTGACAAAGAATTATTTAAAAACTTTGTCGCTTCACCTCCTAAAACAATGGATGCTGATTTATTTTATTATTGATATATTTTAAAAATGGTGTGTTCCTTTTTAAGAATGACCTTTCCATTCCCTCAATGGGAAGCACATTCCCTCAAACAGAGCACAGACTAGGTTCATGAGATAAATTCATATAATCAAATCACCTGCTACTCTGTTCATATGTTTTTCCATATGATTAAGTGTTTCAAAGTGTAAATTTCCTTTGACTAAAAGTGCGTTTGTCCTGTGTTTCCCCCTGATTTCAGATTTTTCATTCCGCAGTGTAATGAATTGTTCCAACTCTGTGTAGAGGATTGATCAGTGGGAGTAAAAAGTACCAGTAAAAATTAGGGAGCAGCTCAGATTTAATAACCTTTAATCTTAGTCACTAACAGGGACATCAAATAAAACTAGAATCACTGGAGTTGAGGATTGTCTACCTTACTTACTGCTAAGGAGATGAAGTAGAAGGAAACTGAAAAAAAAAAAAGGGAGAGGAATCCTGAATCCTCACATAATGGCCAGATAAGTTTTGGAATTCGGTATTACAGCGTGTCATGGATGGTCAAAGTATGAATGGGCTCCAGGGATAGGAGAGAAGTTCATAGAAAAGAAATCTGTCGTGTGACAGTGAACACGTAGATACTACATCTGATTCAGAAACTCGGTGATCTACAGAGGACTGGAGTTGAATTATATCCACATAAGGAAGACTTGCCCTTTTCTATTATTGTTCTCTATTATTTGATCTCTCTAGGTGTCAATATACGAACATGAAGAATCTTTCATCTGATTCAACATGACATACCATCTGCTAACAAATAATTCTGGGACAGAGTTGTGTAATCTATTTGATTATGGTGATATCCAATAATACTTACATAATTTCTTACCATTAAGCTCTGTTGAGAGGCCTGATAGATTAGCCAAACACCATTACAGCTGAGGAACACCATTAAACTGGCCACCACTGGAGCAAAGAAGGATGTGTACTGGTGCATAGAGCCATCCACAAAATTTCATGACAATGAGCAGGATAAGAATAGCAAAAAACCCCAAGAGACTGAAAAGCGTGACTGGCAGAATCAAAAAGGAGAAGCTGGGAGTAGCTGAAATCTCCCTTTTATGCTGTCACTTTTGAGAGGGGGGAAAGGAGCATAAAAACATCATGCATGAAGAAGAAGAATGGCAGAAAAGAAGACAAGCTCATGAGTTGAAGATTTCTCAAGCCTGATCACTTTGACCTCAGCAACTAAGAACCACCAAGGGGTGTATTCATTGAACTAATTGTATAGTATCAGCTCCATAGTATTCTATACTAACAGTTAATTTCAGAAATAAGTGATTAAGAGTTTTCTATATGTAGTGATGATGATCAATATTGTGCCCAAACTAACCATCAGCACAGAATGCACTGTTAATGAATGAACTTAGTTTTTAAGTTTTAATTGAAGTTTAAAACCAGCCTCATTTATCAGTGTTCAAAACACTCCCGTCACAGTAATCCCTGTTTACCTGATATATAGAGAGATATATATTTGCAAATATTAAAATGGACCTTCAGTAAATTATGACTAAATGGAGTACATGAAATGCTGTCAGTGATGGAAGAGGACTGGACATGGATGCAGATATGATTTCTTTCAGATCTACATCAAACATGTTCTGGCACAGTATATTTCCTATATGAATATTAACCTTCTCCTTCCCTCACTTCACAACCTTCTTTCTTTCTTTATCTGTATTTCTCTCTCTCTTTCTTTTGATAAGAAGTTATGATTTGAGTGGGAAAGCATTTTGATGAGAAAATGAAATTCATGTTTTCTGATTAGGTTAATAAGAAGGTATCTGGGAAACCGTTGATGACTTTGCTTCCTCAATCAGCAGGTTGATAAAGCACTAGCATTTTCATTGCAAAAGCTAGATTACAAAATTTATTTGAGATAAAAAGGTTTGTCCACTCTTCTGCTGTCATATCTCTGTGCCATTGTGACCTTAATTTCAATGTACAATATTTAATTTTATTCACAGTGTGAACATCTGCCATTTATTTTGCTAATTTCAGTCCTTAGCCAAGCATCTTAATGCTGGATGAAGAAGAGCTATGCATAGCTATACTTATACAGTTTCAGGAATGGCTTTATTCACATTTCTTCATTATTTTTTACTTCTCTTCGAACTGCTTATTCCATTTGGAAATTACGTACCGAATAGGAAGATTATTAATCTGAATTAGAAACAATGCAACTAGACTGAGGACTCTCTATCTTTGAATTATCAGGCAAACAATGTTGGGGTTTCCTTTTCAGTTGGACTTGACTTTCATATTGCTTCAGTGAATCAGTTCACTTCAGTTGCCAGTTGCTGGTTTTAACCCCTACGCTGGGGGCCAGTGACTGCTGCCTCCCCTCCTCCAGCTTCAGCGTTGGGGACAGCCCCGTCGGAGAGAGGTGTCACCCCATCCCAGTCACTGCCTGACAAACAGTAGCCCTTGGTGGGGCTGGGGGTGGATGGGGGGCGTCAGGGGTAACCCAGAGAGAAGGGATCCTCCTAGGAAGGGATGGTTTGTGCAGTAGTTCCTGCAGTAGTTTCTTATGTGGATATAATGCAGTGCCCGTACCAGACAGGCAAGTGATGTTCCTTCCTTGGTGATGTGTGTCACACAGTTCACTTTCAAAATTAGTCACCACTCGACATGACTAGTTCAGTGATTTTTCTGCTGAAATAATAAAAATAGAAAAGAACAGTTTCAATACATTTTATGTTGAAGTAGAAAAGCTCTGCTTTGACAGGGATAATTGTCCCACTTTGCGTTTGGATTGTAGAAAGAACTTCAAAGAATGATGAACAGCTAAATCAGTGACCTCGTGACAATCTGCTTAATTAGAATTAGGAGAAAATATTGTTTTAACAGAGGAGAATCACTACAGTTGTCTCTAACAAGACACTTAATTATATACATCAAGGGGGGATTTCTTAAGGGACTTCTCTTTTCTTCATCTATGTAACTCATTTAACGTAGTTCCTTCTTTGTAAATGTGATTGGGGAGATATTTCAAACTGGATAAATTAGATCTGATTTCATCACCCATATAAACTTTGTAAAAGTTCCAACCAATCAAGAAAGATGAAATCCCAAAGCTGATTTTGACTTTAATGAAAATTATATTTTATATTTTTTTTTTTTGAAAAAAAAAAAAAGTTAGAATATGTGTTGTCTTCTAAAGGATTGAATCTTTTAAGCTACTTTTTATTACTGAAGCCATTTTCCTGCCCAGAACAGAACTACTCAGCAGCTAGAATTTCATATGGAAGACCTTCCAAACTGCAACTAGGAACTAGATTAGAAAAAGTTATTTCGTTCTGTATATTGGATTTTGTTTCAACTTCAGTTCTCTTTAATTCTTGTGGTTGGAAGTATTTGGATGTCCTGCCAGCTTGGCGACATAATTTTCAATTTTCTTTTTTTGTTTGCTTCACATTTAAGTTGCTCCCTGATGAGTACATTCCATCTGCTTACCATGCAACTGACAAATAGCTTGCAAATTAGTGATCACAAGCTGTGAGGAACCTGTTTCACTTGAGTTCAAAACCCCTCTGAACTCAGTGTTGAAGTTCCTGACATTTTTGAGGTCTGAAATGCCATTAATGAGTTACATAATTAGGTACCTTTTGAAGTAGTTTTGGTCAAGAGTGTTTAGTGGAAAAGTGTATAATAAGATGTCCTTGTGAAAAGACTGTCATTTTTCATTACAATGCCATTCTAATTTTTTCTCACAAAAATGTATATAATTTCGAACAATTGTTATATTTTGTATTTACATTCTATCAACAAAGTTGGCAAGTAAAGCTATAAAGGCCCTCTAGCTAATGGATTGATCAATGACAAAACCATGGTGTATCTCATTCTTACTAGAAAAAACATGCTTTTGGTTTTTTACTCCCTGGAAGTAATGGTACCAAAAGATAGGGAATATTTTATGTATTTCATATAAACAACCATCCCAACCTCTGAGAATAGCTGCTAAGTTTCCTCAGCAAGCAGATTAAAACAAGGGGAGTTTTATCATCATATCTATATTGGTTGGGCTGTAGCAGGACCTATTGGTCCCAGAGTTCTGGGATAGGAAAATGTGGCACAAGACTTTTATGGAGAGGCCACGCTGTGGTGAAACAACTGGAGATTGGACAAGGAACAGTAGAGTATCTTGAATATCTTTACCAAGTCTATGTTTGGACCACTGAATCCTCATTTTGGTCAACACAGAGGATTGCAGGAAGCTGTTTCAGTGATTAAGCACAGAGATATCCATAGGCTAGTAAATTAAAACAGTGCCACAGTTGCAATGGCAGGCACCACAAGTTAATTACATTAATGTCCTAGTTTGCATAAAGAGCAATAAGTCTTCCAGCTATATACTACATACCACAATTTATTTTGCATACTAGCATGGTCTTGAAGCTCACAAAGTCAACTCGTTTTGGCTGAAACTACACTGAAATATGCATTTAAGGAATAGACCTAAGGTATTTCAGCTGCTAGTGGCTGTTTCTAGCCATGGTACTAGATAAGATTCTAACCAAAGCAAAGTCTCCTTACAATGAAAATATTAAAGTTGCAGGGATCCAACAAAGGTGTGCGCTATATGAAATCTGAATTTTTCCAGGGTTCCTTATTGGTTCCTTTCCCTGGAAAGATGATTTAGTATATTCTTTCATTAATATTAAGGAGTCTAGATTCTTCTTCAAGTATTGTGACTGAAAACATTCATTTGGCTTATGTTTCTTCATTAAACGGCACCCACAGTTTCCAATTCATCCAGTTTCCAAATTCTCCATTAAAAGATATATATTTATTTATTTATTTTTTAAGAATTATGCTAGGTGACACATTTACAGACATTTGCCACATTCAGGTTTCCAGTGTGAACAAATAATTTAAAATGTCAAATGTTCTCTAGTAAAGGTTATCAACAGGAGCATATGTCAAATAATTCACCAGTTACTGTATAAAGACCTAATATATTCTTATTTTACTGGAAATTAACAAAGAGAATCCTAAATAACATTTTAAAGAGTCAATTAAATGCATTTTTATTATAGCTTTACTTTCACTTTTCAGTGTTTTGAAATATATGGATGCTTTATACAGGAAAACTAATGTCCAGAATCAGATCTGTATGCAAATTTAAAAGACACATAGTTCAGCTTAGTATGAAGATCCAGGTGACATATCACGTGAAAAACCTAAATACCTGCACTAGATTTTACTCAGGTTTAACACAGTTAAAGCCAAGGGTGCAATCACAGAACTCAAATTAACCTCTTGATCATTCTTCTATGGTCCATAGAAACACAAGTTTCACCTATAAGCTTGCCTATGATGTTTAATTTTCTGCCACAGGTCATGCCCAAGGTGCTGCCAGTTGAGTAGGCCTAAGCATCTCAAAACCCATTCCATAGCTAAGCCCCTTAAAGTTCTGTAAGTTAGGCAGCAGTACATTTTTCCTAATTTTTGGTGCTTTCACTGTGTTTTTAGTACACCTAAACATTGTTTGGTGTGTGTTCATACTATTATCACGATCACTTTCCTCTAAAACACTGGATGATTGGAACTGAATAAGAGTCTAGAGGTTGCTAGTCTGCAGGCCGCAAGAATAAAAAAATCATAAAGAGAAGAGAAATTCTCAGCACTACTTGGTAAATTACACTCACCAGGCTGAAGGATCTGAATGGATTCTCCACCTTTCCTGACAAGCTACTGCCAAATCAACAATGCAAGAATCAAGAGTTTAGACAAAGTAGTCATAAAGAACGGAAAGTCTATCTGTAGGACTCAGCCAAAATAAGAGGGTTCTGGGTTCTATTGTCTGGATTGCTTACGTATTTGTATTAAACAGTCACCAAAGAAAAATCAGAAATAATTAGAGTCCCATAATCACAGATGGTGTGTCCTAGCCATCGACATCATCCATTTCTGTCTCGGTTTTCATCCTGCTCTTGGAATTTCATTTCCTACCGCACAGAGGCACAGATCCCACATAAGCGGCTCAAGCCTCTTTCATCTTGAAAGCTGTAGTTCTCAATATTCAGAGGTCAACCCTGAATTTCCACCTTGATGCAGAACACTAACAACTGGCTTTTGTACAAAAAAGAGCAAGAAGCCCGCAAATACCTAATTCTGTAAGCACCTTTACTGCTGGTCTTTTGCTTAACGGTAAGCAAATCAAGCAGGCCTTGGCCAGAACTGAAAGACTGAGCACAAAACCATAATCCAAGCACAGAAAATACAGATGGGGTTACTAAATATTCCTCTGAGTTTCTTTTCTAAGAATGGGATTGATAATAATTTCATTCTAACCTTCTAATAGTTACAGATTTTTTCTCAGCTAGTCACCACCTCAACTTCTTCTAAAACAGTCTATAGGAAATCCAGATTATTCTTTTTTTTTTAAGACTGCTTGTCTAAATTTTAGACGGCTGAAGTTAGATTAAAAGGCTTTTACTTTCTGTGAGTCTGATTTCATGTGCTTCCTAGGGTGGGGTTTTTTGCAGTTTAAGGCCATCCAAATCACATGCAGTCCATGACCTACCTTACAGTTCCTGGTGACTGGGGTTGAAGCACCAAGCATTTTGGATGCCCCATTTTGCTGCATGTGTACCCAAAGCATGCCTAATGCAAGTAATAGCATACATTTTCCTACAGTAGAAGCTGCTTTATGGAAAGCAGGACGGGCAGAAGGAAAGCTGTGGGTGCTATTGTGTACTATTTTAAATAAAGCAGATTAGGGGCTGAAACACCCAGGCAGAAAAAGATTTAGATTTAATTCCCTCCTTGGCCTGAAGGGGAGCTTTAGAGAGCCAGAATGGAAACAGCTTTAATCCTGGAGACAGAATAGTATTCTGTACTAATTTCTCAGTTATAAGAACAGGATCAGAAAATAGAAGAAAGTGATAGTGGATTGCTGTAGAAGCAGTTAAAATTAATATAGTAATAATACATATTACTTCAATGCCTTCAATTTCTATGAAGGAGCATAAGTAACATTTCTCCAATTCTCAGCCAAAGACCAGATGAATGGCATATCAATGGCATAATGGTATTCAAAGTACATAAATATGAGAAGATTAATCTAACCTTATAGGTTTGTTTGTTTCCATTGGAAGTTTTGTATCGCTCTCTCCAAAGGTGTTATTGTCCATTAATTCTGATGAATAAAAAATAAAATAGGTCAAAGATTATTTTTGAGTAGAGTTGGTCATCTAATTCTCACCTTGCACAGGTGTTACAAAGCCACGTTACTGCTGCTGATAACAATGGATACATCTATAGAAGTAAAAAGAAAAGGACCAGAATACAGACTTAAATACAAAATTGTCCATACAGTTTCCTTAATTATAAGGAAAACCCTTTGACTGTGGCCCAAATTAGCTTACACGCTGTCAAAACTGCTCTGGTTTTGTCTCATTAGAATATTACTGGTGAAAAACGGCTTCTTGTGGGCACTTCAGATGCAGCAACAAGGGCGTTGACCTGCATAGTTAGATTTTTCTGAAACACTGCATTCCAATAATTACCTCTCTATCTGATCTTAATGCTGCGTTTCGATTTTGCTGTTCTTTCTAGTTTATAAAAGGCAATGTGACAAAACACTGAACAAAACCAAAGAAATGCATCTTACTCCCCAGAGCAACAAGTTTCAGTCTGAGGCATGCTCGAGTAGGATTTTATGGTTGGAGGTCTAAATACAGAAAAGTTCCTATGCACCAAGAAGATTGCATCAGAATAAAAAAAAATAAATTCCATTTTCACTAGCCCATTTATACAACATATTTAAAGAATTTGGAACACAGAATGTTTGGCTGCATTGAATATCTGGGGTCTGACTATTGCATAAATCAGCTGTGAAGTGTGGAGCCTGGCTCAGCTAATTCCAAGTAGGTAATCTCTCTACTGTCCTTACTAGTCTCACTGAAACTATGGTGGGAAATTATAGGAGAAAAATGGTAGGACCTCCCTGGTAGGACATTTGGGATAATTAAAAGTTACCAATTTGAGAAAACCTACATGTTAATTATAGAAAAATATATGATACTAATTTTTAAAGTTTATTAAAATAAAATTGCACCTTAAAGTGTTAAATTTTTTGTTTTCAATGGTGTCACTAATATATATAATATAAATATAATATATAAATAATATATTATATATAATAATTATATATAATAATATATATAAAAATCTGCTTAATTTTAATTTTCATTAGTATATCCATCATCATTTTAATAAAAATATGGAAAAGACCAGGTAAATGTTATAACAAGATATTAGGCAAAATTTGCAGGCTGTTCAGCATTCCTGATAAAAGGTTTTTATTTGCTGTATTAGTAGAAGCAAAAGGAAAAATTAGGAGTCATCTTTCATCGTCCATTACTTATTTTACATGTTGCCACAGGCAAGAAACATGCTGTTACTAATTTTAGTTTACTTTGTTCATCTCATTTTGCTTTTGTTAGCTTGCAAATGTGACTGCCTACTGCGATATGATCCAAGTTTCTTGAAATCAAATCCTTCCTGGGATTCTGTTGCATAAGATGTGTTGTACAGCTCAAAGCATATTAAACATTTGAAATCTCAGGACTTCTCCAGTTCAGTTCAAATAAATTATCCTGGTTGATTCCAGGAAATCAGGAAAGTCCAAGGAAAAAGATGATGTTTGGAATGCTGGAGACTAAAGGAGAAATTATAAGTCCAGTTAATCAAATGTCACCTATTGGCATGTGTGGGGCCAGCCTTTTTCCCTCTCACTATGTGGTACTATACTGAACAGTTGGTCAGTCCTATGTTCCATAGTTATTCTGTCCCAAATTGCAATATACGGGAATAATGTGTGTATGTAAAACCCAAGAGGATATTCTTCAGGGATTTGGGGAGGTTTTATACAGTCTTATTTCTTTTTATGGTCTTTATTTCTTCAACCTATGCATCATTCATTTTTTATGGTTCATCTCATTGTGTGCCAGAAAGTTTAACCTGTTAATGGGACCATGTATATGTAACATTTCTTGTCTTGGTTTGAAATACTTTTGGCTGGGACTCTTTCTATCTCAGGATATAGACAGAAAAAATTATTCATTTGTTGCACTTTTGTGATTCTGCCTGTTTTAAACTTCATTTTCTACCTCAGCAGAAAATTATTGCCAAATTATAAAACAAAATGAATAATCAATAACCTGTGATACAGAACAGTGTTGTGGAATGGAAAAATAAAAAAGACGCTGTTATTTCCTCTGGTGATTTACCCACCTGGTAAGAGAAAAAATGTTTTCTATCCATTATTTTTTTTGAGAATGTGTCAAATTCCATATCAAGCCTTATGTAGCTAGAGAAAAGAAGATTCTAAAATCCGGTAATCCCTCTTATAGTCTGCTTCCTACACTCTGGAATCATATGTTCTATACGCTGTATGTAATTCATCATCTCGCTCCCTGGTGCAGTTGCTATATTCATACCAGCTGAAGTTCTTAAAGAATGGACACACACAAATACCAGGAGTTGGAAACTAGTCTTAAAAAATCCTTTGTGCACCATACTTGCCTTATTAATCACAGGGAAATCTATGTTCCTAAATTAGGGCAATGCATTTCCCATTCTTCTATTACCTCTGGAGAGACACTTAGTCTTTTAGAAAACCATTTGGGGCATCTACATTACATTTCTGTTGAGCACTCCAGAGATGCCTGGATTTTCACTGTACAGGGAAGACATTTTCCTAATTTAGCCACCTAAGATAATGTTTTGCAGAATCATAGAATCACTTAGAAAGAATTTGTGGAAGTCGTCTAGTCCAAGACCTCGCCCCAAGCAGCACCAACTAGATCAAGTTATTAAGAGGTTTGGCCAGTAGAGTATAAATCCCTTCAGGGCTGGAGAGTCCACCTCAACCTGTCCCAGTTTTTTATTTTTTAGTGGTGGAAAACTTCATCCTAATATCTGGTTTATTTTTGCTAGTAATAGACCTTCTTTCATTGCAGTTTGCGTCTGGAGCTTCTTGTCTACCATTGTACACATCCAAGAAGTCTCTGTCCTATGCATAAAGCTTCATTAATATCTCTCCTAAACCATATCTTGAATACTGAACAAACTTAGGGTTTTAAACCTCTAAAAATCCGTCCTCCCAATCAATTTGGTGGTTCTCTGATACACCCACTCCAGTATGTCTATCTTTTCTTGCACTGGGGAACAAAAACTGGACACAGCACTCCAAAGGTAGCTTCACAGCCACTGAGCAATGGGGAATAGCTACTACACAATGCTTCTGCTGACACAGACCAGAATATATTTGACCACCTTTGCCACCAGGCCATAATGCTTGCTGTGCACTGTGACCTGAAGGTCCCTTTTCTGGCACCATTACATAACCTCTGGTGTCATTAGATGACATGAATACGGTTTTAAATGAACACTAGGAAACATCTTGATGCATGAAAACGGGGTGCATCAACCAGTTCTGATCAACCATAGTTCCCTCTGTCATACAGATGGTGAGTGTAGGTGATCTCCATTATACCTTGTGGCATTAAAAATTAATAACATATCATGGTATTTGCATCTCCAGTACACTTTTAATTATTTCATCTCCAAGCTGCTTCTCTGAATTATAGCCTTTCAATCTCTATTATTTCATTAAGGTACATATCACCACCTTGTTTGCTGTTTTATCTCCAATCAAGAAAAGTATTTGACTATAGGCTTGACTGTGGCAGACAGAAGGTTGTCTTTTTAGTCTGGAGAAGAAAAGGCTGAGGGGGGATCTGATCAATGCCTATAAATACTTAAAGGGTGGGTGTCAGGAGCACGGGGCTGGTCTTTTTTCAGTGACAGGACAAGAGGAAATGGGCACAAACTTGAATATAAGAAGTTCCACCTAAACACGAGGAAGTACCTTTTTCCTGTGAGGGTGGCAGAGCCCTGGCAGAGGCTGCCCAGGGAGGTGGTGGAGTCTCCTTCTCTGGAGACATT